>OZ004697.1:50473746-51714273 GCA_963924545.1 Pogonocherus hispidulus
TAGAGAGGCAGGATCGGGAATATCATCGCCAAGGAGGTTACTTGACCGTGAGTGACGTACCGGTGAGGACACAGTCTGTGCATGCCTTCGTGAAGGCTGCCCAAGAAGCGGGGCTGCCGTACGTGGACTACAACGGAAAAAGTCAGCTGGGGGTAAGAAAAACTGCGTAAATGTTAAACACTACCAAAATGTACAATTTTGGTAGTGTAACACCACACACGTATATATAATAAATTGTAAAACTATTATGCCTACATCTTTGCCTCATTAAGAGTACGTAAATTAATATAACCGATGTGATTTTATGAAAGCACACAGTGTTGGGCATTCTGAGCAAAATATTTTGAAGACATTGGTGTTAAGAGTGTGCAGTTCCGGTGGTGCAAAGAGAAAATTCTATGCATTCTTGGTGGTAGTAGGTTAAGAAATTATTTGTTTTAGAGGTTATTTACACCTTTCTTTTAAGGGCTAACTATGAGCTTATTATCAGGTGTCATACGTTCAAGCCACCCTCACGAACGGTAAGAGATGCAGCGCGGAAAAGGCCTTCCTTCGTCCCATACGCCACAGAAAAAACCTGAGGATCCTCACCGGAGCTAGGGCAGTGGAAACTTTGATAAATCCGGATACCAAAGAGGCGTACGGGATCAAATACGTTAGAAATAGGAAATATCACACCGCCTTCGCTAGAAAGGAAGTGATCCTGTGCGCGGGGAGCCTTAATTCTCCTCAACTGTTGATGCTCTCGGGGATAGGTCCCAAGGACCACCTAGAGGAACTAGGTACATGTAATTATAACCATAGATATTGCGTTAAAAATAAGGAAATATATTTTTTGGAAACTGCTGTTAAAATATTGGTTTTAGATGATTAAATTTAATGCAATGACGTTATAATATAGACGCAGTGTTGTCAAATGTACATTTCAGTAAAACTAGATACAAAAGTTTAACAGTTTAGTTCCACTAATCATATATCATTGACACAACTTTTAAATATAATATAACTGATGCCAGTACAGGGGAAGAAAGACTGGCCTCTTCGGTGTGCTAGTGCTTTCATCAATGATGAGACAAACACCTATATTCGCTTCTAAATTCAATGAGATCGTACTCAACACAATAGAAATACAAACTCCTTACTCGAATATCTTTATTTATTTTTTCAGGCATACCTGTGGTAAAAGACCTTCCAGTGGGCCAGAAGATGTATGACCACGCGACATTTTCCGGTGTTCTGATTCAAGTTAACGACAGTAACATCGTCTTCAATCAAGAAAGTGCAATCATGGACCCGAATTCCTACATCCAGTTCCTCCTGAATGGTAGAGGGACTTTAGCTAGTATAGGTGAGTGACGGGCATTCTCACTGCATTCTAGATGACGAAAGGTAAAATATGATAATAAAAAAGATAAAAAAATGAAAATTCTAGTGAAGACTTGAAAAGCTTAATTTTATTTTTAAATCCTCTTATGTGACCATATCAATTGGCAAATATTCTGCTTCTTTCTTGGTAGCTTCAAATTTAATTCGTTGAGGTGAGAGGTGTTAAGGTGTGTTCAACGTTTTTCTGTGTATGAGTCTCTGTTCCACACTATTAACTATTAACTCTGCCCGTCCCGCTTGACTCAACATTGTCACATGCGCGAGAATGAACACTCGAATGTTCTAGAGTGGTCCAGCGAGAATCGAGAGCTCCAATGTTCCAGTAACTTCGTTGCAGCCCTCTATCCATCCAAAATTATTTTATTTCATTTCATCGTTGGTGTAGAAATTACTCGCCTGTGTAATTTTAATTTTTTAGGCATATTTCTATATTTTTTTTGAAGCAAAGAATGTCGTAGTGGGCCTCATATTGGACAGCCCTGATGTAGTTTATAGATTTCGATGGCTACCATAACTAAACAATAAGACTGAAATTAATGATTTTAGGTGGGGTGGAGGCCTTGGCTTATATCAAGACCAACGTTTCCACTGATCCTGATCCGTCCTATCCCGACATGGAACTTATTTATGTCGGGGGAGGGTTGAACACGGATAAGGGGTTGATCTACAGAAGAATTTTTAACGTTCCGCAGGAGATGTATGACTCTATTTGGAAACCTTTCGAAAATAAGGGACTTATTCAGGTAAAATAATTTGTTCTGATAATGTCTGAGTATAGATAATGCCTGTTCAAAACTGCAAACGACACAAAGAATCATAATATCGTAGTTTTTCTAATATATTTAAATTATATACAGTGTGGCCCATTAAGAACCAGGACACCCTTCTAAACAATTTTTTGATCCAGCTGCTAATCCTCAGCCTACTACGATTTCTTTTTCAATCATTTCTTTTTTTTTAATTACTTTAGGGATTTAGGGATATAGGGGACTACTGCAATATGTTGTTTTAACGTTATTATTAATTTGTGAAGTAAATAAAGGAACAATATTCTAGATTAACACTAATTATTAGAGTTTCCAATGCCTGCTATATCTTTAAACGAAACACAAATTCAATAAACTTGAAATATTTAAGCCTCTATAAAAAAATTATTCTTCGATACAAATTGATGAAATTTGGGCCACAGGGGTTTTAAATGATGCTGCAGAATGCCACGATGTAAAATTTTTAATAAAAAACCCCCTAAAGTAATTTTCGAAAAAACTGATTTAAAAAAAAATCGTAGTAGGCTGAGGATTAGCAGCTGGACCATCGTAATAGGTTCAACAAGTACATCTAGAACGCTAATATATATACAAAAAAAAATCATTGGAATCGCACTTACCAAAAAAATTTTAGAAGGGTGTCCTGGTTCTTAATGGGCCACACTGTATATATTTTTTATGATATTCTTATTCTTAGATATTTCCAATGTTGGTACATCCTAGATCATACGGATACATCAAACTGAAGTCGAAGAATCCCTTCCACTGGCCAAAGTTCTATGCTAACTTTTTTAGTGACCCGGAGAATCACGACATAAAGACGTTCATAGCCTCGGTGAGAGAAATAGAAAGAATAATCCAAAGCCCATCGATGCAACGGTATGGGGCCGCTTTGGTACGAACTCCGATACCTGGTAAGTTTGGTAAACAATGGGTTTGTAAAAGGGTTCGCAAATGAGCGACACAAGTGCTCTGATCATACCAGTTTTCTTACGATTTTCTTCGCAAGTGTATATATTTAAATAACAATCTGTGAGAGGGGGCGGTATGTCACTATTATGTACTATTATCGTTTTTTCAGGCTGCGAACAGCATGGGTTTGGCACCGACGACTACTGGGAGTGCGTGGCCAGGACCATCACCGGCACCTTTTACCACCAGGTGGCCACCTGCAAGATGGGACCATCGGACGATCCCGAGGCCGTTGTAGACGCGAAACTTCGGGTCTACGGCATCAAAAACCTGATAGTGGCGGATACCAGCATCATTCCCCTGCCCGTAACGGCCCATACTACGGAGCCTGCTTATATGGTCGGTGAAAAGGCATCGGATCTGATAAAGGAGCACTGGGGGAAGAAAAGGTCCAGTGGAAGTAGCGAATGAATAGTGAAAATAACTCAAACGACACTATTTTTGGAAAAAGGAATGCTTATAATATATCGAACAAAACTGTATTTTCCAACGATTAGTTAAAACCGATAAGAATAATGGCTTTTCAATCGATTAATTTTCAGATGTATTTTTAATTTTTGTTCGAACGTTTGTACAGCGCTTCTAAAAGGTTTTGATAGCGCGTTGACCGGAAAACATTAAGGCCAACGCCACCCAAAATGCCGGTGGCGGGTAGAACGTGTCTCTGTTCAACTCAGATGGTGTTTTATCCACGACCTGAGGAGACTTCCGGTGCGTAGCACGGTTCGGGTACTTCGCGTAATTTTTTATTGGTGTTTCTGTGCTTTCTACTGTTTACTTATAGCTTATAGGAAACAAAATTGTATGTGATAGTAATATCAATACAGTAATATCCTAGCCTATCTCCAAAAGTAATAGTGATATAAATTTTAAACTTTGACAGATGCCATTTATGATGAAAAATATTTTCAGTGGTTTTCTATTTCCGGTTATACCGGAAGTCTATATCAACTTACTTATTTTATATGAAACACCCTATATATTTTTGCATTTACGAAAATAGCATAAACTTCTGAGTCAAAACTATGTAGCATATCCAGCTGTTTCGGAGATATTTGACATATTCTAACAGTGGCGGTTGGTGAAGTTTGGGAATGGGGGGCATAGGGGAAAAAATGCGCCGCAGGCGAAAATTTTGCATTTTTCAAGGTCAAACACCTTAAAATTAAAAATTAGAAATTAGTAGAGCAAAAATTTTTGCTTGAAGAAATAGGTTTTGTTAGGCAAATATCCCCTTTTTTGATGCGATTGACAGAAATATGGAAAAATTATTTTCCATATTTCACTTCACACGTTCACTTTCGAGTGTAGTCATAGGAATTGTGCACAATATAGTTAATAGTTCAACCGATTCCGAAAACGTCGTAAGTAAATTATTTTTATTTAACATTTGTAATAAAGCAACCGCACCACTATGTTTTATGAAATCATCTCTAGAATGCATTATATACAGCTCATTTTTTAATTTTGTAATGTTGATCTTTGGAAATAAGGCACACACTGTTTTAATATGTTCAAGAGGAAAAACTATTCTATAGTTGTTAAATTTCTTCTTTTCTAACAAATTGGCTATAGTTAAAAAATCAGTAAATTGAAATCTCTCACGTACGTTCATTAATATGATGTCACATATTTCTTTGCACTGCATTACCTTTCAGTCTCCTACAGTAACTTTTCTCTTTTTTCTTAAATTATCCACAGAATGTTCCTTGGAATGTTCTGTTAAAATGTCAGCATTATTTATTAATTCTTCTGTATTATTTCTTACACATTGTATAGCAGCTGTAAACGAGTCTAAATTATTTGTAACAGTATTATCATCTAGATAATACTGTTCGAGTCTAACTGCCTCCCCTGTAACTGATTGAAAAGTATCTGTACTCTATACCGTCTGGTCGACGGTCGACGGGGCAGCGCCCATTCAATGACGTAACAGAACGCATTAGAAAAGACGCACTGGAAAAATAGAAGCTGTGTATCCTTTTCTTGCGCATGCAAATAGAGAAGAAAAAAGAACAGGCACACAGCGGCCGTGCCCAGCCCAGTGGACACACGGATTACACAGATGGTGAAGCGTGAAGCGGTCTAGACGCTAGACGGATATGTATGCACCAAATGATTCAATATTCATGATGAAAAATTAATAAAAAAATCCACCAAATTATAATAATTATAAAAGTTTATAAAATATCACAACATTCACAAGTCTTATGTGCTTACGCATAGGGCACGTGCCCTTGTGCCCATTATGACTAGCCGCCACTGTATTCTAAATTGGTTCAGTGCAATTTATTGAAGATGTCAGTGTATCTTTTCAACGCGTGCAAAAATGCGCGCGCCCATGACCGGCACCGACCTTGCTAGGGTTTCCGGTCGTTGCATTATCAAAACATTTTAGAAGCACTATAGTTAGTGATTGTGATGAAACAAAACAATGTGATTGTGATTGAAAACAAAATGAGCGACGACAGTCATTTATAGTATATATTTTTTTTGTATAAACCAGTTGCATTCCCGGTTTTATTGACAGCTATTAAACGTGATATGCCAAAGGAAATTATCTTATAGATTTATCTTATCACTAATCTAACTTTAAACTTCCTGCGACTTTTGTATATTTAACATCATTTGGACTTCGAGACCTTCTGCCGATCATGCACCTAAAGATGGAAGATAAATGCAGTAACGTACCGTGCATATGGCTAAAGGGACCACTAGAACGTTCTGATTGATCAGTGTGAGAATAGAAAACTAAGTTTATTGCCCGTCTAAACTGGTATCACATTTAAACCTCATTAGTTACGTTCGGTAATTACCTCAGATTGCTCTTTTTAATCCGTATCGTTTATTAATTACATCTGGAGGTAGTGCAGGTAAATCTTGACCGTTCGAAAATTAAAATCAGACCGATCCGAGCAAGATCTGTTTGCTCCAAGCATTGTGGCCGAGGAGAAAAATTAATCTGAATTTGTGGGGTTATGGCTGTCATTTTTTTTAAGTTGTAGCTGCCATTTTTTGTGGATGATGTATTTCACTATGACCAGCAGTTATATAATTATTTTGGACTGCGTGTAATTTTCCTAAAAAAATTTGGAATGTTTCCGGAGACATTCTAAAATATTCTTTAAATTGCCTGGCAGAAAATTTAGCACTTTTCTTCAGCGAACTTTAAATTTTTTTCCAAACAAGTCCTACACTCTTCATATTCATCTTCAAAAATTGTTTGATATCCTTGCATTATAGTTAAAATTCCGTTTAAGTTTCGACGCTTGAAGAAAAAGAAGTATATGTCACTCGTAGTACAAAGCTCTTTATGTGTTTCGCCCAGTTTACACAGCCTTGGCTGACGCCTCGGCTGCATAAGCTTCTGGGCTCAACAAATAATGTTCGCCTTCTACTGCTAGTAACATAATATACTATTTTACATTCGTAAGCAAATTTTGGGGTTACAAGGCAGATCGAAAGACAAATATGTATAATTTGTTAACCTAATTTATGTTTTCAGTAGTAAAAGTCTACAAATGGTTATTCCAAGAATTAAAATTTTCATCACATGAAGGCCACAATAATAATACGTACCTACATAGTGAGATATTTAAAAAACAACTATAAATATTATAATTTCTTAAGCCTCGACCTTGACAAACACCGAGATAAACTTATTATGCTTGAGCCTGTTTACTTCCTGTTAATGTAATATGTCGTCTAGAAAACCTATTGAATATTAAGCATTATATAAACATCAAACTCCGATTAAAACTTACGCATATGCATTTTCCTTAAATATATTGATATATTTAAGAAAACATATTAATAATATAAGAATATATTTCAATTTATCGCGTGATACGTATTTAAGCACAGGAATCAAAGCGAAAACATTGAGATCGACTTGATTTACACATCCTAAAAACTCCATTTATTAATTGGACGATGTAGGAGTCTTGGCTCTTACCTATCATTGACTTGGAACCCATCCATTCATTCTTAGAGACAGCCTCATGACTTTCTGCTTTATCAAAGTCGAAGATTTTCTGAATCCTCGTCATTCATGGGCCAATTGGTGGGTATTACACCGATCTCGTATCAAAATAAGGTATATCCGATTTAAAGTCGTTAGTGAATCACAACCGTATTGATGTCTTAGCAGGATTATCATATCCTTGAAATGGAAACCGATATATAGACAATTCTCAAAGTTGAGGATATTATTTTAACAGAATGTAAAAATTGTGTAAAAATAAAAGGGTTATTCAAAAATGTCCAATATAAAAGTTGCAAAATAACACAGATAGAAAATGA
The DNA here is from genome assembly GCA_963924545.1 of Pogonocherus hispidulus. NCBI lineage: Eukaryota > Metazoa > Arthropoda > Insecta > Coleoptera > Cerambycidae > Pogonocherus > Pogonocherus hispidulus. The sequence continues at coordinate 50,481,174 of OZ004697.1, forward strand.
ACCGATATAATCATTCCCTATCATGCTGGTTGTGATTCAACGAACATCTTTGTTCTTGGCATAAAGTACAAAGTCTGATCGCTGAAATTTTCCTTACCTCTCAAGATTCCAACAATGGTTACCCACGAACGTCAGCCTCACACGAGAATAGCTCTCATACTCACTATTCTTCACTCTAGATTTTGAGCTAGTTAACTCAACTTTTGATTTTCTTATGGACGCCATATTGGATATTCGTATTTTGTCAACACCGTAAAAAGTGCTTTTCAACCAAGTATAATATGCATATTATGTTCAAAAGCAAACAATATGAAACATGTTTGGAGTAATTTCAATTATTGCGTCTATAACTGCTCGACGTAAGTCCTCTGCAGTTTCGTGCGATCTTGCATACAATTTGTTTTTTAGATAACCTCATACAAAAAGTCCAGTGGACTGAGGTCCGGTGACTTAGCAGGCCAGTTTATTGATCCTCGGTTTAGTGAACATATACATGTTAAACATGGTTGAAAAGTTGTACGGAGTTTTCAAAAATACGAAAATCCAATATGGCGCCTGTAAGAAAAACAAAAGTTGAGTGCTAGCGCAAAATTTAGTGGGCCTAAATTTTTTTCAGAGACCAATTTTGAAGTCCTTGCTGTCAGCTATCCCTGTCCTGAAAATGTTATATGTATCTTCGATACATTTACCTTTATAAACCTTTTATAAACGAGCTATGGACGTTTCCAGAAACGGAACATTTGTCTGTATCTATTTAAGGGTAGAAAATCTTGGATATGTACAGGGTATTCGCGTATATTTTGACCCCTACCTACAGGGGTTACTGAGAAAGTTAGAGAAAAAGTTTAAATACAAAAGTTGTTTGGTTTTTCACGTATTATCTTTTGGCTAGGTCGAAAAAAAAATTGCATGTCGTAAATTTAAGGAAACCAATTGAACATAATATTTTTAAATCGGACACCCTGTATAATTTTATACGCTTGGGAAAACAATTTTTCTCTGATCTCAAAAATATATATTTATATATTACATATTATATAAATGAAATTTGCACTGACAGTTTTCGAAATATTTAATATTTAATGTTTACAATAAATCATAAAAAAAAATAAAAAAATGAAAATATTGGAAAATGTTTAAATAACTAAGGAGGTTACATCGTAAATCGTTAAATATTTTTTATTACTGTTGGTTTCTACTGTTAAATATTTTTAGTCCTTTGTATTTTTTGTATTTTTTATGGTACTCGCTGTCGAATATTTCGAAAACTGTCAGTGCAAATGTCAACAAAATATATATTTTTGAAATCAGGAAAAAATGTTTACCCAAGCGTGTAAAATTATACAGAGTGTCCCATTTAAAAATATTATCTTCAATTGGTTTCCTCAAATTTACGACATGCAATTTTTTTTTCGACCTAGCCAAAAGATAAAACGTGAAAAACCAAACAACTTTTGTATTAAAATTGTTTTTCTAACTTTCTTAATAACCCCTGTAGGTAGGGGTCAAAATATACGCGAACACCCTGTACCCTTGGAATATTTTTGGGCCTAAAATTGACCAACCTTTCCCCAATTTAACCAATTCTGTATCTCCAGTGATTTCCGAGATGCCATACAGTTTATCTTAAGACACAGTAGATAGCCGCTGTATTCCCAGAGTTGCAAAAGCTGACGACTGCCAATAAAACCTCGGCGTCCTACATATGTAAAAAATAAGGGTTGTATCTTTGTTTGGCAAGAATCTTTAAAGTCAAGAAAAGCCATTACCACCACTTGTGGTGAGGAAATTCCCCGAGTGCCGTTTCCTCGTGTTCGGTATAGAGTGCACATTTTTAAAAGACCTTTGTAATTGCTTTTGGCGTTCTATATTTTATATAATGTGTACTATGGGAAGGGTGAACTAGCAACGTTCAAACTAGGAGCATTTTTAGAATGACATCCATTTCCGTTCTCGAATGTCCACTTATGCGACCTGTACAGAACCGGTTCAGCTTCAGCAGTGCCTTTTGTGTTATTATTCGACTGCTCATTAAATATATAACACACGGAATAAATTGTAAAGGCAGTGTGCTGAACCACAGCAACTCGACTACCTTGGGATAACGTCTGTAACTTATTTGTGGTTAATTTTATTCAAGCGTCCTGTAGCTTGTTTACAACACTGACCGATTAAAACAACCACATTTTCTAACAATAACAAACATCTGTTGCAACTAACAAATAAAACAATACGTATAATTTAGTGCCTCAACCTCAAAAAGCAGTGCAGCACGTCTAACGTAGGTACTAAATCTAGGGTACGATTATACAACATTTTCGATAAAATTGTTCAGCACTTACTCGTCTTAATAATTGCGCATAACGTACCTCCTGCAACAAGGAAACATAACCTCAAATAAATTAAAATAAATCTTTTGATGATGGCATTAATTATTTATTATTATTATTATTATTATTATTATTATATTATAGGAATTTTTATACTGGATTATCCTGGATATATTTTGTATTATTGTTTTTTGCAAGTGTTTATATCATTTTTCAAGTATTTTTTTTCAAGACTATTTTGAACTCACTATACCTATTTACTTATACTCTATAATCTAATGAGTTTTTGTGTTCACTATTACCAAGAACTCAGTGTGCAGAATAAACAATGACAATAAACTTCATAATTATTTAATATTTATTTATTATTTTTGTATTTTTTATTGTTACTATTACTAGTATTATTATTATTATTATTATTATTATTATTATTATATTATTATTTTAAATAGGAAAATATTTATAACCTTGGCAAGCTATAATTACATTTAAAAGATAAGTACACATATTTGCATTCAATTTATGTATGAAATTTTGTGACAAATTCTCTTCAGTATTCACTTATTCTTAATTTCCAAAACAGGTTATCTTATAAACAGTTAGTGGTAGTTAATAATATTAAAACGTAAGTAATAAATCCAATGTCAAAAATTAGTTCCTATATTTTTATATATCTCTTAAACCTCCTAGTGCACATGTACCTGATGACGCTGAAGGGCAGAAACACGTTTACACATTTATTTATAGTTATTCAGGCAAAAAATAAACTAAAAGATATATTATTAATGAGATTATTTAAATATAATGAATTAAGTTTTTATTATCCTTATTATTACCTATAATCCTACAACGGAATAACATCATTATATGTCATAAGAAACTACAGGGTGCTGCTATATGCATCCCTCCCATTATTAAATTACAAGGGCATATCCTGATAAAACCTGAACTTACTGTTTTTTAATACATTTTTAATATTATTACCTACATCATTTTAACTCGAAATTATTAATTGAGTATCTAATCGTATTTCTGGTTACATAGGTAACTATTGTATTGAATTTTGTATATTAGTAGCACAAGGAGCACTGGTACGATTGTGTTGCACAGACATTAATGTTTGGGAATTTATACTTCTCTTAAGGAGCTAAAGAAAATGAAGAGGAGCCAAAACCCCGAAACATCGACGACTGTGTAACTGCATGGCTGTTCGCTTTGTTGACTGTATACTGTTTTAAGTTTTTCCTTTAAATTTTCTGCTACTATCTATACAATATTATAAAATAAAGTCAAAAAGCATTATATGGAAGAAGATACAAGAAATAAGGGCAAGATATTTTATATCTATAACATGCTGAATTTTGTCAAGACAGTAATGGTCTAGTATCAAATTTTTCATACTCCTCGTGGAACACCCAGTATACTTGTATGTGGAACATCCAGTATACGGTCTTGTATTTTATGTTTTAGTAAAAGTTTACATAAGGTGTAAATTACTATTTTATTTACAAACCAATGCATCGTTTACAAGCAATTATTATCATTAGATAATCGCTGTGCAGCATAATTAAAATATTATTTCGAAATTTCGAATACACTTTCGAAATATTAAAGATCAACGCAAAAGGATAACAATCCTTGTACACTGGAAGGAGCAAACAACAGATGGCTCATCATCAGCTATATTTTTCTAATAAAATCCAAATATTTCGCAATAGCCGTTTCACTCTCTAGGCATTTAATGATGAACGAATGCTCTTTTAATTTTTAATTTATCGTGGTATTTAACATAAAGGTTCGTATACAGGGTTACATAAAGGTTCGTCAATTAAAAGTTTCATTCTCGGTTAACTGTCGAAGGGTTGGTTTCCATGGAAAATCCAGAGATAGGCCGATTTATATTTAAAGGGGGGCACATTTTTATAGTATTGATATGTATACACGGTGTCCCTAGGACTCTATCCAAATATATAAAAATACACTGGGTGTCCTATTTAAAAATATAAGTTGTGGTAAACTTCTCATTTTTTGAGCGGTACTCATCGAATATCCCTCGTATAACTTGGCTGTCGATTAGTTATTGAACTTCCCTGGTATGCAGATTATTCGTTAGTATTCGATGGAAATTTCTACGAAGATCTAGAAGCCTAATTTACCTATATAAAGGCTATGGCGTGCCGGCGAAAAAGTCAGTCATCTTAATCAGTCAGCGATCAAGATAAGAAGCAATACTTAAGTGAAATAAGTCTGATTTTCGTAGTGTTTTCGGTGTGTAATTATTTAGATATTGTAGAAGAAGTGTTGTATTGTGTCTGAAGTGTTAAATAAATATTTGTACTGTTGTTAAAAGTCTTATTTATCTTTAGAACTCCGGAAGGAGTAACATACAATAATGATCATGGATTGACAAGTATATCGAACACCCCTTTATAGAAAAAATCGCAATGAAAACAATAAATCCGGAAATAATTTAAAAAACCAAACCACCATAACTTGTCTCCAGACAAAACCAGAGATATCTGCGAAAGCTTTTTTAAAACACAATATGGTTTCTTGTTTGAAAACCAACATCTATCTTGGTGTTAAATAAGCAGTCGATTTTTATGATTATCTAGAAATATTCTAAATTGCTATGAACTGCTTTACATCTAACTTAATTAATTTATGGAATAAATGACAACCTTCAGGTGAAATTTTAACATGTTTTAATGGCACAGTAAAGCTAAGGTAACCGAATCTGTGACAGACAAATTGAATTTATAAGCATAATATATTAAAATTAGAGCTAAATTAACAAAAGCATATAAAATAGAACGGTATGACCATAGATTTATAAGTTCTTATTAAGTCTATGGGTATGACCACACCATAAAACATGAAGTATTTAAGAGAAGTCACAGAGCGCCTAGTTTACCAATAATGTAATTAATGTAATACAATTACCATGTCAGTGACAGGGTTAAAATTAAAACAGTTACTCTAGAAATTACTGAACTTTAATTTAACAACTCATTCCACGCCATTATTATTTTTTTACAATTACAAAGAGTAAAATAATTGTTTTCAACGGTATTTTCTAAATGTCATGACACTGGTTCATGGTCGAAAACTATACAATTTCTAACAAAACACAATTTATTTTCGAACAATTACCCTTAAGATTTTAGGCGCACTGTGATTTGTAATTTTGAATGTTACTTATAGTACCAGTGGCGTAAGCAACAACATAAATATAAAATTAGTGTATTATGTGTATTTCGGATGATTTTTTTTGTACTGATGTCAGCCCATCAGGAGCCCGGATTTAGTTTGGATCTTGAATTTAGAAAGTTGTATAATATAATAATTGTATAATTCTTATAATAGGTTTGTTCCTACTCAGCGCCAAATTATCGGCAAACTGTAAGGAGTCTGCGCAGACCATATTTACCCGTTCCAACTTAATCATTCTCAAACTACCGTCCCAACAAAAAATTGACTAGGCTTCAAACGGTTTGGTGACTGTCAAATCGATTTGAAGATTATTTAGAAACTACTAGTCAGACGCATGCGTAGTGGATAGTGAATAAAATCATAGAAAATGAAATAAGGCAAATCTAAACTAACTAAAGTAACCTAAATTTTTTGAGAAAATCGGTTATTTAAATATTGTTTGAAGTGTTATAATTTTATTTTCATTATGAGTGATATTTTAAGTGAAAGGGAAAGTAATCTCTTAATATCTTCCGAAATTAATTGCCTAATTTTTTTAGATTTGAAATTTGCTGGGTTCCAACTTTATTGCGGTATTTCTTATACAGAGTTCCAGAATGATTGCCCGGTACGGGAACACAGCTTATTCTGAATATAATCAAAATCTATTTCCATTTGCTAAAATTACTTTCTTTTTAACTGTCTATTTGAAAATTTTCATATTTGACAGCATTTGACGTTTGACTCAGTGGCGTTTAGCATTTTTCGTGTTTAAATTGTTTTACTGAAGTATTATTTGCGTTTAAAAGAGTATTTTTAAATACTATACAGTTTCAGAGAGTCCTAAATCAGATTGGTAATTTTGTATTTCTTAATATTGAAATTAATGTTGAAATTAATATAACAACCATAAATTAATGTTTTTTAACGCTCCACAATTCATAGTTTGAATAGGTTATACTGGTGATACATAGGAATAGAATAATACAAAATAATAACTATATTATTTTTAATAAATTGTCTTTATTTTATTTTTAACATAACTTATATTTACTGACGTACCATGGCATGGAACAAATCAAATCAAACCAGTAAATTCCCTTGCCTGCGCTCATGATTCTAGTGTAGACATCTTTCTACACATTTTTCCTAGTGTGGTTGTGCAGGTAGAATAGTTGTTTTTCAAATTTAGTAATTTACAGTTACATACTATAATAATAAACGCAGCAATGGTTTGATTTTTAAATGTTTAACCAATTAATTGCAAAGTTACTACTATTGTTTGACGAGCTTTCATAGACGCCTTGATTAAATATTTCAACATCGCCCTTACCTCAATTTAAAAGCAAAAATTAGATTTAGATTACATTAGATTTATTTCCAATTCTTATATCAATAGACAATTTTATTTTTGTCTATTTTTTTTTCTTTGAATGCAAGTACTAATATTACATTTACTAGGATGGTAATTTTCATTAGATAGCCATGAAATATATTTAACATTATTTAACCAATTACACAATTTATTTCCATACTGTTGGTCCCTACCCTACGCCACTGCCGAGCCAAATGACATTAGAATTATCGCCTTATCATTCATTAGATCTCGATATCAAAGGACTATCGCAAAACAGTTCTTCACGATTTGGCTTTCCGTCAAGGTGAAGCGAAATAAAAAAAAAATCAGGGCTATCCCACACTCAAAAATCGTAATAGTGGCAATGCCATCTAACGACCGTCACCCCGTACGTATTTATCGTAGAATTTAATAAAAAAAATAAAATGCAATTAAACGGAATGGGTGGGGCTGCAGAACCTTACCATTACCATTGGTAAAGTCTATAAATTAGATACTGAGGAGAGGCGTATTTCATTTGCAAAGTTGATATTGTACTTGTCTTGTATCTGTAACAGAATATTATTCAGAAAAGTGTTGTGTAACAAGATTGGAGTGCATCGCAGATTTATATATTTTTAGTCTTCTCTGCACAGCTGGTTGGGAAAGGTAACTAAGTGTATGAATTGATTCAGTTGTTTATATTGCCTGCTCAAGTTTAAGGTGCCTATGTTGAAGCAACATGCTCAGAAATTCAGAGAACTCGCTCACAATTTGGTTTTTAAACACGTTTTCTAGCAATCCTCGAGATAAAAAAGAAAAAATACACTTTTCCACAGAAGTGTACTTTAAATTTATTAAAAAAGTATCGATATTTTGAAAGAATAATATTTTTTTATTTAGAACAAAAGATCCTGGATTTTTATGTTCATACTATCAAAGCCTTTGATATTGAAAGGCTTTAAGGATATACAGAATGGCCCAATAGTGTGGTAAACTTCCATTACTCCTATGTCGTAATAAACAAAAAAAAAAACTCTACGATCTCATAGAGCCTAAGAGAACGCATATTTTAAAAATATGTGTAGTCATATAGGGTGATCTATAAACCAGGGCCATATCAAAGTAATATTTTTTTCAAATGGAATATTTTTTATTTCATATTTGAATGCGGATCATTTTCCGGATTCGCCAATACAGGGTTTACTAAAATTATACAGAGTGGTTCAGAAGATATGAGCATTTTTGTATCTTAATCGCAATAAATTGAGGACACTGTATCTCTTTCAAGGAAATAAATAGTGGATAATTTTTAGCTCCATTAAGTCTGCTATATGGTTTAGTTTTACTTTCTATACTTTCTAGCTTTACTTGTATAGAGGGCGAATCAAAATTCCCAACCGCAGTTTTCTTGATTTTTCTAAATGAAACACCCTATATTTTATATCATTTTTATTAAGGTCTCTCACGACTCTTTCTATTCTACGAGCCATTTCCTATACCTAACCTTAAAACTTTTCTTTTTAACATTTTTTGCTACCTATTTTACTTTAGGAATTAATCGACCGTTTCCATACATATCAGCGACCTGTATATGTATACTGTAACATAAATACAGTACAGCCTTTGGCTAAATTATTTACAGCTCAGTTGGTAAGGTGTTTCACATATACCTGCTATAGTGTTTATACGGACAATTGAAACTGGCCAGTGTTAAGGAACAGGACCGTGCGCACTTGTCTTCATATTTCGTCCTATGTATTTAGCAATGGTATCGTGATTCGATTAGTAACTAAAACTGTACATGTGAGTCCTACACTGGATATCTAATCAGCCCGATGAACCATCAGCGCTGGTGTAAAGAGAATAAACACACTGGTCTGCTGGATGTAAAACATTTTTTGTTTCCCGTGCCGAGTGCTGAAATATCATCAATAGTTTTCCAGTGCAGCGCGTAAATACCAATTACCAAGCGTAGTTTAGTTTTGTTAAATAAACAATAAAAATAACAATAATAAACATAAACAATACTTAACAATAATAAAATATGTTATTGGCTACATGAACAAATAATAGGTATCTAATAAACAAAAAGTAATAAAAATGAATTCTCAATTCTCATAAAACGATCTCTATAACAGTTTCTTAATAGCAAACATTTCTACCTCCGTCCATGTACAATAAAGAGATGCCGACAGTTTTTGCCGGCTTTTAGTTTTTATACGGTTTCAATTATTGTGCTTATATACACTATACCATTGAGTTTATAAACCAAGAGAGACAGTCCTTAAGAAATGTACTTATAGTTGACACAAAGTCGGTCAGATGTCTCCCTGTGTACAATTTACCAATTTATTTGAACGAAAGAAATTAATCGCAAGCCTCCGCCAGTAAACAAAAAACATGTGCCCGGCAAAAAACTAATAAGGAGATCTGAAAGGCGGAGTCGATATCCCACCAAGGCTCAGCGTCCAGCCATCTCTCGATGTCAATCAAATATAGAAATTTATATGTGCAGTTTCTTATAGAATAGAATAATCTCATGGGGCCTCAAAAATTTTATTAGAAAAATGTAACAGAATAAGTATTTTTTTAAGTAGGTAATTTGTGAGCATATTACGTCTTGATATTTCTCGTATGCATTTTGGTTATCGTAATTTAATTGATAGTAGGATTAATATAATTATTTATAAGTAGTTTTAAAGACATTATTTTTTATCCCAAATACATATTAAAAAAGTAAATATAATTAATTATTATAATATCATGTATCATGATTACCTACTGACAAACCACGGATAAACTATGTAATTTTTTGATAAATCAAAATCATTATTATACCCCACATTATTATACCTACATCTCCAAGAATTTCAGTTTTATTTTCTTTTTATTATTTTGTGGAATATTTCCATAGAAGAATTTTGGATGATTAATTATTTCTAAATAATAATTAATTAAATAATATAATATAAGTAGTAATTCTTGGTATGTTTTGTTTAATTTATTTCTATGGGTTGCAGAAATATTTTTTCGATACACGTTGTAAAATAAGTGCCTTATATTTTACAATAATAATTTGTAAATTACCTATTTCTCATTTTATATAGTAAGTCCTTCCTTTTAGTAGTTTTAATTTAATTGAGCAAAAATAATAGGTATAGGTATGTAATTATTTAGGCACTTTTATCAAATAAAGGGTAGTTATAACAATTCAAAACGGTGTGAAAATAATGTATTAAACAAACAATATATTTTAGGTATAATATAATAAATATGTACGATTCCCATGTGGCTGAAGACAGACACAGAATCAGATTCGAAAAACGGCAAATTACAGCGAACCAGTTAGTTGTTGGAAATAATGCGAAATTATTTAAAACACCAGTTATTTCCCATATGAGAACTTATTAAACAATTATTATTTTACTAGTCACGTTTACTTAGATTCCTAAAAATGTTTTTCAACCCCCAAAAGCAATTTAAATATCCTATATATAAATATATAAAGATCAGAAAACTAATTACCAGTTAGGTAGGTATACCTACTTATTTCTATGTAATTTTCTCATTGACTCTCACTTCTTCAACACCACAGGTTACAGACATACAGGCCTGGTGTTCTAAATAATAACAGTTAGGTAAAAACACCGAGATTTTAAGGGATATAATTTTAATTAAGGGAGTGAAAATCATTTTTCAATGAAAAGTCAAAAAAAAATCGTGGATTTTACAAATAAAGGTGTTACACATTTTAGACGTTCTACAATCGTACTGGTAGACGGAAATTAGAAAATTCAGAGTTTAAGGGGATGAAATTCATTATTCAATCTGAAATAATAAAAAAATCGCGGATTCTACAAAAAAGGGTGTTACACATTTTACACACAAATTTAGAGTTTAATGAGATGAAAATAATTTTTCAATGAGATAAATCATGAAAAAATCGCGGACTCCACAAATAAGGCTGTTACACATTTTCATTAACAGGTTAACATTATAGACGTTCTTCAATCATGCTGGTAGACGGTTAATGAAAATGTGTAATACCCTTATTTGTGGAATCCGCGATTTTTTCATGATTTCTCATTGAAAAATTATTTTCATCCCCTTAAACTCTGAATTTTCTAATTTCCGTATACCAGCTTGATGGTAGAATGTCTATAATGACAACCTGTAACGAAAATGTGTAATACCCTTATTTGTAAAATCCGCGATTTTTTTATGAATTCGGATTGAAAAATGAATTCCATCCCCTTAAACCCTGAATTTTCTAATTTCCGTCTACCAGCTTGATGGTAGAACGTCTATAATGATAACCTGTAAATGAAAATGTGTAACACCTTTATTTGTAAAATCCACGATTTTTGACTTCTCATTGAAAAATGATTTTCACTTGCTTCCTAAAAACTCGGTGTTTTTACCTAACTGTTATTATTTAGAACACTAGGCCTGTACGTCTTTAACCTGCGATGTTGAAGAAGTGAGAGTCAATGAGATAATTGTTAAAGGAAGTAAGTAGGTATACCCTTAATCTATGGGTATACCTACCTAACTGGTAATTAGTTTTCTAATCTTTATATAGTTATATAAGTATACGCTATTTAAATTGCTTTTGGAGGTTGAAAAACATTTTTTGTAATCTAAGTAAACGTGACTAGTAAAGTACTAATTATTTAATAAGTCCTCATATGGGAAATAACTGGTTTTTTAAATAATTTCGCATTACTTCCAATAACGAACTGGTCCGCTTTAATTTGCCGTTTTTCGAATCTGATTCTGTGTCTGTCTTCAGCCACATCCAATTCCCAAGTTTCACTGACCATCCTATCGTAAATGCACAGGGTAGTTAGTGCAATAAAGTCTATTTGGTTTATATTTGGTCTAAATATCTGAAATATTTTTATATAGGTAGATACCTAGTGCCTTTATCAAAAATTTTTATAAGAATCATGTTGAGGATATCAGATTACTACCACCAATTCTGTGTTCGAGATACATATTACATATTACATAATTATTGGTAGATATTTTTTGGTACCATTAAATTATCATCAAAACTGATGCTTTCATTGTTTTTCTTGAAAGGGGTTGGAACCTATTGTTTTTCCTGGAACCTATTGGAATTATTGTTTTTCTAATAAACTGACCCTACTTCAGGTTGCCGTCGCCACATTCTTAAAACAAATTACAGATATAGATGTATGTGCAACTATTTCAGCTAAAATAAAATTTGTTCATTGTTATAGGTAGTAATAAGTAAAATAAGTTATTCTAATGAACAAAATAATGATTTGCGTGTAAAGAAAAAATTTACCAATTTTATTATTTTGTTTAATGAAGTAGGTACTGAATGCATTATTAATTTAATATTTTCAATTCAAAAATATAATTATAGGTACCTACTCAGATAAGTACCTATATACTATTATCTGTTAATAAATATTGCATTACCTACTAAGTAACAGTAACAGATTTTTACAGTTTTAAATAATGGCAAATTATTATCTATTAGGTACATTAAATAATACTGTTATTTGAATTTTTCTTTCGATTAAAAAGGAGATGTTTAACTGGAATTTCTCTATTGATTAATTTATGTTAAAATTTGTTTAAAAATTATAACCAACTGTTTTCAGCAATTACATAATTTTTAAAAATATAGGTAGTTTGTATAGGTAATAAAGAAATAATTTTGATAAATTTATATAATACAAATTTGTGTAAAATATGCACAAGTGAAATATACAACAATTACATTACTTTTTCCAAAATGCGTAATGGGACAATATTCTAAAGGGTTGATGTATTTTATATCGATCTGATTAAATAATTAAATACCTAGGTACTTAAATATGATATTATGTAGATATTGTATACCTAGTACAAAAACCCATTGTCTTAATCGATTTTCATCTTTATATGGAAAACGGAAAAGTCTGAGTCTTGGAGAGCTTCTCTTGGTTTTATTGCAATTTAAATATACATATTTATTTCCCGATTGCCTAGACATGGTAAGTAAATAACTAACAGTAGCACTCGAGTTAAGGAATAATATAAAATGAATAATATGCCAACAGGTATCACACACTGACAACGGTAACACAACGATAACGCAAATTATAATTAGGAAAATATTTAAGGGGTTTTAGGGTAAATAAGTAATAAAATAGAGCTATAAAATACATGTTGTGCTCCAAACCAATCATATTTTAAAGGCGGAACCTAGATTTTATGAACCAGAATTTCTGTGCAACATTATGCCACAGCATGCTGTGATTATGCCATCTATTAGCGCGAGGTCCAAGCTTACCGCAACTATTTGAGTTGGTCTCCCATCAGCCGAGAAATGGTCTCCCAAACCGGCCAACCTAGTCCCGCATTACTTTGGCTAGTCTTAGTAATATAGTCAAAGACTATACCAATAAGTCCACCTCAAATATTTGCGCATTCCGAAAACAAGTCAAAACATGAGTCTCATCTAAGTACTATTTACCCATAATACTTTAATTTTAGTGATTACGTAGTGTTAAGTTGCATATTTTATTAATGGGTCTCTACTAATTAAATATAATTTTTTCTACTATTCTTTCTTATCTTTGCTTTTACCTCATAATTAATAATTTACAGAAAATATAGGCAATATTATTATTATTATTTATTGTGCTTGGGCTCAAGTGAAACTAATACTGAAAATCTCCTATACCCAAATGGAATAACCTTCAAAAAGTTTTTTGTAAAGACTTACCTTTTACTCACATTTCTAAACAGTCGCCAGTCATCGAGTTAGAAAAAATCAAAACAAAGCAATTATTCAAATTACCTTGAATTACTTCCTCGAAATGAAAGTTACTATACAACATGCATCTAGGGTGTGTAAAACGTGTGTTCAGCAGATGTTAATAATATTAATATTGATAGGATTATTGTATATGTATATAGGTAGAAGAATTATATTTCCTTAACAATGGGAAAAAGTCAATTAACAACAAAGAAGATTTCTTGCTTTGGACATAATTGGTAATAGTTTTAGTAAGTTACTGGTAGATGACACTGCTGTCAAAAAGTAACTAAATTATTTAGGGATATTTTATTTTATTAGCGACATCTATGTTTGGGTTGCCTAAGTTCACACTGAATAAATTTAATTTATCTGTTGACTGCTTCATTGACAAGCGAGTGCACAAGCGCTTTAATTTCTTAGAAAAACAGTCTGGTGTTTATCTACCGAAAATTATGCGTTAACATTTTAATTTGTACATTTAAAATCGGAATTCCTGTTAATTCAGTTTTAAAGCAGTCAACTGTTTCAAAACAACTGTGCAAAATATGCAGCCACCGTTGGTTCATAATTTTTTTCAGTGATAAACATCCTAGGAAAAACAATACTACCCAACATAAGATGTTCATATCGCATAAGTTAAAGAACCAGTTCCACCAATTATGTATGAGTTATTATAACGATATAGATCATTATAAATTATAAACGCCTATTAAGATACAAGAAGCTGTCGTCAAAATAAAAAAAAAATGAAACCAACGAACCACAGAGCGTGAACACAACTGACTAAGTAATGACAATAACAAGATCACATTAACACTGATACTTCCTGAAAAAAAGAGGAGACATAATCAAATTATAAACACTCATTAACCTCGACTAAAAAAAATGAAACAAAAGAAAAACGAGTTACGGGAAAAAGACAAGACAATGCATTGCATTGTCGTTAAATTAGTGAAATTGTTTCCAGTTGAAAAATTATAATATAAAATCATCTTGGTTGTGGTAAAGCGACCAAATCAAGATAAATATACGAGGCACAATCAATGTACAGTGTATGGATTTGTACAAGTTGAACCAATGCTGTAACATCGTATACTTTGACATATTTAAACTTTTGCAAGTGTACGTGATATCCATTCAAACGTATTCATATTTTAACATACCCATTGGCTAACAGATAGTTAAATATATAGTTGAATGTAGAAGTAAATAAAATTAGGGCAATAATTTATTACACTACGGGCTGATGCATTCTTCTGAGTATTCAGAAACTATTGCCTTTCCTTTATCTTGTGTTTATATCAGGTGTTCCACAGGGATTGATCCTCGGACTGCTGCTTTTTGTAAATTTTATTAATGACATGACGAAGCTTTTTGATGTCCACTACTTATTATATGCTGATGATCTGAAGATATTTTTTGAAGTAAATCCAGCTTCTGATTTTTGCTTAAAGTTACAAAATAATCAAAATATGTACACTAAACCAGTGGTACAAGCGCAACCATTTACCTCTTAATGTAACTAAATGTAATGTCACATCGTACAGTGGTCGTAAAACTACCCTGAATTGGTTATAAACTAGACGCGTCTACTTTAAATCTAAAGATCTGACAGTTAGGTTTTATAGTAAGTTTTAACGTTAGGTGTCATTTGAGGGATATTCGTCTAATGTCCTGAATCTGGCATTCAGAAAGCTTTGTCTTGCGTAACTCCAAGGATTTTCGTAATGTGAAAACTCTGAGTACCTTATATACGTCTTTTGCGCGTTCTAAACTTGAATACGCCTCTGCTGTTTGGAATGTACGCCAGTTAGAAATGGTTCATGGAACAGACCTGAAAACTCTGCACTTTGTCAATTTTTGTGTCCTGGCTTCGGAGTATTTCCGACAAGAATTGCTGTTATCAAGTTTTGATATAAGTAGCCTATACCGCAGGGATGTAGGTACTCTATATGTTTCATAAGATTATTAATAACGAATTAAGTTGTGATTCATTGGGATCGAGGATTATATATCGTATCCATGGGCTTAATTTTAGACACAATCTCTGCAGAGCAATAGCGATAACAAAACACAATTTTTGAGAGAAGTACTTGTGACAAAAGTGCTAAAAACAATTACCCGTAATAATTAACAAAAAATAGTCGAAATTGATTGAATAGCCGCACTGATTTTAAAATTTATTTCTAGCGATACCAAGCCAAAATGCAGTGTTATTTTTTTCTATGGGCGTTCGCCCTGGTCTCGGTAGCCAAGTCTTCCCCGTTCCAACTAACTGAAAAATACGTCGAGGAATTCCAAGAGGGTATAGCAGGACTGAAAAAAGTGTCGCAGGAATACGTGTATCATCCAGAAGATTTCATTTCGGAGGCATATAACGTAACAGGTCAGTCTCAAAAGTTTTTTGGATTTTAATGCATGTCAAGTAATTTTTTATGTTATCTCTCTATTGCCTATGTAACTGAATACAAGGTATTCGCATGTTCCTCCTTTTTGACCTTTCTAAAAGTATATTAGGTGTACTCTATATTATAGTTGAAGTGAGGCAACTCGCTTACCTGATCTAAATTAATTGATGAAATTGTCCTCTCAAAATCAAAACTGCCTTGGAATTCCTCTAGAGAGTTCGACGGTATTTACATACTCTGTTTTATTTAAATTAAAAAAAGTAAGAGGAATTAAATCAGGCAATCGAGCTGGCCGACCTGAAATAAAGTGTAAAGTGTGCTATATTGTTGCAACGCAAATTTTCTGCAGTTTTCAGGCATTCAAAAATGTACAGGATTATCAATTTTAAAAAACCAATATTATCCTACAAATTTGAATTATAATTTTATTTCATCATTACCGTTTCCAGCAATCTCCCGCAAAAACATTACTCTGTTTTTATTTTTAGACGCTGAAGAATACGACTTCGTTATCGTGGGTTCGGGAACGTCGGGAGGCGTCATAGCCAACCGACTCTCGCAGGTACCAGAATGGAAGGTGTTAGTTCTGGAATCAGGAGCGCCAGAAACGAAGATCTCCCAAGTACCGGCTCTGTACTCCAATCTGCAGGCCACCCCTTACAACTGGTGGTTTACCACGGTACCCCAAAACAAATCTTGCCTAGGTAATACAAAAATTAGTAAAAAAAATTACAACGTAGGAATAATTTTACAATAATGTTAATAAAAAAGTCACGTTATAGTTAGTATATACCTTGTATATTAACAAAAGTGATCTATGGCGGGTTACTGTAGTTGTTATCCACAGCTGCAAAGCAGCAAACTATGTGAGACCTCCTTAAATGTACCTCCTTTGAAGAAGTATTGAAATCTGTATGTAACAATTTTTTTTTTGTAGGTATGGAGGATAACAGATGCTCTATAGCTGAGGGAAAAGCCGTAGGAGGCAGCTCGGCGATAAACGATATGTT
Source organism: Pogonocherus hispidulus (assembly GCA_963924545.1). NCBI lineage: Eukaryota > Metazoa > Arthropoda > Insecta > Coleoptera > Cerambycidae > Pogonocherus > Pogonocherus hispidulus. The sequence continues at coordinate 50,498,234 of OZ004697.1, forward strand.
ATACACCAGGGGAAGTCACAAGGACTACGACATTTGGGCCGACCTTGGTGCGGAAGGCTGGTGCTGGAAGGATGTTTTCCCTTACTTCCAGAAAATCGAGGATGCTCACATCCATGACCTGGATAGGAAATACCACAACCTAGGTAGGATTTTCACCTAGTCTTGCATTTTTTAGTTTACCAGTCGTTGGCAAAAGGTGCCAATGTCAGTGACAAAAGGTCACATCCAAAAATTTCCAAGATATTGCAAATATCTTCCCTAGAGGTTAACGTAATAACATCATGAGATACTAATTATAAAGACTGTGACACATTGTAATGTATATATTTTTCAATTACAAATCATTTCAATTTTTTTTATTAATTCTTAAAGTAGTTGGAAATGTTAGCCAGCAAATAAAGCAGGCAAGATTTCTATGAATAAAAGTAGATTTGATTTGTCATAGGTAAGGCGTGACCATGTCAACTGTTACCGATATTTTCTTAGTAAACCACAAGGTAATCTAATAAGTTCTTTCGGTGACATTTGTCTCAAGGTTTGTGTATATTGAAATTTATCACATTCCCATTCATTAATCGGTTTTTAGATAATGATATCCTTGAATTAGAAAGTTCTATTATGTATATAAATTAAATTATATAAAAACATGCTTAAAAAATATAATTAACGAGCAGACATACCGATTCGACAGAAATTTACATTCAAAGTGACTTCTCATGGAAAAAAACATTTCCAATCTTACATCAAGCCATGTCTGCTTCGTGTTCTATATTAAGTTTTCTAGTTTCAAGTCAAAGTTTTTGTAAGATCGTTAACTTACCAATACATTGATAAAAGGTTTGATCGACCTATTTCTAATAAGGTAACTATCAAGTAGGCCAGGCCAGTCTATTGTCTATCGTGTCCATTGTCCAGGAAATTCTTGTGTGTCTTGCTTTTATTTTCAAATACAGGGTGTCCCGAAATTAGTGTGCAATATTTTACCAGTGTGCTACGATTAAAAAGGGATCTTCATATATCATGGATTGACATGTTTGTATGGAGGAAATATAACCCCAATTTAGCAAACTTAAATATATTTCTAGATGAAGACGTCTAAAGTGCGAAGTAGTTGTTATCTCTAAAATTTACAATAAATCCCTTTACTTCGTCCTCTTGATTTAATTGCTTTTGCTTCAATGTGCCATTTTTAAATTCAACATTTAGATATAGTGTAATCCACCAAAAAATTTTGATTGGTTGATTTTTACAAATCTCCATTCTGATCGGTTTCATGCAACCCCTACACCAAAATGTTTAATAATAATGTCAAAATATTTTCTTAATGGTTTGAATTCATTATGGATGTACTTACGTAAACGTTTTGCAACCCCTCTTTCGCGTAAAGCATCTATAAATATTATCCTGAAAGCGTCTACTGCACACATCTCTCAAGTAACTATGATTTTTGTTCACCAGGAGGCCCCTTGCACCTGGAGAACTTCCAGCACTCCTCCGACCTCGCCCCCCACATCCTCCAAGCCGGTCAAGAGCTGGGCATCCCCACCGTCGACTACAACGGCAAGGAGCAGCTCGGCCTGGGTGTCCCCCAAGTCGCCGGGAAGGGAGGAAAGAGGAACAGTGTCGCGCAGGCGTATTTGGTGCCAGCGCACAAAAGGAACAACCTCGTGGTGAGTACATAGGTGCTTTTAGTTACAATAACTACACGTTTTTATTAAAAAAAATGTGAAGGTCAAAATATGCGTTGTAAATAGGCCTCTCTTAATTTATAACACCCTGTGGTATAATGAGGCGACACAATCGTCTCCAGTATGCTTCTTAAAAATACTCCCAATACTCCTCAATACTCCCCTATTTTATTCACCCCAATATTGTTCTTCCTGTAGGAGATACAACTTTTTTAAATTCAAAACCAAATTTTTATAATAATAAATCCAAAACTGATATATTCCATATAACCAAATTACCTACGATTTTCTAAAAATATTAAATACCCTAAAGAATCATCAGAAAAGTCAACACATTTTTACCACAGGTGAGGCCGTTCAGCCACGTGGTGAAGGTCATCGTCAGTCCTCACACAAAGGAGGCCTATGGGGTCAAGTATATCCATGACGGGAAGATATTTGTTGTCAAGGCTGCTAAAGAGGTTATACTGGCTGCTGGACCCATCAACACTCCACAATTGCTTTTGCTTTCAGGTAAGTGCGTGTCCTCGTACGTCAACTGCTACAAACAAAGCGTGGATGGGTGGAATAGATCCCCAAGACAAAGACAAACGAAACAGATACACAAATATTTGTAGAGTAATAAAATTATATTATGGAGTCTTTTACAGATAAATCGGGATCTCATTCCACGAGTGATTGCTAGTTCTCTTTTCTATAAAAAATATTGTATTGGAAAGAGTTGTAACTATAGCAGTAGCAAATATACCCACAATAACAATCTTATTTATGTTATTTGATTTATCAAACTCCATGTCAATGAAGAAATACTCTTACTTACTCTATTCCATCCAACTCTTATTTGCACAATGCGAATAATAATACTTAAGTATATAAACAATCATAATAGATGCAATAGATCAAGTTGCAAGTTGAATATACAAAACACCGTTCATTTCAGGTATTGGCCCTAAAGAAGATCTGGAACACCTGGAAATCCAACCTGTAGCCGATCTCAAAGTGGGACACGGTCTTAAGGACCACCTAGCCTTCATCGGGCTCAATTTCGTCTTCAACGAAACCAACGAGGAAGCTGCCAAGGAATACGATGCCGTAGTTGATTATCTGAAGAATGGCAAAGGTCCTCTTACATCGCTTGGAATCGAAGCACTCGGTTTCGTTAAGACTGAGGTATCAAAGGAAAAAACTGATTATCCTGATGTCGAGTTACTAATAACCACGGACATATACAACAAAGGTGATCCTTCAGCCTTCAAAGTTTAACGCCTTATGAAATATACAGTGTTATTCAGAACTTATCTATAATAAACTTTGGGGATGTTCAACATACATATAGAAATTTGGTAGTGCAAAAAAAATTTTTTGACCGGCTTATGAAAACTATTTAAAAATTTTTCATTGCACGCCGCTGGATACTGGTCCACTGTAATGGAGTGACCTTGGGACTGACAACACAAACTGGCTAGCACGAAAAAAACTTCGGAAGTTCTGAGAGTATACCGACACCCGGCGCAAAAAAGATTTGCAGCGTTTTTACTTTAAAATAAACTTAAAGATAGATAGATGTGACCAAAGTGACGTGTCTTTAAAATGACATTTTGACACAAATTACAATGAAATTTTGTTACACTAATTTTGAAGAATTGCGCTACTTGATTACTAGGTATTAGAAACATGAAATTTATAAAAAATTTGCACATACCTTGTTACAAAAGCTGTTCGAAATAATATTCCTCGACTTGTACTCACTTTTGGGCACGCCTTATCCAATTTTGCCGCACTAAACCGAATGTTCCTCCTGGTTGCTGATCTTGTAAACGCAAATTATTAAGTAAATTGGGGATTTTCATTCTTAGGAATGTGGTATATCAGATGTTGAAGTACAGTTGCCCATCTACGTAGTCCTTTATAATGGTATAACTTTAAACATTGTTTACGGTTTTCTTATTTAAGGATGCACATATCCTCAAAGTTTTAGAGATAAATTCTGAATAACCCTGTATAAGCATAGGCAGATAAACATACTTTGTAAACATAGAAAGTGAGGGTCTTTCTTTGATGTAACTAACACTGTGTATATCATTACAGGCCATGAACACCTGAGACACCTCCGCATCCAAAAGGAAGTCTACGACGCCGTTTGGGCCCCTCTGGAGGGCAAAAAAGGCTTCACCATCGCTGTGGTCCTCCTCCACCCTAAATCCACGGGAGTTCTCGCCCTCCATGACAAAGACCCGCTGCATCGGCCCTTGATCAACCCCAACTACCTTAACGATGAAGACGACCACGACCTAGAGACTATCCTGGCCGGAATCCACAAGGCGTTGAAGTTAGCTCATACTGAAGCCCTGCAGAAGCTAGGAATACACCTAAATACCCATAAGGTGCCCGGGTGTGAGCATTTCGAGGCTGAAGATGACTACTGGAAGTGTGCCATCAGGCATTTGTCCGTCAGCTTGGGCCACGTGAGCGGCACAGCCAGGATGGGCCCTGAGAATGATAAGGCAGCAGTTGTGGACCAAAAATTGAGGGTGCACGGAGTGCATAAATTGAGAGTAGCCGACTCTAGTGTTATCCCCGTCAGTATTTCTGGACATTTGATGGCGCCTACCATAATGATTGGCGAGAAGGCCGCTGAGATCATCAGAGAAGACTGGAAGTAGATCTTGCACTACTATCCATTGTAGAATTATTTATTTTTTAGGACTCTAGTGATTTTTAGCTTGTAGTAGTTTGTAAATAAAAGGTTTACAGAACAAAGCTGTTTAATAATTTTTTTTTCAACAAATATGCAACTAGATATTTCATTGAAATACTCGTAATAGAATTAGGTACGTTCAAAATATAAACAGAAGGAAGAATATAAACAGGCATTTTCTCTTGAATGTTCAAAACAAGAAAAGGAAACTCCTTATCTCTACCCAGGTTCAAAACATCTTTGATGGAAAAGTTTTATTACAGAGTGTTTGTTTGCTTTCTGAAAAATGCGTGCTAGATACCACAAATGACTTTATAGTGCGACAGATAGGTTTAGCTGATGCACTACATGTTAACTTTAAATTAAAAAAAATGTTCTTCAAGCTTATAATAATACTTTTATGTAAGACGTATTATTGAAAAAGCCTATTGTTTTACTAGTAAAGAAATATTGTCATTTTTTTACTAGTACAAGAAAGTAAAAGTGTAACCATAACAACTGATTAAAAAAGGGATTTCTCGGAACTATAAGTTTGAAATTAAACGTCACGTCAAATCGCTTTTTATGCAAGCATAAATGTCTGAAGAAATAGTTTTAATTTTGATGCTTGAAGAAAAAATAGTATATGACATTTGGAGTAGAAAGATCTTTATGTGTTTAGCCCAGTTTACACAGCATCGGCTAACGCCTCGAAGCTTCTGGGCTCAACAAATAATGTTCGCCCAACCCATTTGAAACCGACGCAAAGTTAAGGATTACTTATTTGTCTGTGGTTAAGGCAGGCACAATCCACTCTTGAAGTAGAGAATTTTTCCGATCAAGCCAAGTGATTAGCAGCATTTTTGTTGTGGGATGTACTGAGTGTGGCTCTTAATGTAGACAACTTCGTAAGTTTTATTTCTGCAGAGTCACCAAAATAAATACTTATTTACAGGCCTTGGTTTTGAGTTAGACGTACATAAAAATTAGGTACTTCTAAATATACCAATATCCAATATGGCTGCCATAGGAAAAATTAAGCTGATGGGGATGTTTTTGAGTGCGTACCGTTTTATGCAAACAGTGACAACTGCAACTCGAAGGACATGAAAAAAGTGCCTTAATGGACTGTGAACTGATGGTAGATTATTACTAAGCTCCACCAGTATGTGCCCTATTTAACCAAATCTCTACCTTAAGTGGAACATCCTGTATACGGTCGTTCAAATTGGTGTGTTTTCGAGGGTTGCCAATAATATATAATAGATGGAGAAAATTCAATGGACGAGTGTCTCTCTTGCTCTTTTTTCAAAAAAATAACAATGGGGCAAATCGCACCTCTCTATCTCTTACCGTTTGACTACAGGACATTTTTGTCAAAACCGAATGGATGCCCTTCTCTTTTCCCTTTCAAAATACCTCAAAATGGTACAATTTACAGGCACTTTACATTCGATGACAAAAAATAAATTTCAATTGTTTCTTTTTTTGTTTTGACCACAACTTGTGCATTTTTAAAAGGAACACCCTGTATTTTATTTCTAAAATGGAAAGAGGAGTGAAAATACATTCCAAATATGTATAGTTTCTATATTATTTTTTTAACAATTACTGGAAACATACCAATTCGAACTACCCTGTACAAGTATACAATTAATTATAAAACCACTGAAACAAGTATTTCCAATAAACATAGTAAATATTATAATGAGCACTTCTATTTTAGAATATTCCGAGTGTCTGTCTATTCTGCATAGATAAAAAATAGGGGTTCCTTTTACCATAAAACTGAAAAGGCTAAGTACCTAATAATTTTTCACTTAGATATCAGTAAACAAAACATTTTCATATGGAAACCAATTTATAGTTTTGCAGACCATTCACAATGTTTTACCAATCATATTTAACCACAATGACCAGATTGTTGACCACAATCTCACAGGTCAAGACCGAACCGTGGGTTTTTTTTGGCAATCTCTTCTTCCGTGAATAATGATAAAACACTTCGTCGTCTGAAAAGATGTGGGTGCCAACCACTCGATAGCCCTAACTTGATCAAGTGGACTGGACTTTCCAGGATATCGCAGATTGCCTTGGATCGAGGGGAAACCACCACGTACGCCTTTTTGTACCGTAAGACTGTACTGTAAGTAATGAAATGATTGAATAATAAAACACTGGGCAACGACAAAGTGGTTTCTCCCTCACCTTCGGATGCAGATTCCTCGTGTTGGAAAACTGAAACGCCTCTGCAACTTTTAGAAATAAACCCAAGCGAAGAAATTCCAGCGAAGAGTCATGTTAACGGAGGATATAGGTAATTACTGCAGGCCATAATATTTATGAACTCGCGGTAATCCCCGATATTGCATTGCTCATCAGTGGCGTACGTAGGGCTGGGAGAGTGTGGAGATTCAGGGACTTATTTCTAATTAAATATATGGCTACATAAATATGAGAGAAGTGAACTTGAAAAATATGTTTTTAGGACGAAATTCATTTACAATTAAATAGACTAGACTTAGTACACTAAGAACTAATAAACAACATGAAATCTCAGGTCAATTGACCATTCTATCTATATCCATTCATAAATCGGTAAAAATCTTAGAAATAGATATTGATTCCTAAAAAATTAAACCACTGATAATGAAGCTGGCAAATATTCCTTTTTAGTTTTTTAGTCTTCTAATTTATTTTAAAGCAAATACAAGTGCCATGCCTTTTCCAACATTTTTGGCAAAAAATGTAATATCAGTTGAAAGGACTGATCTAGGCAAAAAAAATCGAAATTATGGAAATTCGGTTTTGTAAAATTTGAGATTGCTTGAGATTTGAAATTGCTTGAAGAGCTATATTGTACTAAAAAAAAACACTTTCTACAACAATTTTTTACGCTCTATCGAATGGCGTGAACCATTTTTTTAAAGTAACGTTTCGTCTCATCAGAACCATCTTCAACTTCATTTTTTCTAATATGGCCCCATTATTTTTTTACGTCACTCGACAGTATTTTTCCTTTCGAGTTCATTGATGTATCATACGGTATAATTTCTTCATTGTTCCATTAACTGTTCATTATTATTTTTTAATTTATTGTTGTTTCGTTAATTGTTCTTTGTTTTTGTTAATTAATTGTTATTTATTATTAATCATTTCTTACGTTTTCGTTATCCTTTGGTTAATACATACAGACAGATGAAGATGAGTTTGATAATGGTTTTGCAAGTTCAAAACGTGATCAAACTATATCATATGACACACCATTGAACTCACAAGGAAAAATGCCGTCGAGTGACGTAAGAACAGTAATGAGGCCGTATTAGAAAAAATTAAGTTGATGATGGTTCTGAAGAGACGAAACGTTACTTAAAAAACCGGTTATGCTATTCGATAGAGCGTAAAAGTTGCTATGAGAAAGTGTCCTTTTTATTTCAAATAGCTCTTCACATAAGTCTGAAATTTTACAAAATGAATTTCCAAAATATCGATCTTTTCCAAATATCTCAGAAACTAATCACGGACTACGTTTATTTCGTCAATTTCAAGCCGGCTTGAAGTCAAGCGGCTTGAAAAAAAGGACTGAAAATGATTACTTAAACGCTTGGAATCTCAATTCCAAGCGCTTAGAACATTCAAGTCAATCTTAAAATATTGTAGGATTGGCTTAACTCAAGCTGCTTCAGATTGCGATAAATTGCGATTGGATTTAATCAGATCGAACTGCAGAAGTTTATATGCTTCACGTACTGAAGAATCAAATGTGACGAAATGAAAAACTTCATTAGCGATTCTGTGAAAACTAAAAAGTAAACTCAACGGTATATTATTATTACAACAAACAATACTTAATTTTGAGGTTAGATCGTTAGTTAGGTATATAAAGCAGGCAAGCCCAGGAATAAGGCTTCAAGTAGGATTGAACAAGGGTTTCAATCCCTCCCTTATTCCTACGAGATAAACACTCAAGATTGAGATTTAGTTTCAAGCGGCTTTACTTTTAATCGCACTTATAATTGACGAAATAAACGTAGTCATGTTAGCTTTGATTTTTGAGGCATATTAGTGTCACCAAATTACGCAACTTTGCCCCAATTTAACCTAGTCTAACTTAGTTATTGCATCTAATTTGAAACATACTATACACCTTTGGACTACTACTACTACTACTACACTATTGGCGATTCCAAAAATGAATGCGCCCTCTGCATGAAAATATTTAAACCTACTTAAAAGGTAATTTTTGGAGGCTTATTGGTGATATAATGATAAATAACACGTATTTGGGTTTGTTTAACGTAATAAATTTAGTGGTGCTTGTGATTTTTTGGTATTACAAAGTTAAAAACGACGTGGTTACTATTTGTACATCTTTATGCTTACATTTTAAAATGGCATTTAAAAGAAATCAGCACAACACAAACTGCCCCGTGTTTATAGGTGTCATTCCACAGAATGTGTCAAAACAAGTGTTTAAGATTGAAGATAGGTAGAAGTTTGGTCCTAGTATAAGAAACTGTTTCTCATCATTTCTCCAAAAGGCATGTAACAGTTTAATAACAGGGAACACGTTTATTTACACAACATAACCACTTTGTTGCAGTTTCTCTATATTTTTCTATTATTAGCCTTATAAAAGCAGAATATATTTTAATTTAAACATTATTTAACAAAAAACAAACACGAATATGGTATCACCATACAGTTTATAACACTTATTTCAGTCCAAAATGTAAGTAAACAAAAACTAGGGTACCTGTTTCAACCCAAAAAATTCATATAATTAGCAATGAAGCACTTATAGGACGTTTGACTGCTTTTACCACTCTTTTTATCCTTTATTCACCCTAACTAGCACATGAAGCCACTATATTTATGGCAGTTAAATGCTAAATTGCTAGATGATGTGATATGAAATGTAAAATTTTTACTCGTCTTTCTCCATATTTGTTTACAATTTGCAGCGCCCTCATCGGTAATTTTAATCGCCAATACAAATATTGCATTAATCCCATCAGTCCATATTTTGAATAAAGTAGCTTCCACCATAGTGGGAAGCACAACATTTTTGCTCCACGCGCGCCACTGGAGCAATTCCAACCACCCGAAGAAAACCAGATCCAAAACAACAAAAAGAGAGTACTATAAAACGCGAACACTCTGTCCATCCCGTCTAGTCCCCAGCAGAACAACCTTCGAAGATGATCCTGAAATTTGTTTTTATCGCGTTCGTCTCCGCAGCGCCGTGGACGGAGGCGTATTCCCCGTTTCAAGTAGTCGACGATTACGTGTCGGATTTCGAGCACAGTTTACATTTGTTGAAAACGGCTGAACCGTACGAGGAAACTGTAAAGTTATTCCACCCAGTGAAAGAGGAATTAACTGGTGAGTAGTTGATTCCTAAAATTTATTTAAAAACAAACGGTAATAAAAAAATAGCACTAACATACACCTAACTATTTTTTAATAGACTTTTTTAACGAGCCCATTATAATTTGTGCAGCCCATTCTCTGGATATACAGAGTGGCCCATTAAGAACCAGGACACCCTTCTAAAAAATTTTTGGTAAGTGCGATTCCAATGAATTTTTTTATATATATATTAGCCCCCTAGATGTACTTGTTGAACCTATTACGATGGTCCAGCAGCTAATCCTCAGCCTACTACGATTTTTTTTCAATAAATTTGTTCGAAAATTACTTTTTTTATTAAAAATTTTACACCGTGGGGTTCTTCAGCATCACTTAAAATCCCTGTGGCCCAAATTTAATCAATTTGTATCGAAGAATAATTATTTTACAGAGCCTTAAATGTTTCAAGTTTATTGAATTTGGGTTTCGTTTAAAAGATATAGCAGGCATTGGAAACTCTAATAATTATTGTTAATCTAGAATACTGTTCCTTTACTTACTTCACAAATTAATAATACCGTTAAAACAATACTTTACAGGCAGTCTCCTATATCCCTAAATACCTAAAGTAATTTTTAAAAAAATTGATTGAAAAAAATCGTAGTAGGCTGAGATTAGCAGCTGGACCATCGTAATAGGTTCAACAAGTACACGTAGGAAGCTAATATATACAAAAAAATTCATTGGAATCGCGTTTAGCAAAAAATTTTAAGAAGGGTGTCCTGGTTCTTAATGGGCCACACTGTATATCAAGGCTATATGAAAGCTGGAGTAAAAAAATAAATTCAAAATTAAGCAATGGAAAAAATAAACTTTAAAAAATGAACCCCATGAAAGGTATCATGCTCACAAGATGTGTAACCCAATCTACCACCATCGACTAATAATATCTTAGAATAGCTACCATAATTATTACTAATATTGATGATATATACTGGGTAGCAACTCTAATTATGACCACTCATATCTTCTTATTTCTGCACATATTTCAAATGAAATATATATTATCTATAGGAACTAGGTAATTTTTGATTCAGAAAAGGCCGTATAAGGTGGTACTTTAAAATTTTTAAATATCTTAATAAGGACGCTTAACAGGTTAACATCCTGTAGAAAATTTGCATTTAATTTTAATTTTGAATTTGTTTTTTCAAAGCCTTTTTATGAAAACTAAGCATGACATATTATACAGGGTGTTCCACGTAGACCTTCCATTAGACGTTTCTGTAGGATTATTTCCGTTGCAGAAGTAATGTCCAAATATCTTCAAATCGGTGGAATTTAGGTATAGGGAATGCTAATACCAATCGAAAGAGAATTAAAAGCTGCAGCATTATAAAACGTAGGGTGTTGTATTTAAAATAAGCGAGTTATTTAACTTTCAATTTGACCAACAAGTGGTTGGTCTTTTTTCGACGCCCTGTGTAATTCGCATCAACTTTCGCATACTCCAGATATTTGGATACCTTTTAGTATTTCTCGTCTAAAATTTTAGTCCTTTAGATTAAAAACTATAAAAGCTAGAACCGATTAAGCATAAGTATGTTTTTTTACAAAATTTTTGAAAAAGTCGAAATATCTCAGGAACGTTTGAGTTTAGGGATAGGGTATTCTTATGAAACTTACCTTTCAATTTGACGTGGAATCCAAAAATGAAATAAAAAATAGTACATTCCATTTGAAATAAGCGAGTTGATGTGTACTTCCGTTAGAACCGGAAGTGTGACGTCATCGGCAATATGTTTAATCGATCGAAAATTGTGAGAAACCCCCGTATATAAATTTTCAGAGTTCTTGTAGGCGCAGTATTCTAGAAACGTCTAATGGAAGGTCTACGTGGAACACCCTGTATAGGGGTCATTTTACTGATTTTCGATATTTATGAAAACCTTTCAATTTATTTTGGGCGGTGTCATGCGTCTTTTAAAATATTTTCTTGTTTAAACATATTTTGTAAACAAATTGTTAGATTGTAATTCTTGGAAGACAGCATAAAATTATTTTTTTCACAAGCATTTCTTAATTACGTACGTACACTTTATTGTTTCCACATATGGTTTTAAACATTATTAATTAAATGGATTATTGATGAAGTACCTATTTACTAATTTTACCTATAATTAAGTCAGACAAAAGCTATTATATGTAATACGTTATTTTCCCGTGAATCATTACAGCATTATATTCAGTTTTTTTAAAGACCTTCATATAATAAATGATTTAACAATCATTGTTATATTTTTAAAACGTATATGAAAAATATTTGTTAATCTCGGCAAATAGGAAAAATTGTTGCTCCTCTACATTTCATTTATAGTGATTTTGATACACCCCTTTTTGGTTTAAAGCTAAGTAAAGAAAAGAGAACATTTGTAATTTTTTCTAGATATAGGTAGATATTATTAAAATTAAGAAAAAATCTACTTGCGGTATTAATACAGGACCATACAAAACTGTTCTTGTCGGCCATGCTACCATTCGTTTCAAAGTTATTGGTACTCATCAGTACTATTAAATAAATAATGATTAATGTTATTATTCCTTAAACATTTTTGTAGAAGCCGAAGACTACGACTTTATCGTAGTAGGTTCCGGAGCTTCCGGAGCAGCGATAGCGAGCCGTCTCTCTGAAGTACCACAATGGAAGGTACTACTCCTGGAGGCAGGTTTGCACGAAGACGCCATTACCATGGTTCCCGCCATGCAACAGTTCCTGCGTACCAGCACATACAACTGGCAATATAAGACGGTGCCACAGAATACTTCTTGTTTAGGTGAGTTGACGTGAGCATTCATCTGCCATAAATATAGTGACTTCATGTGCTAGTTAGGGTGAAATAAAGGATAAAAAGAGTGGTAAAAGCAGTGAAACGTGCCATAAGTGCTTCACTGCTAATTATATGAATTTTTTGGGTTGAAACAGGTGCCCTATTTTTTGTTTACTTACATTTTGGACTAAAATAAGTGTAATAAACTATATGGTGATCCTATATTAGTGTTTATTTTTTGTTAAATAATGTTTAAATTAAAATATATTCTGCTTTTATAAGACTAATAGAAAAGTATAGACAAACTGCAACAAAGTGGTTATGTTGTGTAAATAAACGTGTTCCCTGTTATTAAATTGTTACATGCCTTTTGGAGAAATGAATGAGAAACAGTTTCTTACACTAGGGCCAAACTTCTACCAATCTTCAATCTTAAACACTTCTATTTTTACATTTTAAAATGGCATTCAAAAGAAATCAGCACAACACAAACTGCCGTGTTTGTGGAATGACACCCACAAACACGGCAGTTTGTGTTGTGCTGATTTCCTTTGAATGCCATTTTAAAATGTAAAAATAAAGATCTACAAATACTAACCACGTCGTTTTTAACTTTGTAATACCAAATAATCACAAGCACCACTAAGTTATTACGTTAAACAAACCTAAATACGTGTTATTTATCATTACATCAGCAATAAGCCTCCAAAAATTACCTTTTAAGTAGGTTCAAATATTTTCATGTAGAGGGCGCATTCATTTTTGGAATCGCCAATGGCAAATTAAAAAAATATATATTTTCTAAAGTTCCAAAGTATATAATAGTGTATATATAAAATTTTGTTATTGGTAAAATGTACATGGTGTCAGATAAAAGTCCCGGAATGGTCTTATAACAATTTACAGGGTGGAAATAAAAATTTAAAAATTGAGGAATTGTCATATGCTCTAGTAAGCTATATTTTGGAGTGGAATGAACTCCCCTTCCCCAGCTAATGCCTCCATTCGGATAAAACTTTTATTTAAATAACCAACGAATGGATGGGTGCAGTGAACGGTTTGCATCATATTATCTATTTTTTATCACCATTAAATTAAGGTACAAACGACATGACCACTTAAAGCCATAAAATTACTCCACTAATGTTCCAAATTATACTAACTAGACCTTATAACAGTCCTATTTTAAAAATTTTCTCTCCACCCCGTGTAAAATGTTAAAAGACCGGGGAGTGTTGCTGTACACTGTAAATGAAAACGATTCATCAGGTGAATCTTAACCTTCTTAACGTAGACACGTAGAATAGAATGTATGGAAACCTATCAGAATTAAATATAGTATGAAACGCCTCATAAGTATCCGACACAATCTAGTATATTCTAAACTTTTTTTTCTCTCAGGTACTGAGAACCAGCAATGCGCCATTGGAACCGGAAGAGCTCTAGGCGGTGAGTCGGCCACCAACGACATGCTGTACACCAGAGGGGATCCTAATGACTACGACACGTGGGCTGACAACGATTTGGTCGGTTGGTGTTGGGAAAGCGTGATGCCGTACTTCAAAAAGATAGAGGATGCTTTCGTCCACGATCTGGACAGGAAATACCATCACTATGGTGAGAAAGCATGCAAGCTTTTACCGGAACAACACCCAGAGTTACTAAAATTTTCATTCCATAGAGATATGTCTATAATCGCGGTTTACCTCAGCACAGATCGGCATATATTTCAACTGAAACTATGAAAGATATTTATTCATCTCCTATTAATCGTAATACTAAAGTCCCAAGCTACTAGAGAAGAAGCTGACCTATCCGCATATGAAGTCAATTAATTGTTTTGACTATCAAGTCAATGCATTTTCCAACAAATCACGTTACCGGTGAAAATTGTAGGATGTTCCTATTTCAGTATTTCAATGTAATTACCGCCATAGGCGGCAGCACTATAGAACTTATTGTTCACCTTGTATATACCCACCCAGTGGCCTATTTATTTTATTAAAAAATAGAAGTAAACAGATAAGATACAGGTATACAGGTAACTTTGAGGTTAGAAATTACATTACAACCTTAACCTTACTCTTGAAACCTTAGAGGACACAGATCTAGGACTTGAAACTGTTATAGATGTATCAGTGTAACGTCTAGGAATAGTGAAAATCGATAAATTTATTTTTTAAATTTCTTATTTAGGTTTCATTATTTTGTTTACTTGTTCTTCACCATCGGATCAGGGCAGCTGCAAATTTAATATTTTACAGACCTTTTAAATATAAGGGGTAAGTTTTTTAACCTGAAACTTTTAAATATCTCGAGAAATAAGCACTCTACGAAGAAATACCTATTACCAAAATTTTATCATTTTGCGGGGGCAATGTATATAGTACTAAAATTAGTCCAGGTCCCCCTTCCCTGTAGGTGAAGCGGGGGGATAACTTTGAAATCTTAAATAGAAACCTATATTTTTTATTGCAGATTGAGATTCTACGGCTAAAAATACGTGGGATATGATCTGAAACATTTTTTTCGATTTCGAAAATATAGGTTCCTATTTACAATTTCAAAGTTTAGGTGGACTAATTTGAGTACTATTGCGTTCCCCCACCAAATGATTAAATTTTGGCTATAATTTTAGTAGAGTGCTTATTTCTCGAGATATTATTTGAAAATTTCAGGTTGAAAAACTCACTCAGTATATTGCAACTAAATCTCTCTGAACGTAAGGAATATTAAAGTATTTAATGATATATATGCAACACAAAATACATCAGTGGAAACTGGTTACATACGGAATACGTGCAATTCAAATATTTTGTATAGCTAATTTAAAAACATTTTATAAAAGATAGTTGATCATGTTCTATATTATACATGGTTATTACGTGAAAATTCCCACATTAGTTTTACGGTAATTCTTTTTATAAAATCCTAAATGTGTAAAATTAAAACAAAATTAAGTTCAGGAAAATATGAATCAAATGAGAATACAGAAAAAAATTACTTTCTACTACCTGATGATTCTCGATCATGTGTATCATGTGTATTAAAACTGTATAATTAGCTTATGTTATTATCACCGATAAACGTGGATGTCAGAGTATGAACGTAGTTCACTTGCAGCTGAAGAGTCGTCTTAAATATTGCTCTATTTTAGGCGGCCCAGTCCACCTGGAGGATGTCCAGCACTCCACACCTTTGGCCTCGCACCTTCTGGAAGCCGCCCACGAGCTCGGCATCGAGAAGATCGACTACAACGGCAAGGAACGCCTCGGTTTCGGCCTGCCCCAGGTTAGTATTTAATTTATTTAAAATATGGCAAAAAATATACACGTGTGAGATACGTGTCGTCGATATTTTCCACTGTTCGTAAGACATTGTATATTGAAGCGGATACTATCGAAATGCCGTCAATGCCCTAAACATAATGGGCGCATTCAGGGAAACATAGCACTCCAGCGCTTCAGCGCTTTACCGCTTCACGTTCGCTGAATCGACATTTTAAACGCAAGCTTAAAGTGACATAATTTTCAGTAATTCATATTTTGTAATTAATATTAATAATAATTAATATTATCCATAGATATTTTGTGCGTAAACCCATAGACGTAAACCTAACCTAAATTAATTTTATCGCTTGATGGAACTATTCAGCGATTCAGCGGGAAAAATAATATATGCTTTACCGCTTTAATACAGCGCTACGGCGCTTTAAAGGCCGATTCCCACATAGCAGCGCCACAGCAGCGCGGCGCGGCTATTTAATTAGATGAATGTTTTTTGGAGCAGCATTTGCAGCGCCGCGCCGCGCTGCTGCGGCGCTGTTATGTGGGAATCGGCCTTAATACAGCGCTGCAGCTATTTGAATAAAGCGCTGAAGCGCTGCGGTTCCCTCAATGCGCCCAATGACATAAGTCGGTGTGTATGTCAAAAAAATGTCTAGTATAATTTGTATATCAAAATACGACAAAGTATAATCCAACTCTCGAAAATGAAGTGTTTCCGGATACATGTTTACAGGGATGTTTTCTTATTTTCGTCCAAGAAGTCACCATCTTTTTCTCAATATTAACGAATCACCCTAAGTGCTTATATCAAGTTACAAATTGGTATTTTAATACGTTTTCAGGTCATTACGAAGGACGGCAAGAGAAATAGCGCAGCTTCCGCCTACTTGAAGCAGGCGTTCAAAAGGAAAAACCTCATCGTCAAATCAGAGAGTCAAGCTGTGGAGATAATCGTAAGTCACCACACCAAGGAGGCGAAGGGGGTGAAGTACCTCCACGAGGGAGGCTTGCGTGTGGCCAATGCTGCCAAGGAGGTTATCATTGCGGCGGGTGCGGTGAATACTGCACAGCTGCTTCTTCTGTCTGGTACGATTTATTAAAAGAAGTATATGTTCTTCCTAATCTCTAGAAATATTTCACTTCGTATTTCTATCAATTTTTCAGCATTTAACTGTGTATCACTTTTTAATTACAATTGATAATTACTGACGTTTCACCACTTGCCATTTTCAAACGATTCATACTGAATGGGCCTATTCCACTAAATTGAATTTTACTATTTTCTTAATATCAAACGTTATACTGGTACTGATAAGTAAAGGTAGTAAAGGTATACTGATAAGTAAAGGTAGAATCATTTCAATTTATTAAATAGTTGTAATTAAGCGAAGTTATCCAAGTACAAAGTGACCGGTCTTCATTAATCATTTCAAACTGCGCGGTTCGCTGACATCACACTCCAGTAGCCAATAAAATGTAGACAAGTTAATGAACGGCTCCACGTTGCCACATATAATTTTACCTTTTTTTAGCAACGATTAAATTTACATTCTGGTAATTTTGACATGAAAATGTGTATTTTTAGGTCAAATATTCTCCATAAATTATTACTAAAGCAAATCGACATGATTATTTTACAATTTATCACTTGAGCAAAATAATTTTTAGGTATCTTTCGCTAAAGGTGACAACACCGCACAATCTATGCTAGAATCAACTAAATGATGATTTGATAACTTAGGTTATAAAAACTAGCCTTTTTGTCTTAACATTGCGCACATCAGCATTTAGAAAGTTCATATTTGTGATGTAGAAATTGATAACCATTTCACTGTCAACTCTTGCAAGGTCGTCTGAATCAGTCTTAAGATATCCCTCTTCAATTTTATTAATCTTAAATCAAATTAATCAAAACACAAAACGAAAGCTAGGTTAAGCACACTTCACTTGACAGAACACAAAATGCAGGGCAGCCAACAGACAACAACGAACTGGAGTATGACGTCAATGGCGCGTTATTTGAAATATATGGAAATCTTAACAATTTTTTCAAAATATATCTGGCGAAGGCATATAATATATATAGGCATAACTAAGTATATATTTTATGACAAGCAAATTAAAAAAAGGTGGAAAAGGCCCATTCATTATAAATCCTTTGAAAGTAACAGATAAACAATGTACAGTGCTTTAATATATCATGATTGACTAACATAGAGTAACGACTTCCACCGTGTAAATTTTTAAGATACATGTGGTGCGCCAAAATATACCCAGCTATGGAATATTGTTATAATTTTGTTATGGAGCGTAATTCGCCTCAACAACGTGCAGAAATTATTAAATTGTATTTCCAAAACTTTTCTTCTATAATCTAAACTCAGCGGCTTTTAGGAGAACGTATCTCGGTCGAAGAGCTCCACACGGAGAAACAATTCGATGTTTTACAAAATGGCACAGTAAGGTGATATGGCACAGCATACTGCGGAAGACCTCGTTCTGGCCGTTCAAACGAAAGTATTGAGCTTGTTCGGGCGGATGTTCAAGCAGAACCAAAAACTTCCACGAGAAGACGCGCGGCGCAATTGGGGTTGCCTGAGAAGAATCTTGCTCTTAGACATGCATATGTACAAAATTTAAACTGTGTTCCAACTAAGGCCAATTGATGTTCAAACCCTCGGAACAGAAAACCTACGTCTTATGCAAGAGAAAGTGGAGTTTCATCAAAAACTCGTTGTTTGGTGCGCAATATACTCCAAACGAATCATTGGACCCTTCTTTTGGAAGATGCCAGGGGCAATGCAATTACTGTTAATGGAGAACGGTATCGAACAATGATACGAGAATTTCTGCAACCACAATTAGAAGAACTTGACATAGAAAACTGCTAGTTCCAGCAGGATGGCGCTAATATGCCACCCAGCGCGTGAACGGTTGCTCTTCTTAGAGACACTCGTCTCTACCAGGCTGTTCTCAAAAAATTGACATTGAGTGGTCGCCTCATTCCCCTGATTTGACGGTACCAGATTTTTTCTTGAAAAGTAAGATCTATATTAATCGACCACAGACATTAGAATACTTAAAGGCAAATATTCGTGAAGAAATTTCGCAAATTCCAGCTAAAATATTGCGCTAAAATATTGCAAAGTTATGCTACAAGCTCAAAGTAGAGTTGATCATTGTCTGGCTTGTCGTCGCGATTATTTACTCGATGTTGTTTCTCATAAATAATTTAACATGTTTTAACATTAAAAAAAAAAATTTTTGGGACAAATTTTTTATTTAAAAAAAACTTGGCTGAGTATATATTTTGCCGCACCCATTATAACCATTCCTTTGCTACCAAAACTGACGAAGAGAAAATATATGAAGATATTTGGCAAGTACATATATATAAATACATTTTATTTACAGGTATTGGTCCCAAACATGACCTAGAGGCTCTAGAGATACCAGTAGTGGCCGACCTCAAAGTGGGACATAATTTGAAGGACCACGTTTCGTTCATAGGACTCAATTTCATTTCGAACCACAGCGACCACGAAATCGCCAAGCATTACGAAGGTAATGAGTGTCAAAACGACGTATCGGAGTACCTTAGATACGGAAAAGGACCTCTGACGACGACAGGTCTCGAGCTCGTGGGATTCCTGAAAACTGAAGTGTCCAAGTCCAAGATACACTATCCGGATGTGCAGTTTCTGGTCACAAGGAACCTCTATAACCAAGGTAAAACTTACTTTGTATATTTTCACTATATAAACAGTAAATATGGATGAACTTTTTGATTGATACCTCAAGCCTTCCTAACATTTACGAAATGCCAATATCAGAAGAAACCATTTGAACCTCTACGATCAAATGAAAGACAGCCGACCTTTTAGGTCTCATCAGCACCATTTAGAACGAGGATAAAGGGATTTTTTTTAAATAACTTATTATAAGCAAAATAACTTCTTCTAAACAAAATAATTTCTTCCAGGCCACGATCACCTGAGGCATCTCAATATCCGCAAAGACATCTACGACGCAGTCTGGGCCCCCATAGAGGGCAAAGAGGGCTTCACAATAGAAATAGTCCTCCTTCACCCCAAATCCACCGGGTACGTGAAAATCCACAAGAAGGACCACTCGCTACTCCCAATTATTAACCCTAACTCGCTCTCCGATCCCGACGAAGAAGACGTCGACACCATCCTGGCGGGGATCCACAAGGCACTGAAACTGGTGCACACCGAAGCCCTACAGAAACACGGATTCTATCTGAACCCCCACCGAATACCCGGATGTGACCACGGGGAACTTAATGACCATTACTGGAAGTGCGCCATCAGACATCTATCAGTGAGCTCCAGGCATCTTAGTGGCACGGCCAGGATGGGCCCACACACCGACAAAGAGGCGGTTGTCGACCAAGACTTGGCAGTGTACGGCGTCCACAATTTGAGAGTGGCCGACTCCAGCGTTATTCCGGTCAGCATCTCCGGGAATCCGATGGCTGCCAACTTCATGATCGGGGAACAGGCCGCTGAGAAGATCAAGAGGGACTGGCTTAAGGAAAAGTGTAAATGTGATACTCCGATTGGTGCCGTTTAAAAGACTATCTCCATACATCTTTCTTGGCGCGAAATCTGGCTAGCTAGATTGAAAATATGCGGAAGAGGAGATAGTATGCTATTACTTTGTAGGTCATGAAATAATATTGTAAGCGAAGTGTTTTAAATTTAATAAATTATACAAATAAAACTAGATATTAATTTACCTTATAGTTATCTTCTTCTTATTTGGGTAGTACTACTCAGAACTTACCTAGAAAAAATAGAAATAAGTGACAGATTATAGAACACTAAACTGTAATTTATATGTAGGTATCATTATTATTAACAGAATATGTAGTAAATATCACAAACATTCTCGTAGGGTCCGAAATTGTTACTTTAGATACGTACCTATACAGGGCGCCCTATTTCTTGACCCGTTGCATGGGTAACTTTTTTATTAGTAGAGATACAAAAACGCTTAAATGAGCAAATTAGTGCAGTTTCGTATTAGTAATTCTACGGTAAGGCGAAAAATTATATACGGGGGAAGGTTGAAAAGTTATTGACAAAAAACGAAAAATCCAACTTTTCTATTATCCCTCGTAGCTCGTTCATTTGAAGAGTTAGAGAAAAATGCTTCACATGTTTTTTGCAGTATTTTTCAGGTAAAATGACATGCACTTGCTACTTTTTATATATCTCTTAAAATGGTTGAGAATCACAGTAAAATATATTTTTTTTAAATGTAATGGATAGGTGGCTGTGACATTAACCGAAAGTCCCCTTTTTTCTCTTTCAGATGATATAACATAGTCCATATTTTATCCTTACAAAAGTAATAATAATCGTTGTTTTTAAAGAAAGTTTATTGTCACATCAAGAATGCTATGGATTATGGAACAAAATAATGTTTTGAGAACAGAAATTATTAATTAATTAATTATATTGAAGTAAATGTTCGAAATGACCACCATCCTGTTGGATACATAGTAAGCAACGTTTCTGGATACTTCTTAAAACATTATTTATTGTATGTCCATGTATGCTTCTAATTGCATCTTGAATCCTGACTTTTAGATCCTCTATATCTAGAGGAGCTGTCACATAAACTTTATCTTTCAATAACCCCCAAAGAAAGAAATCTAAGGGGGTCAAATCAGGTGTTGGCTCTGGCCAGTCGATATCCATTCTATTTCCTATAACATTATCAAACTGTTCATGTAAATATTGTTTTACCTCGCGGGAATTATGCGCAGGTGCTCCATCGTGTTGGAAGTATTTAAGATTTCTAAAAATATGAAGTGGTAATTCATTTAAATATTCCTCTGTTAGAGTATTCCTTAGAAAATGAAGGTAATTATTCGCATTCAAATTATCTTCGTAAAAATATGGGCCAATAATTTTGCCACAAAAAATTCCACACCACACATTTATCCCAAATTGACGTTGATTTCTTCTTTCAGAAACAAGATGTGGATTTTCTCGGCACCACATTATGTTATTATGGCGGTTAAAAATACCATTGTTGGTAAATTTACTTTCATCACTGAATAAAATCTTTTTCCAGAAGTCTAGATCCTCTTCGCATTTTGAAATGTACCATCGACAAAATGTCATCCTTCTTTGATTATCAGCTGGATATAAAGTATTGCATATGGAATAATGATAAGGCTTTAAATTGTTACCTTTTAAAATAGCTCTTACAGTTTCCTTGGAAGTGTTGCAGTGATGTGCAATTTCTGCAGTTGAAGAATCAGGTTTAAAATTTACATAAGCCAAAACATTTATTTCAGTGTCTTCATTGAAGTTTCTTTCATCCTTAGGCTTTGAAAAAGAACCGTATAATCGTATATTATTTTCCAGCTGTCTAAATATTCTATGATGGGGTTGTCTTCGTTCCATGTAAGTTTCAAAATAAAGATTCGCTGCAGCTTGTGCATCTCGATTTTGGTTATAATAACGAAATAGCATATCATTTTTCTCTTCGTTGGTGTACATATTTGCAACACTATTATTTTGTATGCAGTATTAATAATAAACAATAAACTACTTAACAAAAACTAAAAATGTCACTTATGATCTGTCAATAATTAAATGCCAACTAGACGTTTTTAAAAATATCAGGAATCTTATTTTTTGTTTTATTTCCATAGCATTCTTGATGTGACAATAAACTTTCTTTAAAAACAACGATTATTATTACTTTTGTAAGGATAAAATATGGACTATGTTATATCATCTGAAAGAGAAAAAAGGGGACTTTCGGTTAATGTCACAGCCACCTATCCATTACATTTAAAAAAAATATATTTTACTGTGATTCTCAACCATTTTAAGAGATATATAAAAAGTAGCAAGTGCATGTCATTTTACATGAAAAATACTGCAAAAAACATGTGAGGCATTTTTCTCTAACTCTTCAAATGAACGAGCTACGAGGGATAATAGAAAAGTTGGATTTTTCGTTTTTTGTCAATAACTTTTCAACCTTCCCCCGTATATAATTTTTCGCCTTACCGTAGAATTACTAATACGAAACTGCACTAATTTGCAACATGCAACATGCAACATTTGCAACATGCAACGGGTCAAGAAATAGGGCGCCCTGTATAGGAACTTAGAATGTTTTAATTCAAATAATGTTAATGGAAATAAATAAATACAACGTGAATAAATGCATAAAGAATTGAAAAAGTCAATAAATAATGTACAAAATAATATACCACTTAAAAACAAAACATAATTTTAACAAATTACTCATGTAAACTTAACATACATATTAAGTTTTGGTATCAAGGCATTTTTTTAAAACATGAGTGGTGGTAGTGGCTTATATTATCGATAAAAATACGATTGACCGTCAAAGTCAAAAATAGGGGCTCCGAAATCGAACGTATCTAACAAATTTATTTATTTGGAGATTCCGAAAACAACTACTCCACGGCCAATATGCCCCGACTGGCGTTACATTACATCAACATCTCCATGGATGTCGCCACATCCTTCATCAAGACCAAATACCAGACAATGACCGGTTTCGATCTTGTTATGATCTCATCAGATTGCCATAGGTATCGCAACCGGTCATTGTCTGGTATTTGGCCTTGATGAAGGATGTGGCGACATCCATGGAAATGTTGATGTAATGCAACGCCAGGCGGGGCATATTGGTCGTGGAGTAGTTGTTTCCGGCATCTCCAAATAAATAAATAAGTAGGATTGCCTTCCTCAAAGACAATAGAGGTCGCTGTAATGGTATCTGCAGAAAAGCAGATCGTTATCTGTCTGTCAATTAGACAATAATTGTCAGAGAGGTATTAGCAAAGACCGAAAGAGGGCACTACGGTGTATTTCACTGTATCTCGCCACTACAAAAAGTATCTAACAAATTTCTGTAAAACGGTATTTTTCTCCGTTTTGCCTTGCGCGCTTTATTTTAATAAAAACCTGATTCTACGTAACAACTCTAACGTTAATTCATATCTACGTAACAATACCAATAATTAATATTAATCACACATATAGAATAAGATGATAAACACGAACACATACTTAAATTTTGTATCAAGCAATCCAATGCCTAGACACAAAAGTATAGTTTAGCATATGTAATTAGAACAGAATGGATTACTGATGTGGTGTTTACAATATTAAGTACATATTGAAATAAAATAAATAAGTATAGTAAAGCAAAAGCTGTAACAAAAAAGTCTCTAAACAAAAGAAAACTATGAAATTACATATTATTTTACGGTTTGTTATAATTTGTAATATTATTGTGACTTGTCAAAAAATTCAACCCTCTCGACGAAAACAACGTAAGTAGTTTATTTTAAAAATACAGTTTTAATTTTGAGGCTTGAAGATGTACTATATGACACTCGGAGTATAAAGCTCTTTATGTATATCGCCCAGTTTACACAGCCTTGGCTAACGCCTCGGCTGTGTAAGCTTCTGGGCTCAACAAATAATGTTCGCTTTCTATTCATAATAACAAAATATATTATCATTTATTTATGATATTAATCACTGAAAAACGTTGTGTCATACTAAGACAAATAATTTCTGTAATTATTGAATAGGAAAAGAGAGAAAATATCGTTGATTGGCTTTCTCTTCATGTTTTAGACTTAAAATTTGCCAATATACTGGTTATAGACGACCAAAAGAACAAAATATTATAGGCAAAGTATAGCTTTTAAACAAAAAAAATATGTCACACTTTGTTCTACCGTGATATAAAAAAAAATTACCAATAGTTTTGGTATTTTTTTGTATTTATCAACAGTTTTAATTTGCCTTTTTGTTTTGTTAATAAAAACGAATCTCGTCTTTTATTTTAATTTTCAAGCTTGTAATTCATTATTATTTTAAACAAAATATTTTCCATTTATACAGCTTTAACCTGTTACGTCCCTGTTACAATATAAAATTTAAGCAATGGCGTTGGTGGCCCAAGTAGCAAAGTTCTAACAAGACCAATTTTAGGAAACACATATGACTTCATAATAGTAGGCGGTGGAACGGCAGGTTCAGTACTTGCCACCAGGTTGTCAGAGATTCCCTCCTGGAAAATTCTCATGCTGGAAGCAGGGGACGAAAACCAACTCGCTAATCGACTGCCGGCAATTGCAGCCAGATACCAAGGAAGCAGTTTGGACTGGCACCATGAAATCGAACCTCAAAACAACTCCTGTTTCGGGCTGAAGGAAAATAAATTATTTTGGTCGGCGGGCAAAGTCCTTGGAGGTAAATACAAAGTATTTACGAGAAGGAAGAAGGAAACAGTTAAATAAGCCAATAAATAATATTAAAAATATACTACAAATATTCCATTATTTACAATTAGGATATAAATATAGACTAAAATCGAATAAATAGGACTATAATCGAATTTTTAGGAACTTCTGAAATCGACTACATGATCTACAGTAGGGGAAACAAAGAAGACTACAACCGATGGGCCAAAAATGGCAATCCCGGTTGGGCCTACGATCAAGTATTGCCATATTTCCTAAAATCCGAAAACTACAAATTCAAGAGGTTCAACAAAAAATACCACACCTCCACTGGTCCAATGTCTATCAGACATCCGTATACGTCGAATTTGACACATGTATTCCTTGGCGCTGCTAAGCAACTAGGTAAACTTTCTATATAATTAAAAACATAATTTCTCACTTCTCTTCTGTCTCACAGTATGGACAGCTAGACCGGCAGATCTAAAGTCAATGGATTTTTTTAAGAATCATTTAAAAATAATGCTCAAAATTGATTGTTACATCACTGGAATTTTGTAGGTTATCAAATACGAGACTACAATGGAAGAAATCAAATTAAATTTTCGAAAGTAAAAGTCCACATGCTTAAAAATCAAAGGCACAGTCCTTTTAGAGCCTTCCTAGAGCCTATTCGTCAACACAGAGAAAACTTGGTTACTATAACTTCCGCTCAAGTTACGAAAATAATAGTTGATAGCAGTAAAAGAGCCACAGGTGTCGTATACATACATAATGGTAAAACCAATAGGGCCTTCGGTACTAAAGAGATAATTTTAAGTGCGGGAGTTGTAGGTTCCTCCAAGGTATTATTGCTATCTGGAATTGGTAAGTAGAATATAATTTTCTAATGTAAAACCATGAACTGATTTAGGAGTAGACTTCAATGAATCTCAAAAAATATTTTAGTATAATTTTAACTTTTAAAAGATATATTTGATTCAATTGAATCAATTTCTCTTCGTAGGTCCGAAAGAAGACCTAGAAAGTCTCCAAATACCTTTAGTGCAGGACCTACCAGTAGGACAAGGTATCAAAGACCACATCTCGTACTTTGGACTGAATTATTTGACAAATTTACAAATAGATTTCAATCAGTTTAGTTACGCCACTGGCATATATAGGTATTAATTTGTTAATCGCATTAAGAAAGTAATACCAAAGTCTACATATATTCTAATATGTTGACTTTGGTAATACTTATCTGCACATAAATACTGACTTTAGACGTAACAAAACATGCGTCGTATTTTATGATAATAATATTATTGTTTAGGATGAAAATGTATTTAAATTTTCCATTTTTATGGTTAATTAATTTTAAACTGCACGAAATTTTTGATATACAGTCTGTCCATAAAGTAACCCCCCCCCTGCTAACTTTTGAACGAATCGAGTTAGAGAGTTCTAACAAAATACAGGGTGAATCACGTAAAATGAAGTTGATTCTGACGATAAATTCGATTCTTCAAATTCAAAGATGGCGCCACGGGCGCTATCAACTCAATTTTTTTAAATGGCAAAGTGTGCCGTGTTGCACCTCATTTAAAAGATAATTCAATTCTCTACTTTCTCGTTTTTGAAAAATGACAATCGAGTTAGCCGTTCTCTAGTTACAGGCGTTTCTGTTTCTAATCTGATCCATGAATAAAATGTTAATTAATATTTTAATACAACAAATTTTGAACAAATATTTATTAAAATAAAAAATAAAAGAATTAAATAAGTTATTCAAAATGTTGTCCATTGACTTCTTGGCACATAAAAAGTCTACTTTGAAATTCTGGTCTGATATTTCCTAAAATTTCTGCAGGAATATTTCTACACATATGTGTTAGATGTTGCTGCAGTTCGTCGACATTTACTGGAGGAGTTCTGTAGACTTTTGACTTCAAATATCCCCATAAGAAAAAATCAAGAGGAGTTAAGTCCGGGGAACGAGCCGACCATTCTATCGGGTCCCTTCTGCTAATCCATCTGTCTGGGAAATGGTTATTTAAAAAATCGGTAACAGGTCCATAGAAATGAGGTGGGGTCCCCCCCATCTTGTTGAAATAGAATACTTTGAATGTTATTGTCTGCTATTCTTTCTATCTTTGGAAAAATTTCCACCCGCATGATTCTTAAGTACCGCTCTCCTCTTAAATTTTCTCTTAAAACTATCAAATCGAATAACTTAAAAAATTAAGAAAAAAACCTGTAGACACTTTCAAACACTCTTAAATTAAACGCTAAACTACTTTCTCGAACCGTATTGACGTTTCAGTGACAGTGGCAAGCAAGGCAAGGAGACTTGATAAAAGCTAAATTCTTAAATTTCGTTAATACCTACAAACGCTTGTAACTAGAGAACGAATAACTCGATTGTCATTTTTCAAAAACGAGAATGTAGAGAATTGAATTACCTTTTAAATGAGGTGCAACACGGCCATTGCCATTTAAAAAAATTGAGTTGACAGCGCCCGTGGCGCCATCTTTGAATTTGAAGAATTGAATTTATCGTCAAAATCAAATTCATTTTACGTGAATCACCCTGTATTTTGTTAGAACTCTCTAACTCGATTCGTTCAAAAGTTAGCAGGGGGGGTTACTTTATGGACAGACTGTATAAGAGTGAATACAAGATTAAAACTAAAGCCATTTAAATAGGCGGTTTTTTAGTTGTAGTAACATCGGAAAATGTATCGCCTCCAGTCCTGCCGGGGTAGAAGCTATTGGATTCGTTCAAACTAATGGCACTCACGAAAAATCGAGTGTTCCTGACATAGAAATATTACTAGTAAACCATCTCATCACCAGAGACCTTAAGACTTTGACTAATATGAAGGACGAAGTGTACGAAAAGTGTTTTCAAAATGTGGAAGAATTTGTAGGTAACTTGGGCAATAATTCAAATACTATAGTGAAAAAATAAAATCTAAAAAATAAGCAAACACATAACAAAAAAACAGAAAATAAAGGACAAAATATTTAAAAACAATAAGTCATAGTAATTAATATAATATCTTTAATTCATATTATCTTAATCTGCACAAATATTATTAAAATATATGCCCCAGTTTAGAAATATATTAACACTAATAATTTCAGGTGCCAATGTCTTCCCCATCCTCCTGCATCCCCAATCGAAAGGATTTATAAAATTGCGATCGAAAAATCCTTTAGAGGCTCCTATCATTCAACCTAACTATTTATCTGTGAAAGAGGATATTAAGAAAATAGTTAACGCAATTAGATTTGTCGAAAATCTTACGGAAACTCAATCATTCTTGAACGTAAGTGTTGTTTAGTGGATAGCATTATTCTGATCACAGAAAATCATTTATACAATGTAAAAACACAGTGGCCCTAGAATGGGTCTTTGAGGAACTTGATTCTTACGAAACATTCTCATGTTTTAAGGCCGATGCGGCATTGTATCCTGTACCAGTTTGTGACGGATTTGAGATATATTCTGACCAATATTGGGAGTGTGCAGTAAAAACTTTAACCATGAGCTTCAACGACTACATGGGAGGTTGCAAAATGGGGCCTCTCACTGACGAAGGCGCTGTGGTCGACAGCAAACTACAGGTGATAAAACAGTCATATATTTCTTGTTACTGGGCATTTTATAATATAAAATAATTTTTACAAATATCATAAAAGTGAATGGGTTTAAGTCGTAGGCAACATCTCAGAAAATTATAAAATAAGAAACCAAAGTTGGAGTCTGTTTTAGCGGTATGTTTAAAAATTTGAATGTTGAGTTTTACATTATTTATTTCTTGTACTTGGAAACAGTAACTGGAACGTAGACATTTAACCCAGTAACTTATCTAATAATAAAATAAAACTAAGCGTTGTGAGTAAATTTACTTTTTTACTTTTTAGGTGTATGGTATAAAAAATCTGATGGTCGTAGATGCCACCATCATCCCTGTAACGATTTCAGGCCACATAGGGGCAGCTACCATAATGATCGCGGAAAAAGCAGCAGACATAATAAAAGAGAAACACCCAGTATAAATAAATACTGCTATGCTAAATAATATAATAAGCGATAATGTACTTAAATTCAAGACAATGTTAAATTCAATAAAAAGTAATTATGTTGTTTAAGTTTTCATTTACAAGGATAAATGCCAATGTTCACTTTGCTTTAACAGAAAAGCGATAAACGCTGTTTAGTAAGCGACGATATTTACGAGTACATTGGGAATCCAACGAGAATATGGAGTTTCCACTCACCAGAGTAAGTTCCATTTATATTTTAAAACGGTAACTGCAATATATATATATACAGGGTGTCCACCTAGTGCGCGTAAGTCCAATATCTGGGTTAATAAAAGAGATAACTTAATTTTTTTTTCTACAGGGTTGTCTAATATCCCGAGCTGCACAAAATGAAAATATATTTACATATTCAGGGTGTTCAGTTTTTCCTGGACAGGTACCAACTTCGTTTTTCTAAATGGAAATATATATTTTTTATTGCTTTTTCGAACTAAACCCTTGATTTTAGTAGGACTTTCATCAGCCTTCCCTATACCTAACTTAAACTGTTTTTGAAATATTGACGGGTGAATATTGACATTTTTGCAACTTTGAGACCCTGTAAAATCTAAACGGTTTGAGATCAAGCAAAACGGTTTGCACATTCCTATCTTAACTTTTCATAAGCTATCGTTTGATACTAATTTCAAATTTATACAGGAATAAAAAATTTTCAAAATTTTCAGAAAATTTTAAATTTTTGGATAATTCTGAAATTAGTACCAAACGATAGCTTATGAAAAGTTAAGATAGGAATGTGCAAACCGTTTTGCTTGATCTCAAACCGTTTAGATTTTACAGGGTGTCAAAGTTGCAAAAATGTCAATATTCACCCGTCAATATTTCAAAAACAGTTTAAGTTAGGTATAGGGAAGGCTCATGAAAGTCCTACTAAAATCAAGGGTTTAGTTCGAAAACGCAATAAAAAATATATATTTCCATTTAGAAAAACGAAGTTGGTACCTGTCCAGGAAAAACTGAACACCCTGAATATGTAAATATATTTTCATTTTGTGCAGCTCGGGATATTAGACAACCCTGTAGAAAAAAAAATTAAGTTATCTCTTTTATTAACCCAGATATTGGACTTACGCGCACTAGGTGGACACCCTGTATAAGGCTGCATGTATCGCTGTAAATCTGACTTAAAAATGCAGTGCAAAGATGCATCTCTGGTTCTACGGAATTTTAACCACTGACATCGACTGTCATGACAGGAAATAGATTTCCAGAATAGATTAGATTAGTATAAGGACTCCCAACTAATTATAAAGATTATTTCAATTTCAGTAAGTATTTATTTATGTACTCTATAAATACGTTTCATTAATTGTGACAATTATGTTAAGTAAGCTAAGTATGTTGATTGTGATAAGGTTAAGAGTATTATCACGTCCCACCTGATATCAATATCAACGATCAACAATAATTAACTATTTAATGGGTAATTCATTATTTGATTTCCGATGATACAATACACTTATTAAAAACTGTTAAAATGCCCTTTGTGGGACTCGAAACAGACATTGTGCGATGTGTTGGAGAAAGACGATTCGATATTTCTCTTCTAGCACATTGCTCTTATGGCGCACTTTTTTGGTCATATCTCCGTTATTATTAAAGATAGACCCATCAATATCTATATTACTGTATTCGTGAGACAACGTTCTATCCAAATATGTAAAAATATACGGGGTGTTCCATGTAAAATAACAAGTTAACATCCGCGGCCATTTTGCTTGGACTTGTTTTTCTAGTATCATTTTCGAAAACTTCATGAAAAATCGTGCCGAAATCCCGACTTTTCGCGGGACTCCCTAGACCCTTTTTCTAATTTTACGGCTTCGAGAACCGCTCGCGAAAGTTCCGTTCTCTAATCCTTCTGAGATTTTTTTCCAGACCGTATGTCAAGTCCTTCTGCGTCTATTTCGTTTTAGGAAAATCTCGAGTCGCGTCCGTCTCAACTTGTTTCTCATTTTATCTGCCGATGTGAGATTGCACTAACGCGACAGGCACCTCCCACGAAAACTGTCAAATTAATTCAGATAGATTTTCCTACGAGAAATATTGCTAACGGAAACGATAGTACCGACTGCCAAACACTTCTGATTACCAAAATTTGAAGCAAAATCCTTTTCCAATTATCGGTAAAAATTATTTTTTCGGGTTGACACGTAGCAGTTTACATACTTAAACGTGTCAGGGTAAACTTTTTGACAACAGGCGCTGTAGCGCAATGGGAAAGTCGTAGGATACAAAACGTGATAATGCTGATTTCGCGAGTTCGAGTCACGCTGGAGGCACTTTTTTTTACTTTTTAATTCCAATTATTTATTAGTATTAGTGTTTAGTTATTGTTTCATTATCCCTAGCTTTTATTCTTTCTGCACGTAAAGTTTGGAATTAATTCGTTAATTTGGCAGTCTGTTAAATTCATCATTTTAGCTTACAAAAGTAAATATCTACAATATTTTTGGTCCCATTGATAAAATTGATAAAAATGTTTACTGCAAAAATAAATTCTACTTTCAGCACTTAAAAAATGAAGATGTTTTACCATCAAGAATAGAGTACCCTCACAATTCATCAAAATATTAAGAAAAATATCTATAATATAAATTTTTTAATACATATTCACATATAAATTTCTTTAATATGTGTTTTCTTAAAAATAATATTATTCTAGATGCTTTTGTCACCCGAAGGGTGACCCCAGGCCGCAGGGCTGGACCCCCGGTGGGGCTAGAAACGGGAACGAAAATCGCGGCAGCGATTTTCTCCCATTCTAGTCCCGAAATATATTTAAAAACCGTGGTTAATCGTAGATGAGAGTACGGATTAAAAACAAGCACATTGAATATGCTTGGACCGTCACCTCCGAATTATATGGCAAGTAAACTGCTTTGTGCTTTTGGTTACAATATTTACTTATATACGGTGAAGACGATACCAGTCTTGTACTGACGCCTATGGTTATTGATGCAAGCTCTACCAACCCGACTTATTTTTATTGGGCTACTAATGTATGTAAACTCAACCACATGCACAACAACTAAGCAATAAACGCGATAATACATGAAGCATAAATAATATCTTTTACGCAAAAGTTTTAGTATCAATAAATTGTTTGTCTGGCTAAAATGGATACTCGCACCCAGAGCGAGGTCAAGCAGAAGAACAGTGACCTTGCCGAACCCGACTTGGCTGGACTATCATCACCTTTTCCGCAAAATTCTCGTTGTGAGACATGAAGATTAATTTTGACATAGGATATGGGTCTACGTGAGAAATAAACCCACCACAGTCGGTCGTTGCCATCCCAGATTTCGCACATGCTGAACTTTACTCGCCCGGCTTAAGTAAAACCGAGAGTAATACTAAAAGAAAATTAGTGAAAATTATAGTGAAAGGTAATTATCCTAATTAATTATGTAACTAATTATTAAATTAGCGATGTTTAGTTAATTTTAATAACTCATCTAATCTTGGATCTCAGTTCCTCATCAGTGGTCAATCGGTTCAAACGTGAGTACATATTTATTTTTACATTTTAATTTATACAGATTTTTCTGATTCAATCGTAGTGTGCTTATCATAATATCTTAAATTAAACGGAAATCGGAGAATTTATACGAAAGCACCCTGGTGTCAAACTTACTTTTTATTTTCAGGAAACTCAATGAGGTTTTTCTCAATATAATGAGAAAAATCTCAATAACTTGAATTTTTCGTAATCAAAAGAGTAATTTCGGGGCTCAAAAAGGAAAAAGAATATACTGGACTTCTAGTGCTTGTTCTCAGCCTTGACAAGCTATAGTTGTATAATAAGTAATTACATATGTATATATTTTAATACAGGAGATATATAACTTGTTGATATTTGAATTTTGGGAAAACTACATAGTTAATAATTATTTTACTTATAACTTGCTGATGGATCTTAGTTATAATATATATATATATATATATAAACATTTAGACAGGACACGGGACAGGATACAGGACACGTTTTATTACTAATCAGTAATCACTCTGGAGTTTGTAGAAGAATAACTCCACGTATTGAGGTACAATCAAGAGGTATGGAATATAAATTACAAATGGATTTTCTCGTATCTCTTTCAACTAAAAAATCTAGATTTTTTCATTTAGTTGTATGGCTGTAATCAAATGTACCTACTACAGAAATACAAAATTTATAGAAACCTTATAAAATGTTTAAAATGAAAATTGTAAATGAAAAATGTGTCTCAAAAATAATTTAAATGTTTCTACAAATTCGATAAAACAATCTAAAAATATCTACAGAAGCATTTTTCGATTATATCTTTAGTACAACATATTGAAACATTTCAAATAACTAACAGTACACGCAAACATTTTAGAAAACACTTTCAATAAGTACTAATCTAATAAGAAAAAAAAATAGTTTACTAGTTTATTGTAATATTACTATTTATAGTAATAGTATAGTTTACTAGTTTATTGTAATATTCCGATGGTCTTGACCGAGATTTTCAGATATCAGACCCGTAACATTGGTATTCGGTAGGGGATACCTGTTGAGTCTGCTCTTATACCAAGGCCAGTGATATAATTATGTAGGTATTATAAGTTTAACATCAATTAGAGGTAAATTTGTAAATTTACTTAGTTTTGCAAACATCATTTGTTGTTAAGCTTTAATAGAACAATTTATTAAATAGAATAATAATGTTTACCTGAAACTTTAGTAATCAATCGCAAATGTTAATGATGGCATATATTTAACAAAAGGCGGAATGTGTACGTTCACTTTATGTATTATATATAATGTGGTTAAACTTGAATGGAACAATCTACTAAATAGAACATTAAATATTTAGGTAAAACCACAAACATCGTTAATATTAACGACTTAACATTTCCCTTTGTGTATGAATAGAGAAAAGTAAATATTTTAGTTAAAAATATTAACCATACATACTTAAACATTAATTATTATCACTAGAGGACATTGAAGCGGACCATATAGGTGCAAAAGGATGTAAGTGAAATTATATGATTGTTCTTTGTTGGCGAAGTAAACTCGGAAATTAATAGTGCAACTCCCCTACTTCTCTAGATAATAAAACCATTTTAAACGAGAAACTGTTTTTTTAAATCGACAATTTTTTAACTGTATCGATTCTCTTGCTCCTCAAATAACCTGTCGTCTGGTTTTTGTTGTTTTTTCATCTTTAACTGATTATACAGACTCTAAAATCGACAAAGCACAGTTTGAAAGTCAGAAGAGAGTTGCAAGTCAGAAGAGAGTTGCAAGTCAGAAGAGAGTTGCCAGTCAGAAGAGAGTTGCAACTCAGAAAAGAGTTGCAATTCAGAAGAGAGTTGCAAGTCAGAAGAGAGTTGCTTATATGGTTGAGAGTATTTCTTTTAATGACAGTTTATCGGAATTTTAAAATCAATTACCAATACACCAAATCAATTTGTATTTTTGAGTAATTATTGTTCTTAAAAATAAGATAGATATTGTTAACCATTTCAGAGAATCTCTTCTCATTGACACAGTGGTGTTTTGTTTCGTGGCAAGTGTTAAAAGATATATGTTGTCAATATAAAAATTAAAGATTTACTGATTGTTCGATGAAGTGTCCAATATGTCAAGACTATTTTCCCTAGTCACTGTTAACATGCCTATTTTTTATTTAATAGTACAAATTCTTTATCTTGACATATGCAAAACTCATACTGTGTCTTAATTACAATAAAATATTATACATATATATGTATTCTTAATTTTGGACTTTTGGGTTACTCAATTATTTTTGTCCTTTAAAACATACCACCTATGTCATTGCACACTGTAACAAGAAATTTCACGAAAATGAGGTTATGTTTTTTATTAGAGGAACAAACATTTTTTATGTGCACAAATAGGCTATTACTCTTCAATATACAATATACAATACTCATTACTACACTACACAATACACTACAATATATAATATTTGTTCGGAGAGAACAATCCGACAGAAGATTATTCAAGGCAACCGGCACTAGATAGTATTATTAGTATTTAAAATAAACGAAGAATGGATTGATTTGACACTAAGGAATTTGCCAACCCGGAAAATGGCATACATTTAAGGACTATCACCGACTATGAGAGCCCAAACATTCGACACCAAAATATATTTATTTAACAATATAATTTCTATTTTCAGGGACACGCTATGAATTTCCCTGTGGCACTTTTTTTAGTCAATTCTGTTATTTCTGTGGCGATTGCTTATATAACAGTAAGTGTACCACCCTCGCCTTTAAATGCACTACCAACCGAAGAAAATGTATCCAAGAAACCTCAACTGGAAAAACAACCAGGTAAGATATAGATATGCCGAAGTATATCATAATTATTTCGTCAAAATATAAAAAAATCAGCACATTGTGTCCAAATAGGACCCGATTAATGTTTTTTTAATTTTTAGTTTTACAACTTCTTCGTTTAATTTGATAATTTAGCAATTTAGCAATTAAGCAACAACGTGTAAATGTATATTTTATAAACATTTATGAAACTTGTAAGCAAATTTTACGTGCAAAAAATTGCAGGTTCAAATCAGTTCCAAGCCAAAATCTAACTCCATATTTTCTTTGTAGGCCAGATTTTTTTCAGTGTAAATTAACCGGGATATAATAGTTTCCCACATAGCAGCGCCGCAGCAGCGCGGCGCGGCGGTCCTTTGATCGCTGAGCAGCGCAGCGCCGTTTATGTGGGAACTGTTCCATTTAATTACATGAATATTTTTTGGAGCAGCATTTGCAGCGCCGCTACGCGCTGCTGCGACGCTGCTATGTGGGAATCGGCCTTTATACTGTGATAGTATATTATATAGGGGATAATATACAGGGTGGCCCACTATAGCGACCACTACATTTTCGGTAAACGTGCCAAATGATTCCACTGTTTATTTCCAACAAATTTAGTAACTAATGACTTTGGCATAAAGTGTTCCAAATCGTTGGATATGAAGGGGAGGATATCATAGGTAACCTGCTCAAAGCCCCGATTTGACAGAACTGGATTAATTTTTTCCGGGTGTTGAGTGAGAATAATATAAAACTTCTACAAATATAACAGAAGACATGACACGGTGAATCAGAAGAGTTTTTTTTATCTATACTGATCTTTTGAAAAGATAAAAATCAACGGGTCCGAGAGTTTTTCCAAAAAGCACACCGCTGAATTTTAAATGAATTTAGACATTACTTCTGGGACTCACTGTATATACAATAGGTGTCCTCCTCACAGATGATTCATATTCAAGTAAGGGACGAATATACTTTTAATAGAGATCGTTTAACTTTGCTGACACACTGAGTAATGTGATGTGACCAAGAGATATCAGATGTTTTATATACGTTATTGTATAGATGTTTATATACCTATATAACCAATGGAGTAATTGAGCGTGGGTTATTCTTGCCTACATGTGAACTACATCTTTGTCAAAGTTTAATGGAATTAGCCAATCTTTACACCATCGAACAATAAGTAGATCATTGATAAAATTATATAAAAGGATTTCCATAAATTTAAATGTAGTTGGCATAAAGGGAGCCTTTGCAAATTAGCATACGTGGTACATCAGCTGTATAAATCAGATTTAACAAAAGGCCCAGCACTGAACCTTGAGGCACTCCACTTAGAACGCCTTGGACCTCTGAGAAGTTACTGCTACCTTTACTCTAAATTTACGATTAGTAAGAAAATTGGAAATTCAGTTTGGAAGAGCACCATTTATTCCAGAATGTTTTTAATTAGACGATGGACAGAAAATTAATAGTAACATATAAACTTTTATCATATAAACTTTTACTTACGAAGAGTCGAGGAACGACTTGAAACGTACAGAACAAAGCTTGTTAGGTGTTTATTTTACATTTTTATTATATAAATTTCTTCTTTACATGAACATAATTCCAAATATCTTTTGTAATATTACAGAATTTTATATGAAACTGAAAAACCCTGATGAAACTTAGTTAATTTGTCTTATATTTATCTTTCAGATCCTGAGTACGACTTCATCATCGTGGGTTCCGGCTCTGCGGGCTCGGTGCTGGCGAACCGCCTCTCCGAGAACCCCTCCTGGAGGATCCTCCTCCTAGAAGCCGGCACCAGAGGCAACCCCCTGACCCTCGTCCCGGTCCTGGCGCCCGCCTTCCAGCTCACCCCCTACAACTGGGGCTACGCGATGGAGCACCAGGAGGGCGTCTGCCTGGCCATGGAGGGCGGCCGTTGCTCCTGGCCGAGGGGCAGGGCGCTCGGGGGCAGCACTGTCATAAATTACGTGATTTATACCAGGGGAAACCCCGGGGACTTCCAGCGGTGGGAAGCTCAAGGTATTTTGATGTATATACACGGTGTGTGGGAATTTCGAGAATCACTTGGCTTTATTAGCAAAGTAAATACACTCAATGTATGATAATAATAATATAATATCCGCATATAAAGTCTGAGATTATGTGGGAGAGGGGTCGGCATATTACTATTTCGCGGGCCGCATTTGCGCCTATCCTGTCTATACGTCTCTTTCTAGGTAATCCTGGTTGGTCATATAAGGACGTCCTGCCCTATTACCTCAAATCGGAGAATTGCAACTTGGGCAAACAGTGCAATAGCAAATACCACGGAAAAGGAGGATATCTAAGTGTAGATTATCCATACGCTTCAAAATTAACCAAGTCTTTTCTCGAAGCAGGTAACAATCGATTTGACAGTAGTAGATATGTATGCTGTAGGCATTCTGGCTCAAAAACTCCGTGTTAAAGCCCATAAGAGCAAAACGTGCACAAAAATGACCAGTATTACCCCCACCACTTTCCATTTGGAGGCAGACCCCCACCTCTCCAGCCAATCAGAATTCAGATCACAGCCAATCATCTTTCGGACCAGCTGATTGGCTGTGATCTGAAATCTGACTGGTTGGAGGGGCGTGGTCTGCCTTAGAAAGGAAAGTGGTGGGAGTAAAACTAGTCATTTTTGTGCAAATCTTGCTCTTATGGGCTTTAACATGGAGTTTTTGAGCCAGAATGCCTACAGCATATCTACTGACAGTTACTAATATAAGATGCTTCACAACAGCACTGTTTTGTACTGTAAAACATACATACAGTGTGCTTATTTTCCAATTCATGAGCACCTTCGAGTGTCAGTATGTTCTTTTCTCAGTTTAATTTACTGAAGATGACCAACAAATTATCCAGGGCATACAAATTGATTTCCTCTCATTACAGGCCACGAAGTGGGAGAGAAAGTGGTAGATTACAATACGCCAAAATTCATGGGGTTTGGACAAATACAGGCAAACCTGAGACATGGACGACGTCACAGCGTAAGTGCCGCGTTCTTGAATCCCTTTCTCAATAGGACCAACCTGCATATCGTCACCTCGGCTAGAGTTACCAAAATTTTAATAAATCCCAATACCAAAGAGGCTTACGGGGTGGAATACTACAAAAAAAGAGAAAAATACACAGCCAGAGCGAGAAGGGAGGTTGTCTTATCCGCAGGCACGTTCCATTCACCCCAGTTGCTGATGCTCAGTGGAGTGGGTCCAAAAGAACATCTGCAAGAATTAGGTGACACTTTTTTTTATAAAAAAATATTGATAATAAAATCTATGGAATCTAAATAAGAATTTCCAAGAGACCGTATACTTTCATACGGTCCATTTCGATTCATAAGATATAGATTACACCACCATCTACACTGTCTATTCATTTTAAAGATAGATCTGATATATGGATCTCATATATGAAACGATGTTGATGAATATACCGATATTTCTTCTTTGTGTAAGTTGTCGATTAATATTCTAAAAATGATGTGCTAGACAGGTTCATTCAATACGCACCACATTTTACACAATTTTACGAAATTCAATAAGAACTCATATAAGAATTCATATAAGAATCATGTCCCTTCAGAGTAAATTGTTAAAATTACATCAACTATGAAAAAAAAGTTGAGTTTCATGGTGAATTTTTCCTAAACAATGGAAAAAAACAATTAACAACAAAGAAGATTTCTTGTTTTGGATATAATTGCGTAATAGTTTCAGTAAGTCACTCCTAGATGGCACTGCTGTCAAGAAGTAACTAAATTATTTGGGGATATTTTGTGTTTAGCTCATTAGAGGACAAGGCTTGACTAGGTTTAATTATTCTTTGGGAGTTATAAATTTAATAATGGAATATATTGACTGTTTCATATGGATTTGTGACGTGCAACATACAAATCCCTAAATTGCAGTCGACCAGTACGGTTTTTGGTTAAAATGCTCCGATTGTATCTTCACTGCGACAGCTATGTTTCAGTTGGCTAAGTTCACAATGAATATGTTTCATTCATCTTTTGACTGCTTCATGGACAAGGGACTGCAACCGCGCCCTTAATGAAATATATACTGATTACGTGAAGTTCACGCCAAAATCATTGTTTACCTCAGATTTATCATTAATATATACAGTACAAGTACAATTATTTTCAGTATGACCAACAAAAATAAGAATTGACAAATTTCCCCGCAGGTATACCGCTCATACAAGATTTACCAGTGGGGCAGACCTTATATGACCACATAGCTTATCTACCTCTGCTGTTTAGAATAAACGAAACCATCGTACCATCAACCCAATGGTTGGAACCCATAGAGGGTCTTAACTGGCTGCTTAAAGGAACGGGATTCTTAACATCCTTGGGCGGAATAGAAGCTTTGGCTTATATAAAAACCAATGCATCCAAGGAAGTTGACAATTATCCTGATATAGAATTGATCTTAGCTAGTAAGTATATCTCTGGAATAAGCCAGGATACTGTTGTAATAGTGTTATCATAGTAGATAATCTGAGCCGGATCCCCACCGGAAATGACGTCACAGCTGGATGGCCAGCTAGGAGCGACCTAGACCACGAAGCTGCTGGTCATTGGCTTCATGGGGTGAAGAAGAAGACTTAAGATGCACCCCCGCAGGTGTAGGAGCCCCAGAGGCTGCAGAAGAGCACCCCCTTGTAGGTTCGTCAAGATGAATTTAGCATCATGCTCTTGACTTTGATTTTAAATTTACCAGCCAATGTCAGTCATTTGACAATGCCCATACCTAAGGTCACTGCCAGAATTTGTCGCCAGACTGCAGCACCAGAGACCTCTTGCGCCCATGGCAGGAGTTCTTGGAAGTGGCTTTTGCTGCGTTTCTCAGATATTTGAATTTGCCGCCAGACTGCCGCGTCCTCTCGTGGCCGCCTGCTTTGGGTGCTCTTATGCAGCCCCTGGGGCTCCTACACCCGCGGGTATGCATCCTAAGTCTTCTTATTCACCCCCTGAAGCAAGCCAATGACCAGCAGCTCCGTGGTCTAGGTCGCTGCTAGCTGGCCATCCAGCTCGCTGTGACGTCGTTTCCGGTGAAGATCCGGCCCAGTATATCTACTCATCATTTTTTCAATATTACGGGTCAATCATCTCGAGAGTAAAATTTTTGTACATTTATACTTATTGCATAAACATGTATTGGCCATGTAACTTTTCAATAGAGCTGATAAACTATTGTTGAAGACATACACTTACGATTACCAATTTTTAGGCATAGGGTCCCTTCAATACGACTTCGGCCTCATATCCAGACCAGAGCTGCGGATACGACAAGAAGTATACAACGATTACTTCAAACCTTTAGAAAACAAACCCTCTTTCTCCATCCTGCCAATGATGCTCCATCCAAAGTCCAAGGGGTACCTGAAACTGAGGTCTAGCGACCCATTGGATCAACCGCTGCTTTATGGAAACTACTTCACAGATCCGGAAAACCACGATTTGAACACGCTCATCAGTGCCATCAGATACAGTGAAAGACTGTCGCGGACGAAGGCTTTTCAGAAGTATCAAGCCACACTGTATGAGAAACATGTTCCTGGTGAGTATAGGAAATGTAGTGTATTTCGAAAACCCATTCCTGTACATGCTCATGATAGTTAGCATATGGCGCTCTGTGGCACAAATTTTGCCAATGTAAAAGTCTCATTTACATTTATCACTTTGGATGTTCATCTTGGAGGAATCATCCAAAGTGATAAGTGTAGATTGCCTTTCATTTGTGTTGCATCCAAAGTGTACATTAAAAATGAACGATGAAACAAATCGACCCTCTACTTATTTTTGATTAAAGAGATGTGCCCTGAACCGATGATTCATCCAAAGTGAAGGCTCAGTGAAAAATGTAAATACGATGAGTTCATTTTCGCCGCTACTTCACTTTTTAGTTTTAGTACAGCCGCCAGTGCGATTGTTTGTTTGTGGCTATTATAAATAAATATTTAAATCAATTATATTATATTATAAACGTGTTATACAATGGGATTTCCAACGTCTTTTAGCACTGCCAATTGTTGATGTAATTGAGTTCAATTCATTTATCAGTCCACTTGAAATTAAGTCAATGCCATCGCGTATAAAACTTATTTTTTCTGGAACGAGACATCCTGCCGCCTGGTACCACAAGTTGTTGCACCAATCACGTAATGGCGAAATTCTTAGGAACAGTGAATAGTGACAGAGGTGAAACCACAAAACTGGATGATTCACTTTGGATGTACATCAAAAGTGATACAGTGTAAATCCCACTTTAGATAAATTTTAGATATGGAACGAAAAGTCAAATCATTATTAGATTTACGAAATATCCTACAAGTTAATAATTCTTAGTTCTGTAATCTGACAGATTATAAAAACGATTTATTCCATTCCATGTACTGCAATGTTCCATTTACCGGCCGTAAATCAGTGCAGGGAAAGTAGATTTACTGAGCAATATGAAATAAAAAAAATTAACGACTCATGTGCGTTAT
Source organism: Pogonocherus hispidulus (assembly GCA_963924545.1). Lineage (NCBI taxonomy): Eukaryota > Metazoa > Arthropoda > Insecta > Coleoptera > Cerambycidae > Pogonocherus > Pogonocherus hispidulus. The sequence continues at coordinate 50,540,305 of OZ004697.1, forward strand.
TACAAAATGCTATTAAAGGAAGAGGAGAAAACATACATCCTCATTATATTGGTTAGGATTACACCACCTCAGACTTACCAACTTCTTTTGCTGGTGCTCAGTAAAAGATTTGTTTCTAACCTCAGACAAATAAATTATTTATTTGTCTGAGTTTCTAACAAAGTAACTTAAAATTTTCATTTCCTGAATCTCTTTCTTTGAATCTCTTAAATAAGTGATATAGGTCACATTCCCACCTAGACGTTTTCGACTACTAATAATTTCGACTACTCCAAGACATATTTTCATTATTCCAGGCTGCGAGAATCACATTTTCGACTCGGACCCCTACTGGGAGTGCGCGCTCAGGCACATGACCGTAACCCTCCACCACCAAGTCTCCACCTGCAAAATGGGGCCGCCCACCGACACGGGGGCCGTAGTGGACAACAGACTGCGGGTGTACGGTATGAAACGTCTCAGGGTCGTGGACACCAGCATAATACCCGTGACTTTATCTGCGCATACCAGCGCCCCCGGTATGATGATAGGGGAGAAGGCCTCTGATATGATAAAGGAAGATTGGGGCTTCTCGGAATGAGGATATTTTTTAGAATGGTGTTATTTTGTTACTTATCTTGTATAGGAAGTTGTTTTTTTGGGTTTCGAGTACTCAGAAATATCTGCACCGAAAATAGTATTAATAATTATATTAAAGAAAAACATTTAGTAAAATTAATATTCAGATGATGTTTTAAACATGTGAATATTACTTTTATTACATATATTAAGTTGTACCATACGTCAAAACAGCATAACTAAATTTTGACAGTAACTTTTTTATAAAGATTTCGATTCACTACTCAAAAATAACCTTTACAATCAACGGACGTCATTATTAAGTTGTGTTATTTTAAAAAAACTGGAAACTAAAAAATTTTGAGCCCCCTTGTATTTCTGTATTTTTAAGGAAATTAAAAAAAATCTACATTATACATTATTTTAAATCGTATTTAAGATTTATCTTTTAGGGAGGACCATGCATATTTTCACTGATCCGTGTTTTTCTTATCGACGTGAGATTTGACTTTACAAAATGTATCCCTCGTTAGGCACACATGTTTATTTTCCGAATCAATTAAATTTTTTACATTTTATCTCTGTCTCCTACGAGCTGTCGTAGGAGATATTTTAAAATTACTTTAAACGAATGCCACTTTCAGACTGAGGTAAGTTCGTGAAGATGAATATAATTATATAAGACAAGGTATATTGTCTTATTTAATTGAATGTCACTTTCGTTTATACAGCGTGTCTCAAAGTGATGGAACAAAATTCATATTTTTATAACCGAGATTAAAAAAAGTCTAAAACAGGCCAAATAGTATATAGAAATTGTCACTTTTCTGCAGCATTTCCAATTTTTTGAGCCATATTTGACATGTTTTAGCGTTTTTTTTTTAATCTCAACTAGAAGCAAACGAGGAATTTTGTTCCATCATTTTGTGACACACTGTATAACTGACAATTAGACCTCACAGGATTCGAACATAACAAACAGGTTAGATGCCTTATTATAGAAATATATAAACGGCAAATAAAGAAAATATTCCATATTTTATCCACTTCATTTCCTCTTCCTTCCTTTTTAGCCGATATAGGAAACCGCCTCCTTGACAATTTTTAATAGGAAAAAACAACAGGAGTGGAACTGTCGCTGTAAAACTAGTTGTAGGTAACTATGGAAATAACGTCTTATTTGGTAGATTAGGAAATATTTGTTTCCGCTCCTAATGCTGCTTTGATTTATAGCCGTTTTTGTTCACTTTTAACTGTCAGTAAACATGAAATAGTAATACTACCAAATATGCTAAATTCCATATCAAAACCTAATTGGAAAAATTTTGGTTTTAGGAGTTGAATTTATCCGAGGAAAAGACGAATAAACGTCCAAATATTTTATTAAGTTTACAGTAACCGAATATCCTGCAATCCTAATAAAAATGCACACCCCGTATAATAATGAGCACTGATATATTACTTCATTACTGAACTGTTACTTAGGTACTTGACGCAGTAACCAGTATTAATGATTAACTTAAAGTTTTTATGTAGTAAATAATCTCATAAATTATTTTGTTTTTAATTAGTTACCTACATATTGTATTTATGAAAAAAAAACACTGCTGATCAGTGGAAAATATATAAAATGTTGTTAATAACAGGGGAATATTTTATATCGTTTTTTTTCCCTTAGAAAATTAATAATTTTAATATATGAATTGCAGAAAAATATAATTTTACAGACTTCGATCGATCGAAGTCGATCATATATACATATATGGTTACAAAGTAGATATATCGAAAAAAACTACTCTACGGCCAATGTACCCCAACTGGCATTGCATTATTTCGGCATCTCCATAGGAGTCGTCACATTTTTCATCGAGACTAACCACCAGACACTTACCGGTATCGCGCTTATTATGCGCTCATCATAGTGCCATAGGTAGTGGATTCGATGAACGATGTTGCGACGTAATTGCCTAATGGGCATCGTGAATGTTAGTAATGGTAAGAAACACACCGTAGTGCCCTCTTTGGGTCTTTATATTGCTACTATCTGTCTGACAATTATTGTCAACTTGACAGACAAAAGATCTATATGATCAAAACACAAAAAATATTTTTAACAAAAAGGCATTTTCTTAAAACAAAATAACGGAACTATATTATAACAGCAAATAAGTTGGTAAAGGGCATTCACGCTAAGTTTAAAGGTCATTTTCAGTAATTAATTGTTGTCAATATTCGATAAACAAATGACCAATAAATTAGCATAGCATTTGCCATTTACGAACAGTTTTATATCTGGCAACCCTTCTTTATACCTTTCTGAGCTTTATATGATTTGTAAAACAAATGAACAGAACAAAAGTAGCAAAAATATTCCTAAACAGTATGTGTGGAAATATTAGTCTTGTAAAAGAAAAAAAAATCAGTGAGTTTTCCACTGGACACCAAAATACTCTACTCAGTAATGTAATCACCTTGGGATGGTGCTAACATTGTTAGAGAAACGCGAGAAACGTTTTTGTGATTTACGAATTGTCATAAAATATCAGTAAAACGAAAACCTAACCAGAAAACTCAATCGGATGTTTGTAGTGGCGAGATACAGTGAAATACACCGTAGTGCCCTCTTTGGGTCTTTGCTACTACCTGTCTGACAATTATTGTCTAATTGACAGACAGATAACGATCTGCTTTTCTGCAGATGCCATTATAGTGACCTCTATTGTCTTTGAGGAAGACAATCCTACTTATTTATTTATTTATTTGGAGATGCCGAAAACAACTACTCCACGGCCAATATGCCCCGACTGGCGTTGCATTACATCAATACAATTGGATATTGCACAGGTGTACAACATTTACACCCTTACGACATACGAGTACATTATTGTTCATCGCTTCGCAGGGACAGGAAGGAATGGTCAATTATTGATAGTATGTTCTCATTCAAACTACACAAGGAACTGATCTGGCATCTTTTTTACTGGTGGTGGCAACTCTTGTTAAAAAAAGGTAATGGGACTCGATATTTGGTTTTGTATGTATGTAAATGACCGAAAAATTACAATAAATTTTATTTGTCAATATTAATTTAGGCTATTTTTTAAATTATGTGACGTATTTAGTATTCGTCTCGAGAACCAGGGGGAAGGCGGTCGCCCCCTGCCCCCTCCTTGACGACGCCTATGGCAAGCTGTGTATTTCATCTATAAACTTATGCAACTGCTTTAAACTGGCTCATTTGAGAGCAGGTGTTGTTAAAAACGCGGATCTCTTTGGGCTGTTCCACATTCGTAGTCATAAGAAAAACCTACAGCCCAAGACGGTGAATGTAGGTAATAAATACGTAACGAATATTACAACTGCAGCAATTTGGATTTTACCCATATCGACATCAATCTAGAGGACGAAGTATTACGCAAAATTTACGTTTAATAAGTACGAGACTGCTTTCTTTCAATAAGACCGATTTCGAAATAATGCCCACTACAGCCTTGATTTTGAACCAATAAAACGAAAGCAACGGAATGTGCTTTCACGCTTAGAAGACCTGGTGCACGAGAGCATGAGTCTTGAAGGTTTACAGAAAAAGAAAAACAATAAAACTGGTACCTACAAGGTTAAACATTAAGCATATGATTTTGTCAGTTAAATAGATCTTAATCCCTGGATTCAGCATTCAGCTCTAATAGTAGTTGGCACATATTTTTTTTATCATATCGTTTGTATATTTTAAACTTAAGAAGTGTGAAATTTTCTTACCGAATCCCCCTCGTTATTGAATTAATAACAGGGAAATTTTATTCGAGCATCAATTTTTTATGAAAATTATCCCTCGTCGTTTCGCGACTTAACTAAAAAATTAATGCACTAAAAAAATTTCCCGTAACAATTCAATCACTAGGGAGATTATAAGATAAGTGAATATTTAGCACCCATTTTTTCTAACCAATCACACCTTTCATTTCGAATCAAATAAATAAGAGTGAAAACTGGACTTTTCAAATTAATTAATAAATCAATTATTTTTATTTTTACGTTTGATTTTTTTATCCCCCTTCTGATTGAGGAAATTTTTCCTCGGTCACAAATATTTTAAGATAATTTTCAAAATATTCGTGCCCTCAGATACATTTCCGTAAATAATTCAATCACTAGGGATATTACAAGTGAAAATATTTCTATTCACAGTGTCTCTGCTTAATTTTTGCGGAAACAAATATATAGGTGTATATTTGGTTAAAAATATAAATAAATATGAAATGCAAACCTACTAAAGCGTAAGCTAAAACACAAACACACTATTAAAGGTTCTACACTCAGATTTGGATTGGAATATTTAAACATTGTCGTTCCTTACCAGGGTATCTCTAAAAAATTATTGAAATGTTAGTAGACTAATGCTAATTTTTCAGAAAATTTCCAAGGCTTGATGAATTACATGTCAACATGTTTTATAAACACCACAGGAATTAAAAAAATTTCAAAAAATTTTTCGAGTTAAGAGCCGACCCAATTGACAGGTTGTTTAAAAAACAATAAAAAACAGTTTTCAATACTTTTAAAAACAAAAAAGTTATCATCCGTCTTTTATCTTAACATAAAGGCTTTACGGACTGTACACAAATAAAAGTAGGCACCCTGTATAATATCAACAAACATAAACAATATATAATATGTGAAGTGCCTGATATTTTTCAACCCCAACCATACGCTTCTACATTAGTGACATGACGTTTTGCCACATCCTGCATGCATAAGAAGTTAATTGTTTTTTTTTACGAAAGTCTATAGATTTATGGAACTGCGCAGGCATTTGTTATAATGAATAATCAAAAAACTCGACTTATAAATTCATCTTCTTTTGCATTTTTCCTGCAGCTGTTAGCCTTGATTCAGTATGCATAGCGAAATGAATACTTAAACATAAATTTCCAAGTTACGTAATATACTTAATTTGCAAAAAAGTCATCATAATAATTACTTTTATTGCTTTTGAAAAAGGTTTCGAATCGCAGCAATAAATCTTCTTCAGTACCAACTTAGTTTAATTGAATAGAAGGTGACTTAAAGAAGATATAAAAAATATAAGTGCCGTTGACGGTTATAATATTGACCGGTAAAAGTAATGGGGGGATCTGGCTGGATTTTTATTTTTGCCCGTTTCCTTCAGATGGGTTAGATACCGTGGTTGAGTGTGAAAGTAGAGTGACGCGTTTTGCGAATGCTTAATCGGATTTAAATTTTCAAAGGTAAGTAAAATATTATTTAAAAAAATCCCTCGCACTTCGTACACGGGATATTTTCAACCTGTTTGCAATACGATATCCTGGTTTTATTAAAAATATACCTGTGAAATATTGTTTCTGGAAAAAATGTGGCCCATTCTTATTGAAAATGTAATTTTACATTTACTTGGTTTTTTATTTATGGTAGAAGGTACGTCAAAAATATATTTTTTAAATGAAACGCTCAGTACATGTTTAATACTGGGTTAGTACGTTTGATCACGAGTACGATTATGGTTTATCTCTATTAATAAGGAATATATGCTCAAAAGACTGTGCCATCAGAGCACACACGAAAACGGGGAACCAGGATTTTTCCTGGTTCCCCGTTTTCGTGTTTCCTGGAACTTATTGGTTTGTGTTTATGGTATGTATACTCTTTTAGCATATCTCCCGTATTATTAGAGAAATACTCGCGATTCCTAACATCACTGTATTCATCAGAAAACGTTCTATCCGAATGTAAATGTGCAATATTATACAGGGAGTTCCCTGTATAACCACCAATGAAGTCATACCTACTATATGGTTCAAGTTACGTAATGCTGATTTTTTGCAAATAAGTAGACCAGCAAAAATAAAAATCCTCAAATATCAGGCCTTTTCCTTAAAAATATATAAGTAAAATATTAAATTGACCTGCTATTTAGGGTCACATCCTACATTTATACGAAATTCAGACTTTTTTTTACGAAATTTCATTAAAAAGTGTAAACTCACAATCTTTTTACGAATTTTACACATTTTTACGAAAAAGATAAAAGTTAGGTACACTTTTTTTACGAAACTCCATAAAAAGTGTGAATTCACACTTTTTATGAAATTTTATAAAAAAAGTGTAAATCCACAATCTTTTACGAAATTCACACTTTTTTACGAAATAGATAAAAGTTACGAAATTTAAAAAAGTGTTAATTCTTAAACTTTTTACGAAATTTACACTTTTTACGAAAAAGCTGAAATTTACGCTTTTGTAACGAAATTTCGTAGGAAACGTGTGAATTCACAAACTTTTTACGAAATTTTGTAAAAAGTGGGATGTGCCCCTTCTACGCTTTCGTAAAACGGTATATGTTATACGTAAAATATATCATATTTGTATAAACACACGGAAAACAGTGTAAATTCACAATCCTTTTACGAAATTTACACTTTTTACGAAAAGCATGAAATTTACACTTTTTTACGAAAAACCTGAAATTTACACTTTTGTTACGAAAGGAAACGTGTGAATTCACAAACTTTTTACGAAATTTTGTAAAAAAGTATATTTACAAAAAAGTATATTATATTTGTATAAACACACGGAACCCACATGGATAAGAGAAACGTGGAAAGAATCTATCTTTTCAAATAAAAGGCATATACAGAGTAATTCATTTCAAACAACAAATGTGTCAATTTATTAACTTATTGTTATCCGCTATTTTATACAGGGTGTCCGGAAATGATGCGCAAGAAAGTCGAGGGGTGATTCTACAAAGAAAATGTATGTCCCAAGTTCCTATTACAGTTTTTGAAAAACTGTACAGGGCTTTGAAGTTAGATTTTTAAAAACAATTTTTTCTAATACTTTATTATTCTTTTGTGTACTTACTTGTTCCAAATTTGACATTCACCCCTATGCCAAAGGGTTGAAATCACCCTTGCAAATAGATTAAGGACCTATAACTTTTTTATTTTTTGCGTTTTTAATAATAATTATAGCCGTTTTCGAGAAAATGTCTTTAAAAACTATATTACTCTGTATCAATAACAACTCATTTTAACTATTTCAGACAATTTAAGGAAGCATGCCATGGAAACAAATCCTATGTTTCTATAGAAACCAAGATACCTACATGGAAATAAGTTTGAGAGTTTTAATTTATGTGAACTTCAAAGCCATGTAGCTCCGTATTTTGAAGTTTCCGAAAAATTGTTATAGGAACTTGGGACATTCATTTTTCTTGTAGAATCACCCCCCGCATTTTTGCACATCATTCCGAACACCCTGTATAAGTTGTTAATTACCACGGGGGTTTCTATTGTAAAAAATCTGGACAGTTTATATGAGTAAAATATTAGAACCTCTGTATACAATTTTTGGCCGTTTGACTAAACAGTGTAAACGCCGTTCTTAATTTATAATGCAAATAACATGTTAGACACAAGGAACAGATTTTGATCTAAAGAATAATGTGACTTGCGTAAACTGAAAAAAAATCACGGACCAATTATTAGGCAAACCCAGATGTGAGGTAACAAGCACGCTAATCATAATTTTAACGAACGATACATATTTCAATATATTTCACCAATTTATTTAGGTATGTAGAGTACTTCCTCGACTCGTGTTGGTCATGGTGAAAAAATACGAAGCAAAGTTACAAACACTGATGTTATATAAGAAACTGAACATATAAACTTAATGTTTATATGACAGAGCAAAATTAATATGATTGATCATAATAACTTTTTTTTTTGTTTATTAAAAGCACCTGAGGTTGACCTCAGATGCTTTTAATAAACAAAAAAAAAAGTTATTAAAAATGTCTTAAAAGAAAGTTATACTAACGATTTTGTTGAAGAAACATTTATAAAAATTTAAAATGGGCAAAATACTAATATTCTCACAACAAATAGGAAAAATCCAATAACAACAATTACACCTCCTTATATTACAGAGCTATCTGAAAGACTTAAAAAATTTAGTAATAATTTTAACATAAGAACAACATTTAAAACGAAGAACACTTTAAGATCAATGCATCAAAACTAGAGAGACAAAACCAATTAATAATGATCAAAATTCAAGAAGTTGTATTCAAATTCCTTGTGAATCAGGTCACGAACGAGGGTCCATGAACATAATCCCAAGTTGATAAGTCTACATTAGTAAAATATGGGACAACGGTCACCGGGTTGATTTACAGACTAAAATTTTACCAAAAAGAAGAAAAATCAGTTAAAACAAAATTAAAAGAAAGTGCTTTTATTAGATTTAATGGTGATAACTGGATCTCGTAAAAAACAATATTCTTGGATCAAACATGGCTTCCTCTACTCCAGAAGGATGTTACCCGTGGAAAATTAATAATAACATAGTGATCAGTTCATGTGATGACATTTTGATTTAAAACCGCTTGGAAAAAAGCTAGTAAAGTGTTTAATTTTTAAATTTTATTATAATAATTATTTTATTTAGACATAATTCAAAATGTGATTTGAAATATTACACAATTTCGTGTAAAACTGAAAAACCACTGATGATATTTAGTTAATTTATCAAATATTTATTTTATTGCATATTATACAGTGTTTTTTTTGGGGCAAACAGTTTGCCTTTTGATATTATACTTTGAACTGGCTTCCTGTTTTTTTAAGCAGCCATAGAAATTATAAAAAATATAGAATGCTTTTATGGAGACTGAAAATGGCCATCCTATGGAGAAAACGTAACTCTAGCAACTTTGCATACTGGCATCTAGGTTCGCATTAGCCGCCAGGTGGGAAATTCAAAAATTAAGTAATTTTACTTCTGACCTAGATTATTTACAACTACTTGGAATTTTTGTCATAATATTCACCCATTCGCAATTTTTAGCTAGTAGCATGCTAAATAAATACTAAATGGCCGGTTACATTACATTATTAGTAATAGTAGAATAATCCTTACCAAAATTTTGGACAAATTGAACTCTTAAAGCCGAAATTTGCACAAAATGGTTGTATTACCCAAAGGCCATTTATCTCACTATAAACTAAAACAAAACAATTGTTCAGGGAACACAATAAAATATAAAGTATGGTATATTTATCAAAAAAACTGTAAGAACAACAAATACACAAATAAGGTGGAGGCCATAAAATAAACAAAAAGAACAATTAACACAGGCTGACAGCTGACAAATGCCAAAGGTTCCTAACTTAACACTCAATTGGGATTAAGCTCTACCAATACTTACAGGGTTGTATCCCATGGTGTGGTGTAAAAATTCCCAGAAAATTCCCTAAAGTTACGTTTTCTCGTGTTCTGCATAGACTGGCTATTCTTGGATGTGTCATATAATAGATATTGGCATTCTATATTTTTTATAATTTCTATGATAGCAGCCCGTTGCGAAGTGTATTTGGTTCGAAGAGCGACGACACGGGCTCCCCTCTTCTATGCCCTATCTACGCATCCAGATGTCGAACTCTAGTAATCCATAGAGTAACCTTCCTTTATGAGTAATCATTAAGGGCGCCGTACTTCACGTAACATAATTGAAATATGGATAAATCTATTGTTAATAAAAAGTTAACACACCACTTGTGTTCACATACTTTCTACAAAAAAACTTGTACAGTCGCGGAAAATCCATAAAAAGGACCGCTTCCTGTAAGAAATCACTGCGTCTTTAGGCACACAAATATTGTAAGCAAATTAATATTTCATAACTAATTTTCTATAGTTGTAACTGACCATCAAATATGTCATATTGGTGGATAAATATAGAAGGGTAGGACACTCCTTAAATAGGTGCACAAATTTGCAAAAAAAACATTTAGTAAATACAAATAAATATAATTAAATATCATAAATACTGAAATAATAAGCATTAAATATTTTTAATTACATGTAATCATATTTAATTACGTGTAAACATATTTAATTAGAAAAAATTCTAGGCACAAATTTCTATAAAATAAAGGCAGGCTCGCGGCACATCATTTTAATTCCGACTAACAGGAAATGTGGATATAGTTGTACTTTTGTTTTTTTCGCGCGAGTGTTGAAAAAGTGAAATATTGAAAAAGTTTTAAAAAATAAGTTTGGGTTGATATAGGTAACTGTTTTCGAATTATCGAATTTTTAAAAAGCGCTCTCGTTTATAACAGTGAAGTATTACGACGCGCTCAAGTTTATAGCGCGAATACTGTTGTCTATAATAGATATCTACTCCTAGAAAGAAGCGAGTAGACGACGATTTTACTCCACAATTATAGATAGCGCAGCGCTCGAGCGACGTGAGGAGTAGTGGGGAGTGTTCAGTTATAATACCGTACTCGCTTAATGGAGTAGCGTCTCATTTGATAGGACGATCGGCGCGTTTTATAATGGGGTATTTTCCTTCAATCGAAATGAAAGTGGAAACCTGTATTTTTATAAAATATATTTTTTTTATATTTATTAGGATAAAAATTATTAAGATTGAATCGGTAGAAAATTTTTAATTCAGTTTTGAAATTTTATTCTATATTCGTGACGTCACTAAGCGAAAACTAGGGAATATGTATCTATAAAGAGGCCACACTGATAATATGTGGCTAGATTCAGTTTGTAACGACCACAAACGACAGTCGACATTTCGATAATTGACAATTGAAATTTCCTGTTTGTGTTTGGCTTGACAACTTGACGTGTTGTGTTTTTGTTTTCTTGTGATGTAAACTTTTATTAAACATGGAGCAAGGTTTTGTAGAGGCTAAGTTATAGATCCTTTCATGATAAAGATCCTATAGATCCTTTCAGAAATAAAAGTGATGAAAAATGTAAGGTTAGTATTTAACTTAACAGTATTACTCCAAAGTCGATTAAATTTATTCAAAAATTACCTTTACAAATTACGATGTTTTTCTATTACTAATAAATACACTTGTAATCAGTCACAGGCAGAGACAACAATTCACAGGTAAAAACATAAAGTAAAAACAATGTCTCATGTTTACCCTAACCAAACAGTTCAAACATAAACAAAAGTAAAGTTGTCACGCAGTCACACCAACCACACAAATGAAAATATCCTAGAAATCACTAAAAAATGGCGCAAGTTTGAATTTTCGCTTAGTGACGTCACATAGATATCGCGCACAATAAAAAAATAATTTATGGACTTTAATGAACCCAATATTAAAATTCCAGAAATACGTATCCCATCTTTTTCCAAGTACTTTCCATTGCCGATGTAAAAAAAAAAATAGGAAAACACCCCATTATGTTTCATATATGGTGTTTTCATTTCCAATGTCTCCGATGGTTGCAAGCATTGCGAAATCTGGGAATTTTTTGTTAAATAAGCTCCTTAAAATAATTGTTTGTGGCATCTTTCGATGGTTTTTCTATTTCATATAACTGCCAAATGAAGAGTAATTTTAACAACCCACGTTATAATAATTTCACTAATATAGGGTGAAGCCGGTAGATTTAACTTCCCACCTTGCCACTGCACACGCTGTGTTACAGCAACACTTTCACCGATTGCGATCTTAATGACATCCACTTTTAGGAAGACAAGATATACTAAAACGTAAATTACATAATATGAAGACAATGCCTCAGATAAAAAAAACAACAACAAACACGTGTATCGAAATATAAACACGCAACCCAACAAATGTTCTTTGAAGTGACTTATTCATTTCTTATGTAAAGATATAGAGCAGTTACTCTTTTTTTTTTCAAGTAGGTAATTATATATTCAAATTGAAATGTTTCTTCTATTGTATTCTAATATATTTTATTGAAATGGACATAGAACACATCAATAGATTTCCACCCATATTATATATAAGGTCGTTGCACTTTCCGTTGGCCAACTCTTAGGTACTTTAAAAATAAATCTAGTAAGTGGGGACAGTCGCGCGATCTGATAACATTGATAACATAACTAAAGCTGGCCGTCATTTCCGGCGGGCCATAGGCGTACGCATCATAATAAGATAGATTGTGCTAGTAGTGGTGAGAAACACACCGTAGTGCCCTCTTTGGGTCATTGCTACTATCTGTCTGACAATTATTGTCAAATTAACAGACAGATAACGACCTGCTTTTCCGCAGGTGCCATTACAGCAGTGACCTCTATTGTCTTTAAGGAAGACAATCCTACTGATTTATTTGAAGGAGATGCCGAAAACAACTACTCCACGGACAACGTGCCCCGACTGGCATTGCATTACATGTAATCCGCACCACCTCGGCATTTTACAGTAATATAAAGCCTGGTACTTCTTAAGATGCAGCAAATTAATTCCAAAATTTCGTATATGGTAGTCAAAAGCGAGGTCAAAAGGACGAAATATGTTCCATAGTCCTTAAATGTAAACAGCGGTGCAGCAGCAAACATTAATGTTTCGGAGTATTTGCTCCTCTTCAATGTTATCTGGTTATAAGCTGAAGTAAACAATCTAGGACAGTTAGTACAGATCTAGAAGTAAACTTAATAAAATTCAACCACGGTGTTCCATTTTCCACCTTCATGATGCATTAGAGTTTTTAGGAGTAATTTCTGGTTATTTTAAGAGTTAGAAAAATATAACCTATATTTCCAGTTATACAATATGGTTTATTTTTTCAACAATCATGTGTACACACTACTTAAACATTAGTAACTAGACCTACGTCACTGACCTATTAATTTTAATGTGTTGTTACAAAAATATTTATTTATTCTTTAAATTTTATAAATAAATGTAAAATACTACGACAAATAATTAAAAGCAAAGAGGATGCCATTTAATTCGGCCCGTGTACATCATTGAAATATTTTTTATTCTAGTTACAGACTGTCAAGATGAAGTTCCAAATACTACTGACCACTATATATTTACTTCAAAGAACAGAGTGTCAGATTGAACCAACAGATATCATTACGACTTTTATAACAGGTATGAATGAATTAAGTAAATTACTGGCTCCAATTGTCAACGACACACCTGACTTCATCCAATGGTTTGCTTCAAGGGAAAGGAAATCACCGCCGGGTAAGTTAATAAATTGTCAATTGAAAAATCCTACACTGATAGAAATATTTCTTTAAACATATCAAATGTTAGTTATAGTGTTATTCAGAACTTATCCATAATAAAATTTGGGGATGTTCAACATACATACATGTACAAATGTGGTAGTGCAAAAAAAAATTTTTTTTGGCGGGTTCTGAAAGCTATTTAAAAATTTTTAATTGCACGCCGCTGGATGCTGGTCCACTGTAATGGAGTGACCTTGGGACTGCGAATGCAAACTGGCGTTGTCACATTACCACGAAAAAAACTTCGGAAGTTCTGAGAGTATACCGACACCCGGCGCAAAAAAGTTTTGCAGCGTTTTTACTTTAAAATAAACTTAAAGATAGATAGATGTGACCAAAGTGACGTGTCTTTAAAATGAATAAAATTTTGTTACACTAATTTTGAAGAATTGCGCTACTTGATTACTAGGTATTAGAAACATGAAATTTATAAAAAATTTGCACATACCTTGTTACAAAAGCTGTTCGAAATAATATTCCTCGACTTGTACACACTTTTGGGCACGCCTTATCCAATTTTGCCGCACTAAACCGAATGTTCCTCCTGGTTGCTGATCTTGTAAACGCAAATTATTAAGTAAATTGGGGATTTTCAGCATTTTGCTGCAACAACCACTCACAAAACCTAACTCGTCTCGTAATTGATAATCCGCTGGTAACAGTGCTCGAACAAGCTGGATATGATACGGATAAAACTGAGCTTCGTGTAGTAAGCGCCACACCGTTGATTGGGATACCCTAGGCACCTGCCTAGCGATCTGACTTGTACTTATTCGCGTATTGTCACAGACCAGATTCAACTCTTGTTCTTCAGCTGTTAAATACGTTGTGGTCGTCCCGAGCCACCATCTTGTCCATTCCAACTTCACCATAAATAAGAATCATGTCCACATTAACCCAGCATTACTGTACACATGAGCCATTTTGAAAATTTTACAGTTTAACACTCCTACGATAAATAAAACACCGGCACTGAGAGAGGACACAGATAGACTGATGACTGATAGACAATAGAGATATTATCCCCACTCCAACTCTATTCGCTCGGTCTTAACCAGGCGTTCCAGGTACAAAAACTTGTTTACTTTTTTTACCACATTCTTAGGAATGTGGTATATCAGATGTCGTTGAAGTACAGTTGCCCATCTACGTAGTCCTTTATAATAGTGTAACTTTAAACATTGTTTACGGGAAATCCTAAGACTTTTATTATAAATTTTTTTGGTGATATCGATTTCTTATTGAAGGATGCACATATGCTCAAAGTTTTAGAGATAAGTTCTGAATAACCCTGTATTTATATCCCTTCATACAATTTATTCCACCGAAATGATGTCATGTAATTTGATTTAAATAATCCAGACATTATTTTTAGACATTATCCAGAAATATTTTTGCAGATAAGAAGTACGACTTCATCATAGTCGGCTCGGGGTCTGCGGGATCAGTTTTAGCCAACCGGCTGTCTGAAAATCCGTCTTGGAAAATCCTCCTTCTGGAAGCGGGAGTTCCGGAAACCGGTTTCATGGCCGTACCCCTGTTCGCGACGAGTTTCCAGAACACCCAGTACGACTGGGCCGATCTGATGGAGTACCAGCCGAACGTCGCCACAGGTTTAGAAGACTACAGGATGGCGTGGCCCAGGGGCAGAGCCTTGGGCGGCACCACAGTTATAAATTACATGATTTATACGAGGGGGAACAGGTGGGACTACGACACATGGGCGGCGCAGGGTAATGCAGGTGGGTTTCGTAAATATACTCTTAATATTGGTAGGAGATGCTGAAAACAACTACTCCACGGGAAATATGCCCCGACTGGCGTTGCATTACATCAACATCTCCATGGGTGTCGCCACATCCTTTATCAAGACCAAATACCAGACAATTACCGGTTTCGATCTTGTTATGATCTCATCAGATTGCCATAGGTATCGGAATCGATGAATGATCTGGCGACATGATTGCCTAAGGGGCACATGTGAATGTTTGTAGTGGCGAGATACAGTGAAATACACTGTGCCCTCTATGGGTCTTTGCTACTACCTGTCTGACAATTATTGTCTAATTGACAGACAGATAACGATCTGCTTTTATGCAGATGCCATTACAGATGCCAATATGCAGTCGGGGCATATTGGCCGTAGAGTAGTTGTTTTCAGCATCTCCTACCAATAATTAAGTAGGATTGTCTTCCTCAAAGACAATAGAGGTCGCTGTAATGGCATCTGCATAAAAGCAGATCGTTATCTGTCTGTCAATTAGACAATAATTGTCAGACAGGTAGTAGCAAAGACCCATAGAGGGCACAGTGTATTTCACTGTATCTCGCCACTACAAATACTCTTAATATTTTTTTGCACCAACAGTGCATGTCAGTCATGGGTGCATGCCAGTCATGTCAGTTTGAAATTAAACGTCACGTCAGAAAAAATGGTATGTTAGTCGGAATTTAAAGCTCTTTATGTGTTTCGCCCAGTTTACACAGCCTTGGCTAAAGCCTCGGCTGTATAAGATTCTGGGCTCAACAAATAATATTCGCGTTCTACTCCTAGTAACATAATAATATTATTACAGCCTATTAAAACATATATGCTCAATTTGTATTTATATAAAATTATAAGAATAAATAAAATAATTTGTAACGCGAATAATATTATTACATCAAAGAAAATTATGTTGAGTTTCTAAAAGTAAAAAACACGGAAATTTAAACATTTTTAGCTACTGCTTAACAACAGTAAATCTTAGAAAAAAGATCTCATACAAAAATGAATATGTGTCAAAGAAAGAGGTGCTAAAAAGAGCCATCAAAGTGTATGTTTTTTTTCTTCAAAATTTATTACAAGGTATAACGTTGCTATTAGCATTAGCAATTGCGAAAAATTTTAAGTTGAACGTTTTGCCCTCGGATTCGATAATTAAACGTGCCCTCACGCCGCCAGTTTTACCCGCGTTATTGGAACGTGCAAACCAATCACGCGGGTATACTCGTAACAGCCACTGCGCAAACCTGACACTTTTCTGC
Source organism: Pogonocherus hispidulus (assembly GCA_963924545.1). Taxonomy (NCBI): domain Eukaryota; kingdom Metazoa; phylum Arthropoda; class Insecta; order Coleoptera; family Cerambycidae; genus Pogonocherus; species Pogonocherus hispidulus. The sequence continues at coordinate 50,556,947 of OZ004697.1, forward strand.
ACTTACTAATTGACCGTGACCCTTTCAGGATGGTCTTACGATGACGTCTTACCCTACTACATTAAATCCGAGCGAGCCAGACTGAGAAGAGGCGACTACCGCTTCCACCGAAGAGACGGCTACCTCAGCGTCGAAGACATCTACCAGTCGCAACTCGTACGCACATTCATACAGGGAGGCAGAGAGCTGGGGTTGCGTTTCTGGGATTACAGCGCTCCCACGCAGTCATTCGGTGTTTCGACCATCCAAGCCACAGTCAGGAATGGCAGGAGACACAGCGCGGCCAGCGCCTTCCTGTGGCCGGTAAGGGAGAGGCCTAACCTGGACATCGTCACATCGGCCTTTGTGACCAAAGTGCTGATAGATGAGAATATAAGGGAGGCCATTGGGGTGCAATACGACATGAACGGGAACAGGTTCAAGGCTATAGCTAGGAAAGAAGTAATCTTATCTGCAGGTATTTTTTAATGGACTGTTACTGTAAAATATATAGAATCTTTACCTTAGTCTACGTAAATAGCTTACTATTATAATCAAAATTTTAGATTGAGATTACATTAAACATTATTACATTAAAAAGCACATACATATACGTACGAAACGTAGAAAGGACATCGTGTGAAATAATTTTATAATTGCCAATTTAAACTGGCTATTATGTATAATTGACAGCTTAAACGGGCAATTACACATAATTGCCAGTTGAAACTGTCAATTATACATAATTGCCAGTTTAAACGGTCAATTATATATAATTGCCAGATCAATTATCTATAATTGACAGTTTAAACTGGCAGTTATCTATAATTGACAGTTTAAACTGGCAGTTATAAATAATTTTATAATTGCCAGTTTAAACTGTCAATTACAGATAATTGTCAGTTTGATCTGGCAATTATGTATAATTGTCAGTTTAAACTAGCAATTATGTATAATTGAAAGTTTATGATTGTCAGTTTAATCTGGCAATGATGTATAATTGACAGTTTAATCTGTCAATTATAGATAATTGTCAGTTTAAACTGGCAATTATACATAATTGACAGTTTAATCTGTCAATTATAGATAATTGTCAGTTTAAACTGGCAATTATATATACTTGACAATTTAAACTGGGAATTATACATAATTGCCAGATCAAACTGACAATTATCTATAATTGACAGTTTAAACTGGCAGTTATAAAAGGACATCGTGTGAAATAATTTTATAATTGCCAGTTTAAACTTCAATTATAGTTAATTGTCAGTTTGATCTGGCAATTATGTATAATTGATAGTTTAAACTGGCAATTATATATATTTGAAAGTTTATGGTTGTCAGTTTAATCTGACAATTATGTATAATTGACTGTTTAATCTGTCAATTATAGATAATTGTCAGTTTAAACTGACAATTATGTATACTTGACAATTTAAACTGGCAATTATGTATAATTTCCAGTTTAAACTGGCAATTATAAAATTATTTCACACGATGTCCTTTCTACGCTTTAGTACATACGTATCTTTCTCTGCGGTAAATTTTAAATGACACCATTTGCAATACTGTCATGATTAAATGCCATCTCACCCATTACAGGAACTTTCAACTCCCCCCAACTTCTTATGCTCTCTGGAATAGGACCAAGGCACCATTTAGAAGCATTAGGAATACCCTGCTTCCAAGACTTACCGGTGGGCAGAAACCTGCAAGACCACGTGGCTTTCGTCGGTCTGTCGTTCCTCATCAACACAACCCTGAGTCTATCGCTTGACAAATTTATTGCAGGAATCCCTTTACTTGCTAATAATGGTACAGGACCCCTCACAAGCCTAGGAGGCGTAGAAGGTATCGGCTATATAAAGACTCCGGTATCAAAGAGTAAAATAGATCAACCGGATATCGAGCTGCTCTTCGTGGGGGGTACTCTAGCCAGTGACTATGGCATTTTCACCAGAAGAGGTATGGCAAAGATGTTCAAGGTTCTTAAGGCCCACTTTTACTAATCACTTTTCTAGGCATGAGAATCCGCGACGACGTCTACGACAGCATCTTCCTGCCTCTTCACAACCGGCACCACTGGACGATCTTCCCCATGCTGCTACACCCCAAGTCTGTGGGTCACCTAGAACTACGTTCAGCGAGCCCCTACCACCGCCCGCTCCTCTACGGCAACTACTTCACGGACCCATACAACGAAGACATCCAAACGCTTATAGCAGCTATCAGGATCATACAGAAGTTATCCGACACCGAGCCTTTCAGAAGATACGATTCCCGTCTGAATCCCAGGTCCATGGCAGGGTGCACTCATCTCGTTTTCGACAGCGACGAATACTGGGAGTGCGCGCTGAGGTCCTTGAGTGTGACGCTACATCACCAGGTGGGTACGACGAAGATGGGCCCGCCGGATGACCCTACGGCTGTGGTCAATAGCGACCTTCAGGTGTATGGGGTTGGAAGGTTGCGGGTGGTCGATTGTAGTGTTATACCGCACGTGCTATCTGCCCATACCAACGCGCCGGCCACTATGGTGGGGGAGAAGGCGGCAGACATTATTAAGCAATTTTGGCGGGAACTGGGTGAAGTGTGACATGCAAAAATTTATATTAGAGATGTGTGCCGCGTGTACATATGTTTTAAAGAAAATATTGAACAAGTCATGGCAAAACAAGTAGACTTAAAAACAAGGATTTATAGTGGACTAAAAAGGAAGAAAATGGTATCTATTTGCTTTCGGACCACGGTAACCAAGGATTTTAAAATCCTTGCTCGGTATCAGCTGTAAGGAAGTGATAAAGGTATAGTCGAACTGAAGTTTTGTCTTCTTCATAATTCTTGGTTATAAATCTCAGGGTATCTTTTTTCCTCATAATGCGCTATCCTCACAATGCGCCTCAGTATTCTGTACTATTCCTGTTATTAGTTGTGTTACGATAAACAAGATCTCACTTTGATTCAATATCTATATGTATGTAGGTACGAATTAAATATTGCCGAGGGTACTTATTCCTATAAGAATATATTTCTTAAATAATTATAGATGCATTTCTTTTGTGTGGTGCTTTTGATGCATTTCTAAATGTATAATATTAGTGTTGCAACGAAGATAATGTTCCCATTGTGCTGCTGAGAAGAAGATTACAGAACAATGGGAATTTTGAGCATTTTCAGAAAATATGAGAATTTTTTCGAAGAGAAGGTCTCGATATTTCGTCCGTTTCTCCTCCTCTTTCAAGACAATATTGGTCTCGGCAGGAGCCGACAACTCGATGACAAACATTGTCTTGACCTGGTGGTCAAGGAGGACTGAATCGAGGATTTATTATAAATACGCCAAGTCAGGGATGAACAGAACATCGATCTACCCATGAAAACAGCAAATGGGCCTTTCCACCTCAAACGAATTGAAAGTACGTGTTTTTAACGTAATAATTTAGTGGTGCTTATGACTTTTTGGTATTACATTTTCAAATCGCATTGAAAACAAACCAGCGCAACACAAAGTACCGTGTTTATTGGTGTCATTCCACAAAACGTGTCAATAGAAGTGTTTAAGATAGAAGATATAAGTTTGGCTCTAGTATAAAGAAGCAGTTACTCGCTCATTTTTCCAAAAGGCATGTAACAATTTAATAATTACACCTTTATTTATACAACATAACCACTTTGTTGCAGTATGTATACTTTTCTATTATTAGTCGTATAAAAACAGAATATATTTTAATTTAAACATAACTGTTTAACAAAAAAACACAAGCACTAATATGGTATTACCATACACTTTTTTTACCGTTTGTCACACTTATTTTAGCCCAAAATGTAAGTAAACAAAAACTATCTGTTTCAACCTGCAAAAAAATTCGTATGATAATTTGCAAAGAAGCACTTATGGGACCTTGACTGCTTTTACCATGCTTTTTATCCTTAGGTCCATAATTTCACCCTAACTAGCACATGGAGTTAGTATATTTATGGCAATTGAATGCTAGTTGTTAAATGATGTGATGGAAAATGTAACATTTTTCCTCGTCTTTCTCCATACCTATTTGTACAATTTGGAGAGTCCAAACACTCAAATATCGTACTTCTACGACAAATTTCAAATATAACAATAGATCTCTTCTTGTCAGCCATAAATAAATAAAATACGTTTTTTGATAACATAATTCAATATTCTTGGAAATACCTACCTTCTTATCATACCTCATGGATCTAATCCATACGTCATGGATGAATAAGCCATCAAATGATTTGCATATCTCACCGATACAATTGCATCACGTTTTTTTTATTACAATATAAATTTTTGTGTACCTATTGTATCAATGAACGAACCAAAGGTTATTTTATATTTACAGTAATTATAGATATAAGGTATCAGATTTATTCCAGCCATTTGTGTAATTTATTTTTTGTGCGATATTGTAGATAAGGATCTATTTATTGTGCAATAAATATTAGGTAAATAAAGATCTATTTATTCTGCTAGATTGTAATATTTAATTTGTATATTTACCTAGGTAAGTGTATTGTAGGTATACCTATAGGTAGGTACATTTACTTAGATTAATTGCATAAATAATTGTATATATAGTCTATAGTATAATGTAAATTGAAACTAAAAAAAATCCGACGAAAGAAACACGTGCACTTCGACTGGGGCCTCCTTGTTTAGGCAAGTGTGTCGTTTGTCGGAAGTTTTGTGCAGTTTCAAATTAGATTATGATTATAAAGACCTTAACAGAGTTGACAATACTTAATTATTTCAATTATGATTATAATTAATCGTATAAATGAAATAAAATATGTATATTTACATACAGTGCGGTCGTAAATAGTCCCCCCCCCCCAGCTAAGTTTCGAACCAGATAAGATAGAGACACCGGACTAAAACTGAATTAAATGGCATGAAGTATACTACTTTTTAGTACAAAATTAAAATTGCAGTTTTCAAAGATGACGCTAGTGGCGCCATCAACTTGAAAACTTTAAATAGCAAGGGTGGTCATGTGATACCTCATTTGAAAGGTTTTTTAATTCTCTATAAAACGGTGGCTTGATTTTTAAATTTCATTGACTAGTTCCGGAGTTATTAGCGTTTGAAAGTTACTTGATAAATATGGCGAATAAATTATTTTATCTCATTTTTATTTAATTTTCGCACAAGAATGTCATTAGTAAAGATTTTTAAATGGATAAATATTTTATTACTAAGCCAACCACAAATAATACGTGAAAAAATAAAAGAAATAATCAAACAAGGATTATTCGCCATATTTATCAAATAACTTTCAAACGCTAATAACTCCGGAACTAGTCAATGAAATTAAAAAATCAAGCCACCGTTTTATAGATAATTAAAAAACCTTTCAAATGAGGTATCACATGACCACCCTTGCTATTTAAAGTTTTCAAGTTGATGGCGCCACTAACGCCATCTTTGAAAACTGCAATTTTAATTTTGTACTAAAATGTAGTATACTTCATGCCATTTAATTCAGTTTTAGTCCGGTGTCTCTATCTTATCTGGTTCGAAACTTAGATGGGGGGGGGGGACTATTTACGACCGCACTGTATAGATGTAAGGAAGGAACATGTATATATAAAAAAAAAATAAGAAAAGACGTACCAAAAACGTCGCAATGTCATAAATTATTCCATATTTTCCCATATTACCAAAGCAGTTTACGGCTTAAATGAAAAATTATAAACGATATAATATAAATAATAAAATTACTTTAGGGATTTTTTTATAAAAAATTTGAGATCGTGGCGATCTTCAGCTTCACTTAAAATGGCCTATGGCCCAAATTTCATCAATTTGTATCGTAGAATATTTTTTTATAGAGCCTTAAATGTTTATTGAATTTGTGTTTCGCTTAAAAGATATAGCAGGCATTGGAAACTGATAATTATTGTTAATCTAGAATTCTTTTCCTTTACTTACTTCACAAATTAACAATAACGTTATAACAATACTTTACTAAAATCCCTAAAGTAATTTTCAAAAAAAATGTTTTGAAAAAAAAATCGTAGTAGGCTGAGGATTAGCAGTTGGACCATCGTAATAGGTTCAACAAGTACATGGTATTCGCGTACATTTTGACCCCTACCTACAGGGGGTATTAAGAAAGTTAGAAAAAAAATTTAAATACAAAAGTTGTTTGGTTTTTCACGTATTATCTTTGAGTTAGGTCGAAAAAAAAAATTGCATGTCGTAAACTTGGGAAAACGAATTGAACATAATATTTTTAAATGGGACACCCTGTATAATTTTACACCCTTGGGGAAAAATTTAATTCCAGATTTCAAAAATATATATTTTGTTGACATTTGCACTGACAGTTTTCGAAATATTCGACAGCGAGTACCATAAAAAAATACAAAAAATACAAAGAACTAAAAATATTTAACACTAGAAACCAACAGTAATAAAAAATATTTAACGATTTTCGATGTAACCTCCTTAGCTATTTAAACATTTTCTAATAATTTCATTTTTTAATATTTTTTTCATAATTTATGGTAAACATTAAATATTAAATATTTCGAAAACTCTCAGTGCAAATGTCTACAAAATATATATTTTTGAAATCAGAGAAACATTTTTTCCCAAGCGTCTAAAATTATACAGGGTGTCCCATTTAAAAATATTATGTTAAATTGGTTTCCTCAAATTTACGACATGCAATTTTTTTTTCGACCTAGCCCGTGAAAAACCAAACAATTTTTGTATTTAAACTTTTTTTCTAACTTTCTTAATAACCCCTGTAGGTAGGGGTCAAAATATACGCGAATACCCTGTACATCTAGGAGGCTAATATATAAAAAAGAATTGGAATTGCGTTTACCAAAAATTTTTAGAAGGGTTTCCTGGTGTCCATGGGCCACACTGTATAAAAAACATTTTAAGGGTCCATTCTCTGTGGATTTGACAGGCATGAATGTTGGGTCGGATTGAGAGGATGGGTGGTTGATGGGTGGAGACTTATATATTCTAACTATCGAATTATTAAGATTTCGGAGGTGCACGTAAAGCCGAAGTAAAAAGGCACATGAAAATAAAGTTAGCCCTCATTGCAAGGGTACCGGATTTGTCTTATAATTGCAACAAAATTTCTTTTTAGTGTTATAAATTATATATCACCGGAAAGATCAAAAGATAAACTAGATCCCTATAGTAGCATATTTTTGTTTAATACATGTATTTAAGAAAAAAATAATTTTTGAAACGGTATTTTAGTACAAGATTGTTTGCCTGGAATTTTAAAAATAAAAAGAAATACCAAAAATTACTACTATAGGGACTTAGATTAAAGTCTTATCTTTCAATAGTTTTTTACTAAAAGTCGCTATCTTTTATAGTTTTTTGATAATTATTAGACACGAGACGAACGCCGATTTAGGGCTTATTTCGACCTAGTCAATTGACTCTTAAGCTACAATTCTTTAGAAATATTGAATATATAACAATGTTAAAAACATATTATTTCTAAATATAAATAAAAAAAAAGTTTGTCAGGTGTGGGGTTCGAACCCACGCTCCCTTTCGGGAACCAGAGCTTAAATCTGGCGCCTTAGACCGCTCGGCCAACCTGACTTGTAGAATTATTGTGTTTTAAACCGTATTTGAAACGCGAAAGTTGCATCAATTTATGCAATAAAAAATATAATAATGAATACCCAAAAGACTCAGTACTTATTTTCATAAAACTGCATTACTAACTTTTTTTTATAAAAATTGTAAAGTTTCCTCAACGCAGTTGCTACCTACCTACATACGCGCAATACGGTACCTACTTGATCTGAAAAACGTAGATATTTCTGTATCAACTTAGCAGGTATGTAGGTACATATGATATTTTTAAGAAACAATAAATGCTACCTCGTTAGAATTTTTAGTTTACCAAAAGAATCCACCCCTATGCAGAGCACTATTTGCATCGGCGGCAAACGTTTCGCTGGGAGCACAAACACGCCGGCCCCAATGAAGGGTATCCACTATCCACCCCTAATTTTCTCTATGTAGGCCGAAGTTAAAGAAGCCAAGGCGGCTCCAGTTTGTTGACATAAAGTGGGGTAACACTAGAAGGGGCTGCGGGGATCATTCTTGACTTTAAATTACGAAACACAAATAGCAAATATGGAACAAACTAGATATAAGCTCGAGATGGAATCAATCCCTGTACTGGTCAAGGAGGTGCATACTCTTTTTCCGATCTTCTTTCTAGAAATTGTGTCGAATAATAATTCAAATTATAGTGGTCATTCTGTTTGTACTCGCGAAAAAAGCGGAGGGTGTTCCATCTATGAACCTAATTGCGAAGTTTAAATAACGTGCATGAAATTCAAATCTTAGATGACGTCTAGCTAATAATTTCGCCTACTTTTTCACAAAGAAATTAACCATTATCAATGAAAAATATACATATAGGTATACGTAACTCAATTAGAATATCAGATTGTCTAAATTACAATCCGACGATAGAGGGTATCAGCAAAGTCTACATATAATTAGAATATAGGTATGTAGACTTTGGTATCAGTGCCTCAGTGTAATTGGGGTGTTTTCCTATTTTTTTTTTTACATAGGCAATGGAAAGTAGTTGGAAAAAGAAGAGATACGTATTTCTGGAATTTTTATATTGGGTTCATTTAAGTCCATAAATTATTTTTTTTTTGTGCGCGATATCTATGTGACGTCACTAAGCGAAAATTCAAAATTTGCGCCATTTTTTAGTGAATTCTAGGATATTTTCATTTGTGTGATTGGTGTCACTGCGTGACAACTTTACTTTTGTTTATGTTTGATCTGTTTGGTTAGGGTAAACATCATGGTAAACATGAGACGTTGTTTTTACTTTATATTTTTATCTGTGAATTGTTGTCTCTGCCTGTGACTGATTACAAGTGTATTTATTAGTAATAGAAAAACATCGTAATTTGTAAAGGTAATTTTTGAATATATTTAATCGACTTTGCACTAATACTGTTAAGTTAAATACTAACCTTACATTTTTCATCCCTTTTATTTCTGAAAGGATCTATAGGATCTTTATCATAAAAGGATCTATAACTGGTAAATTGTCGGACTTGGCCTCTACAAAACCTTGCTCCATGTTTAATAAAAGTTTACTTCACAAGAAAACAACAATATAAACGTCAAGTTGTCAAGCCAAACACACACAGGAAATTTCAAATGTCAATTATCGAAATGTCGACTGTCGTTTGTCGTCGTTACAAACTGAAACTAGCCACATATTAACAGTGTGGCTTCTTTATAGATACATATTCCCTAGTTTTCGCTTAGTGACGTCACGAATATAGAATAAAATTTCAAAATTGAATTAAAAATTTTCTACCGATTCAATCTGAATAATTTTTATCCTAATAAATATAAAAAAAATATATATTTTATAAAAATACAGGTTTCCACTTTCATTTCGATTGAAGGAAAATAAAGCCCTTCACTTATTTCCCAAGAACAAAAAACTGTGTGTAAAGTGGACAAAATGCTTTAAAAAATGGAAAAAGTCTAAAAACGTTATTTCCTGTATGTTTTAATGAGTTTACTAAAAAAGGATAATGATTTTTTAAAGTGGCCTTTGTCTAATATCGACAACCAAATTCACCCAAAAGCATCTAGAATGTCCAAACACGTGGAACTTTCTAGGATATTGACAATTTTTATTCAACAGGCACTTTTATCGAAAATCGCTGACTGGCCTCGCCAAAATATGTGACTTATCGTAGCGCCATCTATGAACGATTTTTTGCGTATTAAAAACGCTATCCAAAACTGCTTTCTGCAAACATTTTTTTCGCTTATGCGCCTTTTGCCAAGGTTATCTAGGCAAAAATGATAGGCTATTTTTAAAAACATGTGTTGATATTTTGGTCTGTGGTTATGATAGGTAGGTACTATTGACTAAAAACAATTTCGATGAATATCATAAAACAAGACAGTACTTACCTGTTCTTATAGGTATAACCAGAGACTTATATTGTTATACATCTACATGTATAAGTCTCTGGTATAACATATAAATAACTTAAATACATAGTCCCTACATAGGTAGGTACACTGTGGGTACCCAAGGTTAAACTTAGCCCCTTTCAAAATTCTGTACAACTGCTTCAAAATATACGGGTTAATTCATATACCAGCAAATTTTTTTTTGTGTTTTGTGCGATGTTTGTTGCAAGGAGCCAACTGATATCTTGATGGTTCTAAATTGTTAATTAACGATAAATAAAACGCCAGACACAATTGGTAGGCGCCTAAACTTTAAATTGGTATCATCCATATAATTCGAGGCCTATTTTGGGATTCTCTGCTATTCAGAATTATGCAATGACAAGGTTAATCATTTAATTTCCTTAATTTCAACATATAGAACTCGGTTTAACTCTCCCATAGGCAAGTATGTATATGTGTATTTTTATAAAATCGATAATCCAGTACTTACTTCCGAGTACTTAATTAAAAAAACTAGAGAAAATGCTCTGAAATGAAAAACAGCCACATTTAAAATTTTTTGGCCCAAATTTATAAGGGTTGGTCGTTACCTGTCTATTATTATGATTCTAATAATAGTGACTAAGTACATATCGATCGAAGTCACCCCACTGATGTAAGTAAACAATAAAGAGTGACATTTACCATTATATTTATAAAATGGAAATACGTAGGTGTATCAATTTCACTTGGAAGACATTTCCTATTACTTTGAATTATCACTGTCAATTGGTAACATTAACATTTCGAAAAAAAAATTATTTTATTTTTTTTCCTTTTAAAGGAAAGAATGCTTTAATTGCAAATGTATTTTTGAATGCAGGGATGAAATTAAAGCACTATTAGGGTCCACTTTCCAAAAAGAAGATCCGGTTCAGAGGTCTGGGATATACAAAATAAACTGTAGTAATCGTAACAAACTATATATCGGCCAAACAAAAAGAAATGTAATAACTAGATTTGAAGAGCATACATATCACACAAAAACTTTAATGTAGATAAGTCGGCCCTAGCCTTACATAGTTACGAGACGGGGCACAAATTTAATATAAACAATACCTCCCTCATAAAAGCCAGTACTTCTCTGAACCTAAATACACTAGAATCAATATATATGAAGAAATATAAAAATCATTTACTGAATTTCGATTTAAGCCAATTATCTAATGACCTTTTAAATTTAATACCCTGTATATAAGAAAAATAAAATTAAAAATAGTCAACAATAGTAAATATCCAACCAAAATTTAGAAAAAGAGCAGGCAGGCAGACATCTGCAGTTTACCTAAATATATTTATTTTACAGCCTCATCCTCTATAAATTGGGTGACTTTATTTATAAACTTGTTAGTGTTTAAGCTACCGACGATGAGTACATAGTACTCGAAATGTATACATTTAGCATTGCTAATAGATATGTGAAGAAAGGTGTATTGTTTTATTTAATTATATTCATCTTCAAGAACTCACCTCAATCAATTTTTAAACAGCTGAAATTTCCTCGATTTTCTCAAAAACTGTTAAGTTTAAACATGACGTTCAAAAGAAACAAATTGAAGATATTTATCTGTCCTTTTCAATGGAGACAAGAAATACAGGGTGTTCCATTTAAAAAAATTGAGTTTCAGCTGTTTGAACATCGATAAATTACTACAACTGTGAAAAACACTCTGTACAAAAAATTCAGAGTTCAGAAGGGTAGCGATGAAGAACGAAGATAGTACTAGGTGTCTGCAAAATATCTTTCCTTAATCGCTGAAGAAAACTTCTCGCTGATTTTTTTTTAGTGCGCCCCTGCAAAATGAGTTTTTTGAAGATAACTTGGCAACGTCTCATCCGAATTTCAAAAATAAGATATCATTTTGCAGGTAAAAGAAAGGCGAATCGAATACGGTTGAAAAATACAGGGTGTTACATTTAAAAAAATATAAGTGTGGTTCACCCCTCTACAAGGGATCACCCTGTAGGTTCTAAAATAATTTTAAAAGATGGCTCTGAGTGGTGTACATAATCCCTTAAAAGGAACAAAATGTATATTCTATAGCAACTGAATAATGGGCCGAGGCGTTTTAGGAGACACCCTGTATGACTCCCTGCCAAGCAGGTCCCTAAATGTGACCCTTAAATATCGCTTTAGAGGAACATCCGAACATCCTGTACACTATTCATTGGTAGGTACTGCTCTACTACTACTATAGGATAGGTACCTACTATTATTTGATATTAACTATTACTACTTACTACTACTAATACTATTATTATACCTATACATATACTGAGGGTACTACCAGAGACTATACATATACCTAGGTACTATAATTATTCTTTGCTACTACTACCTACTATCCTTGGAATTTAGTACTTCAGCCGTGTTGGCTTTTTGTCGACTATTGTGACACGTTACGAAATATTTTCGTGTCAAACTTGCAATTCAATAGGAAACTAGGTACCTACCTAGTGCTTCGAGCTTTTTATTTCAAATTAATCATGCAATCACTCCGTAGATAGTTTTATGTTTAAATAGGGCGTTTTCCCACGGACTCGTTGACGAGTCTCGTGATTAGAATTTACTCTGTTTTGTGGAATTTACTTTGTAGGTACCTATACAAGCCGGTTAGTTACCAATCAATCAGGATCAAACGTAGGTATTATCGTTGACTGTTTATATTCAGTCAACGGTATTATTAATTACCTACCATGGTATAAGAAGACTCTCCCTGTAAGTACTATTAACGGTGAATATCTAACAGATAACAGTAAAAATAAATGGACCAACGGCAATGCACTGACCAATAAAAAGATGTGAACTTGTGCGATCCCTGACCTTTTTAATTAACGATAACTTGCAAATAAATACGCCTCGTTTATACCTTGACGGCCAAAGTGAGATGAAATCGATTTAGCCTCACATTTGCCTATTTTAGTACGGCCTGTAAGTAACTAGTGCACGGTTACTAACTAAACTAATATACTATAGGTACTAATATTGTTATATATCTAGTAACCCTGCCTATAGTGTCCCTTGTCCCTTATTTATATATTTTTTGCCATAGTGTTAATGCACACCGGCGTTGTATTGTGTGGATGTAAGTACCTAGGTACTTATAAAATATCACCAAGGTGAGAAAAAAAGAAATTAGGTAGGTAGGTATACTATAAATATATAAACTGTAAAAAAAATACAAGTTATTTCAAGTCTGAATCTCATCTCATGCTATCTGATGCTGTAGTTCCCCAGACATCAACCGCGAACATTAATTTACTAGATTACCTATACGTTTACGTAAACAAAATACGTACTTAGAAGTATTTTAAAATTTAAAAGTAGGTACTGGTAGGGAACGAAAACAAAAACATAACCTATTAACTCACTAACAGACGACCTTGATGAATGCAAGTATGCAGTTATTGTGACAAAAAAGGCAAACCCATTACCTAAAAACTATCCTCAGTGGAATGAATATCTTTACATTCTTGTGGGTACAAACAAAAAAATGAATATAAATATAAAATGGGGTGAAATTGTATGAGGATTCTTGCTTCGCAACTTAATAAAATAAAATCTAGTAGGTACGTTTTACATGTTATCAACAATTGGCTCGACTGACTTGATTTTTGCAAATTAAAATATTTGAAAACAAGAAAACAAATCTTGTGCTAACCTGAAACAATTAGAGCCTCGTTTGGTCCGACAGTGTGAATATTCCCCATTTTGGAACAATTAATCACTGCACTGCACTAAACACTACGACGAATCACAAACCAACCGGGTTTATTTATTTAAATTTTCACTAAAAACAACAACTATGACAAGACCGCTTTTTGCACAATGAACGCTATTCGGCCATGCTAAAACCACCGCCGACGCATGCGTCGATTGTTGGTGCGTCGCCTTAGCGATTGCCGATGTTCATTTATTTTTCTTGGAAATTTTTTTATTCACTTTTTCCTCGAAAAACTTGTTCGAAAAAAATATTAATCTTTTTCATAAAGTCAAGGATTTTCATAAATATTTCTGCGTTATTGATCAAGTAGCAAAACATTTATTTTTCGGCGTCGCGCTGTATCACAATGAAGTGGAGACATACGTCACAGGCGTCGCCTGTTGCAATTAATGAGTCATAGCGTGATCGTATGGCTTGGATAATTGCATATGGTGGAGGAGATTGTAGCATTGTGTTATATGTACCTTTTTGTTTAAAAAGTAAGATTTTCATGTTTTTATAGTAAATATTTCTATACTTTAACTTTTTATTTGTTTGTTAAACTTTGTAGATTGTTAAGTGTAAGTAGAACTATCCTGAAATTAGTTTTTGCACAAAATATGTCAACATAACCTTAATTTATAATTTAGTGATGTGAAACCAATCTCTAACAACCAAGGTTTGTGTATTGCTTCCTGTGCCTAGTTTTTATCTGTGTAATATGTAATACTGACTTAACTATTTTGAATTGTTCTAGATGAGTGATACTAGTGACTTAGATAGACAAATAGAACAGCTAAAAAGATGTGAGATTATTAAAGAAGGAGAAGTGAAAGCTTTGTGTGCAAAAGCCAGGGAAATTTTGGTAGAAGAAAGCAATGTACAACGTGTAGATTCCCCAGTTACGGTAGGGATACTGTTAAAAAATGTTTCAACATTAACAATCTTAATACTAGTGCGTTTATTATAGGTCTGCGGTGACATTCATGGACAATTCTATGACCTCAAAGAACTGTTTAAAGTAGGCGGTGATGTACCCGAAACCAATTATTTATTTATGGGGGATTTCGTCGACCGAGGGTTTTATAGTGTAGAAACTTTTTTATTACTTTTAGCGCTTAAGGTAGGTACCTACACATTGTTCATACTCTGTGAATTTCACATTAGGTATATCATATCTGGAATGGTCTCTGAAGGTGTATTTCTGTGTTTAGAAGTAGATCTGAGAGAGATACAGAAAGATATCTCAAGCAAGAGTCAAAACACATTTCAATATATCTAATTGCAATATAAGAGAGACAGAGCATAATAAATCTACTTTATATATTAATATCACCCTTACGATTTTAGGTTAGATACCCAGATCGCATAACCCTAATTCGGGGTAACCATGAATCTCGCCAAATTACACAAGTATACGGCTTTTACGATGAATGTTTGAGGAAATATGGTTCAATAACGGTGTGGAGATATTGTACAGAAATATTTGACTACCTGTCTCTGTCCGCAATAATTGACGGTAAAATATTTTGTGTTCATGGCGGATTGTCACCTTCCATACAAACCTTAGACCAAATCAGAGTTATTGATCGAAAACAAGAGGTTCCACATGATGGCCCCATGTGCGATTTATTATGGAGCGATCCAGAAGGTATGTGTCACAATCTTATGTAAATTCGAACCATTCAAATATATTTATACTAATTAATTTTGGCTCTTGTAGATACTCAGGGATGGGGCGTTTCACCAAGAGGTGCAGGTTATCTCTTTGGTTCAGACGTAGTGGCACAGTTCAATGCTGCTAACGACATCGACATGATTTGTCGCGCCCATCAGTTGGTAATGGAGGGGTATAAGTGGCATTTCAATGAGACAGTTCTGACGGTGTGGTCTGCCCCAAATTATTGTTACAGGTAGGTGCTAGTTTGCTTTTTATTATACATAACACATTTTTCTGTGACACAATAGTTCACAGTAGAAGTTTTTAATATATTATACTGTTCATATGATATTCAGGATATGATCTGAAGTTTAACTAATCCGCTTAACTTTTTATATATTTGGGATTCAGTTATTCAGTCTAGCTTGATGTTCTGTGGCCTTCCATATTATTTGCGTTCTATGGTATTAGGTTAGGATATACTGACTATTTGGGGGATTGGGGGCACAGATTATAGCGTTTATATAAAGTTGTGGGACAAGCTGGTGTAGATTTGCTTTCTTTGAGGATACAATTTAACAATTGAATGGATCTAGTTTTAGGCAGGTACATGTGAAACTATGATGAAGTTGACGTGGGTTTTTCATATTGGTTAATATTTTGTTGGTTTCTATTTCTGTTATAAAAAAATTGTTTGTAAGTTTGAAGTGGATAATATAATAGTACCAAGATTTATAGCTGTATCTATAAAAATCTCTGATTCACACTTTATGAAAAAAAGTTAACACAATGTTGATGCTGCTTTTGTAGTGAATGTTTTAAAAATAGCATAATGGATTTTACATTTCTGGCACTTTATCGATAACATGTCATTTTGAGTGCCATTTATATGTGAGGTCTTTGATATCAACCGCCCACGCTGACATTTTATTTTTGTTTAATGTTGGAACTTGAAATAGCGAAATGGATGGCTTGTTAACTTCCTTTAGGGCTTCTGCCTATGCCTGGAAAGGAGATGTGATACCAGTGGCGGCTGGTGAGATTTGGAAATGTGAGGGCGTAGAATTAAAAAAATGCACCGCAGGCGAAAATTTTGCATAGGTCCTAGTTCAAGGTCAAACCTCTTAAAATAATAAATTAGAAATTCGCAGAGCAAAAATATTTGCTTGAAAAAATAACTTTCGTTACACAAATATTTTCTTTTTTAATACGATTGACGGAAATCTCGACCAAAATTGTTTAAAACAATATTTAAATAGGTAATTAATATTTAGATATCAAAACTTTACATATACGACGTTGCCTGCTTCAAAAAGCTGAAAACGAGAATTCAGGAAGCAGGAACATAAGTATTTTTGGCTTTTAGATATCCGTTAATTAAAAACGATATGGCACAATCACAAACTCTTAAAGTATTTTGGTTATTCAATTTATAGTTATCAAACGACACATTAAATTATTACGTAGGTAAACAAAACTTCCTACAGTTATTTATACACGGATACACTCACTTTCTAAAATTGAAATCAGCTCTACGGTCTTTCATAGAAATAAATTTTTCCATAACTTTTTCATCGAAATTATTTATTGGGCAGGCAACGCCCAATTCTTTTATTTATACTTTATCTTCCAGTGGAAGATTTGCAAAATTAGCTCTAATTATACTACCTACTAACAGTATTCATGTTAAGTAATATATAAAATTGTCTTTTCACAAAAATTTAATAAGTAATTTAATAATGTTAAAAATATGTAATGTGTTAAAAATATGTTATAATGTTTAATAATGTTCGCGTAGGGCCGCGAAATAATTGCGGTCAAATCTGCATAATATAAGCATATGGAAAGTATGTAACGAGTGTAGTGGAAAAGGATTTCTTTGGTATTTTTGGAAGAGGGGCGCATGGCCATGTGGCGCGGAGAAGCCGTCACTGTGTGATACACTGATATATGGCAATGGAACGGATACAAATTTAAGTTTGGTGTAGCAATAGTCTTAGGAAATGTTGAAAAATTGTAGTTGATTAAAATATAGATAGTAATTAAAATTACTAGGATGTTCAGAAACAGTTACCTTATTTCTGTTTTATAGGGTTCTTAAGTTCTTATTCATTAAATAAAAGTGTAAATTGACAGATATAATTTCACATTTTACTTTGTTTTTCAGGTGTGGCAACGTGGCCGCAATACTAGAACTTAACGAACATCTGCAAAGGGACTTCACCATATTCGAGGCGGCCCCACAGGAGACCAGGGGCATCCCGTCGAAGAAGCCCCAAGCCGATTATTTCCTTTAATGTGTAATTTAGTAGAACATGTTGATTATTTGTTACGCGTAATACCCCATATTTCATTTTGTGTAAATCGGAACTACTCATTTACGTACATACCTTTTATATTTTCATTAAATATAAGTTACTTTAAATTATTAATAGAGGCCGGATAATTTTGATTAAAAAACATCTGACACCCGATTGAAGAACATTTTTTAAACATCAGTGAAGAGCAAAAGTACCGATTGGGCGTTTCAAACTGCGGAAGACACCGTAGTATCTACATCTACACCGTGCATGTCTCGCTGACTTGTAACAATATTTACAGTAAAAATTATTCGTTGTTTCTGTGGAGATTCAATGCATAAAGAACTGCATAGGGTTTTTTAGTGACCCCTGTTAATAGGGGAGCAAGTCGTTGCATAATAAATTTATTTTAAATTGGGATAGAAGACGTAATTAATTTAAATGAATTAAGTAGTTGATAGGTTTTTAAATATTTATAATCGACTTAACAAAATTAGTTATAAAAGAACGATAGTGAATAAAAAATAAAAGAAAAAGGACGAAAAAAGACTTAGCTCAATATTGACTATATCTAGGAGATAGATAAAACTTGTTTGACTAATATTTTGTCCATCTTTTATGAAAATAAGAGAAAATGAACCGTACTTGTTAATAACATCGACTCTGAGTTTACAAACTTATTCAATGCGAAATAAAATAATAATAGTTGACAATATATTCTTCAATTATAAATATTAAACATTTCCGACAGATAGACAACAAAAGAAATAGATAGGGAGAACTGCTAGAATTCCATATTGCGTCCTACAGAAAATAATACATGCAAATCTTAAATTGGAAAAAACGTTTTAACATTTGTTTTTCTTTTTAGTACTGATGGTTTTTTCATTTAATAATTTAAGCTGGATTTAAATTTCTAACTTTAGAGAAATGCTGATAGTAAAACGAGATGATTTTAGTGCAATTAGAGGTTAAGTTCCACGTAAATATTAAGTAAGAAAATAACAGGTTGATAATATTAGTCCATGGATTATTAGCAATAATTGTCCAGGGTTGTTATTATCTACACTACCACTACTTTCTTTTATTATAAAATTCACAAAACTCCATGATATGGTTTTTACATTGACGACTTTTGCTAAAATAAATAAAACAAAAGATAAAACAGTCACAAAAGTGACCGATCCAGTATATAGTAAAACTAAAATAGGCTGCTATTTTCTTTTACCCTGAATTATGACAATGCAACTCGCTGTATGATTTCATGACCATGGGATTTCTGATGCTCACAGCAGGCCTTGGTGTTTGCGTCCGGCCTCTAATCATTAAAAATAAACATCACATACATCCTACAAAAATAGTTGGCTATAAAAGTGTTTGTACATTTTTATACAAGGCAAACGAACAAGTGAAACGCTGAAATTCTCATTACAAATCTAGTTAGCAGATGTCAAATAAAGCCTTAGAACAGAAGACTGTCACCTGTCAATTTGACACTCGTCTGCTGAGTTTGGGTCCGCTTCTGTGTATATAGATGAACTTTGATGTCTCCTTACCTTGTATGTTAACTGTGAATTCTTAAAATAGAAATATTGTTTTGTAATACATTGTTGATTATTTAACGTAACGAGTTGTAAGTAACCAACATTTTCAAATATGACAGTTGGAGCTTTTTACATTGCCGACAGTAATTTTTTATGTAATTGGACATAAAACCCATTGCAGAAGATGCAACAATATTAGTGAAGTTATACTGTAAAATATACTGCCGAAATACATCATTTTGTATTGACGATTGAAAAGTCCATTAATTTTGATATAAAATTTCCCCAAAATTAAACCTACCTCGACTCTTTAAAATATATAGAATTTAAAATTGTATTTAACTATACTATATGGTACTGCTCAAAGTAAAATCCCACTGCCATTGCATTTAGTCTCGATGAAATATGTGGCGACACCTATGGAGATGCTAGAGTAATGGCTATTCCAGTTGTGGCACATTGCCCGTGGAGTAGTTGTTTTCGGCATCTCCTTCAAATAAATAGGTAGGATTGTCTTCCTCAAAAACAATAGAGGTCACTGCCCTGTGGAAAAACAGGTCGTTATCTGTCTGTCAATTTGACAATAATTGTCAGACCGCTAGTAGCGAAGCTAGATCCAGAATTTTGAATACACGTTATTTTCAAGCGATAGAACCTAACGTCACATGACCGGAGCCAAAATTTCAATATCTCGATTACTCAAAGATACGTCTACTGTCAACTCGTCGTTACACACTCTGTATATAGGTACCTATGTAATGCTTAGAAGTTATGTGTAATGTTGGTTGCATCTGCGGCGTGGTGGCTGGATAAGTCAATTCAAATATGTTGACGGCAGATGTCGTAGTCCGACGCCGACTACGTCACGTACGCCATTTTGATTGTCTGTCACAAGGACGTTTTCGTGTGTGTTATCTATTTATTAAAAGGTGGCATATTTATTTATAATACCATTATCTTTATTATCTTATCTCGAGGAAAATGGTGTTATCATTTGATCTAAAAGTTTAGACACTTATTCTTTATGGTAATAACAGAGTAAGTACAGATTTTCTATTCCGTTTTCACCTGCATTATTTGACATTTCACAATCTCAACATTTTTATAAGAACATTTTTTTATAAACAAATTTAAACCGATTTTTATTTATTTCTATTCAATTAGCGTCCCTGCGTTTACTAAAAAAAGAATTTCGGCATCGCGGAATTAAAAGGCTTTTCCATGAAAAAAAAATTAGGATGCATTGTGTCGTTAATTGTGCCATGTTATTCAGATGAAATGCCCTTGTACCTATAAGTTTCAGTTCAGCCAGTGGCACCGAATACTTGCCTGCTATATGTCAATATCCTTAAGTTTAAAGAATATACCAAATTTTACATCACTAAAAACCTTTATAGGTGCACTTTGATATTTTCTGGTAACATTTTATAACACAAAAACTGATAAAGATAGGTAATCATGAAAGTCAAGGTGAATATAAAAAATATATAGGTATTTTAAATTTTATGTGGAATGTAATTAATCTAAGGCAAATTGCTAGTGATAAAATTATATAGGACAAGATCATTATTTTTGTTATTCTCGATACTGTCATTGTTAGAAAGTGTTTATATTGAAAGATTTTGATAGTGTAAAGGATGTTTTGAACTTTTGTAGTAGTGAAAAACATGATTAGCATATTTTGGTGGTGTTTGAAATGTTGCCAAAAGTGTTGTTATTAAACATCTTGTCGCAGTATTGGCCTTTGTCGGTTATTTTTTTGAGTGGAACACAGTTAATCGGCATATTTTTTTGTGATTCTACTGTTTAGCTTATCTATATACATGAAGTGATGGTGAAGATGTTTGTAAAAGGAATCTATCTACCAGACGATAAGTAAGGCTAGGTTAATACCGGCTCCAATAGTGGATATCACCATAAACTTGAGTGACGAGTCATTTAAGTTTGTGTTAATTGTATAATAAAACACATCAATTATGACTTAGTACATTGTTTAATTGATCTTATCAATTTACGCAACGGATTTATCAAAGCGGCAGATATTGTGAAAAAATTGTTAGTTAAATCTGGAACTGAGAATTATATTGTGTCAATAAAGAATCTTACCCAAGGATTAAAATGGAAGAACAGATTTGAAGATGTTTCCAGGGCCTTATTATTTCTCAAATTGGTAACAATGCGGGTTATATCTAATATTTAAATAGGTAATTAATTAGTACATTTTGTTACAATTCACCTACAGTTAAAAACTTCAAATGTTACAGAAAAATGTGTCAGGTAAATACTTTAAAACCTTCTTAATCCAAAACTTAATATTTCACGGTTTTATAAAACAAATTCAGGTGCACTCTGTAAACAAAATGTGCCAGTTTTTGAACAAATATATATTTAATGTCTTAACTAATTTTTGAAAACAGGTACCCACCATAGACATGTTACCTACCTACCTGAAAATTTTCTGACCTATCAAATGTGAAAAGTCGTATACTTACCGAAATACAGTTGTTTTTTATGTTATTTAAGGTTTTTTGAGAAAGTAGGAACCTATTATATAAGTATTTTCTTTTATTAATAAACATTTTTTACTAAATATTACTAAACCTTCCTGTAAAATACTATAAATAAACTTAATTTTATCTTAATCTTTTTTAAGGCTGTTTAATAGAATTATATCTGGTTTATATATCAGTAAGTGAACAGATACAGCCACTTTTAATAGATACGATTTATTTAGGTATATATTTTTAGGGAATTCAACCAATATTAACATGCCCGCATTTGGCTACTGTTGAGATATACATGGATATAATTTCAGAGTTAGAAATTTTGAATAAAGTTAAGTAATTAACCATTTATCAAAAGTAGTCCCTTCTACTTCGATAATCCCAATGTTATATTGATGAAATGTAAGGTTTTTATTCCGCTCGGTGATTGTTGGAAATAATTTTAATGACATGAAAACCGGACTTAAGAAATATATATTTGGGATAATATATTTTATTTACACATCTGAAACCCACTGTATATAACTAAATTATTATTGGGAATTCTACTAAATGGGAATATTTACGGAGGATGAGGTTTTGACACAATAGAATATTCCCAAATTTGCTGACGAGTATACCTACCCAATAATTTGTATTACCGTTAAAATTCATAACCTAAAATAGTTATTTACGCTAGACATTAGACTCAACCGATGAATCCTATAAGGTCTCTATTATTTTTAAATTATGTAGGTACTTATTAAATTGCAAAATTTATTGTTAATTTTATACAGTAAACTCCAGGAGCGTTTGGAAGAAAATATTCCCACAAATTACTTAAAAACCGATGTAAGCTCTGGAACATATTGTAAAATTTGGTAATATGTTGAAAAAGGTTTACATTTTCATGTAATTGGAAGAATATAGGTACTTTCGGACACACAGCCATTTACATTTGCGACACTGAGTATTAAGTGTTTGTTTTTTAAGGACAATGGACACAACGGATCAACCGAACTCGCTATACCACGTGGACCCGAGCTGTATGTACCCCCTGCAAACCACCGACACCAAGAACCTGCCCTTCAGTCTCCTAACTGGGGAGAACGAAGTGCACAATGGAAAGTCCGTGGACGGGGCCATTCTCATCACAAACTACCGTCTGTACCTCCAGAACGGCAAAAACCACTACCATATTCCCATGGGGCTGATCGAAGTCGTTGAGCCCAGGGAGCTGTTCTATCTTCATATCGGCTGTAAGGATGCCAGGACGTACAAGTAAGTGTAAAGGCTAATTAATATAGATTTTCATTGAATTTTATGGGGTCTATCTACGGGGTTTTCTAACCTATATAAGTCTTGGGAGAGAAAGTAAATATTTCAAACTTCTATTTGCGGAAATATAGTGGTATTTAGTAGTAGTATTTTTTTTGAACAAAGGTTCGTCCTCTCATTTGGGTAGATAGAATAATCTAAATTAAAGAAATGAAATAATACAAACAAGATTGATTATTTTTTATTTTAGTTTATTGCTGATTGTGGTGGCTTGTGACTATTTGTGGTTCAGTATAGCTTTGTAGGGATTTGTCAGGCCAAGGTTGAGAGTATCTAAGCTATGTGGCTATTTTAATCATATACTGTTGCCTCTATATCTCTGTTCTGATTTTCATTTAGGTTTTCAAGTCAACTTTGTGAGCGACTCGCTTTAGTGCTGGCTTTTTTTAATATGGTGTGAAATACTTGCAGATTTAATAAAACGCAACACTGATAAACTAACTATTAAAATGACAACAGGAAAAAATTTACGTACTAAAATTATTGTCTTATTTTGATGTCTAGATGTCAAAGATCCGGGCCGACATGATATGTTTCAGTCTAGCAAGCAACAATAAAACAATTGTGTAAACAGTAAAAAGTGGAATGTATAAACAGTAATTTTGACATTTTATGCTTTAGTTATGTGTAAGAAATTTACATTTAAAAATAGTCTTTATGATATACTGTCTACATATTATTTATAACACGCTTTAAATATAAACTGCGACAGTCTTCATACTATAGTAGTCTTCTTGAAATATTGAAAATAATGTGGAGCCATCCTATTATTATTATTATTATTATTAAGGTGATGCTTTTTTTAATCATATATTTGTTAGCAGCACTTCTACTATTGAAGAATCAATTATTATTTATAATATACGGGAAGCATAATAAAACCAACAAGTTAATTATATTTTATAGTATTAAATTACCACAAATAAAAAAAATATATACAAATTACTGCTTCATATAGTTTACTAATGTAATATTTAATATAACATGCGTTTTTTTTATTTAATTTTATGTTTTCAGTTGTCTTATACTATTCTATATTAAAAACAATACTGTATTTGAATCAAGGTAGTTACAATAAGAATTTTTTATGTTTTTCATTCATTTTTCTTTTCACTGAGGTTATTTTGGTAACTGTTTCAGTTTCCTAAAATATAATGTACTTATGTCTATTTTAAAAATTTTAAAAAAATGCTACAAGATTTTTCTTTTCCAGGCTTCATATGCCAATAAAATCATCTGACTTAAATTTTTGGAAAACTTCCAAACATTTTTTCTAAAAACAAGTACCTAATTTTCCAAACAAATTTGTATGAAAATTGAAAGTAGTCTCGTTTTCGTTTTATTGCTTCTGAACTTCTATTTACTTTGAAGTTGAAGCTGAGGAAAAAAAATTGAGACGCAAACCCATGATGACTGCAGCTTGCACTCGAGTTTGAATTAAAAATTGAAATGTTTCCGTACATTATGGGTAGACTCCGGGGATTCGGCTTTCAAGGCATAAATAACAGGGTCTCTCATAAGAAATGGTATCTCATCGTATATACCATCATCCAGTTATCATTGTTGATAACTGGATAATAATTTCACTAAAACTATTCAATTGTGTAGTAATAAAAATATATGAGTACAGTGTGTCCTAAATGAGGTGCCGTTTGTTCGTAAATACCAATTTGCAGACAATAAATGAACGTGTAAATTAAATTTGTAAATATTTTCATAGAATCGATTGTTTTACTCCAGGATCTTCGACAAAATGGTTAATACGTCGTATTCTGTAGATAAATAAATAAATTAAAGTTTTTCGAACGCCCACCCAACAACACAAAATTACGTTACAAAATTTTACCCTACTGGCTGCGGTTGACTCATCTACAAAGAACCAAACATGTTTGCCCTTAAGTTCAGTGTAAATACCGGAAACAAAATTTTAGCTATTTAGTAACTAAAATGCCACTTGGCGTTTCTGGGAGGAAACATGCTCCATTACAATAGATTTTTGTACAAACAATGTTACGTTAGAGTTAGGATAATTAAGGATATTCGGTAATTCATGACCCCTATTCGCAATTTATACTTTAACACATAAATAAGAAAAGAAATTGGTAAATACACCGATCTCCCATATCAAAGTGGAGACAAACACTAAACGCAAAGGGGGCCTAACTATAAATAATGTACCTATTTATTAGAAATATCTTATATACATTGTGCCAATAAATTATAGGAACACAAAAAAACATTATTTATAATATTCTTTATATGCTTTTAAATATATTATATTTTTTATATAATATTCTTTAGTTTTATAAAAGCTATGAAATCTAGTAGGCTGATGGTACCAAGTATCTAACAGCGTACAACCTGTACCCAACCGAATGGTTTACATTAAGTTGTTTGCAACATAACATAACTTGTATTAGTCTTTGATTAATGTTACGGCTGTTGTAACTTAAACCTCGCTTAGGCGTCTCACACATACAAGATTTTAGTACCAACCACTGTAATGACAAATAATTGGCATAGGCAAACTGGATTTGACTTATTTTTTGTGGTTTATGCAATTGAATTTAAAAAGATGATTTTTCTCCCTGAACTGTTTCACATGTTTTACTGGCGTGAATTTGCATTGTTGCCGTGATTGATTTTTCTTCAAGCGCAGACTTTAGAATATATTGCAAATTTTGTCTTCATCCATAAATACATTGTTTACGTAACTACAATGCACTGTATTATTTTAAGTTATAAGTAAGTTTTTTTAAATTTATTTTATGGATACCTGCTTTCTGCATTTGAACTACTTGGGAAATCGCAAGCCAGAAACAATTACTGAACGAAATATGATATTAATATCGTGTAATTAGAGACGGAATTGCAATTATCACTAATTCAAGTCATAAGTTTGTAATTGTTTTTAATTTACTGTTAAATGATACAGACCGAAAAAAATAATTTACACTTCAAGGCACATTATTTACATTTTTAGTTTCTGTCGTTAATTCATTTTAGTTATTTAATTAAAAATTCACATCAAACATCAAAGAAGGGATGAGAGGATGGTTTTTATTTGTGTATTCTAGAAAATAATAAAAGAAAATGACCTTATATAAATATAAAAACTCCCAAATAGAAATTTTCTGTATTCTCCTCTGTATTTTCTTTATATTTGAGAAAGTAAAACAATTTTGCAAGCATTTTTAGCATCAACGGATTTTGTTTTTGTCTTTTAACCCACATATTTTTATCCGGTAACATTTAAAAAGGACACCCTATAATTTATGGTAAACACAAATTGGCACTGTTACACAATTGAAATTTTAAGGAAAGTAAACATCGCAGTTTATTTTTAATTTGATTACGTAGCACTTGTTTTTAAATGATGGCGGTTCCATATATCTTTCCATATGCTATATGTATTTATTTACCATCTTCATTAGTATTTACCCGGTTACAATTAAACGTATTTGGTTATGCAACCGTGATAAAAATAAACTGTAAACTTTGCGTGAGGCCCAGCTAAATGCATGTTGATGGGAAGGCACAGTGACCTTGGTCTCGCAAGCTAGGTACTATTAAAAAAATTGCAGTTTTTTATTGCACACATGAGTTTTATGAAATATAGCCGATTTGTTGAAGGAAACACGTTGCACTCGAAAGAAATGTAAACAACTTAAACGTACAAGGAGTTTCCCAAGAAATATGCCAACGTTTAAATGAAAATCCAAATTACTATTGAAGAAAATGTGAAAATGTGAAAATGTTTTGTAAAATCTGTCTTTGATGAATTATAAGAAAATGTTTGTATTGTATCAAAATGAAATACAGTGTAAAGTTACCAAAAAATCAGTTTTTGAAGGTAACTTGCTTTGGCTTACCCAACATTTTATAAAAACATAAATTATCTTATTACTATGAAAATATATAAATACAGAATATCTAAACTGGATTCATTGAAGCAATGAATGAATTTGTAGTAATAGACTGGGCGTATTATTTTCTTGTGATTTTTATAAAAAGAAAACTAAATATTTGTACCAGTCACACTTAGAAAAAAATGATTTCAACATACTTTATTTAAAAACTGAAGCAGATATGAACAAGCATACATTTAATATGCTCAAAATACAACCTTTATACTGGTTTTTGTATACATATATTTGATATAGTACTGCTAATTACAAAATTGTTTTCTTATAATCTTCTCTGGCCTTGTGCCAAGTAAAGTCTAAGTTGCCAAAACAATAAAAAGTCGTTAAACTCTGGAAAAGAAATATTTTTATACAATAAATAGATGTTTTTAACCTCAGCCTAGAATACTTATAGATAAAAATGCTTGTTTAAATACAAATTGAAAAAAAGTACCAGAGAAAATTATTGATGTGATTGAAATATTTACAAAAATAGTTTCCATTACAAGCTCGTATGTCTTAATTTTCAGAAACTTCTTCAACACAACTAATGTTTCATAAGAGGATAAATCAGCATAATATAATATATTCCAACTTGTATGTTTCGGTATACTTGACATTACATGTTGCCTGCCATTCTTTAGCTGTATGAACTGTAAAAATTTTAACTCATATACCGTTTTTGGTGTATTGCTCTTTGTTGATCTTGATCTAAGAGCGCTCTGAGAGTATCTCTGTCATCTTTTACTACATATTATTAGCAAAGGAAAATAATACTCTGGGAGCATCCGAGAGCAGGTAATCGAAAACGGTATAAGTCTGAAAGTTTAACTGTAGCTAATTATTTAATTTTTTTTTCATAAAATTGTCGCCTGATCACGTTTTTGTTGGCAAATATTGTGGAAAAAGGCTGATATGGTTTAAAAACATAACTTGTTTACATAATGTTTTTTTACGATTATGAATGATTTATACCAAATAAGCTGATAATAGTTATTTATAATTATACTCTTGTATAATAAACATAACAATTTATATATCTACATTTTTATATTATACAATAAATAGCTCCGGGAAAGACCATTGACTGTCTCAGATCAGTATCAAACTTTGACCTTTTTACGTCATTCCACATAAACAGAAGTTATTAAGCATACCAAGAGAAGTATTTACATCTAATGGATATTGGTTCCGACTCGTGTTGTGGTATTTCTTTTTATCTTAAGTTTTAAGTTGCCATCATGCCTTTACGTTGCTTGATAAACTAAAAGTAACAATATTCATTAATGCTATTAAAAAATTTTTCTTTTCATAAAAAGCAGTTAACTTTTTCTTATGACGGTAAATAATTTCTTTGTTATTGTAAAGATGACATGCCTATATGCACTGTTTAAATGAAACAGGCTAATCTGAATCGAGACAATACGAAGACAACAAAATTGCGGCTTTACGGGTACAGAACCAACAGGAAAGCTTACATTCCAAGCAACATTAACCAAAATGTAGAAAATTATGACAAAACAAAATACAGTAAAGATTTTTGAACTCGGCATTGGCAATTTGTGTGTAGAGCACGGCGCGGCAGCCAGAGATAAAAGGCGGCCCCCTTTGAATCAGTAAATGTTGCTGCTGTTTTTAATTGGAACAGCAGCCCCATATTTAATTGCAAAATTCTTTATAATAAATGCCCTCTATTTCCCATAACTTTATTTTTACAATTCTTGATTTAGTGTTGTTGGAGGCGTGTAGTAATGTTTGTGCTGTAGTGAGGCGAATTTTTGAGCTATGTTCAATCAACCCAAGTTATTATACGTACCTACATACAAAAGAATACATAATATATATATTTTAAGAGTGTGTTTTTGTTTTAAAAACGAATTATTCGGTTATCTTGTTGTTGCTTTCATTACATTCATGTTTTGTTTTAACGAACTTCTGATAGAACTCACAGATTTTTAAGTACCCATCTGTGCATTATAAATAGCCAAGCTTTACTGTAGATGTTTTAAAATTGCCTCCAAATTCTCCCCATTAACAAGGATGATTAAAAGACCTGTTAACTAAGTATTCTAAGCCATGTAATGGTTATTTTATTGTTAAAACTCGGGTATCTAACTTAGTCTATAGTTATAAATAAACTAATTTTTATATCGAGTATTTTTAGGATACTTAATTAGTCATTTTAGGTATCGTATCACTAATTAATTTGATGGTTAAAATGTTATCAAACTATAGTCTATACTTCCAAAACAACAGATGGCTTGAACAGGCCAGACTGGTGGACACTAAAATTTAATTTTAGCACCACTTAAAAATAAAACTAGACAGTGTACATAATTTATTGTTATGTGGTATTACAATAAAGATTTCTATTGTTAAATATATTTTCCTAGTATTTATGGAAAGCTGATTCTGTGAATAAACTTTCTCCCATTTCTCTTTTCACTTCTTCTGTTTTCTTTTTTTTTTACTAGGAAAAATTTGTTTGATACAGTAACTTTCTCTTTATGTCCATTTCAGTCAACCAAAGAAAAAAGTTCTAGTTATTTGACAATGTTTTATTTAATCTGTTAAATTTTAATAGTAAACTTCTAAAAATGTTGCTCAGATAATTGAATCAGTGTGATAAAAATATCAATAAATAAAATTAACACTACAAGAATACAACAGCAATATTTAGTTTTTCGACTTATATTGGTGCACTTTACTTTTTATACCTAATTTAATTTCTGACACTTAAGTGCCAAATATTTTACAAGGAGTATATTTGATAAGATACTTTACTTTGCATACTTTAAGTATTGGAATCAAATAGCATTAATAGTAGCCTTAAAAAACTATTATAAACTCGAAAAATACACCTCAAAAACTATATTTAAACATTTAAAAAAATTGTAAGCAAGCATGCTGTTTTAATTTTTTTTGAAAGCATTAAATAGTTTTATGACATTCTGTTTATCGTAAACTATTATTAATATCCCTTATTTTACAAATAAATAAATAACCAAAAGTATATCTCCCTATTACATGCTCTTTTCCTTTCTGTAACCTCGATGCTCGGTTAACTTGAGATTCTATCCTGAAACGCCTGAAATTGATTTACGTATATACATACCTAATAAGATATGAAATTTATTACCTTTAGAGCAAAACTAAAACTAATATTACAGGCTTTAAAGTATTTGAACGCCAAGCACAGTAACAATGATAACTGCAGCTATATTAATAAAATAACAAGAACTGACAATAACAAACGACGTATACATATCTATACGTACACATAGTAATGATAAATCCTCCAAATGAACAATAAACTTAAGAAATCATATGAATAACGAAGAAAATGAGTCGGTTTATGTCATGTCAAAATGACGTCACGTATTCGAGTGTTTGACAGTTTATTTGGGGAACATAGACTTAAATGGGATCGAGCGAACCTCTTTGTGTAAAATCCTTGGGTATGTCTATGAAAAAGTAATAAAATATTCTCTAAAAAAAGTCCATTTTGGAACCGATGTCGCGAATCCATCGGTAACCTCATCAAGGGTGCCCCCTGAGAGTTATTTTTCTGGTTATTTATTTATTATTGTGTCTTAACCATAAGTTTTAGCCAATAACATTGAGAGTTGTATGGTGAGGGTATGGCGTATTATTACTATGTTGAGTGTATTTTTCCAATCATTTTATTTGCCTATTTGACAACAGGTGTACCTTTGAGAACAATGAAGAGTGCCTAGAATGGTACAATCGCATACTGAAAGCCGCAGAGGCCCCGAGGGATATAAAGCAGCTGTTTGCCTTCTATCACTTCTTCTGGTCAAAACAGAAGGACTATGATGATGTAGCAAGGAGGTTGGACAACCAAAGGAAGTACACATTCGACAAGGAGATGTTCAAGAATGAGGTACAGTTCCGTCTATGATTTTTAATGACTTACTAAATTGTCAAGTCAATAATAAGTCACTTTTAAAGCTAGGAGTTACCGGTCGGTCGGTTTTTTACGCAAATGGTGGGACATTTTTAATATTGGGTAATATTTTCTGTAGGAGCGTTGGGAAAATTTTCCATGATTTAAATTTAGTGCAATTACTGCCATTTCAATATTTATTTTTATATTTGACATAACCTTAAAATCAAAATATAATTTACTGCATATAGTAAGCAAATATTAAAATAGGTTTATGTACATCTTTGAAAATACAATTTTCTAACCTCAATATGAAACATAAGTCAGTAGTTTGGAAGTTTTTATGAGAAAAATGTTTGAATTGAAGAAAACTGGTAAATTTTAGTTTAAAATCATATTAGAATGGGGTATTTTCCTTCAATCGAAATGAAAGTGGAAACCTGTATTTTTATAAAATATATTTTTTTTTATATTTATTAGGATAAAAATTATTAAGATTGAATCGGTAGAAAATTTTTAATTCAATTTTGAAATTTTATTTTATATTTGTGATGTCACTAAGCGAAAACTAGAGAATATGTATCTATAAAGAGGCCACACTGATAATATGTGGCTATTTACAGTTTGTAACAATGACAAACGACAGTTGACATTTCGATAATTGACATTTGAAATTTCCTGTTTGTGTTTGGTTTGACAACTTGACTTGTTGTATTGTTGTTTTTTTGTGAAGTAAACTTTTATTAAATGTTGAGCAAGGTTTTGTAGAGGCTAAGTCCGACAATTTACCGGTTATAGATCCTTTTATGATAAAGATCCTATAGATCCTTTCAGAAATAAAAGGGATGAAAAATGTAAGGTTAGTATTTAACTTGACAGTATTACTGCAAAGTCGATTAAATATATTAAAAAATTTCCTTTACAAATTACGATATTTCAATTAACAGAACTTCTATTACTAATAAATACACTTGTAATGAGTCACAGGTAGAGACAACAATTCACAGGTAAAAATATAAACTCAAAACAATGTCTCATGTTTACCATGATGTTTACGCTAACCAAACAATTTAAACGTAAACAAAAGTAAAGTTGTCAGGCAGTGACACCAACCATACATATGAAAATATCCTAGAAATCACTAAAAAATGGCGCAAATTTTGAATTTTTGCTTAGTGACGTCACACAGATATCGCGCACAATAAAAAAATAATTTATGGACTTAAATGAACCCAATATTAAAATTCCAGAAATACGTATCTCTTTTTTTTCCAACTGCTTTCCATTGCCGATGTAAAAAAAAAATAGGAAAACACCCCATTGCTAGATGATGTGATATGAAATGCAAAATTTTGACTCGTCTTCCTCCATATTTGTTTACAATTTGCAGCGTCCTCATCGGTAATCTGAATCGCCAATAATCACACCTGCTCTATTATAGCGCCCGTTGACCATCCGGCAAGGTTTTCTGAGCACACTCGTAAATTTTGCAACTTTTATTCACCGCTTTCCATATCGTCGCGACCCACGTCTTCCATTCCTTCAAATGAGCTCGCTCTAAAGACTCTAATTCCTTTAAAATAACCGGTTTTAATGGTATCAAGTCCAGTATTACTGCAAAGTCAATTAAATATATTCAAAAATTGTAATTATTCACAGGCACAATACACTTGTAATTAGTCACAGGCAGAGACAACAATTCACAGGTAAAAATATAAACTAAAAACAATGTCTCATGTTTACCATGATGTTTACCTTAACCAAACAATTCAAACATAAACAAAAGTAAAGTTGTCACGCAGTGACACCTACCACACAAATGAAAATATCCTAGAAATCAGTAAAAAATGGCTCAAATTTTGAATTTTCTCTTAGTGACGTCACATCGATATCGCGCACAATAAAAAAATAATTTATGGACTTAAATGAACCCAATATTAAAATTCCAGAAATATGTATCTCTTCTTTTTCCAAATACTTTCCATTGCCGATGTAAAAAACAATAGGAAAACACCCCATTATGGAAAATTCTGGAACATTAATAGGACAATTTTTTTTTAATTTAGATGACACGACTCCAATTTGAGGGCGATTCGTGGAGAATATCCAAGGTGAATGAGAATTATATGCTGTGTCCCACTTACCCGCCGTACCTCCTAGTACCGTCTTGCATAAACGATGATGTACTTGAAAGTGTCGCGAAATTTAGAAGTTCAAGGAGGATACCAGCCGCTGTCTGGCGGTAAGTATATTTTTTTAAAAGGTTTTTAGCAACCATATGGCCAACACTGGCATCTCGAAAATTAAGAAAGATTTAGGATTGGGTAAATTAGAGAAGTTGGGTTATTTTTTGTACTGATTTTATTTGTCAAAATAGAAGAAAACCTCTTCTAACGTTTGATCCATATCTTCAATCTTTTTTTTATTTACAAGGCACCACTAGCGAGAAATGAAAAATGATACCCTGAACATTTTCTAATATGTTCATTACGAATTAATTTACATTGTAATCTTTACACAAACTACTTCTATTTTTATAAACACAAATTACCTTCATGTTTTTCTCGATTCCATTGGTTTTATTTCTTTTTTGTAGGCATACCAGAAACGGAGCAGTCATAGCGCGTTGCAGCC
This sequence comes from Pogonocherus hispidulus, assembly GCA_963924545.1. NCBI lineage: Eukaryota > Metazoa > Arthropoda > Insecta > Coleoptera > Cerambycidae > Pogonocherus > Pogonocherus hispidulus. The sequence continues at coordinate 50,590,425 of OZ004697.1, forward strand.
AACCCGAGGTTGGATGGTTGGGCTGGCGATCTGGTGAGGACGAGGAGCTGATCAAGGCCATCTCCGCGGCCTGCAACTTTGACAGGTCTCAAAGAAGCAACTACGACAGGGAATCCAACTTATCCCACTCTCCCGGCTCCTTACATTCGGACGATTCTCTGCAGTTCACCAACGAGATCAACCAGACGGAAAAGAAGGTAAGGTCTCATTGATTTCTAAAGCATAATTGATAATAAGTAAACTTTACTAGATCTATATTGTAACGTACTGCAGACAGACATGTAATTTTGCAGACACAATACTAATTTTATAATGCAAGTTTTCTGAAACGGTCAAATTATTCTCACAAATTAATGTCTTCAAATTGTAAAATTTACTTGAGCTTATATAATTGTAAATTAAAAGTTTTACCAAATTTCATAGAGTGTATCTGTACATATTTTAAACGGTTTGTTATTAATGTAATTTTACAACTTATCAAAATTCGGGTAAAAAATCTACATGTAACTTTTAAATACATTTAGGTCGACAATGTAAATTTTACATTATATGTAATTTCAGTATAAATTGCTAGTATTGTGTTATATTTAACAAAGTCCATTGTTAAAATGAAAATGTCAGTACACAGAAATAATGTAAATGTTACAAGATCCTCCGTAATTTACATTATGTAAATGTAATTTGAAGAAACAAAATCTGTTTGTGTCTGTTATTTAATCGAGTTGACAATGTAAATTTTACTTAATTTGTAATTTTATTTACTGTAATTTATTGACTTTTAATTGAATTGAATTTAATTGAATTTGTAATTTCAATATTAATTGCCAGTATTGCATTATATTAAACAAAGTTTACTGTTAGAATGAAAACTTCAGTACAAGCAGAGCGAATGTATATATTACATAATCCTCTATAATTTACATTATGTAAATGTAATTTGAAGCAACAAAATTATATCATGTGATTTTTAGTCTAGTTAACAATGTGAATTTTACATAATTTGTAATTTTTACATAATGTGTAATTATATTAATGTAATTTCAGGAAACAAATTCTGTTCGTATGACTCTTGAATCAAATTACAAATGTAAATTTTCCACATTACATTTTTTACATTATTTTAAAATTACAAATAAAAATATTTTACTTTATATACTTATAAAATATCTAAACTTATCTAGGTATTCAAATAGATTTATACTAAATTTTCAATGCAAAATGTAAATTTTACGGTACAAAATAATTTCGCCACATTACGATTATTTTAACCTTTCAAAATACATTACCTCGAAATCCAGGTACTGATAATGGACGCCAGATCGTACACGACGGCAGTAGCAAACCGCGCCAGAGGCGGGGGCTGTGAATGTCCCGAGTATTACCCGAACTGTGAGATCCAGTTCATGAACTTGGCCAACATACATTCCATACGAAAGAGCTTTCACGCCCTGAGGCAACTGTGCACCTCCTCGGCGGATCAACCCAAGTAAGTGGATTTTTTTAATAGGATTATATTATTTTCTAACCGACTAAAGAAAAAAGAATACCTATTTAAAAAAAATTGTTCTACTTATTGTGAGTTCTACTACTACTACTACTAAATTTATACGTTGCTGGAGAAGGACAATTACTTGTAATACTACTATTTTTTTATTATCGCCTTTTTTTCTAAAAACTTCCTTAACTTTCAGTTGGTTCAGCCAATTGGAGGGCACCCGCTGGCTGCTGCACATGTCGGGACTGCTGAAAGCGGCCCTGACGTTGGTCACGGCCGTGGAAAGGGACGAGCGGCCCGTCCTGGTGCACTGCTCGGATGGGTGGGATCGGACGCCGCAGATAGTGGCGCTCGCTGAGCTTCTGCTCGACCCCTACTATCGAACGATCGATGTAAGTGGCAATAATTTAGAATAGGGTTCATTGTTTCAGGTTTCGAAGGTGAACTTTCATGGGAGTTTCGAAAAATTTCTTCTAGAAGTTTTGTATACAGTGTTATTCAGAACTTATCTATAATAAAATTTGGGGATGTTCAACATACATGTAGAAATGTGGTAGTGCAAAAAAAAATTTTTTGACGGCTTCTGAAAACTATTTAAAAATTTTTCATTGCACGCCGCTGGATACTGGTCCACTGTAATGGAGAGACCTTGGGACTGACAATGCAAACTGGCTAGCACGAAAAAAACTTCGGAAGTTCTGAGAGTATACCGACACCCGGCGCAAAAAAGATTTGCAGCGTTTTTACTTTTAAATAAACTTAAAGATATATAGATGTGACCAAAGTAACGTGTCTTTAAAATGAATAAAATTTTGTTACACTAATTTTGAAGAATTGCGCTACTTGATTACTAGGTATTAGAAAGATGAAATTTATGAAAAATTTGCACATACCTTGTTACAAAAGCTGTTGGAAATAATATTCCTCGGCTTGTACACACTTTTGGGCACGCCTTATCCAATTTTGCTGCACTAAACCGTACGTTCCTCCTGGTTGCTGATCTTGTAAACGCAAATTATTAAGTAAATTGGGGATTTTCAGCATTTTGCTGCCACAACCACTCACAAAACCTAACTCGTAATTGATAATCCACTGGTAACAGTCCATTAACTCAGCATTACTGTACATATGAGCCATTTTGAAAATTTCACAGTTTAACACGCCTACGATAAATAAAACACCGGCACTGAGAGCGGACACAGATAGACTGATGACTGAATAGACAATAGAGATATTATCCCCACTCCAACTCTATTCGCTCGATCTTAACCAGGCGTTGCAGGTACAAAAACGTGTTTACTTTTTTTTTACCACATTCTTAGGAATGTGGTATATCAGATGTTGAAGTACAGTTGCCCATCTACGTAGTCCTTTATAATGGTATAACTTTAAACATTGTTTACGGGAAATCCTAAGACTTTTATTATAAATTTTTTTGGTGATATTCGATTTCTTATTGAAGGATGCACATATCCTCAAAGGAGATAAGTTCTGAATAACCCTGTATGAAATATTTCATAATTTCTGTTTCATCTCATTCCCTTAAAATTTTCTATTTTTATTTATTTATTTATTTATTTATTTTTTTTTTGCTAAAACTAATAATAATTATACCGATCAACCTCTCATCCTGATTTTTATTTTTATCGAAATACTTTTAGGGATTCCGAATTCTGATCGAGCGGGAATGGTTGGCGTTCGGGCACAAATTCGCCGACCGCTGCGGCCACTCCTCCGGCAGCGACGATCAGAACGAAAGGTGCCCCGTGTTTTTGCAGTGGCTGGACTGCGTTCACCAAGTCCTGGCGCAGTATCCGTGCGCCTTTGAATTTTCCCCGACTTATTTGGTAATTACCGACATCTCAAAAAACCGATTACATTGTAGCGAATACTTTTTGTTTTGTAGGTTAAGCTCGCCCAGCACATCTACTCCAACCTGTTTGGGACGTTCTTGTGCAACACGCAACAGGAGCGGCTGAATACGGTGAACGACAAGACGTTCTCCGTTTGGGACTTTTTGAATTCGCAGTGTTTCAGGAACCACTTGTACACGCCACTCAGTATCACGTCTAGTAGAAAGGTAAGGATAACTTGTTTAATATCGAGGTCTCCTTTTAAGTGTTCCGTTTTTGTGCTTGTATCCATCTGACAAAAAATTATGTAAATATATGTATCGTCCCCCTTATCACGTATGGGCGTATCTAACAGAAAAGTGCAAAATTGAGTTACGCCAGTGTTAAGCTTCCCTTGTGTTCAGTTTTCATATCACGAACGGGCGTAAGTGTATACCTTACTTACACTTTCCTTACAAACACGATTTAACTCAGGGGCGTATATGCCTATACGCCTCCGTATATGCCTAAGTCTCCTATATCAATTTTCGTTTTTGCGCTCTACTGTAAAATTATCAGAATTCAGATACACCTATATGTGATAAAGGGAACACGATATATACAGTAGAGTCTCACTAATCTGGCACTAATAAAAACCAGGGTGTGCCGGATTACTAAATTGTATAAAAAACGTTAAGATAAATGAAGCATGATACGTGTTTTTTGGTCTGCCGGCCGGCCGCAGTGCGTCTCCCGTCCTTCAGGGTTGCCAGACTACTGGACGTGCCGATGTAATGAAGTGCCGGATTATAGAGACTATACTGCGGGATAGCTCAGACGTGTACTATCGGCGATCCACCTCAAAAAAATTGGGTGGCAAGCGATCGACAAAAAGAAAAGTAGGGGGGGGGTTAAAACATGACAGGCGGTGAGCGTCTCGCTGTTTCAACCTATTTAAATATATATTCGATATTAAAAAATGTTTCTTAAATGAATAATAGCTGGATTGAATGATACTAATTTATTCAGGTACTTATGATTAGTGTTGCAACGGTTACGGTTAATCGATTATTCAGTTCACCGCAACCGTATATTTTTCATGGTTGTTCTACGGTTCGTGCAGATCAGATCACATCTATGCGGCGAGACGCTTGCGCCGGCAAATTTGAAGAAATTCTCACGCGTTATTTAAAGTTTGAATATTATTAATTGAATTAAATTTTGAATATTAACTTTTGACTTTTTAATTTATTATTTAGGTTCCTACTTCATTTTGTTTTAAAATGTTACACATACTTTTTGTTTTGTTTTATAGTTTTTTTAGAATTTCAGTTTTTGTTTTACATAATTTATTATTTAATGTTTACTGAACGTGTGTATTTATTTTATTTTGAAGGATAAACTTTCATTAACTTTTTTTTCGTTATTTTCATTTCTTTTTGAATAACCGTAGCCGTATTCGTAACCGTAGTGATAACCATAACCGTAACCTTAACCGTAAAAGTGGCAACCGTTGCATCCCTACTTATGATATTAACTCATATTCTGAAAATTTAAGAATATGCTGAATTTGTATTAATTTATTAAAAGAATAATTGCATTATTAATCTGTCTTGAAATTTATTAAAATAATAAATTTTTAGTAGAATACTAACTTGCCGGAATATATTTGACAACACGGCTGGATCTTCGAGTTTTTTCATTCTATATGTGAAAAGAACTATATACTAGACTAGACAACTAAATCTGAACTCTAATTCAACTAACATAAGAGTCAATATTCAATGCACACGATTTCGACTTATTTAATGATGCCTAATCACAAAAACATCGAAGTAATATAACATTCATTACGCAATAATTGGGTTCTAAATCACACTCCGGATTTAAAAGAAAGAGTAAAGTATTTTTTTTTATTATTATTACAGTGTCGCCGTACGAGTAACCGACGGAAAGACGGTTATGTTTTAATTACTTGCGGGAATGAGGACATATTTCCGCAATCGACTTTTAAAGCTCTCACGATCAACCGGTTAATCGCGATCGACAGTTTGAGCACCCCCTCTCTACTGTATATATATTTTTTTAATTTATAAAAATTTTTGTGGTGGAATGGAATATCGACATTTCGACTGTTCACGTCTCGTCCTTCACTAATTTTTTATTCTCAGGTGCTGTGGCCCCAGTGCAACGTGAGAGAGTTAAAGCTGTGGTCCGAGGTGTACCTCGGTTCGATGGAGATAAACTTCAACAATGAGATGGGCCCCAGCTGTTACCCGGGTCCTCCGGAGCTGTCTCCGCGCCACATGACAAAGACGCGGTCCTACGGGGACCTCAAGAACGTGGGAGACTTCTGTCAGAACCAGTTCAGGCGGTGTAGCGATCCAAGTATCAATTGTGACTCGTAAGTAACTTCGTTGTGATCGTTAATTTGCGTTTATATTACATAACCTCAATAGATCGAATGTGAAATCAGACGAACGACCGTTGTCCATGTTTTTTTTGTAAATATGTATTCTTTTGTAGTAAACTGGCCGTCTTGGCCCCGGACATACCTCAGACAGCCCCCAACCCGGACCTGGCCTTAAACAACCACATGAACCACGCCGCACAGCCGGACTTCTACCCCTCCGACATGGAAGACGCTGACTGCAAGCAGGACTGCCTCATGTTCAAAGACGAGGCGCCAGACAACCTAACGGACGATCAGATCGAGGGGCTGGACCAGTGCGACTTTAACGAGCTCCCGCCGCCCACGAAAAGTGACGGCAAGGTGCCCCGGGTGCACGACTCTGCCGGTTTTTTAGGTGAAAATGTGATAAAATGTGAGACTGAAAGAATTAATAGTGATCTAGGTGATAGTTTGAGCGGCGGCGGCGACGAGAAGACTCTACAAAACGGGGACGTCAGTTGTAACAATCACAGTGATACCGCGAGGAGGGACGAGGACGAGCGTGTGGTGGAGTGCGAGGTGGGGCCCGACGGGAGGGTGAATGGGGACGTGGAGGTGCCCTCTTGTGATGCAGTAGGCGCTTTTTTAGACGAGAGGTCTGTCGAGACCAGTACTGAGACGCTAGTGTCTGAACATATGTGTAGGTAAGTTCTCTGTTAGTATTAAGTGTGGCTTTGCCGTTTCGTCGATTTTACTCTGGTAAAATTTGGTTACTTGTACTAAAATTGAAATATATTGTGAAACTCACATTAAGTAATACACTGTGTCCCAAAATGATGGAACAACATTCTTATTTATTCAAACTATAGAATTTTGCCTTGATTCTACACTCTCGATATTTATTTTATTTTGTACTGTTCAGTAAATGATCCGTAAATCTGCTTTATACTCAAATTCAGAATTAAGCAAAGTGGAATGACCTCGCCGATCTGGTAAAATGCAGTGAAGCATGGGCGTGCGTATTCTGTTTTACCATTGTGCACATTTCAGTTAATATATACTCGTATACTATTCTATAGAATACTTCTAGTATATGTATTTCCACTGTTTTAACTAACACAAATAAGTATAAACACTGACACAAAGAATAAATACACTGATAATTTTACCACAAATTTTTACCGTTAAGAAACGTGCGCGAAATAACCCAATATCACGCCACTGCTTCCCCAGAACTCGACCGCAGTCGCTTATTGATTCCCATTGGTTCCTCATTCGACCAATCAACGTCGTTGAAGCTCAGAAAAAAAGAAAGCGAAAATGCAAGAATATGTATGTAAAATAAGGATGAACAGCTTGTCGTATACTTTACGGCGTTCGCAGTTGCCAAATACTGGGAAATTCCTTGATATTATCAACGAACATAAACAAAGTCTTTGTTTATGTTCGGTGATATTATTAAGTAAAAGACAAATTAAACATTGTGTTTGCTCTAATAAAGTACAATAGGGATAAGGGATGTTAAAGACAAGTAAAAAAATGGGTAAGTAAATAAGGTTATTAATACGTTTCCTGTTTTAAATAAGAATACTTTAAAAATAAATGTGACAACACAGATCTACTCTTTTTCCGGTCATTGCACTTTGCTTAATTCTCAATCGCAGTATAATTTAACAAAACTAAAAGTCAGGCAAATTTTCTTTCCATTTCAGCGAAGCTACGATAGGGAATTTATTTAAAATTTCCTCTGAGCGCTGTCTTATTATACAAGCAAAGACAATTATGATACTTCAAAAGAAAGTTAATGTTATGTTTGCATGTCTAGGCTGTTAAGATAGTGATGCAATTTGAATATTGTGATATTTTAGGGATGGAAAAATTCCAAAATATTGAATATTCCCAGTAAATTTCTTTTGAAAATTCTAAATTTTCAGAAATGTTTAAAAAAAATGTTTTTTTGGTCCATTGCACTTCTGACAGCAAGATCTTTTTAGAAAGACCAAATATTATTATTACAATTGTTATTCATATACCAAAAAATCCACTAATTTTTACTTTCGACCCTCAAATGTTTGCAGTATTGTAGTAAATATTGCAAATATTGGGCGTATATATAAGTAGTATATCTGTATATTTAAATTTCAAGTTTCTGTAGGAAATTCAAAAAATGTCTTTCTTGTAAGTACTCTTAATTTTGATTAATTACTAATTTATTATTAATTATTAATTTTTTGTATAGAAAAAGTTGAAAATGTTTTTACTTTATTTCTGTCTTTAAATTTTCTTAAATTATGTATTAACACACTTTTACACTTATAATGTATCGAACATAATAATAAATAAGCTGTTAAACCATGGATTAAGGTGAACAAGGCAAAGTTTGAGGTTAAAAACATTAGAAAACTGGCGGCAAATTCAAATTCATTAGCAATTTTTCGGAATTTTCCCCCGCAGTAATACTGTTTATTTTTTTCATTATTCTGCTATTATTCAAATTAATAATTAATATCCAAAACCCTTAGGTTTTTTGTAACAAAAATTAAGTAAGTGAATCTCTAAATTTGATGCCAAAGTGATATTTTCCACTAGAATGCTAGGATACTAGAGTGATTTTTAAAATGTAATCCACGGTTCTCTTGCAGTTCGTCGCCAAAAGAAGTTAATGGATTCGAAAAGGTCCAAAGTCCAGTAGGTAATAGTGATATGACTGATGGTTGTGCTCAAACTTTCAAATTTAACCAAGGAGCTCATAGGTAATACACATCAAGCTGACATCTCAATAGTAATACTTATGTACGGTGGCTGCGATAAAAACATTTCCAACGCTTTGCATTTGTTTGAGTAGGTAAACAAATGAAACGGACTGCACCTCCTTGATGTCATAGTACCATAAAAATAACCTAATTTTATTTAGGGCAGGTCTTTCCATCTCCTTATAAAAATCTTTTTAAATTTATCTTCCTTATAACTACAAAATGGGTCTTTTCACTGTGTTTTAAATTAAATTCTGTCTTTAAAGTTCTCTATCTGCTCTTTAACTTATCGGTCACTTTTACTGGCCTATAAGTAGTTACAAAGAAATTTGTAACCTCAGAAATTTTACAAATTTGAGTGTTAGTAAACAATTTGATCAATAAAATGTCAAAAAATATATTTTTATAATGGAAAACATTATTGATTTTGAAGAAGAAACATTATTAGATCATGAAATTATAAACATGGTAAATATTACAAATCGCGAACGAAAAATAAATACTGTAAGGCCTCATATAAACAATTTAAACATCTGAGATGATGAAGAATTTATGAGGGCCTCAAATTCTTGGGCAATTTGGTTCCAAGTCTTTTTACTGTATCATCCTGGAAAGACATTTTACACTTCTGAATATTAAATTTAAACTAGAGATCCCAGAAACGACTAGAACTTAAAAAAAGTTATACTTAGTTGGTTATAGCCACAGTATGTTATATTTAGCTAGGTAATGTTGTCATAATTGACATATTTTATTGATTATTGACGCATTTCATCTGTCTCACTTTATTATATACACTTTCTTATTTAATCGGCATTGCCAATATCATTAAACAGTCTTTTTACAAAAGAGCAGTTAAATTGTATTGGAAAGACGCAATTTTTTAACTGCCAGATAAATTCACTTGTTAACTTTAAGTTTCTTTTAGTAAAAAGCAACTTTCTAAAGAGATGGAAAGACCGGCCCTTAAACTAGTAAAAATGTGGAGTGCAGCTAAGTTTCTTGAAATGGTTTTCACATTGAAAATATTTTTGCTGCGGCCACTGTGTCTATCTTAAAACCCTCCTAGAAAATCTGTTCAACTGTATATTAAAAAAAGTGCTTTTTATCATCAATCACTTTCAATAACTATAATATAGTTGATCAATGTTATATGTTGGTTTTTATTACAATACAAGCTCTTCATTCAATATGGAGATAACAAGATGTGTACTTTATTCCGAGACTTTAGATTGAAATTGCTGATGATTTAAGCTAAAAATATCTTTGAAAACAAGTCAAACAGTTTTCGAGGGTGTCCTCTATAAAGTTGAGCGATTTGCGACAGGTAACTCATAATTTTTAACAGTAAATCATAACTGTTTTGTGGCACGGAGCTCTAGACAATAACTTCGAGCATAAATACTACAAGTGTTTTTCATAAGTGGTCGTGTAACTAGTACGAGTGAAAAAAGGCTCCAGAACTTTATTAAAGTGACTGATTTTTGTAGGTTATAGTAGTTTCGATTTGATCATGAGCGAAGAAGCTTCTTGTAATATCAAATTTTGTTCAGAAATATCGTTTTCACTCGGTTGCAATAAATCCATCAACGCTTCGGCTTAAAAATGAGGTCCCGCCTGGAATTGTTTGTCCTGTCGCAACTGCTTATCTGTATAAACTACGTACTTTATTTGTGATGATCCGAGTTCCGACTGCCGATTCCTTTTCAGCCGCCACTGCAGTACTAGTGATCAGAGGTCGAGGTATTCCGGCTCGCCCTACAGCAACGGATGGGATGCCACCTTGCACAGTCTGACGCAGAAAAAGAACCTGCACTCGTATCAGCCGACGTTAGGCGACGACGGGTTGATACCTTTAAGGTGTGTCGTGCAAGAGAGGCTGGATCAGATCATAGATGAGCAGAAGGTGAGTTTTTGAAGTTCTTATATGATAGGGATGTCCCTCCGTGTTGAGTATGACAGTTTTTTTTTTATATAATTGCGATTATACACTGCGTCAGTAAATAATATGCAATATCGGTGGTAATTTTAAACTTTTACATAAAATGTTCATATAAAAAGTCAGTCTCTGATAAGATAAAGTAAGCACCATCGTGTCGGGTAAGGGCATTTTCTTTTAAACCTCTATTTATTTGGTGTTGCTTCTTTTTAAACAATTTTTGCTTGTATTCGACCAATGGGGTGTTTTCCTATTTTTTTTTTTACATCGGCAATGGAAAGTGGTTGGAAAAAGAAGAGATACGTATTTCTGGAATTTTAATATTGGGTTCATTTAAGTCCATCAATTATTTTTTTATTCTGCGCGATATCTGTGACGTCACTAAGCGAAAATTCAAAATTTCCGCCATTTTTTAGTGATTTCTAGGATATTTTCATTTGTGTGGTTGGTGTCACTGCGTGGCAAGTTTACTTTTGTTTATGTTTGAATTGTTTGGTTAGGGTAAACATGAGACATTGTTTTTAGTTTATATCTTTACCTGTGAATTGTTGTCTCTGTCTGTGACTGATTACAAGTGTATTTATTAGTAATAGAAAAATATCGTAATTTGTAAACGGATGTATAACCGGTAAATTGTTGGTCTTAGCCTCTACAAAACCTTGCTCCATGTTTAATAAAAGTTTATTTCACAAGAAAACACCAATACAACACGTCAAGTTGTCAAGGCAAACACAAACAGGAAATTTCAAATGTCAATTATGGAAATGTCGACTGTCGTTTGTCGTCATTACAAACTGAATCTAGCGACATATTAGAGAGTTTTTGAACCCCTTAAATTTCAGCACGTCGTTATCGTTATTTTGCGCATGCGCAGTGCCTAAAAGATTATCATTTTTGGAACTGCGCATGCGCAGAATAACGATAACGATAACGACTTGCTAAAATTTAAGGGGTTCAAAAACTCTCTATTATCAGTGTAGCCTCTTTATAGATACATATTCCTTAGTTTTCGCTTAGTGACGTCACGAATATAGAATAAAATTTTAAAATTGAATTAAAAATTTTCTACCGATTCAATCTTAATAATTTTTATCCTAATAAATATAAAAAAATTTATATTTTATAAAAATACAGGTTTCCACTTTCATTTCGATTGAAGGAAAATACCCCATTCAATCACTCCCACTGAATAATAATATGCCTCCCCCTCTTCCACAGAAGTTTCGGACGTCCAGGCCAGGCTAATCCTTGTGATTAGAATGGGGGGTAGAAATATTAGTATTATTGAGAAAAAGAACTGAACGCCAGGTTTGGGTTTAATACAATCTTTTCGTGTTGGTTTAAACCCTCAAAATGAAAACATTTTTTTTTTTATTTGCAGAAATTTATAAATGAGAAATCATTAGGTTTGGTTAGGTTAGGTTGAAATCAAAATTGCGAATACTCAAGATGTAGTTTATAATATTAAAATATTTTCATTTGTTTTTTTTATTCTTAGACAGAATTATTTGCGATCTTGTGTTATTGTTAGCATGTTTGCACTTATTTTTCTAAATTATTAAATCAGTCATTTTGAAGGCTACTAGTATGCAATGTAAAATGGAAGAGGTATGTAATTCACCTGGTCTATTTGCATGTTTGTACCTTTTAAGAAACAAATATTTAAGTACTGGTTTTATAAACGGCATAATATTAAGTAGTACCAATTCAGATATCTATAAGATCAGTATTAAATGTGCAAAAAATAAAATATTACTTAATATTTGTTAATTAAATCAAAATATACACACACATACACACTAAAACTTGAAAAGGATATAGATTAGACAAACTCCAGATCGATAAGGCAGGCAACATCAGATTTTCCATCATATTTGCTATCATTAGTTACTAGAATCAATCAGTTTTTTTAATACACTTTCCCAATCTCTAGAAATATCTAATTAAAGACTAGTTGCCTTAAATTTTTAAGTAATATTGAATTATAGAATAAGAAACTAAGAAAAATATGTGGAACGTGCATTCATTTAGGTACATTATACATTGTTTTTTTAGTGCTATGTTTCTATTTTTTTTGTATTGTGCAGTTTTTTTTATATTCAATGTGTATCTAACTGCAAACCTATTTTGAGGTATTTTTAATATTAAAATATACAATAGAATTTCATACAGTTTTACATGAACTTTGAATAATTAGGATTAATCCTTGCGGTAAAGTTTTTCTTTTAAGTTTAGGACCTTTGTGGCGATTTTTTAATACATTTATTTCCATTAAACAATTAAAATTAAACGTAAAATACATTTAATTCGAGTTTATTTTGGAACTACCGTAAATCTTAATGTGTAATTAAGTATTAAATATTAGACGTTTTGGGTACATTGTCAACATCGCTGTCAACGAATCTTGAAAAAACAAACCATACACAACAAAATATGTCTGTATTTGCAGAGGAAAGTGGACTTATTGGAAAAGGAGCTGCACGTGACGAGACAAAACCTTATCAAGCAGGCGTGCCACAGGTGTAGTCATATGGACAGTGAACGGCAAGACGACAATGTAAGTAGGACACAAAAATAGCTGCTGTTTCGCCTAACGCATTTCTTTGCTGTGCATATTTTCAAAGAATTGTCACCAAGTGGGTAAATTCACTACAACGGGCTTGCTTTAAATAAAATTATTGTGATTCGCCTCGTTTTGTTGTAACATAGCGTCATATCAGGTGATTTTGCTTATTTAAAAAAATAAAAACAAATACCATCCTTTCGTTAATGCTATTCCACGTAGTTAACGAATGAGTGCCCTGTAAAAAACTTCCAGACATAGTCTGCGTTTTTAAATTCAACATTTAGATGGGGTGGAATCCATTAACAAATTCCGATTGATATGATATGATGGGGTGTGTTACAGCAAAACGTTGAAATTTAAAAATGCAGATATTCGCTCGGTTAAAAAACCACTGAATTGGGTTTACAAATATTAATTTTACGGTTATGTTAACTTAGAGCAGAGGTTCTCAAACTGTTTGGAAGCAGGGTGCCTCGAAAAGGCTCCAAAATTAACCAGCTTGTAACAAGAGGCCCAGAATGATTATTCGAAATGAAAATTCTCGCAAGTTTTGCTCAATGGCACTTAGTATTTTTTTAGCGTATTTTAAATCGACTACATAAGTGTGAGTGACATCGCATAATTATGCAATCCACCAGAACTAAGTCGACACACTGTCAATCGTCTAGTTTCAGTCAACAGTTGTCAGTCAACGAGTGGGCCCGCTGCGATTCTGATAATCCCACACTATCCGGCAGTGCGGACCCTGCTGGATGCCTTTATGAAGGTTTTTCCACCGCCCTCTTAAAAAAAAAACTTATTATTATCATCTTCAGTCTCCACTTGGACACTATTGGCATTATCTTTATTTTCATTTATGTCCATAACTATTTTGTTATCCAAAACTTTACTTACATCTTCGGATGTGAATAATTACTAGGTATGTGAATATCAAGTGGCAATTTCTAAGGTAAATTTTTTTGAAGAAAATTTTAGGTTAGGATTCGGACACATACGTAATGTCCGGACATTTTCATTGTGTCATGTCCATAAATGTCCGTGTCCGGACATTTAAATGTCTGGCAACACTACTTTCTAGTAATATTTTTGTTTATTTATACTTTCAAAAGAGGTTAGATTTTTAAAATGTCAGTTTCAGTTTAACAGTTACCAACCAAATTACGAGAAAATCACTAAAATATCTTTAATTTTACATGTGCCAACCTTAAAAATTAACACAGGATTTTTTGCGGGAATTATGAGTGCAACAAATAATTCGCGCATGCGGATACAAATTTTCAATCTTGAAAAGTGTCCTCCCTCAGAAAATGTCCGCTTTTCATGACACATCCTAGGCACATCTCTAACATTATTGGTTAAAAATTCTAGAGCAGATATTCCTAAATACAATCTGTCAACATTGACATGCGTCACTGTCAAAACTGTTACGCTTGATCCCCAAATTAGTGTTTTAGGGGACTGGCAGACGCAGAAAAATGTTCCCAACCAATCAATAGGGGACAATTTCGGTTCAAGGCCACATATTGACCTTGAACCAAAATCGCCCCCTGTTGATTGGTTGGGAACATTTGTCCGTGTCTTTCATCTTAAACTCTTTGTATGTGTTTAACATCAAGAAAAATGCTAAAATACTACACTGAACATCCCGGTGCGTTCCCGTCTTGAATAATCATTCTGGAACTCCCCGAACTTCTTTTTCTTTTTTCCATGGTACTGATATATTTTACTATGGGCTAGTTTGGGAACTCCTGTCTCTAAATGACTACTAAACGAACGAAGGAAATGAGTTTAAAAATATTTTTGGTTTTGCAGTGAGTGTAAATTTTATTTTGATGGTTTTGGTTTTTATTTTGTTCAAGCAGCTTTATTTTCTCTATTCTTATTTTTGTTTACAATTTCAACTACTATGCCTTAGGGTGAAAGTATTTAAATATACAAAATCCTGAAATGCAGAGATGCTATTATTGTTATTATATTTTTTATAGTCCGATAGTGACGTGGAGTCGACGAATCGAAGTATATCAAAGTCTCTGAGTTGTAGCCCTCAAAGAAATACGAGTCCCCTTCCGAATCGACTGGTCAGTCAATGTTAGCCCGATTTTAATTTTATCTTTTTTTTTTCAAGTTTATTTGACTGTTTTCTGTGCTTTTTATTGTTCATTTTGTGTTAGTATTGTTTGAGTTCATTTTTATGTTTTTTATACTGACCTCTGCGAACGAGGATGTCTAAAGATATGTGAACGGAAGTTATGCCAAGTGTAAATGAAGACTTTTGTACATTCTTAAATATAAAGTGCTTTAGTAAAATTTGAATTTTATTTTTTATTCTGGTTCAGACCTTTTTTCCGTGAAAAATAAGAATTAAAAAATCAAAATTAAGTCTTGTCGATAATTAAAATTTGTTTTCACTGTTCTGTTTCACTTAATTACTGTTTTTAATAGTTTGTAAAGCAAATACAGGGTGGCCCAAGAAAAATTTCAATTTTTTTAGCAAGTTCCAGAGACAGACCGAGTTTTATTTCAAGGGGGGTACATTATCGTATTGATATTTACACAAGGTGGCCCAAAAAAGGGAGGTACACCGCAACTTATATTTTTTAAATGTGTATTTTTATTTATCTGGATGGAACTAGCTCTCATGAATATACCGATATAGGGTTTGATGGATCTCTAATAGAAAGGGAGATATAAGATCATCTATTTATTGAAAACTACACACAGTTTAATATTAAGTATTGATACACAAATTTAATAGAACACTTTGGTTTAAAACACTGGTTGCAGAAAAGAAAAGCTCAAGAAAAATTTAAGGCTTCTTTCAGGTTTAAAAATGTTTAAAAGCCGGTAAGTTCGTTTTGTTTTATTAGAAGAATAGTTACAATAGATTTACTTTGCAGTAAAATTTTTTTATAATGATAAATTATGTTGTCTTTATTATATATTTTTTCAATTACACCTGGTATATCTACTGTATTTTTGGGAAAGATAATGCACATGAATTTTAAAGCAGGTTCTTTTTAATAAGTCAATTTTCAAGCTGGTAGTTGTTATCTAACAAATTCTGGATACATCAAAACAAAAACAATTGCCTTAATAAGTTCCCATTGGTGATTCCAAAAATGAATGCGCCCTCTGCACGAAAATATTTGAACCTACTTAAAAGGTAATTTTTGGAGGTTTATTGCTGATATAATGATAAATAACATGTATTTGGGTTTGTTTAACGTAATAATTTAGAGGTGCTTGTGATTTTTTGGTATTACAAAGTTAAAAACGACGAGGTTAGTATCTCTACATCTTTATTTTTACATTTTAAAATGGCATTCAAAAGAAATCAGCACAAGACGAACTGCCGTGTTTATGGGTGCCATTCCACAAAACGTGTCAATAGAAGTGTTTAAGATAGAATATAGGTAGAAGTTTGGCCCTAGTATAAGAAACTGTTTCTCACTTCATTTCTCCAAAAGGCATGTAACAATTTAATAACAGGGAACACGTTTATTTACACAACATAACCACTTTGTTGCAGTTTGTCTATACTTTTCTATTATTACTCTTATAAAAGCAGAATATATTTTAATTTAAACATTTGACAAAAAACAAGCACTAATATGGTATCACTATACAGTTTATCACATTTATTTTAGCCCAAAAATGTAAGCAAACAAAAACTAGGGTACCTGTTTCAACCCAAAAAAATCATATAATTAGCAAATGAAGAACTTATGGGACGTATGACTGCTTTTACCACTCTTTTTATCCGTTATTTCACCCTAACTAGCACATGAAGTCACTATATTTATGGCAGCTGAATGCTAAATTGCTAGATGAAGTAATATGAAATGCAAAATTTTTACTCTTCTTCCTCCATATTTGTTTACAATTTGCAGCGCCCTCATCGGTAATATGAATCGCCAATAGGAACACATGAAAGAGTTGTTAATAATAATAATAATAAAAAAATATATTCAGATTGAGAGCAAATTTGAATTAAGAATAATAATAATCAGAGGAACACACGGACAAGTTATTTTTCCTTAAAATATGCCTGTACCTGTACTAACTATATGAAATGATTCCTTCAGATAAGAGTGACCTGTTATTCAATTCACATATTATTAATTCTATGACATATATTATTATAGACTTGCAAATTTAAGGCTTCATATCTCAGATTCCGTTGTAATAATATCTATTGCATGCTGTAACTAACATATTTTCTTGTATTTTAATATAAATTGGCATTTATATAACACCATTTCTAATCTCAAAAAATGAGACACAGTTTATGAAAACCAAACTTAAAAACCAAAAAACTGACGAAAAACAAACTGACAAAAAAAAAGTACTAAGCTTTACATCATTGCTAAAATTAAACACACATCCAAAATTGTTTCCTAACAGCCACCTCACATAAAAAACTGTGACCCAAGTAATCAAGATGCATACCCTTATTATCTCTTTGCAGAGCTCTGTCGTAGAATCAGTATGCAGTGCTAGCGAGGGACAGGCTTCCGCTGGGGAATCGCAACGTTCCGACTTGTCCTGGGTAGCCGTGGAAGAGGCCTCTTTGGCAGATTGCCAGACTCTGTGGGTGCCTGACCACGCCGTTTCAAGATGTACCGGCTGCGGTACAGAGTTTTGGTTGGGAAGACGTAGGCATCACTGCAGGTGAATATTTTTCTTACATATACGATGACTTATTGAATCTTGAATAATTCAACGAAACGAAGCTCTAAGGGGAATTATATGTTCAATATGTCCACCATTTATCACACAACTTCGTGAAATACACGTTGCTACATTCAGTTCTGCAATGAAAAATATATAGGGTGTTCTCGTAGTAGAGGCATTTATTTTCACAGGATGTCGAGCTCATAATTACAAACCCAGTTTACGAAAAATTTCTATATGAAAGTTGTAAAATAACAAAAATACTATTTACATCTTTCTTTATACAGTGTTATTCAGAACTTATCCATAATAAAATTTGGGGATGTTCAACATACATGTAGAAATGTGGTAGTGCAAAAAAAAATTTTTTTGGCGGGTTCTGAAAACTATTTAAAAATTTTTCATTGCACGCCGCTGGATACTGGTCCACTGTAATGGAGTGACCTTGGGACTGACAATGCAAATTGGCTAGCACGAAAAAAACTTCGGAAGTTCTGAGAGTATACTGACACCCGGCGCAAAAAAGATTTGCAGCATTTTTACTTTTAAATAAACTTAAAGATAGATAGATGTGACCAAAGTGACGTGTCTTTAAAATGAATAAAATTTTGTTACACTAATTTTGAAGAATTGCGCTACTTGATTACTAGGTATTAGAAACATGAAATTTATAAAAAATTTGCACATACCTTGTTACAAAAGCTGTTGGAAATAATATTCCTAGACTTGTACTCACTTTTGGGCACGCCTTATCCAATTTTGCCGCACTAAACCGAATGTTCCTCCTGGTTGCTGATCTTGTAAACGCAAATTATTAAGTAAATTGGGGATTTTCAGCATTTTGCTGCAACAACCACTCAAAAACCTAACTCGCAATTGATAATCCACTGGTAACAGTGCCCCAGGCAGTTTCCTAACGATCTGACTTGTACTTATTCGCGGATTTTCACGGACCAGATTCAACACCTGTTCTTCAGCTGCTAAAACACGTTGTGGTCGTCCCGGGCCACCATCTCGTCCATGAATTGCACGTAAATTACCAGTATCACGGCCACGTTGTACCAGTGCCGTAAAAGTTGCATAATTTGGCGTGTGTCGATTGGGAAATCGTTCCGCATACAAGCGCGAAGCTGCCAATGAATTTTGTCCAACTTCGCCATAAATAAGAATCATGTCCATTAACTCAGCATTACTGTACACATGAGCCATTTTGAAAATTTTACAGTTTAACACTCCCACGATAAATAAAACACCGGCACTGAGAGAAGACACAGATAGACTGATGACTGAATAGACAATAGAGATATTATCCCCACTCCAACTCTATTGGCTCGGTCTTAACCAGTCGTTTGAGGTACAAAAATGTGTTTACTTTTTTTTACCACATTCTTAGGAATGTGGTAGGTACCTATATCAGATGTTGAAGTACAGTTGCCCATCTACGTAGTACTTTATAATGGTATAACTTTAAACATTGTTTACGGGAAATCCTAAGACTTTTTTTATAAATTTTTTTGGTGATATCGATTTCTTATTTAAGGACGCACATTTCCTTAAAGTTTTAGAGGTAAGTTCTGAATAACCCTGTATAGGAATTATGCCAAAAAGTCAATATTATGGTTAAAAAAATTTTAATTTTCCTCGTTACCTATAACCTTATTATTTTTAAGATATGTCGAAAACAACTACTTTGCATGCTATATGCACTCCCCAACATTGAATTACAACGGCATATCTTGACATAACCTCAACTTATCTTTTAAATAAAGAAATATTAAACAATAAAAATGTATCAAAGACAATAAGTTGAGGTTAATCAAGATATGCCTTTGTATTGATTGTTGGGGGTGCATAAAGCACACCAAAGTAGTCATTTTGACGTGCATTTCATCGTCTACTACATGAAATTGTTATTAAGTTCATTACAGTCATTTCAAAAAGGTTTGGGCATTTTTTAAAGTATCGTGCGATTTCTTAGCGCGAGAAATAAATTCATTAAATATTTTCAGGAAATGTGGCAAAATATTCTGTGCCGACTGTTCGGAGAACAGCACCCCGTTACCCTCAGAACAACTGTACAACCCCGTACGTGTATGCACGGGGTGTTATTCCCAACTAAGGAGAACCTGCAGTGAAATACCCAATCAGTGCAAGCATACCAACTCGCAGACAACCAATACCAATCCCCAGATAGCCGCTTCGAGTAACTAACCGATTTGATTGTCAATTTTTGGAATATGATTCGTTTTTCAGGATGGTTTTTGATAGGTAAAGTTGTTTTTGTGAATTTTATGGAAACTCCAAGCATTTTATGGATGTTTAACCACAAATTACCAACGGGGATCTTATTTGTTTTGTTGAATACATTTTCCAAAATTGTAAATGCGGTTTTCTAACCACCTATCCTTCTAAATGCAAGAAATAAATCTCTTGCGTGACTTCGTGTACTGTGATGTGAAATTTTAAATAATTTATTAACTTATGCTTTTAAATTCTTTGATTTGTTTATGGCCTAACAGTAAAATATCGCCCTGAAAACGTCTTGTATTGTAAACCCTGCAACACACCTAACCTCAATCTAGTCATGATAATTTTGGAAAATGTATCGTTTTAAGAATATGTTACGACGCGAGTTCTTTTAATATTTGAATAATAAGAAAAAGTAACTCTGTGATGATAAGTAAGGGAGTGTTTGTAAAGCTTTTCGCACTAGTTGAGGGTCCGGCCGCAATTTTTTCATACGAGATACGAGTCGAGAGAAAAATTAAAATTTATTTTTACTAAAATAAAAAATATATTAATGTTATTCTGTTTTACTTGCAAAATTTAAAATATATTTCTACAACTAAATAACTGTTGAATGTAGTGGATATTAACAAAAAACCGTGGTAAGAAAAAATGCAGATCATAACGGTTTTCATTATTTAATAATGATAATTTTATCCCGAGGATCAAAGCCAACTCCCGGTTGCGTCCCTTAAAATTGTTGGTGTACTATCGAGTTCAAAATGTAATAAACAACGGGATAAAAGATAAAAAACAATTATTATTATTGCCCAACCGTCGATTATAAACGAGACGTAAGACAGTTTCAATTTAAATAAATTTTCTTAATGAATGAAGCGACGACCTCAGTGTACAGGGTGATTCACTTTCGAGTGTGCAACATGGGTATCTCGCTTATTATAAAAGATAGAGTGTAAGTTTAAATTCAGCAAAGTTGCGGAATTTTGTGCTCAATAAGTTGGCGCAAAGAAAACCCTGCTTTTGTTTCTGAGTAAGAGGCAAACAAAAATTTGTTCCGGTTTTCGTTTTCTGGCCATAACTTCTATATTTTTGAAATTATTGGCTTACCGTTTTCACATTATTAGGACACTTCCTTGAGACAAATACGATGCTGCAAGTTTTTTTAAAAAAATGTCACTTCTTTTGTAAATCATCGTCAACTTTTTTTTTCTTATGGGCACCATATTAATTTTTCTCATATTTGAAAAAACCGATTTTTTCTGAATACAACAATATAATATTTGTTAATATTTGCCTAAAAAATAAGGGCATTAAGAAGGAAAATATAGGTTTTTTTTCTGAAAATATCTAGTTAGCCATGACAGTCAATTCTCGACAAACCACAAATGTCACTTATAATTTTTATAAACTGCATCTGAGGAGTACTTTTTACATTGACTAACGATGTATTCAACCGAAGAGAAACAATATATAAATATTTATTACAGATGTATTAAAACAGATGTATTACAAATATTTAAAACAGAACAGTTGAAGAATATTTAAACACATATCCTGAAAGACGACAACCATGCAAGACATATATTAACTGCCATAATTTCTTAAATTACAGTGCAGTTTAGTAATATATGTCCTGCATGGTTGTTGTCTTTCAGGATATGTGTTTAAATATTCTTCAACTGTTCTGTTTAAATTTTTGTTACATCTGTAATAAATATTTATATATTGTTTCTCTTCGGTTGAATACATCCTTAGTCAATGTAAAAAGTACTCCACAGATGCAGTTTATAAAAATTATAGGTGACATTTGTGGTTTGTCGAGAATTGTCTGTCATGGCCATGGCTAACTAGACATTTTCAAAAAAATACAGATTTTCCTTCATAATGCCCTTATTTTTTAGGCAAATATTAACATATATTATATTGTTGTATTCAGAAAAAATCGGTTTATTCAAATATGAGAAAAATTAATATGAGGCCCATAAGAAAAAATAAAGCTGACGATGATTTACAATAGAAGTGTCATTTTTTTAAAAAACGGTTTGCGGCATCGTATTTGTCTCAAGAAAGTGTCCTAATAATGTGAAAACGATAAGCCAATATATTCAAAAATATAGAAGTTATGGCCAGAAAACGAAAACAGGAAAAAATTTGTTTTTACCTCTTACTCAAAAACAAAAGCAGATATGGAGGTTTTCTTTGCGTCAACTTATTGAGCACAAAATCCCGCAACTTTGCCGATTTTAAACCTACAGTCTATCTTTTATAATAAACGAGATACCCATATTACACACTCGAAAGTGAATTACCCTGTACATATTTTTAGGGTGTTTGGTAACATAATCTCCATCATACCAACTGGGAGATAGGGGGAAGAAAAGGTGAGGGGTGTTAGCTGGTATAAAGGGGGAAATAATGCATCAGCATTCTCATAGTTGTTTCTATTATTGACAGAAGCGGTACGTCTTTATTTTTGTCTTTTCGGGGGTACCAAAATAAATATCTTGTAAGAAATTGTTTTCTTGCTTTCAGTCCCATGTGTTTTTTGTTAGTATTTCTCGAGATATCTACCTAAAAAGTAATTTTATTTTGTATATCACATATAGACTTGTACGTTATTTTATGAAATTTCTTCTCAAAGCGCTCGACGTTTCGAAGGAAAAATGCCACAAAATAACTAGTAGATACTTTTTCACTACACTTGTGATTATTTACAAATTTTGATGTAAGAACTACATGTAAATATAGAAGCAAAGTATTTAATTTGTAAAGATGAGATACATTAACAGTTCCTTTATATGGATATATATTTTCTAAGACAGGGCATTAAAATTTTGCAGAGGGTTAAACGGCTTCTTTATCTTTTCGTTGGAAACCACTTTACCAAAAGTAATAGATTGGTTATCATATTTGTAAAATTAAATTTAGATTGCATTTAAAATTTAGTGTAATAGAAAATGTACTTTATATTAATGATTAGTTGCAAATAAAAGATTTAAGTTATGTGTTTTTCATTATTCATTACAAAATAGCACCCTGACAACGGAAAAATGGACAGAGAATCATCAATGTTAAAATAAATAAATTACCACCGATTATAAGAAACTTGTAGGTATGAGGTAAGTAAAACCAGCGTACACACATAACAAGTATAAACACTTGCCTATTTTGCATCAGCTTGTCTCAATCGGAGGGTATTTTGAAATGTTTGAGCTGGGGTTCCCTTCTAAAAACACAAGCATGAGATCGTCACCAGTGCCCAAGACTTTGATTGGCTTTGAATCTGCCATTTCTTATTTGATTCATCAGTTTGACTTTTATGAACGACCGTCATGTATCAATGAAAATAAGAAGGGACTCTATACTCATTGAAGGTCATCAGCGGCGAATTTTTAACATGAAAGTGCCACCAGATATCTGTCCATACTTGATATATATTTTCTAACCCCAAGCGACCAAAACTGTCGTTTGGGGCTAGATCTGGTGAGTAAAGAGGGGAGTCAAGCAGTTCAAACTGCAATTCGTGGATTTTCGCCATGACAAACGCCGAAATGTGAGACGGCACATTGTCTTAGTGAAACAACTTTTTTTTTCTACAAATGTGGCCGTTTTTCCGCAATTTCTACCTTCAGCTTGTCAAATAATAAACCGTAGTATGCTCCTGTAATGGTTTTTCCTTTTTGAAGATAATCGATTAAGATAACTCCATGACTATCCCAAAAAACAGTCGCTATCACTTTCCTAGCGCTTTTTTTGGAGCCGATTTCCCCTTAGCAATCTACTGTTTTGACTGTATTTTTTATTTCTGGGGTATAGTGGTGTATCCAAGTTGAATACAGTAATTAATTGGCGCCAAAACTCTGATTTACTGCGCCTAAACTGCACCAACAGAGCGTTGAAAATGTTAATCGAATACGTTTTTCGAATCTAACATGAGGAAATGCAGCACTCAACGCGTGGAAAGCTTTCTCATGCCTAAATCTTGATTCAACATGTGACAAACATGTTCTTTAGACATATTCATAGACTCTGCTATCTCTCTCACTTTAGATTTGGTGAACTTGAGCGATATCGTCGGCGGTTGCAGTGTTTGGGCGCCCCGAATGTCATGGTCTCTGCCATCCTTATGCTGAGGTCGGAAACTTTTCAGACCATCGTATGTATGCTGGTAAAACTTAAATGTTGATAACATGCGTAGCTGATATTGTTGCTGAAGGATTTAATATGACAAGCAACTGAATAGAATCCAGATTTTTTGGTAACGATATTAAAAAGAAATAGTTTTGATAATTATTGCCCCATATAGGAAGTGAGAAAAAATGGTCAAGTAATACAGAATATTAATTAGAAATCTGGGGTATCCCTTTAGAAACTCGCACGAATAAAATCAACATTTATCATAGACACCTTCAGTCAAGCGTTAATTTGTAAATCGTCAATGTGTTACATTCTGTCAATGCAAAAATGGTACGGATAGCAGACAATCGTTGAAATGAATAGACAAAATCTAAAATAAATTTTAATAATCATTTGTAATTTTGTAAAAATAAATATTTTGCATACAAAACTCGGTAGTTAAAATATATATTTACTCTCTCTGCTGCAAAAACAAAACAAAGAATCCTAATTTGTTATTTTTGAAACATGGATTAACAAAAAAGGATCTAACATCTCAAAAATTTTCATTACTTCACAAAATACGAAATACGCACACTTGAAACGAACACTATTTAGAACGTTACACTAATCAAGGCATCTGTGTTGGATTTGCAGTGAGAGTTTTGTTCTTATGTCAAAAATATCACATTTAAATGTTGACGTGTACAAAAATCATGATTACAAACCAAAAATTAAAAAATTCAGCTCGTTTTTTCAGTTTATTAAAATACATGGTACGAATCTTGTTCGTTAGCATTTCGAGCAACAAATATATCGTTCGAGACACAAAACTAAAAGTATAGCGCCAACGAACAAAATTGTGTACCTACGTTATTTACAATTTTTTCCTAATCACCACTTCTTACAAGACATCCTTCAAAATCAGTTTCTTGTTAATGTAGAAATCTATTTTTGGAATACGTATGAACGGTGGTGACTAGTATTACTTACTATATACTTAAACGTTTAAAACTGGATGATCAAACACACCTAATAACCATCAAATAAATCAGTCTCTTACAGTTTTTGGCACCTTAAAGTAAATAAGGAAGTCAAATAAAAATATTTTTAGTGGTTCAGCACTAGAATATCGGCAAAAGAAAATTACATTACTCGGAAAAATTATTTTTCAACGGTCCAATAAACAATCGCTAGCCTCCAAGTTCCAGTACCAATATTAAACATGGTCGATAGCTGGAAAATTTTACACTACGTCCTAAGATCAATCCCGTGATTTAATTTTTTTATGAACGTTAGGTTAGACTCTTGTCTCATTTTTAAAAAGCATTAAATAGAATTAAAAAATCATCAATACAAAGTAACAGCCAATATCATTTGCATAACGTAATAAAAATGCTTAATATGAATTCTGGAACCTAAGGTTACTTTATTATTGATATTAGAATGTTCCTTATTAACTTTGATTGTCCAAAACTTACGAATGATCATTACATAGATATTTTTGAACTTGTAGGATGGAAGAACTAAACAATTTATATTATTTTTCGAGTATTCTTTGCCAAAAAAAAATTAATAATGATTTAATTAAAGTAAAAAATGAAGATATCTTCCTTATAGAATCATTAAATATAAATTTATACACAAACATTTCATGCAATCGGAATAGGAAGCCACAGTATTCTGCTTTAAATTGGTTAAAAACTAATTAGAATTATTGTGTTTTTCAGAGTCTGTTCTATATTTTATTATAAATCGAAAAATGTTTGTTTCGTCTCTTCCACGATACAATCCATAACACAACAAAATATATTCTTTTAAATACATATTTCTTTCAAGATGTAAACGAATTGGTTTTAGAAAATGAACATCGCTTCAAGATGAGCGGCAGGTATCTATAACGCTAGTAACAAGCACGGTTTTGTATTAAATGGTGCAAAAATAAAACTATATTTTAAAATGGTATTTCATCACTCAAATCAAAGAGGAAATAGATTTTTTAATTCCAATTAAAAAGTAATGGATACAAATTTAAGTTATCTTACTTAACGTTTAAGCCACAATAGACTGCCATTTCTCATTTCAGCCTAACTGCCTAACCTAACTTAACGCAAATGTTTTTTATAGTAATTAAAAACCTAACTATTTTAATAGTCAAATTCCAAAAGTAAAAAGTCAGCAATTTATTGTTAAAAGATAAAATAAGAACAATTTTTTTCGGTTTATAAGTTTCGTAGGAAACAGAATGACGCCAATTAAATCTCTCCATTTGCCACTTTCAAAGTTTTGGTTGAAGAAACTGTCACACGTGAAGTTCTCTTTCGTTTAAAAACTTCCAAGTCACTTGAGACAGTACGTCTTGTCCAAATCGTTTACACAGTTTAATATATCTTGATTTGAATGATGAAAAAATTATCACAATTATTAAATCAGGGTTTTTAAATCCTGCGATTGGTTGAAAAACAACTAAAATACATTTGCATTGTAATGGAATAGACATAAACTAAAGATCGTTTGGTGAAAGTGAAAGCTGACTTTAATTTTGACTCCTGCAGTTTGTAATTGTGAACTCGGTCTGTACAAGGGAGCACCCAATAGTAAGACGTTCACATATAGCTCGTGTAGTTTGTTTACTGATTCTCTCGCTTCCACCAATTGAACTTTAAACAAATCTAATCCGATTAGGGATCAGAAAATATCTTGAACATTAAAAAATAGTACTGCAATCATAAGTTTTTTTGGTAAAACTATAAAACTTTTTACAATAGGATTACTACTGGGTAATCGATTCTAACTATATCAGTCTGAATGTATGAAAGTTTTAACGTAAGCCAACATCGCAAAAGTTGCAGCCATCAATCGATTGCCTCATAAGAAAGTCTTAAAGAGATAATGGACCAGCGAAATCGGCTATGGGCAGATAATCTGCCCGTAGCAAATACTTTTAATTTCATATTTAGACTATGAGATCCTGTCCCCCTAATTCACATATTAAAAATAAAAGTGACCCGTCTAATTACAATAGCTCAGAGTTTTTAAACTCTAAATGAAATAATTTTGTCAAATGTGGGTAATGTGGAGTTACACTTGATGTATTGGGTTCTAATCGTAACCTGTTGCTCTCATAATTGAGTTTTGGTGATTAAAAAGTAAGGCTAACACCTTAAGATTCTCTAGCTTCTAAAATACGGAGAGTTAATGATATCAAAAACAACAATTCGGCAGGGGAAGCTCTAACTAGCATTAAATCACTTCTACCATATAATTTCCCAGGACCACCACCCGACATAGACTAGTTTAGTAATTCTTATCCGTACACCATAGCTGCAACAATCTATAATAGAGGGCGCTCCCGTGCCTCTGACCACTACTGTCAAACTCTGACCCAGGCGAGGCTACCACGATTGTCCTCTATTTGTCGGTGCTCGGCAACCAGTCCATGTCTGATGGCGGCATGTTGACGAATTATTTGAATAATCATTTCCTATGAAGGAATAATTCTGTCTATTATCTAGGGATAGGTCACTTCCCTAATGGTACCTTTCGATGGTACTAATTTGTGAAGCAGGGCAAGGTTAGCATCTGGTTAAGATTAACTGTTTCAAAAATTTTCATTCGTAATTTTTTCCTAATCTGAATTTAAAAATGAAAATTATGTGGTAATACATCTTTTTTATAATCTCTAAATTTCGAATTTGTCTGCCTTATTTACATATTACTAATATTATTTTTCCAAAATCAAGTCAAACTGGATCTACATGATTTTTGAAACTTTCCAAAGATAACAACGGCAGAAATGATCCAGGAATAGCCCTCATTGATTTAGAAAATTTCAAAACATGTGATTAATGAATAAAACAAAATAATATTCATTTAGCCATTACTGCTTCTAACTTTTATTTACATCCTTTCCAAATATTTATTGATAGGATAAGACAGGAGAGGGTATTGGAATGGTTGGCAAAATTTTGTTTTGCGTTTAACATCCTCATGATAGATTTTTAAAACCAGAATTAAACTTGTAGCATCTACATCAGCATAAATTTCAGAATGTAACTGTTTTAAATCTAATCTTCCGCATACATTATATGTATTCACATCATTCCATATTTAATGAATACAACATAATCATATCAGGACAATCTAGTTATCCTCTAGACGAGTACAGGGCACATACATAAAAATACTCATCAAGTGGACGTCCCACAGGTGTAAACATGGAGGCTGCCATTTTTATATTATCCTGTCAAAATTCAGTATGGCCAATCATGAAAACTATCAGTATAATAAGTGAAATCCCTAGGTTTATTAAATAAAACAATCCGGCATGCAAATTTAAAACCATTTTAGTAGGCAATCTATCCCAACGTAAAAATTTATATATTCAAATATTTATATAGTTCTTTGGTTCGTTAAATTTTGTGAAACATTTAGATAATTTAACTGTGGAAAGTAATAATAGAGTCCTCTGACAAGTCTGCAGATATTTTTATAGTCCCGAACAATGCAGGACATTATAAACAATAGAGGGTGTTCCACAACGAACTGCGGCGATTGATCTCTGGAAAAACAGCCGTTGGAAAATTTTGAAAATTTGGTAGTATACTAATATCGATGGGGACAATTCTGCTAATATTTTCAAAATGGTGGCACTTCCAGTTATACCAGAAGTGCCACCATTCCCGAAGTAATGTCAACTTGCTTATTTTAAATAGAACACCCTATATATTATTTTACCCTATTATATTGACAAATTTTCAAATTTTATACAAAAATTGACGTTTGCAGACCGAAAAAGAATTACCAATTTTGAGAGGTATGAGAGCTTTTATTTAACTTGGGTGGTTTCTATGTAGAAAGGGGCCTACTTTAACAGACTTCGTACAATATTTTGAAAATTATTAACATGGGTGCTCAAAAAACAAGAATAAAAATGAAATTGAAAAAACTGTCAAGTAAATTTTTTCAAATGGAAACCCCCTGTTGTTATTATTTTATCTTATTCAGCATTAAAAATAAGGGTAACTTTGTATAAGGTCATCTATTTCGAAATGTTGACAATTTAATATTTTTCTATCCCAAAAATGCTACGGTTTTTAAGTTCAATTACTTTTCGTTGGAACACTACACTAGAGTTTAAAAGACATAATTTTTTCAGTAAATGTTCAAATTGACGTCCTCGAACTTCCAGACCTTTTTGGCATCTTAACAATAATTATTCATAGGTTGCTTTTTTTATTGATTCAGGATTTAAATTTTCAAACACATTCCTTACTCGCTGCATGAAACAATATAGTATCTTTATGAATCTGGTACAGGATCCGCTTAGTTTTTCAAAAATTGTCAAAAATGTCATAAATTCTATATTTCAACCCCCGTAAGCGGAATCTCCGTACAAACTAGACTTTTAGGATAGCGGGCTTGACATTGTCTGTGATGTGTATAATTCTGATTTTCCATCTCTATGTTGATGTGTTTGTATACTAATGTCTCAAAACAGAAAAACTTGGATTCATATCGCAAAATAAAAATAAAAGCCTAGGCACAAATTAAAACAATTTGGCTTTTTATTCAGAAGGCTTATGTTTAGTAGGTACCATTTCATCTAGATGATTCTGAAGTTGTAATTATGTCCAAATTATAGTCAAAAGTAAGTTATTTTGGGACAATAATAATTAAAAAAAAGGTTATTTACTCGTTTCGAAAGTTACGAACTACTACCACACTAAATATTAAAAACGGATCTTGCCTATAAGTAACGAAAAGTTAACCTTATTTTTATAAAATAAACTAGCATTAAATGTCTCGTCCCTATCTAAAAATAGTGCCACCACAAAAGCCAATGAAAAGACCAGTGACGACGGAATTAAAAAAACAAAATTGAACCAACACATAATTAAAATTTTTAGAATTTTCTCTAGCTCCCAGCCGGCAAAATAATGGTAAATGTGCCAGCCAATACGCCAAGAATGTCAGATAGATTATTAAATAATTTTGAGAAAGTTAATGTACCCTTATTATAAATTTCACAGTAATGGCTAAAAGAAATTATTTCGAATGCAAAAGTGATACGACCAGCAGTCGCCCTTCTCAGTTGTTGTAAATATTCCACAGGGTGATGTTGCCTTCGGCGCCGCTCGCCGCCATAATCTTGGAGTTCCAATAATTGATGACGCCCGGCGAAAACTGAACGTCGGTTATTGCACCCTTATGTTCAGCAAGTACGGCCAGGATCCTGAGAGTTTTACATGAGAAAACCCTCAGCCTGCCATCCCAACCGCCGGATATAAAAAGCCTACCGTCAGAGCGCATCTTCACTATGTTGCAACCCTCGTTCGTTATGGACAATTCTGCCTTGAGGGTCATATTGAATGATTTGTCGATCGAGAAGAGTTGTAAGTTATTGGAGGCACCACCACAAACCACTCTATTCATGATGGGGTCAAAAGTTATGGAGGTTAAGTGTTCCTGTAGCTTTATGTGGCCGTTAGGCTTCCCGGCGTTGAGATCCCATAAGATTACGTCACCTAGTTAATAAATAAATATTGTGGTTTATTTACCGATGGAAAATTCATGAAGTAATGTAATCGTATACGCTTTATGTCTCACAAAAAAAGTGAGAAAATGATTCACTAAATAACCCTATCTCACCTGATTCATAACCTCCCAAAAGGCAAGGCTTTCCCCCAATGCAAATTTCCCTTAAGCACATTGCCATGCCTAAGTTTTCCTTGTCAGGAACCAACTGCTGAGTCTTCGATAGACTGTTTATATCCAGCACATCTATCACTCCACCTTCTTGGGGCACGATCAAGCTACTATTCCAGACGATACTTTTGCAGAAACCACCGCCAGCTTGGTATGTGTGCACGGTCTTGTATGCACTCTTCTTGATGGACCACAGTTTGACCAGACCTGATTTCTCTTGAGTAATTATGTTGTCGTCGAAATGGTGGATCGCCTGAATAGATGCTCCCATTTCTTGCTTGTACTGAAGGCGGTTTGTCTGAAAATGAATACGGCACATTTACTTACAGCCAAACTAATGAATGAAATTTCTTATTCACACATTGGAAAATATTTAAATTATTTGAAATGTTAATAAAATTCAGCTTAGGTGCTCATCAAAATAGAAAATAAAAAATATGAGATATATTACAGTCCAATTTATGCGAGATTTAGCGCCCACAATGTCACAAATAATAAAAATATATTTTGCTTCACATTTCTTAGTTCACATTTTTATGGTGAAAATCATACAATGAAAAAAAAACTGTTGGATCTTGTTTTATGTTCATGAAATTCTAAAAACTTGTTTTTTAAAACATTTAAAAAGCTGTTGAGGGTTTTTATCTTTACTTTACTGTAACTGAAAAACGGATCTAGAAATGCTATAATGAAATAACTTATGATATAATTTCTAATTCATTATTTATTGATATGTATTACCAATAAATAAAAATGCACCAGTTTTGTATTACTTACCTCTAAATCCCAAAAATATACAATTCCTTTTTCTGTAGCAGCCAAAAGTTGGGAGCAGTAATTATCATTTTTGACTGGGAAACACAAACTGTGAATATGGCCCATGTCCCCTTTAAAACAAAAAACTGGATCCGGCGGTAATATAGCCATTTTACTGTTGTAAGACTTTTGATTTAAAATTAAATACCAAATTATTCAAACTGTGGTCGAAATTAAAATGAAGCACCCATGACGGCTTTTTGACAGGTCTGGTGAAGTTTTTGACATCCAAAAAACACAAATACAATATAGATTGGAGCGCTACTTTACCACAATCGTTCTGCAACCAGTAATTGCAAGTATTGTATGAAAGGTTGTCTAATCAGATTACAGTTAGTGAGCACCATCTTTAAGTAAACTGATGAACGTTGTTGACATTATGCAACTTACAATTCAACGAACTGTATATAAGGTTGCCAAAACAGTTTCAAAATAGTTATGCAAAATAAAAAACACAACTAGAGTATGTTAAGTTGCCTGTACCATCGACCTATAAATCTATGAGACTAGACAATCAGATTTTAATTTCTGCTCAGTTCAGTTCAGTTCCTATTCAGATCAAAATAATCTAACCTAATTCTTTATCTGTTCCTATTCTGATTCTGTATTCTGTGATCTAAAAACTGTTCTGTGATGTAACTCTAAGCCTCTAACCTATCTTTTTATTTATCTTGGGGAAAATGATAAATTTTTCGATAGGCGATAGCGAGGGCGATAGGTAATGTTCTTGGTTATGTTATGATTGATTATTTAGATATTATAATTAAGTGTTTTCAATTTTTAGGTGACATTAAAAACTTATTGATAAGATATGTTACCCCAATTTTCAAAAAAAGCAAAACTACTTACGCTGCTGGTGGGTTCAGCCCTAACACTACACTTTACCTCATATTTTATAAAGCCCACAGTGACTACTGAGAGGGCTCAGGAAGACATTAATGCAGAAATAAGAAAAAAGACTGAGGAAGGTATCTGAGGTAAAACTAAGCATTCACAAATTGTTGCTGGTCTGGTTATCGATGAAAAATTGGTGAAAGATGGAATATGTACCCGGTGCCAGTACCATTCCAAGAGTTATTATTATAGATATTTTAGATGTTTATTAAATTATCTATCACATGTTAGGGTATGATGTTATTATAAATGAAAGGCTTGTTATGTAACATAATGGTTTTATTTTCGAAATGTAACGATAAATCTAAAAAATAAATGTTTACAACATAACATATATTTAATATAACACAACCAATCGAGATCTGCTTTAGTTAACTTTTTCTTGCCTATATAGCTGTTCCAACTGTTCTTTTTTTTCTAAACACATAACAATTACCCAATTACTACAGTTCTACACATAGGTAGTTAGGTAATATTGAAATAACATAGGTATTCTGTTTGATGGTTAATAGATTATTATATGTACAGGCTCAATTGTATAATAAATAAGATAATATTTGTATTTCTCTTAAATACCAGGGTGTCCGACAAGCGATTGCCACTATCGATATCTCGGAAAGTACTGATTGGATAAATCTGAAAATTTGGCAACCGAGCAAAGGCACTAGGGCCAACACAGCTAAAATATTTAGTACTTTATGGCACTTCTGGTGATACCTGAAGTCGACATTAACTGTCTTATTTTAAATGGGACACCCTGTATATTATTGAGTGTCGAAAGAGGATTGAAAGGAAATTTCAATCAGCTTAAGACAGAGTAAAAAGATACGGGGTGTTCCATTTAAATTAACAAAGTTATAGCTGTTTGAAGCTTACAAAATGTAACAGCAAAAATGAGACATCTAGTATTAATTTTTTTAATTTATTGACACGCTCCTGAAGACAGTTTTTTTTTTAAGTAATATCTCAAAATCTATAACACTTAGGTATTGGGAATATTTAATAGTGACCCTCAAATTTCACGTAGAATCCAAAAATGCAATAATATATAGGGTGTCCCATTTAAAATAAGACAGTTAATGTCGACTTCCGGTATAATCAGAAGTGCCATAAAGTTTTACATATTTTATCTGTGTTAGTTCTACTGCCTTTGCTAGCTTGACAAATTTTCAGATTTATTGAATCAGTACTTTCCGAGATGATAGAGGTGATTCCTGGTGAAACACCCTGTATAGCGCATTTGAAAGGAAAAGATTGAGTATGATTTTCGCTTTTAATAAATTTCTGCTTTGACATCTAGAGAAAACGTATTGTTACATTGTTAGAAAGATAATAAAATATATATGTATACTGGAGGCGCATATTAATGCATTTGCATTAATTTACATTTTTGTAGCAACATACAATTAAGCAATTAATCTTAATAAGATGCCTACTAAGGTAATTCGGAAAAATAAAGTGTTTATAAAATAGGTAGGTATAACGGAAAATAAAAATAAATACATATACCTACTTTTAGGTATACCTACCTAATTTAAAAACCTGAACCACAGCTTATATACATAATAAGCTGTGCCTGAACATGATTAAATATATATGCCTTGGAAAAAAATCGGCATTTCATTTATGACTCGTATTTTTTGATAAAGAAATAAGTAAGTACCTACCTACCTAAATAATAAATTTGTCTCAGCGGTTTTCAAAAAAAAAAAAAAAAAACGCAACGCGACTGAACAATCTATAACAGGTAATTATACAATATAATTTAAAAACCTGATATGGTCGGTACAAAAATAAGTACCTTATCTTCGCCTTATAATCGCATCGCGAATAACCGATTCAATGATGAACCGATCCCGATACTTTGAATGATAACCGTATATGCCGTAAAACGCATAACATCAATCAAGTAGGAGAAGCTCTACTCATTTGTCAGTTGGTAATTTGTCATGTTAGGTATCTTGAAGGGGGGTTGGAACCTTTGCTGTGAAGATAACACTGACGTACTTTTCCACATAACACCGAAACACTTACACTGCACTCGACGCACGTTTCGCCAACCAAGTTGGCATCATTTGGAGATAAACTATAAACCTATGCTAACACTGTGTCCTATTTACACCTAAACTATTGCTACGGTTCAGCGAACCGTGATTTACTGACCAATAAAGCGGGCTGTATGGAATGGGATAAGTCTATAGCGTCGCCCAACATGCGTTTGAGAACAACCATAAAACAGATAGTAGCACTTTAAGAAGACTAATTAGGAATATGTAACAAATTCCATTCAGCTGGATGCATTTGAGAGATAGTTTGGAAATAGCTAGTAATTCACGGTTCGCGGAGCCGTCGCGGCGGTTCACTGAACCGTAGCAATAGTTTAGATATAAATAAGACACAGTGTTTTAGTTTTAATGACCTCCGAATGATGCCAACTTGGTTGGCGAGACGCTCGTCGAGTGCAGTATAGTGTTTTGGTGTTATCTGGAAAACTTCGTCAGTGTTATATTAGATAGGTATCTATTTATCTATTTTTTTTTTAAGTTGGCTAGTTGTAAATTTTAAATTTCACTTGTTTTGTCAATCAGTTTTGATCCGTTGTGCCTGTGTGAGTGCATTAATTTGTGTTATCATCCGCTGAAGATTTAAAGAATTGGTAAGTCTTTTTAACTTGAATACCTTCTTATAAAAAAAAGATAATTAGGTCGATATAATAATTATAATAGAAACCGGATGCTTTAAATAATAATTGTTACTTAAACAAATGAATTAAGTACCTAGGACCTAAGCATAGAGAAGAAAAATCTTGGTAGGTACCTCTAGGCGGTAGGAAAATAAGTAAATTAGACAAAGTTGACAAAATTAGATAGAATTTTAATTGCTTTTGTTGAATTTAAATATAAATACATATAGATTTTTTTCAAATTAAAAGTGCAGGGTAGGGTAGATACTTTACCTACTTTTCTGTAACTTGGCAAGCCGTAAGCCTAACTCTTAACTCTACTTCATCTCCCTTAAAATGTACGGGGTTTTTTTCTGAATGTTGATCAATGTAGGATCATCCATCATTTTACTCATTGTTTTATACGAGGTTTTAAGTACGTGACATCAAAACTCGAATGTAAAATCATCTGCTTGCTGGGAACATCTAGGTATATTCTAGGTTAGGTAGGTATCTATATTTTTAAACAGAACAATGCATTGCATTAACAACTAAGGGAAATACATATAAATTATATATATATGGGGAAATATAGAATACCTACGGTTACTTTAAGTTGTCTTAAAATAAAGGTGGATTTCTAGGGAAACCTTTGAATTTAGAGTGACCAAGGTGGAGATGATGCATTTTCCTTGAAATTACTGATGAGTTGGGGAGGTATACCGAGTTATCTCGGTTTATAACAAAAAACGGAATCGAAAGATTTGTTTCCATAAAAATTCAATTGCCAAAACAATCTTATTATATGTTTTTTGTGTACCTATTGAATATTGATAACGTAAAGAACAGACAGTCATATTGTAGTTCAAAATATACTTGAACACCCTGTACACTGCAATTCTAATAGGAAAATGTCCACCTTTTTCTTTACTGCATGTTCAGGTAGGTAGGTTAGGTAGGTAGGTACTTATTAACATTTCTTTGGCTTTTCACAATATTCTTAAACACATAATAGGTTAGTAAATAATGTTTAACAATACAACTAAATAATAATATTTCTCTTTAATAATATTTTTTCTTTTTACATTAACAGAAATTAGACTTTTCAGTGTTAACCATCGAACACAGACCTCAAAATTAAATTTAAACTGCGAGAAGTCGGTTGAAAACTTTACCCGGAGTAAATTTTTATAGAAGCTTCTCTTAATTCCTCAGGAAAATAAGTCTTATTTTGCATAAAAATATATAAAAAGCTGCCCTCTGATCAGGTTAATCTAAGGTTTCAATCTAATGCCTTACATAAAAGAATATCAAAATTAAATAATGATTTTGCAGAGTACGATTTTGGGCTGCTCTTCACATAGGACAATGTATTTCCATATGTATTGACTTATTATTGATTATTAATAAAAAAATATGACATTAAAGTAACTTCGTGGGTGCCCAAAAAATTGCTATAGGCAAAGAGAATAAACTAATAAGAGTATTGAGTATTCATCTAATGCAATTTCCTATCTCCAAGGGTTTGTTTTTTTCGGTGATTTCTGTTGTGCCCTGCGCGTGCGAGGATCTCCAGAAAATTCATTCATAAAAACGAACATTTGACATTGGTCGCGTTCATCAGCACATAGCGCACCTGACCGATCATCAAAAAACTGCTCTGGTTGGTCACTTTGAATCTGATAACCAATCAGAACAGTTATTTGATGAGCGCTCAGATAGCGCTATGTTCTGATGAACACGACCATTGCCTTTCGGATAGGGCGAAAGCTAGGACTGGCTACGCCATGTCTGGCACTGATACAGTATTTTTATAACTTTTATAACGCAAGATAGCTGTTATAATATAATTACCACAAGCACTCGAACACCGAGACACTCGAAGCTTCCAAAAGATTCAATCAAAGAGATAACAACAAAAACAAAATGGAAGTAACGAAGTAACACGAAAAACGGATTCCTGACCTGGGAGCGAGATGTGCAACTAGTGTAAATGTTGTCTCATTTTCCATTTCACTTATTACCGTGTCACTGATTAAGATAACTAGATGTGCGATATGAGGATGATTAAACCACTCATAAATTTACTATTGGCGATTCCAAAAATGAATGCACCCTCTGCATGAAAATATTTAAACCTACTTAAAAGGTAATTTTGGAGGCTTATTGTTGATATAATGATAAATAACACGTATTTGGGTTTGTTTAACGTAATAATTTAGTGGTGCTTGTGATTTTTTGGTATTAAAAAGTTAAAACGACGTGGTTAGTATTTGTACATCTTTATTTTTACATTTTAAAATAGCATTCAAAAGAAATCAGCACAACACAAACTGTCGTGTTTATGGGTATCATTCCACAAAATGTGTCAATGTGTGTAAGTGTTTAAGATAGAAGATAGGTAGAAGTTTGGCCCTAGTATAAGAAACTGTTTCTCACTCATTTCTCCAAAAGGCATGTAACTATTTAATAACAGGGAACACGTTTATTTACACAACATAACCACTTTGTTGCAGTTTGTCTATACTTTTCTATTATTAGTCTTATAAAAGCAGAATATATTTTAATTTAAACATTATTTAACAGAAAACAAGCACTAATATGGTATCACCATACAGTTTATCACATTTATTTTAGCCCTAAATGTAAGCAAACAAAAACTAGGGCAGCTGTTTCAACCCAAAAAAAATAATACAATTAGCAATGAAGCACTTATGGGACGTTTGACTGCTTTTACCACTCTTTTTATCCTTTATTTCATCCTAACTAGCACATGAAGTCACTATATTTATGACAGTTGAATGCTAAATTGCTAGATGATGTGATATGAAATGCAAAATTTTTACTCGTCTTCCTCCATATTTGTTTACAATTTGCACCGCCCTCATCCGTAATCACCAATAATCTTCGCCGAGCTCATCATTTTTCACTCAAATTGTATATGCGTGACGCATAGCGACAAAGTAGCGACAAAGTTAAAAATTTGGTCGACGCCATTACTGAATGTGAAAACTCTTATTAGTTAATTCTCTTTGCTATCTCTTTGTATAATGACTCATGAAAACACTCTTTAAGAATAATTTATTCCGGGTTGCTAAAGAACTCTACCGGCTCATAGAGGCGATGTGTGCGTTACAGTATATACAGTGCGAAGGAAAAAATCTTACAAATACTCCACAATATCGCACTTGATGGAGATATTAGGGCAAGAGCGTCCGAACGAATAGTCTATGTTGTGCTGGCTTTTGTTCCGCTCCGTTAGCAGCTTCTGGAAGATCGGCAGGATCTCCCGATCCAGCAGTTCACTCTCCGAAGTCGCGTTATACATGGATTTGTCCCTTTTGGGCGTGTGCCCGCCGCCACTGGCTTTCAGCGCCGCCGCCACGTTCGGCGTGCTCTGAAAGTAGCCCAGCTTGTTGCACTGCTGGTTGCATATGTTGGTGGGCAGCTCCTTGGGCTTGGCCACCGGGGATTTCTCCCGCTTCTCCTTCTGGGAGGAGTGTCTGTTCCGCTCGGAGACCGTGCGGTGTATGTGGTTGGAATCTGGAAAGAGTGTAGGTTTGAAAGTATATTTACTTTACAAAAAATATGTATACTTTACTCTACGAGATCGTGACTTTGGCCAACTAAAGTCAAAGCCAGAATTAAGCAAAGTGCAGTGACCGAGAAAAAATAGATCTATGTTGTCACATTTATTTCTAAAGTATTCTTATTTAAAACAGGAAAAGTATTAATTACCTTATTTACCCATTTTTTTTTACTTGTCTTTAACGTCCCTTATCCCTATTGTACTTTATTAAAGCAAACACAATGTTTAATTTGTGTTTTACTTAATAATATCAACGAATTTCCGAATATCTGGCAACTGCGAAAGTCGTAAAGTTGACGACAAGCTGTTCATCCTTATTTAACATACATATTTTTGTATTTACGTTTTCTTTTTTCTGATCTTCAACGACGTTGATTGGTCGAATCAGGAACCAATAAGCGACTGCGCTCGAGGTAGTAGGGAAACAGTGGCGTGATGTTGGGTTAATTCGCGCGCGTTTCTTAACGGTAAAAATTTGTGCTAAAATTATCAGTGTATTTATACTTTGTGTCAGTGTTTATACTTATTTGTGTTAGTTAAAAAAGTGGAAGTGCATATACTAGAAGTATTCTATAGAATAGTATACGAGTATATATTAACTGAAATCTATCTGCATTTTACCAGATCGGCGAGGCCAGTCCACTTTGCTTAATTCTGGTTTTTACTGTAACCTGATATTATAAATGACTATTTCTTTGTTAAAGTGTCTCTATAGTTTCTTAACTTTGCTACTGAAGTGTGGTGATAATGGACTACATTTTAAAGCTCAGTGAGTTATTAAATTTAATTACAGGGTATTTTATAAAGTCAGGAGTTTAGCCATGGGATAAGCTAAGTATTTACAAACATAAATAGTAGCTACGGGATTACTATAGGGTATTAAAATAAATTAAAAATTAGATATTAAAGTAGGATACAATTTGTATTTGTCCAATGTTCATAAATAACTATTGCTTCTAATATACAATGTTATTTCTTGTATTTTGTGGAAGATGGAAATGTATGATTTATTTCAAATGTATGAAGTTATTTGCAAAATTGTATGATGAAGCAGTAACAAAATGCCGTGTTTGTGAGACGACTTTGTTGGGCTGCAGTTCCTCTCAGTATAAAAGATATAAGGAAAGTCAAATGCATAAAATAATTCTCCAACTTTACTCCATTTTAATTTGTTTTTGACCGCCCTGTGTGTAACAATGCAGCCAACAAATCCTTAAACAAGGAAAAAACCTACTAATCAACTCAACTTACCCTCATCCTGGGATATACTAACTCTACTACTCTTCTGATGGCTCTTCGCACACCTGTGCTGACTCCCAGTGTCCCACAGCTCGCTTTTGGCCACCACGTGCGTCCCACAGTCTGGCTTCTTCTTCGGCGTGGTTCTGTTACTGGGTACGCTCACCCTCCTAGGACACACTATCTCCTCATGCTCAGTCAACGGCTCGTTCTTAAGACTGGTCCTTCTTCTCTCCATCAGTTCAGGATCTATTCTAGAGGCTCTACGTTCATGTATTGGAGTCTTGACTCTCTTGGGTTCCTCTTTCTTCACCTCCACGGGGGTGGGGTCCGTCCTAGGTTTTTCAAAGTCAGAGTTGAACGTGTCCTTGACGCTGTTGTAGTTGCTGTCCACTTTAAGGGTGTCCGGTTTGGTGAGGGAGCCGTTGGCTTGTTTCTGGTAGTCTTGGTCGGTCAGGTCTGGGGGTCGTGGGGTGTTCAGGCTGGGTTTTTCAGCTTTTGGGGACTCGCTGCTCGGGGGTTTCTTCTTCCTAAGGGATGGTTTGATTCAGTGAAGGTTTTATTTTCACATAATGTTATATTTCTTCTATACATCTTTCTATTATTTTATGTATTTTTAAAATTTATA
Source organism: Pogonocherus hispidulus (assembly GCA_963924545.1). Classification (NCBI taxonomy): domain Eukaryota; kingdom Metazoa; phylum Arthropoda; class Insecta; order Coleoptera; family Cerambycidae; genus Pogonocherus; species Pogonocherus hispidulus. The sequence goes on from OZ004697.1 coordinate 50,630,975, forward strand.
TTAGAAAAATATAGTGTTTAAAATAGTTGGCAGTAATTATTTAGGTGTTATACATAATACACGGACAGTATATATACAGGGTTATTCAGAACTCATCTCTAAAACTTTAAGGATATGTGCACCCTTAAATAAGAAATCGATATCACCAAAAAAATTTTAATAAACGTATTAGGATTTCCCGTAAACAATGTTTAAAGTTATACCATTATAAAGGACTACGTAGCTGGGCAACTGTACTTCAACACATCTGATACTTTTCTACCACATTCCTAAGAATGTGATAAAAAAAGTAAACACGTTTTTGTCTGGAACGCCTGGTTAAAACCGACCGAATAATGTTGGAGTGGGGATAATGTCTGTATTGTCTATGAGTCGTCAGTCTGTGTGTTGTGTCGCTCTCGCGGGTGTTTTTTTATCTTAGGAGTGTTAAACTGTAAAGTTTTCAAAATGGCTCATGTGTACAGTAATGCTGAGTTAATGGACTGTTACCAGTGGATTATCAATTAAAAGTTAGGTTTTGTGAGTGGTTGTTCAAGCAAAATGCTGAAAATCTCCAATTTACTTAATAATTTGCGTTTACAAGATCAGCAACCAGGAGGAACATTCGGTTTAGTGCGGCAAAATTGGATAAGGGCGTGCCCAAAATTGTGTACAAGTAGAGGAATATTATTTCGAAAAGCTTTTGTAACAAGCTATGTGCAAATTTTGTATACCTAAATTTCACGTTTCTAATACCTAGTAATCAAGTAGCGCAATTCTTCAAAATTAGTGTAACAAAATTTTATTCATTTTAAAGACACGTCACTTTGGTCACATCTACCTATCTTTAAGTTTATTTTAAAGTTAAAACGCTGCAAATCTTTTTTGCGCCGGGTATCGGTATACTCTCAGATCTTCCGAAGTTTTTTTTGTGCTAGCCAGTTTGCATTGTCAGTCTCAAGATCACTCCATTACAGTGGACCAGTATCCAGCGGCGTGCAATGAAAAATTTTTAAATAGTTTGAAGACCCCGCCAAAAAATTTTTTTTGCACTACCACATTTGTACATGTATGTTGAACATCCCCAAATTTTATTATGGATTAGTTCTGAATAACCCTGCATATATATTGACACTTACATGAACGGAAAGTGTAGTATAAGAGAGTGAAACAGTTTTCTAAGATAAAAATTATGAACACTCTGATGGGCTTGCCGAAATTCAACAAATGAAAGACGCATTCAAAACTAGTTCATAGCAAACAAACTTCGCCAAAACTTGTTGACGTAAATGCAGGGTTGTTATAAAATTAATTATTCTAAAATCCATGACCACCTTTGACGAAGATAAATATCTCGGTCATCGATAAAGTTATTAGTTCTAATGTAGCCAATGTCTCGGTAAAGTCTGTCTTAGCATTCTTGGTGTGTCATGTCACACAGTGTCGGAACAAATGAGTTTTTACTTCAAATGAATTTACTTTCAAACAAGATTATCTATTCAAAATAAAGTAACTACATTACTACTGTTATATTCATCAGAACAGGACGTTTTATCGAAAAAGCCTATTGTACTAGTAAAGAAATTTCTCGTTTTTTGTACAAAAAGTATTAGAACAAAAAAGTAATAGTTTAACGAAAACAACGGATAAAAAATCCGTCATGCAGCCATGATTTCTCAAAACTGTCAGTTAGAAATTTGACGTCGCGTCAGATCGCTTTTTGTACAAGCATAACTGTGAACAAATACAGTTTTAATTTTGACACATGAAGAAAAAATAACATGCATATATGTCACTCGCAGTACAAAGCTCTTTATGTGTTTCGTCCAGTTTACACAGCCTCGGCTAACGCCCCGACCGTGTAAGCTTCTGGGCTCGACAAATAATGTGCGCCTTCTACTCCTAATGATATAATATACTATTTATTAATTAAAGTTACGTTGTCACCGCCAATGCCCTGGTCCATTTAGTCACTTAATTTTGTCACCAAATCCAATAAAAATTTACAGTATGACTATGTCCCTTCAGAGCAAATTGTTAAAATTACATAAACTAAGAAAAAAAATTGATTTTCATCTAGTCTATCTAGATGCATTTACTGTTTGAGAAATGTTCGGCATATGTTCAGAATTACGGCTTTCTGTATGTGTTGGTGAATCTTTGTATCCAGATCAACCAGCTTAAGATGTTGTGTAAAGGCCTTATGTGTTATGCCTGTTGCAGATATTATAAATGGTATAACCTGTACCTTTTCTTCTCTCCATATTCGCTCTATTTCTATTGCCAAGGGCGTGCACTTTTCTATTTTCGCGGAATATTTTTTTCTAATATTATTATCTATTATGTCTATTAGATATGTGGTCTTGTGTATTTTATCTTGTAGCGTGATATCTGGTCTGTTATGAGGTATAGTTTTGTCTGTATGTATGTATGGTTATGTCGTAGTATAGTTTAAATCTGTTATTTTCTAATACGTTGTTTGGTGTGTAGTTGCTAATTGTCAATTTCTAATGCCTGGTGTATTATCTTCACTGTTATGTGTTTATTATTTTCGTCGTTTATCTCGTACGAGTGCCGTAGAAAGTAGTAAAGCACTCGTAATGCCGCGTTATGTCTTTGAATACAGTCCGTGACTGCATATGTGGGACAAGCGGAGAGCAGACGCATAGTTGTCTCCGGCGCCCTATGGCAGGCCCTGCAGTTGACATCAGGGACCTCCATACCCATGACACGGGATGGACTTATATGCATTTCGCCTCCTTTCTTTGAACACTGAACATAATTTCTATACATACTTCACTTAAGATGAAAATGCTCCCAGTGTAAAAAATTGGAGAAATACATAATGTTATATCAGACCAAGTGTAAAAAAGTGATAAAACAACTTTAATGTGACGCTCTATTATAGGGAAAAACTCCAAGAATTGTGGATTAACACCACAATTCCGGATTATTACACTGCGAGCATAATTCTCTAATCTCTATTCTTCTAGTCTGGGCACAAACTACGATTGTACTTGTATCATGCTATACCTAAGGAGCGTCAATTCTACTAATAAACCTATACATGTACAGAAGTGGACATACTTGATCTTATGGTGGTTGTGATTACCCAACATTAGACTGCAACCAAAAATTAGTCATACACTGCTGGATTAACTCAATCAATGCCTTGACCATAAAATTGGTTACAGCGCAATATACAGATTTCCAAACAGACACAAACAATTGCTTCGTGTTCCTAAGAAGATAGAGTGAAGGAAGCTCAGAGTAAGATCAGAGTTGAAAACAACGGAGTAGAGATCTGTGTAGAATCATTTTTGAACTTTATAAATGATAATCTTAACAGATTGTTGATAGGAAATTAACATACTTTTGTAGATTTCATTTAACTGTAGCAGGAGAGAAACAGACTAAGTGAGAACAAAGTTTGTACGTTGTACCAAAAGATAATTCAGAAGATTTATTGGAAAATTATTAGTAGATATTATTATAGTTGAAAGTATTATTGGCATATTATTATTATGTATGTTTAAACCAATTTTATGGCCTAGGGTTAGACATTTTAATGATTTCTACTAAATTTCTTACTTTTGGCTGTCTGTGTGGTGCAGTGAGGTGTAATCTTGGGAACTGAGGCTGCACAACGAAGTGATATCACTTGTTTCGGTAGCACTCGGTGGTTCTTTCCTTATAAGAGGCACAGAAAGTCTGTTGGTGTCGCTCATGGAGTCTGTTCTGGAGTCCAGGATCTCGCGGGCCTCGCTGCCCAATCTTCTAATGAGCATCTGGAATAAAAAGTTACCGAGTAAGGTATTTGAACACAGCGAAATATTCGCTAAGCGGAACCGGATGTGAGTAGATATACTGGGCCGGTTCCCCGCCGGAAGTGACGTCGCTGGCCAGCTGCCATCGAGCTAGACCACGGAGCCGCTGGCCATTGTCGTCAGGGTGAAGAACCAGACTTCTTGTAGCACCTCCGCATGTTCTATCTAGTTGGTACTTGTTTCAACGAGTCGTCTGTATTATATTTACCAATGGACGAAATTGCTCACCTGTAGTTCAGACTCCTTGTCCAGCAAGGTCTTCCTGTACTTCGAGTTGAGGCTCTTGGCGTCCTTGAGCTTGCTGTCGAGTTCGGAGGCGCTCGAGTCTCTTCGCGTCTTCGACATGGGCCTCAGGGTAGGCCTGAAGCGCTTGTCGATGGATCCTCCCGGGTTGCGGCGCAGCTCCAACATTTTCGGCACGAATACCAACCAGAGGGTCGCCGTGGTGCAGAACATTACAAACACACCTGGAATGTTGGACTGTGGTTACAAGTCTTGGTAGATTTCGTATAGTGGGTGCTGTGAAATGTGTCAAAGGACGTGGTCTGGTTGTGATTTTATTGGTTCGAGTAGATGAGATTCCTAGAGATCGACATGTACCTCAATCGACACTCTGGGGCAATCGGTTGCCTTTCCACAAGTGGTTCTGATCAGATGCTAAGTAACAATAGTGACTGGTTTAACTTGATTTTTGTCGCGACTTCAAAACTAATATTTTCATACCTTCGGAAAGAAGATCTTACCGATAATCAAAAACATGGCGTCCTGGTGGTCCACAAGAACCAGAGCGACGGCAGCGCCGCATATGCACATTATGGCAACGTTGTAGACGGAGAGGCCGACGTGCCGACTGTCGTTGAGCGCAGGAATTGAAACGTGGCGTGTCTCCCAGGCCAGGAAAGCTCCGAAAATCTAAAAAGGAGGAATGTGTGAGTAATCAATTCGGTTGTGGAATGATAAGTTTACCATCAAGAGGCCCTTGTATGCGTAGATGGATCCTACGAAGATGGTTTGATGTTCCGAAGCGCAGTACTCGTTTTCCGGGATGATGATGATGTCTTCATTGGAAGGGTGAGGCTAAAAACATACATATTTTATTTTATGTACAGATTGATGGACTATTAGCTTCTATATTTATACGAACCACGAGGAACTTGTATAACCTAAGAGAGCAGATCTAAAGAGCAGAAGAAGAAGAAGAGGTTGATGCTTAGTTGTTGTGTGTAAATGTTATGAATGGCAGATAAACACACCTGCTCACAGGCAGATTGAAAATATGCCGATCTTTTAAATGAAAGTTTTAGCGCAGTCAAAAGCGTGGAGAGTTTGGTTGTACGTCGTGTTTGTCTAAAATAACGTGAGTACAATAGGGATCGACACAGAAAGGTTTGTAGATACTATAAATATTATCAAAGCATATTTTTGCAGTGCCTTCTAAATACGAAGCAGCTCCAAAGTTTTTTGTTAACTTCACCTAGGAATGAAGAAGAAATTAAGTCTAAAGGGGAAAGTGGCAGTGGAAAAGGTCTGATCATGCATCCTACCACTTTAAATTCAGTAAATCTTAGATATACAGGGTCGCTGATATGTATGGAAACGTTCGAGTATTTCTTAAAGTAAGATAGCTAGCAAAAAATGTTAAACACAAAACTTTTTGACTGTTCTCTATACCTAATTTTGCTCTATGATAATAGATCTTAAAAACCTTAAAACGTTTGTGTTTAGCATTTTTTGCTAGCTATCTTACTTTAAGAAATTACGACCGTTCCCTTACATATCAGCGACACTGTATATTAGGTACCACATTAAACATCCAACACTACCCTTACATAACGCTCCATCTGTTTCGTGTCTCTATAAAAGGGGTCTGCCACCTGCCACGTGGTCATGATGACCAGGTCGATGAAGAGCAGCACTCCCACCACCATGAACAGCTGGTAGTCTTTGATGACCTTCTTGTTGAGCTTCACGTCGGTGAAGATGGAGTGCACCCTCCACGTCTTGCTGAACATGGCGCCGAAGGCCAGGGAGAAACCGGCCATCAGGGACCAGGCCCTGGCCGTGCATATGTAAGGAAAGGCGTCTGGAAAAACGAAAATGTGAAAAGCGGAGTGGGTCAAGATAATTTACCAGGCAAGATTATTGAAAATAAATCTATATTCTATAAAATATAAAAGTACAGGGTGCGGCAGCATAACTTCCTTTTTTCAAAACTTAATAAAACCCATTGTATGAATCAGAACATTTTTATTTGTTTTTTTTTTATAATATAGGCGCATGCCTAAAGTTTTGTTTACATAGTTTTGAAGATCAAATCAGATAGGTGACGTCCCCCATTCTCCATACACTGAGTAAACCGATTTCTGGCGTTTGTCATGACTTGCCAGCATAGCAGGCGTTATGTTGGCAATTTCTTGTAGGGTTCTTGCACGGTTCACATAAACACGGGATTTCAAAAAAAAAACCCATAGAAAAAAATCACAAGGGGCCAAATCGGGAGAGCGGGCCGCCCACTCCAAATCGTCCCTAATTGAGATGAGGCGCTCTGGGAAGTGTTCCCTCAAAACAGCCATCGATGCTCACTGCCTCAATGTTTTCAGGTGATCTAATGGGGCGAGGGACTTCAGTTCTTCGACTTGTCGCACTTGCAGTTTGTCTGAACGTAGTGACCCACGTACCAATTGATTTCCGGTTGCGATCACAGAACATCCGCTCGAAAAGTAGGCCTCAATGGCAAAAGCAAGCTCCTCACTGTTCCAACGCATGATGGCGCCTGAACTGTGCCGGGACAAAACTTTATAGTCCCGCCTCTCGAACGAAACCACTAGCGCTCCGCTACGACATCAACCGACTGAATGGCGCGCATTTTAAAAAAGGAAGGTATGCTGCCGCACCCTGTATATTCTATTTTTGATTCAAAATTACTGAGTGTTACCATTTATTACACTACCACAATCAGCTTTACGTTCAGTATTAGATATAGCGTAGTTTTAAACGCTCTTTCAACTATATTCTAAACAAATCACATACCATGTAAACTTACCTATACTGGACAGTCCAGAATCCAATCCCAAGAATATTATGCTCGTGTAAGTGAGCATACAACCTATGATGATGAGATTATTCAATTGAGGACTTGACATCTTTATATATCGTTGGTTCCTATACTTTATGTTGAAGGCTAGGAACACTATGGCCATTATTATGCCACACACTGCCAAAGTGGCCAGTATCGCGTAGACGGTTTTGTTTACCCTGGTGTGTTCAATGATGACAAGAGTTCTATCTTTTGGTGGGTGTCTGAAACATGAGAAACAACATACCACCTCATTCATTTGTGCGGAAACATCGAAAAACAGCTAGTTAAAATAAAATAGAGAGTGAATCACATCATCACGAGATGTTGGTTGGGAAAGATTATAGCAAATGAATTGCTTTTTTGTAAATTGGATGGTGATATTTACTTTCCAATCCACTTCAGAGGTGCCCCAAGGGTCAAATCAAGGTGCTGGGTCGCCGCGCTGTACTCTCCTACTTTTATTTCCTGCCCATCCTGGAACTGCTTCAGCAAGATGCTCGCCTTCCTCTCGTTGTCGTAAAATCTTACTGGTCCTGTCACCCCTGGAAACAGAGAAAGTACTTTCACATTAAAAACACTCTTAAACATAAACTTGAAGGAGCCTCAAAAATATTGGATCAAAGAGAGATCAATATAAATACAAACTCGGCCTCTACTTCATCAAATACATGCGCAGGGCTTTCCATAACCAATTATAAAAATTTTCCCGCACTAGTTAGGAAAAATCGAACTTTTCCTAACTCAAATTAGTTACTATGAAGCGAGCGCGTTGCTCAAGCTTCTGAAGATGTAGAATGCCGATAGATGGCAAGTGCGTTGAAACGTAGAGCTGCAGCCACTCACCTTCAAAACTTGTATTGTAGAGGGCGTCCAAAAATAATGTCTCCCAGACCGGATCCCTATACTTAAAGTCGTTCACAGTTTCGTTCTTGCGAAAGTGCTTTATCTTGTGCGCCACGTTCTGGATGGCTAGGGCTACGGCCCATATCCCATCGTAGGTATAACCATGGAATCTCGAGTATTCGTTTCCCCTCCTGGAGTCGTACTCCATCCTGTACTCGTCTGCAGTCTGAAAATTGTTACATTACAGTTCTTGAAGGGGCTTGGAACCTTTGGTGTGAAGATATCACTGATGTAGCTTTCCACATAACACCAAAACACTATACTATCATTTGGAGATGATATCTCCAGATGATGCCAAGTTGGTTGGCGAAACACGCGTCCAGTATAGTATAGTGTTTTGGTGTTATGTGGGAAACTACGTCAGTGATACATTACAGATATTTATGCTAAAACATAAATCATCGAGGTAACCGTTCTAAACATGTTTGTAGATAATTACAAATACTGTTTAAAAATCAAAGGGAAGTAGATAGGCTATGGGCGTACTGGGCCAAAAACGCGTGTATTTTTAAAGGGGACTAAATTTTAGTAATTTTTGAGTAATTTTACCCCCTTCACTTTCCCTTTTGCCCTTGACGTTATCCGTAAAGTACGTCACGCGTATCCTGAAAAACGTCACGTTTCCTATAAAAACTGCATGTGTCCTGAAAAACGTCACGATATCAGAATAATATGACGTGTTTCAGGATACGCGTGACGTACTTTACGGATAAAGTCAAGGGTTAAAGGGAAAGTGGAGGGGGTAAAATTACTCAAAAATGACTAAAATTTAGCCCCCTTTAAAGATACACGCGTTTGTTGCCCCGTACGCCCATATCCTATCTACTAAGCGATCAAAATTAAGTCATTAGAGTGATTATTCTACATAAACCAATCTCACGTACTATTCCGGAAATGGTTATTTCTCCGCTGGTCGACAGCGGCAGAAGGTCGGTCAGGATGGTCTGTTGTAAAGATTCTTCCAGTTCTTCCAGCGTGCAGTTGAACTCGAAGTCTAACTTCTTCCACCACTCAAAGCTGTAGGTGCCCATCACGATCCACTGGTACTTACGGCCGTACATTTTAAGTTTGTATGCCTCGCAAAAAACTTCTCGTGCCCATTTTTCGTTGAAGTTACCTAAAAAAAATGCCCATCACTTTAACCTGCCATTATTAGTAATGTTAATACCACAGGCATATGTCAGATTCATGATTGATAAGATACGACCTATATTGTTTTTATTCCTAATAATAAGGAATCTAGATTTTCTAAGCTTCTTACAATTTTCAAACCATGTTGAAAAAATTCAACCCGTTCACTACAAAGTACCTAAAATAATTCTGGTATCCTTCTCCTTGAGTTTGGTGAGAGCACTGGTAACCTCATTCGTAAAACTCTGCGTCTCGAGCACTTGGTACCCCATGGTGTCCAATTCCGCCACCAACCTGCAAAATGTACGCGATAAAGAAGGACTCGACTGCTTTTTGAGCCGCTTTTCTACCTGTTATGAGCAAGAGAGTACCTCGGCTCGTTCTGGTACATCGTCCCGACCTTAGTCCAATTGAACTTCTTCAAGAGAGACAGCCTTGGGGAGTTGAACGCGTTCTCCGAGGGCACTATGCGGAAGAAGTTCGGGAAATTTTCCTTGGTGAACATGGGGTGGGTGTCAGCGTATGATAACTGCGACATAAAAGAGATGGTTGAAGGTAGAAGTTGTACAATGTGGTCCACGTATAAATGACCAACCTCGCTTTTTACTATATTTTTACCTAGTAAATATATATTTTTTTTGTTTTAAAAACCAGCCCTTGTGATTTTTCCTGTAAAACTTTATTCCGATTTCAAAACTTTGAAAACCTTCCCTTAAATCCATTTGATTTTTCCTGTAAAATGTTGCTCCGATTTCTCAATCTTAATTACCTAAAAAATGTACGGGGTGTACCAATAACTAACCTTTTTAATTGAATACCCTGTATATTTTGCAAAAACTAAAATTCCCTAAGTGTTCTTAATCCAACGATATAATTCCTTGGGGTTCTCAGTTTATGTTAGACTAGACTGTACAGGGTGAATTAAAAATAAATTATATTAGTTATTTAGTATATTATAACAGAATTAGAGAAAGTATTGTCAATATAGGGTAGACGATGTTGATCGTCTGGTCGTTGTTGGTCGGGTATTGGAGTACAAGGTGTTAGATTTGTTAAATCAGTAATCCTCGATTTTATACAGGGTGAATCAGTTTATACTAGCAGGACCCTGGAATTCGATAGAACACCTGATTTTAAGTGAAGTTTGTCATATAAACATATGTCGGGAATCGCTTCGTTTTTGAGATACAGGGTGTCAAAGTTTTGGTTTTTTTTTAGTGTTTTCCACACAGCTCCTATAGTTTTCAAGATAATTTGTTCAAATTTTTACGGTAGATTACCTATGATGGTCCACAAATTTTGACATATGTAAACGATTTGAAAACGTACAGGGTGATATTTTTTCGGGGGTCAGGCTCCCTTCTATCGTCCAGAACTTTTTTGTGGTGCGCCACTGACTGCTCATTTGCCAAAATTTGGATTCCATGTTCAATTTAGAAACTTTTTTGTCTCTTGCATTTTTATCGTAGCTGTAACAGTTGTCGAGTAATTTGAAGAAATCTCTGAAAGAATATGTTATTAAAAAAAATATTTTTATGAAAATGTTCACTAAAAACAATAATCATTGTCAAACGAAAGTTCATTAATCTAAATTATTAATGGTTACATACTTACAGTACAACTTTTGCCACTAATTATTTATTTTTTATATCATTTCAGAGACTTAATAATTAAGTAAAATAATTAAGAACTAATAATAAACCAAGGCAAATACAAATAACTTTACAGATAACCCGAAATAATTTTATTTTCAAATTAAAATTTTCAAAATGTGATCCATTTTGTTGGATACATAATCGGCATCGCATTTCAATAGACTTTCTTGCTGAAACTAAGTGATGAACTCTTATGTCTTCGCAAGCATGCCTTATACGCCCTCTAAGATCGTCAACATCTTGAACAGGAGTGGCATACACTTTTTCTTTAAAAAAGTCCCACACAGAAAAATCCATTGGTGTTATATCTGGGGAACCTGAGGGCCGTGCGATTGGACCTCCACGTCCAATTCACCTCTCTGGATAATTGTCGTCTAACCAAGCTCTTACATTTTTTTCAAAATGAGCTGGGCAGCAATCCAACAGGAACCAAGCTTGCTGTCTTAAATTTAGAGGGACATCTTCCCACATATTAGGATGTTCGGTTTCTAGAAACTGTATGAAGTTTTGCGAACTGACCCTTTCTGGCAAAAATATAGTCCAAATAATCGATTTTCAAAAATTGCTACCCATACGATAAAGCTAAACTCATTTTGAAATTTTCTTTGCCGAATTGCACGTGGATTTTGCTCTACCCAAATATGTTGACTTTTGAAATTTACTATCCCACGTTGGGTGAAGCAAGATTCCTCAGTCCATAATACATTGGATAAGAAAGTTCTATTATTTTCTAATGTGTTAAGGATTCAACGACAAAAATTCACTCTGCGTTGTTCGTCGCCAGGATGTAGACCTTGGTTTATTATTAATTCTTAATTATTTTACTTAGTTATTAAAAAATAAATAATTAGTGGCAAAAGTTGTACTGTAAGTATGTAACCTCTGACAATTTAGATTAATGAACTTTCGTTTGACAATAAATGTTTTTAGTGAACATTTTTATAAAAATATTTTTTTAATAACATATTCTTTCAGAGATTTCTTCAAATTACTCGACAACTGTTACAGCTACGATAAAAATGCAAGAGACAAAAAAGTTTCTAAATTGAACATGGAATCCAAATTTTGGCAAATGAGCAGTCGGTGGTACACCACAAAAAAGTTCTGGACGATAAAAGGGGGCCTGACCCCCGAAAAAATATCACCCTGTACGTTTTCAAATCGTTTACATATGTCAAAATTTGTGGACCATCATAGGTAATCTACCGTAAAAATTTGAACAAATTATCTTGAAAACTATAGGAGCTGTGTGGAAAACACTAAAAAAAAACCAAAACTTTGACACCCTGTATCTCAAAAACGAAGCGATTGCCGACATATGTTTATATGACAAACTTCACTTAAAATCAGGTGTTCTATCGAATGCCAGAGTCCTGCTAGTATAAACTGACTCACCCTGTATTTAATCTGAGGTGGGTTCCAGACCATAGGAAATAGGTCGAAAGGTCAGTGAACTGGTAGATACTTGTCAATGGTCTAAGTATTATTGATTTTGGCATTATAGGTTATTGATCTCAAATACTGTCTCTAGAAAATACATTATTTTTTACAACTTTATTAACACATTTACATCTTTCTTTATATAGAAATTAAACCAAAAAGTTAACTACGCGATAAACTATTAATGAGATTATCAAATATTATGGTTCTATAAAGTTTTATATTTCCTTGTTACCTATAATCGTAGGTATGCAAAGAAATAACCTTATTATTTTTAAGATATGTCGCAAACAACTACTTTGCGTGTAGTATGAACCGCCCAACATTGAATTACAGCAGCATATCTTGACATAACCTCAACTTATTGTCTTTAATACATTTTTCTTTCCAATACTGTTATCTACGTTTTTTAAATAATGTATCTATTATTAATAATAATTAATTAATAAATAATAATTTTTTTATTAACACATGCATTAATTACAGCAGCATATCTTGACATAACCTCAACTTATTGTCTTTAATATATTTTTCTTTTTAATACTGTTATCTACGTTTTTTAAATAATGTATCTATTAATAATAATAATTAATTAATAAAAATATTTTTTTTATTAACACATGTCAAACATTTAACTTACGTATAGTTTTCAGAAGTGACTTGTCGAAATAATGTCAAAATACAAAAATTCCTTGCCTATTAATGGGGCCCACATTTTTTAGATAATATTTAGTTCTTATAGTCGTGATAAAGTAGTTAAGCTAAATTAATCTCCCTCTTACTTGCGTTAGATGCCAGTGCTTGGAGGCCTTCGCTATAGGGTCCGTAACGTGAGTGCAAGCAGCTCCAAACAGCATAAGTTTGTGCGGACCGCTGTGCATCATATCAAAGAAAGCCTTGACCCCAACGGCGGCGTTGCACTATAAAAATAAGAAATACGTGTAAACAGATTACTTTTTTTTTCGATAACCTCCCGACGGTATTAACCTAATTGGCGAAACGCGCAACGAGTGATTTGCAGTGTTGGTTTTTTTGTTTTAGTTAATTACCGATAATATTTACATGATTGGCGGAATGCGCATCGAGTGTGTTTTGTGTGTTTATGTTAAGATAAAATTGTATTTTTTTTTGTTCCATAAAAAATATAAAAAAGTTTTATAAATATTTTGGTGTTAATAGTTTGAAAGCACATATTTTATGTTAGAAATGTGTTCGATAGCTGATTTATATCACCGCACTGTTACTTTTACCATACAAATTAATAGGATGCAAATCGGGGCAGTAGGTAGTCCGTAGCAGTTGTAGATGAAGCATTAAACAGGGATGGGATGACAGAGAACGGACTTAGAAAATTACAAAATCCGCCGCAACTGTCTTCCCGACCCCGTCTAACACGTTCTCGATTGTATTATTGATTCTGGATTTAATTTATTTCGGTCAATTTACATCAGGCGTGCTGCAAGGATCTACTTTAAGACCCTTGCTATTTGTGTTGTTCATTGTTCTCTTTAATAGATACAATTAAGTACCAGAAACTAGTATATGTAGAGGAAACTAGTAGTTTCCTCTACATATTAAGTAGGAGGAAACTAGTATATGTAGTAACCATTGCTGTAGACTGTTAAGAATTGCTTTCCATAATCAAATAGGATCTTCAGAACAATTTAATACCTAAATACTGTAAAATGATTGTCGAAAATTAGAACTTAATCCTTAATCATTATTATAACTACAAAGTAAAGTAAATGCTATTCATATGAATACATTAACTGAATCCAGGATGATGTTTAATAGGATATAATCCTATATAGGGGGGAAATATAATCCGTAAAAACAGAAAAATATTAAAATTTTCTAAACTAGATTTTGACCGACAACAGAATCGGTGTGGATCTGTTAAGAACAACAAAATAAACAATCCCAGCCCCTCACTTCATTTGTCAGACGGGGATGACTGGTCAAAAAAGGGATGTTTCCGCAAAAATAGAAAAATATTAATATTTCCTAAACTAGACTTTGCCCGACAACGGGATAGGTATGGATCTGTTAAGAATAACAAAATAAACAATCCCAGTCCCTCACTTCATTTGTCAGACGGGGATGACTGGTCAAAAAAGGGATGATGCCGCAAAAATAGAAAAATATTAAAATTTCCTAAACTAAATTTTGACCGACAACAGAATCGGTGTGGATATAAACGCCCAAAAACTCAAGTATATACAGTATGGCTACTGGTTCTTGATAAGTGACAAATATGAGGCAAAAAAAATCCTACCAGGCTCCACTGAAGGTATAAATATATAGGAGCTATTAAAAAATTTCGCATCTATTCAATTTTTTTGTAGGCTCTCCCCCTTTCGTCGCTGATCAAGAACTAGTCACCAAACTCTAGCAGGAAAGTCTCTGACCTAAAGAATAAAAACCAAACTGGACAACTTTCTTTGTCTTCTTATACAGGTAATATATATCTGTCTGTAGAAGAGAGTGGAACAACCTTTCTACAATCTGATGCAAGTTGTTCTAAAATTGGATAATATTGAACTTCTGTCTTTAAGATCTATTTTCAATACGTAGCGTACCTTATTATTAAAAATGTAGCTATTATTGTACAATTTGGCTAACATAAAGTCTTTCCAACTTACCATGGTGTCATTCCACCACATGTGCAGCCTGTAGTTCCTCAAAATAGCAGAATGCTCGTTGACGTGATCCAAGGCTAACTTGACACTAGGCATTACCCCTCGACCTAAAACCCTTCCTTTAAAAAAAACTTAAAAAACACCCTTCACGGCAACCCCTAACCTGTATCGGAATTCTCAACTCCCCTGCCAAAGGGGAAGAATCCCGCTATGTAGACGTCGTGCCTCCTGTTGTCCATGTTGGGTTTCTGCAGGTTTGCCCCATGAATCGACAATAGTAACAGGAAGAATATCTCTTTGGAGCACTGGGACATATTTCCGGGCACCTCGGTTCACTTATCTAATTATAAAACAAAGAGTAGGTCATCACTTTACCTCAGATCACTCGGTCCTTTGGTACTAGCACTGGTCGTGGTCACAAAGAAAGTTTGCGGACATGTTTCGGAAAGCGCAGTGGATTTTTCGCGTGCGAAACCCTCATTTCCTAGCCATTTCTTGGTGTCAGGCCGAGGCACGTTATTTAGAGCTATATTGATTTTGAGCGTAGCCGAGTCGGTGTGCCCGAAAGAGCAGGGCGCAGGTCTTTCATTTTACTTATTTATTTAACTCATCCCTGGGTAACGTTTTGTTTCCCGCTCCTTTTTGGGGTAATGAAGATTGCAGTGGGAGTTTTTTGGCTTTGTTGTAGGTATATAAGTGTGATTTTAGTGTAGATTATAGGTATATAAGTGTGATTATACTGTGGGTTAGTATAAACGCGACTCTTTTACCTTTTTTATTCCTAAATAGTATGAGTTCCAGGAAAATCCTTTGCAACAAGTGCTTTTTAAAACCTATTCAGGCCAGAAGCAGTACATAAAAATAATAAGGTGGATACTCGAAGCGGATGGTTCTTTATGAAACATCGTGAAAATAATTGTTTTGAAAAAACATTGATCTCACTTAGATGTTCTAAGAAATATATAGAAAACACTCTATACAGGATGCCCATTATCTATCTCCTTACATGGCTAACTTTGTTAATAGTGGAGGTAGAGAATTGATTAAATTAGCAAAACTGCAGAACTACAAGAGGAATTCAGTGCCTCCTTCAAATTTAATTTTAATTTTCAACTTTTCGAGATATTTTGAAAAAACTGAAAATCGCCAACATTTTTAAACTCGAATATCTCGAAAACTATAAAAGATACAAATAAAATAAGAATACTGTGTGATAGTGTTTTTCACGTGGCATTAAGCGGTGATATTGAAAATTTCACGGGCATCTTAGTTTTTCAAAAAAAAAAATAAAGTGATGTTTTTTTAAATGGCAACCATAGTTGTCTATGGTATCAATAAAAAGCTTATTTTTTTCAGATTTCAAAAATATAATTTTTAATAAATCGTATTTTTCTTCGTTTGTATACATTTCACAATAACTATTTTAAGATGAACGTTTAATTTTGACGTTTATAATGTGACTTTAGTGTGATTTGACATTTATATTTTATTGTTGTTTACTAATCTACGTTTGTTTCTCATAGCTTACTATGTTAATAAATTATTTGTTCATTACAGTAAACAAAAGAAAAGAGAAAGGTATATTAAATATTATATTTTTGAAATCAGAAAAAAATAAGCTTTTTATTGATACCATAGCCAACTATGGTTGCCATTTAAAAAAACATAACTTTATTTTTTTTCTCAAAAACTAAGATGCCCGTGAAATTTTCAATATCACGGTTGAATTCCACGGAAAAAACACTATCACACAGTATTTTTCTATTATCTGTATCTTTTATAGTTTTCGAGATATTCGAGTTTAAAAATTGTGTAGACTTTCAGTTTTTCCAAAATATCTCGAAAAGTTGAAAATTAAAATTAAATCTGAAGGAGGCACTGAATTCCTTTTGTAATTCTGCCCAATTTTGCTGATTTAAACAACTCTCTATTTCCACTATCAACAAAGTTAGCCATGTAAGGGGATAGACTGATAATGGGCACCTTGTATACTAGTATTTCGGCTTATTAGGACTTTTTCAATAGAGTAAATGTCTATTACTGATTATAGTAATAGACATTTACTCTATTGAAAAAGGCCTAATAAGCCGAAATACTAGTATATAGAGTGTTTTCTATATATTTCTTGGAACATCTAAATGAGATCAATGTTTTTTTCAAAACAATTATAAAAATAATATTCGTTTTATTTTCTTTCTTGATTACACCACCTGTATAAATAATAAGACAGAAAACCAGAAATATTCAAAACAAATATCGAAATTTATTTAGATAATTATTATAATAATAAATATTTATTTTGAATACTTCTGGTTTTCTGTTTTTTATTATTTTACAGGTGGTTCCTAAAGAAAATAAATTGAATCGTGCAGCTCCACTACAAATAAGTTACAGACATTATCTATAAGAATAATATTTTTGTTTTCAATTCAGGTTCCAATTTATAATAGCAGCAAAAATTTATTTGAAGGAGATGCCGAAAACAACTACTTCACGGGAAATATGCCCTGACTGGCGTTGCATTACATCGGCATCTCCATAGGAGTCGCCACATCGTTCATCGAGACCAAATGCAGATACTGACCGGTTTCGCGCTTATTTTGCGCTCATCGGAGTGCCATAGGTAGTGGAGTCGATGAACGATGTTGCGACGTGATTGCCTAATGGGCATCGTGAATGTTAGTAGTGGGGCGAAACACACAACGATGTAATTAATGCAACGCCAGTCAGGGCGTATTGGTCGTGGAGTAGTTGTTTTCGGCATCTCCTTCAAATAAATAAGTAAGATTGTCTTCCTTAACGACAATAGAGGTCACTGCTGTAATGGCACCTGTGGAAAAGCAGGTCGTTATCTGTCTGTCAATTTGACAATAATTGTCAGACAGATAGTAGCACAGACCCAAAGAGGGCACTACGGTGTGTTTCTCATCACTACTAACAGCAGCAAAAATGTTTGCTTACGAGTAATTGGTGTAAAGTAATTTCAATTAATTTTAAGTCTAGTATTTTACAGTGTGCGCAAAAAATTTTACACAAATGGGTCTATGTCGAGACTGTTTAGCTTTTCGACGTAAAATTTTATAATGGAAATTCTTTATAAGAATTTTTTTGTACCAGGCAATTATATTTTTATTTTTTAGTTGTTAGTGTAGGTCATCTGAAGTGTTTTTTAGGAATATGTACTACAATTGTGCTATAATATTGTTTACTAATAAAAAATTAAATAAAATTTGTATTTGAATGAAGTCTACATATATGTAGGTTGTCTATTTTTTTATACATAACTTATCTTTAGAAAAGACGTGTGATTAATTTTTTGTTTTAAAAATCAAACAAACCGTTGTGATTTTTCTAGTAAGATTTAATTCCTATTTCAAAATTTTTATTAATTACTTGCCTAGTTACTTATAGGGTAAACTGGGGATAGACGCGTATACTAACATTTTTTTATTTTTAAAAATTGTATTGTAATAGTTCTTAAAATAATTTTACAAAAAACAACATACAAATTTGAAGCAATATCCAAGATCTTGCACTTTTGAAACAGATGACTATTTGATGGGACACTTGCACTCATTGTTAGGGATAGATGCCCTGATTGCCAGCTGATTTTAAATTATCCTCGGTCCAAGATACCTGGTTGGATATGCGGGTGTATCTCCACCACATGTCCTCCTGTTAAAATATTGTTTAATCTAAAAATTTTACTTTTCGTACTATCACTTGTATTTTAAAATTCCGGACTTTATGCTCTATTCCCATTGGTTACAAAACTGGCATCTATCCTCCATTGCTTATGTGCATCTACCCCCTAATGTAATTAATGCGTGGGATAGATGCCTACCTACGAATTTATTAAATAAATAGATTTTGGAGGGAAATTCTTGGTTTTGACATAACCCTACATTCCTAATTGGCAATATAAATTGAAATTTATATGTGTAAACCGTCATTATCACATAAAACTCTTATTTCTCCGGGTGGTTGCATACATTAAAGTTATTAACGAGTCAAGCACTTACCTTGTACAGCTTAGATTTCTTATAAATAAACTATTATTGTGTACACACATTGGTTAACTATAGACTGATTTAGGCGCATGCATACTATTGAACCTAATTACTGTTTTATTGGCACATTGCCATCTATCCCCAATAGGCGCCTATACCCAGTTTACCCTATGTACTATAGAACTCACTTTCTTAAATGGATCATTCTATATATTTTGAAAAACTAAAATTTCCTGTTTTTTCTTAATCCAAAGATATATTATTCTCTGCATGGGTGGAGCTTCAGTAGTTTTTGAGTCGCAAACCTTGAACCTAAACAACCTTGAAATCTTTTTTTATAGTTTTATCGTAATTTTAGTTTCAATGTTAGTTTTACGTAAGACAGACTGTAGTTACAAGAGTAATGAAAACAAATATTTACCTAGTTGTAATTTAATTTTATTATTTAGGTATACATTCTTTTTGCCACTCTATAAATACAAAAATACTGGAAAATACTTTATAATGACAGCATAGTAATTTTCTGTAACAGTGAAATCATTTTCCACACCTTGCGAGTTACTTTATAGTGACAGTAGTGCTACTTTTCAGCAGCAGCGATTACCACTTTATAATAATACCATTTTTACTTCAGGGGAGCTAAAATGTAGGTATTTATAAAGTAAGTTTACTCGAGCAGTAAAGTCTTGACAGCATAATGAATTTTACTGCTACTGCAAAGAGTTACACTGGCGCCTATGTTATTATAGTGGTCTGCTATAATACTATAGCATCTTTTTGCGTTGATGGTGAAAACAAATTTTCTCAGTGTAGTACTAAAATATCTGCAACTCAACTAAGGTGTAAGACCCCATTGCAGCCATTTTAACAACAGTTTCTTTATATATGCTAATATTGGGCTACTCTATTTGTGGTCCAAATAGTATAGTAATGAAGTAAAATATTTTTTTAATAAATAATAGACACCTGTAATTTTCAAAACAATTTTAATAACACGGTGCTTAATATACACTCTACCAGTAATTTGGTACAAAATTTACAATCACATAGGTGCTAAGGCACTCACAATAACCTAGAAAAATTACAAACACAGAAGAAGGTCGTCTACGTGTACAGGGCGTACCAAGAAATCCGACACTGTCACTGGCGGCAGCGCAGCAAGCACGTTCTATGTTTAGAAGTATATTAATAATCTATGTGGCACAAATTCTAAACAAGCTACACCTTATACTTTTGCATCAAGTAAGTAGCATTGAAAGGTATCGTCAGCTTTGATATTTCTCGGTACGTCCTGGTGTATGGTGTAATTTTATAAAATTAGTGCATTTTAGGTAACTAAAACTCATATTTAAATAACATGAAATCTTATCATAGAAAAACTGTAGGAATCAGCGGAAAACAATATTTGGTGTACATTATCTACAACTTAATAAACCTATAATGGCTATACACAGGTTTTCTCAGTCTAGCTGTATACTTATATACGGGTGCCCATTATCTATCTCCTTACATGGCTAACTTTGTTAATAGTGGAGATAGAGAATTGGTTAAATTAGCAAAATTGGCCATACAAGAGGAATTCAGTGCCTTTTTCAAATTTAATTTAAATTTTCAACTTTTCGAGATATTTTGAAAAAAATTGTCAAAATGTTTAAACTCGAATATCTCGAAAACTATAAAAGATACAAATAAAATAAAAATACTGTGTGGTAGTTTCTTACGTGGCATTAAGCGGTAATATTGAAAATTTCACGAGCATCTTAGTTTTTCAGAAAAAAAATAAAGTTATATTTTTTTTAATGGCTGGTATCAATAAAACGCTTATTTTTTTCTGATTTCAAAAATATAATATTTAATAAATCGTATTTTTCTTCGTTTGTGTACATTTCACAATAACTATTTTAAGATGAACGTTTAATTTTGACGTTTATAATGTGACTTTAGTTTGATCTGACATTTATATTTTATTGTTGTTTATTGATCTACGTTTGTTTTTCATAGCTTACTATGTTAATAAATTATTTGTTCATTACAGTAAACAAAAGAAAAGAGAAAGGTATATTAAATATTATATTTTTGAAATCAGAAAAAAATAAGCATTTTATTGATACCATAGCCAACTATGGTTGCCATTTAAAAAAACATAACTTTATTTTTTTTCTCAAAAACTAAGATGCCCGTGAAATTTTCAATATCACCGCTGAATTCCATGTAAAAAACAATACCACACAGTATTTTTATATTATTTGTATCTTTTATAGTTTTCGAGATATTCGAGTTTAAAAATTTTGGCGATTTTCAGTTTTCCCAAAATATCTCGAAAAGTTGAAAATTAAAATTAAATCCGAAGGAGGCACTGAATTCCTCTTCTAATTCTGCCCAATTTTGCTAATTTAAACAATTCTCTATCTCCACTATCAACAAAGTTAGCCATGTAAGGAGATAGATGATGGGCACCTTGTATATGTAAGCCAGTTTGCCACTAAGACAACCAAGGAAGACATGCCAGATGTATACACTTGCTTATCTTATTAGCAGATGAGTTTATATTTGTACTGAAAACGCTTGTATACAGGGTGTCCCATCTGGAACGCCACTGATCTATTGCGGAAAATCTATAATTCGAGACAATCTGAAAATTTGATTTTCGGGTGTTTCCTAATTATAGTCTCTCCGTAATCGATCGAAGGAGTTCCAAGTGACACACCCAAGTGGAAGTCATATTTCCTACTACAGGTATCTTCATAATAACAGGTGTATACATACTAATATATTATAACAATAACATAATAATTATTTATTAAATAACAGGTTATATTTCTCTACAATAAAGACTAGATAGGGGAACACCCTGTATTGTACAAGTTTTTCTATGATATGTCGACAGATTATTTTTTTATCTGGAATGTATGGTTCAAGTTTTTGAAAATTATTACTAAAAAATTGAGCTAACAAAATATATACGTACTCTCGATTATGTCTAAGCCTGTGAAATGAAATTTGAAAAAAAAATCTTTAAGAAAAAGTGAAACATACTTAATTTTAGGTTATGAATTTGTTATATTTTGATATCAGGAACGGACAAATTCTCAAATGTGTCCTTTTTTAGGTCCTTACACTCTAGATATATCTGAACTTAGATACTCTCTTAAAAAGTGAAGTTGGTGGTAGCATTGAAGTACAGCCTTAAACATATACATTATTTAAAAAAAATATTACGTACAAAATTGCTCTACTTAAGCTTACTTATATGGAATGAAATCAAATCAGGCTACTTACTTATATAGTATTTCGATATAGTTTATCTAAAAATATACGGTGTCCTCAAAAATTCCAAAGGCTACGAAAAAATATACACCCGAAACCTCATTTTGGAGGCACTTCTAGGAGTCTGTGTAAAAAGTACAATTAGATCATGATTTCTCAAACATTCAGTACGTACTCATTAACAATGACGAAGGCATATTTTAATACTGTGTATGAGCTGCGGAAAATGTTTATAAAATGTGTAAAATTGACAACATTTACTATACCTATATAAATATTTAAGAAAACGGTATATCAACGAACAGCCTAAAAACGTGTTCGTTGATATAATGTTTAAGGATTAGAAAACATTGTTTAAACTTTTCATATACCAATTCAAATTCATCAACAGTTCTTGTACTTTTTTCTGTTTGGAATGACGAGTATCCATTGACACCCTGTATGAAAGGCATATAATTTTAAATTGGATTTACCTAGAATCACACTGTAAATTATTTTCTTTTGCATTCTACTTATATATATATAAATATTTATTTATTTATTCATATAACAGTATATGTACTCGTATATTCAGAAAATAATGGAAACAAAAAACCAGAAATATTAATATTGATTTCTTAAAATCTACTTTTTTAATATCACACAAAAAATTCATGTTTGAGAATTATTAACAAAAGGTAAAGGTGTTTTAATATTTTGCACGCCAAGTAATTGTAAATAATCAATCATTTTCAATAGAAATGGTCAGCTTTTTATGTATTTCACAAGATGTAGGTACCTACGAATATAAAAATGGGTATTTATACATCACACTTCATGATCATGACAAATTCAAATATTTTCTATAGGCAATAACTGAATAGCTGTAAATTAAAACAAAATGTCATTATTACAACCAAATCAACAAACATGCAACAAAACATAGAAGTACCTATATGGAAATGTGATACGTTATAATGGTATATAATTGTTTTAGACGTTATTTAGAGGGTAACAGGATCTTTCAAGTTTATACGGTATAAGAACGCATGTCTAGGAAGATATATAGGGCAGGTCAAGATGAACGCTAATTAAATAATATATTTAAAAATTAAATACGCGTATAAGCCATTGGAGGTATTAAACTTATATATTTTCTTAAATGGAAGGTCCTGCAGGTTATTTCACTTTTGGATAGAACGTTCTCTTATTAATATGAATTTGAAATAGATATGGGGCGTTGTATAAGAATTGTGTCTTCTGATGAATTTGCTTAGATAATTGGTCAAAAAATTAGTCGCTTAGGACACATCGCAGGTGTTCGTTACAGTAACATTCAACTTGACGCACCCTGTATAAGATTTTATGATAAACTTTTCGTTTTTTGGAAAAGTTTCTATTGACTGGATATAACAAAATTTTATAAGTTTAGTATCAAAATAACGTGTGACATTTCTTTTTGAATTAGAGTATTAAGTTATGAACGAATAGCCTTTACAGTTAACAAGATATGAGTGCTGTGTATGATACGTAAGTACATTGTATGCTGAATTGCACTTGAAACTTCTAGACAGAAAAATACATTTCCCTTAATGAAAGACACGAAAGACCGTGCGGCACAAAATTGTACAACCCGTGATTTGTTTGTTTAGCTATTTTGCGATTTGGCGAAATCGGTAAATAATATTAAAAATGGCACTACTTTTATACACCAGACTACATCGACGGAAAAAACGACATTCTCCCATTCAGATAAACCATAACCAAAGAGAAAAATAAATAAAATCAACTTCTTTAAAAAAAAACTATAAACTAACAAAATATAAACTAAATGGAACAAACAATAACATACTTTGGTATATTTTGGTCCCGTTATCACTTTTTCAACTATGTATAATATAACCTCAGCATATCTTTCTTTTTCTATTTACCAGAACTTTGAGGTCTAGCCTCTCTAACCTCACCACGGGCACAGGCATATCAGTTTTTCTTTTAATTATTAATTTGGGCACCCCTTCCGCGTAGCTTTTGGACTGAACAACGGAATAGTCCCCGTTAACTTTCCTGTCACTAAAGTCACTGTCCGATTCGCTGGTCGTCTCGGTGTACAGGTTGCGAAAACGCCTCTTCTTCTTCTCGGGGACTTTCTTCAGGTGGAGTTTTATCTCCTCCTCCGTGCAAGTCTTTCTGATCTCGTAGGATGGATTCAGCGGCGAGTTGCTCAGGCTCGGCGATTTAATTTTTTCCAATTGGTGCATCAGCCTCTTGTAGGAAATTATTTTCCTTATCTTCTCCATTTCATCGCTCGAGAGTTTCTCATTCTTCAGAAACCTGTGCATCAGGGTGGCTGTTTCCGCATTGGAACACGGATTTATGATATTTGTTGAAGGTTTGCCCCTGGGTATCTGCAAATTTAAGGAACTTAACTTTGAATCGACCTGCTCCTTGTAGTTTTGCAAGATTTCGTCTTCGGAACCCTCTAAGGAAGTGGGTCTTGCGTTCAGGTCGCGTACATCTACAACGATTTTTGATTTGTTATTGTTAATAAGGCCTCTGAATTCATTAAGGCGTTTACGTGAGTCTTCTTTGGTGCTCGAGTTGGTTTTAGGTGATTGGGTTTCCTCCCAATCAAAATAATTGGGTTTGGAACTGGTTACCTCCAAACTAAACTTTCTTTTTGCTACAGAACTATCTTTAGGTTTGCCAAATAATTTTATGTCGTCTAGAGATTTAGGTCTTTGCATTTTAAGTCTACTGGAAGGTTCATCCTTCACGTTTTTTTGGCTTGTTTTCAGCTCTGAAGTACCACATTCTACAGGCTTATTCTCAGATTTAGTTATTGTATTATTCCTCCTAATTTTAGCTTCGTCACTTTTTTGGTCATTTGTGCCAGCGAGTTTTCTTTTTCTACTGTTGTACTCTGCCAGACTTAGTTTTTTCTTGTTATTTGTCAGTACGTTTTCTCGTAGGAGTTCCGATACACTTGGAACCATAATCGCACTTGTTGACTTGTGTTTCATTCTTGGATCCTGCAACTTGCAGTTTTTGGCTGCAAATTCGAGTTTCTCAGTACATCTCTCTGGTTCTTTGAAATCTACACTTCCAAAAGTTACTTTTTTCATTACCTTTTCCGTAAAATCGTGATTATCTTTCTTATTACCAGAATTGTTGACCTTGGTAGAAGGTTCTATGTCATTTGAAACATCTCCATCTTTATTCTTTTCCTCGTTTTCGAGTTTAGTACATTTTTGCACATTAATTTCTAACTGGCATTCTTTTGTTTTTGGTATTTCCTTTGTTTTGATATCATCATCTATTGGATCTTCACTTCTATTTGTTGCATCATCTAGAGTATTTTCAACAGTTACTACTTCTGGTGTTTTATCACACTTATCTTTTGTACCTTTATCTTTGGATTTCATCTCTGTTACTTCTTCTTTCGCAGGTTTTTCGCATTCCTCTAGTTTTGGTTCAGACTCAGGTTCACTATATTCTTCCTGATCAAGTTTATTTGTAGAATCGGCGCTAAAGTTTTCGCAAACTTTCGTCTGCTGCAGTTTCTGCTTTTTCAGCTTTCTTGCTTTTATGAGATCTTTGAACGGAACGAATTCTTCTTCCTCTTCCTTATTTCGCCGAGGCGACTCCTTCTTCACTTTTCTGACTTTCATGAGCTCCTTTATTACCGATTTATTAGGTTCTGAGCGCGTCAATTTTTTCTTGGCGCTACCACTCGTTTTTGAGGAATTTGTACACTTGGCGACCTTCTTCTTCTCGCTCTTCAGCTTTTCAGGTCTCTGTTCTTTGCTAGAGCTCACTTTATCGTTTGGTGAATAGCTATTAGCTTTGCTATTATCAGTGATATCTTCACTGGTGGTTATGGAAGGAATCTGTAAGGCATTATCGTATGACTTTTTCGCCGCTTTGGTACACAAGATTTGTGGGGTATCTAGGTCTAATTGTATTTCTTCTTCTAAACTTATGTCCATTCCTATTATAATTTCGCTGGTAGATTCTATAATATCTGCGTCAGGGCTGACTTCGCTAACAGAAACCACTTGGGACACTTCTAAATGGTCACCGTCAACTGCATTGGATTTTAAATGCTCATTTATCTGGGTAGTATCTAAGGTTTCGTAATTGTCATTGAAATCGACTATTGTTGACTCTGATAAAGGTACCACAGTGATGACTTTCTTGCCGTTAATAATATTGACGCTTATTTCAACTAGTTCACCTGCTATTTCTAATAAAACATTGTTTTCGTCGACGCGTATAGCGTTTCTGTACTGGATCTCATTTTGGCTAACTAAGTCTGTGGTGCTTTCTTTTATATTTAGTTCTGATGTTACTTCATGTAAGGTATTTGCGGAATTTGCGGTATATCTTAAATCATTTTTGTCTACGACAACTTCTTGTTTCTCTAAAATATTCGAAGTATTGTTAATAATACTTTCATCTGCTACTGTGGGCAGTTCCTTTATTTTCATTTCATTATTACGCACAGTTTCTTCTATTACTGTATTGTTTTCTTTACATTTTGGAGGATCTGCTAGAAAAACCGCATTTTCCTCATTTGGTTCCTGTATCCCGCGGTCACCTATTTCGGAAATTATTACTGGTTTTTCATCATCAGTTAACGCTATTTCTTCAGTTGTTTGTTTATATACGTCCAATTCTCCAGATTCAGTCGTTTGTTTTTCATTTACAGGCTTTGTTGTAGTATCCATCATTTCACTTTCTCTAATAGTTATCTTTTCATCTTCTGCTGCTTTAGTTATTATGTTTTCTGTAATATCCACATCTTCCTTATCAGTCTCAGTCCCTTCTGTTGTCACCATTTTATTATCATTAATATTTTCATCAGATTCTTTATTGGTTATTTTAGCGTTCTCTGCATCAATTATTTGTGTATTTTCTTCAGCTATTATTTTTTCTTTTGGGTTGACTTTCTGATCAGATGCATCGCTTATTTCTGCTTCAATTTCAGTAGACCCGTTTTCTTCATTTTTCCGTTCACAATTATCATAACTTTCATTTGTTTCATTAGGTTTTTGACGATATACAAATGATGCATCTATTTCTTTTGACAAAAATTCTTTAGTTATCTGTATATTTTGTCTCAGTTCAGCCAATAGGGCGTCTGGTTTTGATTTATTTGTATTATTTCCAATATTATTGATAATGTCGTCGACCGAGAATATTCTTTTGGTTCTTCTAATAGTAGGTTTATCTATTTCTTCTTCAGGTAAATTGAGGTCAGGTACTGAGTTCACGGCCTCTTCCTCGAAATTTTTTAAATTTTCTATTTTATCATCTATTCTTTTTGTATAATTTTCTTTAGTGGTGGTTTGTCCAGACACAATTACTGACGTACCTCCTTCAACGACGTTACAATTTTTTAGCACATGTTTTTCTTCATCTTTTTTATTTGGAATGGTACTAGCTACATCTTGTGTGTCTGATTTTTCATTTTTGGTTTTGGGAATAGTATTTTTGGACACTTCTTCATTTTCAGAAGGTGTAGACGGTGGTTCTGCATCTTCTCTTTTGATTTCTTTCGTCACTTCCTCTTTGAGTTTTTCCTCTTTTTCTACTTTTATTTCTTTATTACTTTCATCTCTTACATTTTCAAAGTTATTTTCAATTACCTCATTCTCATCTTTCTTAATTTTATCGTGGTTTGGGATAGAATTTTTTATTGCATCCTTATCCTTATCACATTGAGTTGTACTGGTAAGTGTATTCCCTTCAGCAGCTATTTCATAATCCGAAGCAAATTCTTCCTGGTTCAATTTACTTTCCTTTTCATCTTCCTCAATCGCACCCCTATTTTCCACTTTACTTTCTTCTACTTGATCTTGATGATTAGGTTTGTCTTCTTCAGCTTTATTTTCCTCAGGAGTACTTTGAAGAACCACAGGTAGTAAATCAATGATAGGCATATTTTTCAATTTGTAATCGTTTGCGTTATCATTTTCCGAAGCATCTTCCTCCCTTTGCATGTCTTCCGGATTTTCCAATAGTTTCAGGGGGCTTATAATAGAAGTGTTGTCATTGAAGTCATCTATCTGGTCCATATTTATCGGTGAACAGTTTTTATCAACAGTTTCTTTCTTGCATTCCTTGAATATCGTTTCAGCGAGTTGTTCCAAAGGATTCTCCAGTATAGGTAAGCTAGTACCAACCTCCATTTGGCATTTCTGAGTTTCTACGCCCATTTCAGTTTCCTTAGGCACGTTTAGTTGACTGGGCTGTATAACGGTATTCTGATGGATTACCACTCTAGGTTTATCATTTGTGCTGAACACATTTTCGTTTTCTCTTTGGTTTATTTCATTTGGCTTGCTGGCTAACATGCAATCTGGCTTTGAGGGATCCATAATGTGTAGATTAACAACTCTATCTGTGGTGCCATCAGTCGATTCAACTTGATTAGTTTTGTCGACTAGTCTAACCACTCCAGTAGAGTTGTCGATGGTTACTCCACTTTTTAGGAAGTACTGACCGTTTTCCGAAGTGACCTGCAAAAAGGAATTGGTTATAAAACAGTTCTATATATAGAAATTGTATAACAAAGATTAGTAAACAACATGGTACAGTATCACTTCAACGGTGTCAAAATTTTGAATACATATGTTGCTATCTAGTTAAAGGAACTTTACCAGCGGTATTCCATTCTCTGAGGTGACCAATGGAATCCCATTTTCCAGATATTGAAGTTCGGACGCGTTTATCATATAAACAGTTTCCGTCGACTGCTCATCACGGACCCTCAAATTTTCCTTGCACAGTCTATTGTTTTCTATTTGGTTCATTTCCGAAGCAGTCTCCTCATCCGCCCAGTTTTCTATGTATTGCTTGATACTGTCGGATACAGTAACTCTGTTTTCCGTCAGCTCCTGCTGTGCCATCTGGTGGGGCATATATTGCGCGGTCCTGAAAATACATTTATGAATGTCATAGTGGTATGTCATTGGTGTTTGGTTTAGATATTGAGGTAGTATGGGTTTAGACTAAATAGATAATGAACAACACTTGTATCTAGAGAAACAATATTTGGGCTGGAGATGTTGGAAGGAACATAATAATTACTAATTCGTTACAAGTAAGAAATACACTGAAATGTTACTTACCGGCAGTGTTGAGGGTAGTACTCTTGTGATGCCACAGGTCCCCTACGGTGCTGGTAATGTTGGGCATATTCTGGCGTGTTGTACTGGGGGTAATTAGGAGAAATTCTTTGGGGTATCGCGGTGTAGTTCATGGGAGGCATCGGCAGGTTGTCCGTGTAGCCCCTCCTAGGTGAAATACTCCTCTCGTGAGGATTGGTCGAAGGAAACCTAGGCGGCATCTGTGGATTCCTCGTATAACTACAAGAAGCCGGGTAGTTGGAATAGTGTTGCGCGGGCATATACCCGTGAGGGTACGGGTTATTCTGCAAGGACGTGGGGTAGTTCATGTAGCGCTGATTCTGATGAGGGTACATTCGGTTCTGGTCCATGGGTTGGTAAGAGGACTGGGACTCTTGGAGGTGGTGTTCGGTCATGATGGATCTAGCCATTGTAGGATGGATCCTCCTCAGCTTCGACAGAAAGTCGTTCTCGGTCGGGTACTTTCGGATTTGAGGGGGCACGTTGTACTTCTGCATTTGATGGGGCAGCTGTTGGTACTGATTTTCTTTGGGGTAGTACTGAGATTCGGGTTTGTACGACGGGTGGACCTAGGAGACAGATTATTCCTGTTTATTTTAAAGTTTTATTTGGTGAAGTGGTTGGTTTTGGGCATGCGTAGGGGATTGTTTTGATGTGTGTTAAATGATTTGGGGAGCTTTTAGAAATTTATCGAATATGTTGATACTCAAAACACTTCAGAATTAAAAATATTCGAAAAATCCATTACCTGATGGTCTTTTTGCAGGTATTGGGCATGGGGGTGAATATTAGGATCAGCAACATAAGATTGTTGGTTGTTGATATGTTCCGGATATGATGGCTTCATATGCGGTTGCGGTATATTGCACATCTCCATGAATTCTTTTCCTTTGGCTTTCTGTATGACGGAAGGAGAAATCTGCTCCTGCAAAGGTTGATGTTCGGAGATCTCGGAGTATTTCACTTGAGATGACAGGCTAGAACTGAAAAGTTTGTTGTGAAAGCGAATTTACTTCTGTTCAAATACAGATTCTGGGAATAACTATCATCTAGCGTTTCTACCACCCTACCTGTAATCGGGGAACTGCGAGGGGTACCGGTAACAGTCTTGAGCCCTTGGAGGGTAGTGGTTGTGTGGGGCCACCCTCGCCACGTGACTTTCGGCCACTGTTGCCCCTGTGTCGTTCAGCTGTTGCTTATCCACATCCTTTTTCCGAAACTGTCGCAGCTCCCTCGTTATACTCCCGCCGCTTGGCTGCTGAAGCAAATAAAACAGTTAATTGGGTACTAGCTTTTTGCCCGTTTTATAGAATTAGACAGAGCGCTTAGTATCACGGCTAAGATTAAGTTGGATAACTCCAAAACTTTAGTAGGTAATCTGACTGTAATTTATTGCTTCCATGCAGCGATCTATTCCTCCGATAGAGTGATCAAGGATCGCGATTCAATTATCGCCGCTATACGGTATTGTACCGCGTTCATTAAACAGGATCTTTGGAAATTTGTTCACAATAAAAAAAAATCACATATTTCGTAATCCTTGCAATCATCGGAGACATTGGAAATGATAACACCACACATGAAACATAATTATAAGCGCGCCAATCGTCCTATCAAATGAAATGCTACTCCATTAAGCGAGTACGGTATTATAACTCAATACTCTCCACTACTCTTCACGTCGCTCGGACGCTGCGCTATCTATATTGGTGGCATTGGTCTAAATTTGCTTCTATATAAGAGTAGACATCTATAGAAGCACCAGTATTCGCGCTATAAGCCTGAGCGCGCCGTAATACTTTACTCGCGCTTTTCAAAAGTTCGATAATTCGAAAACGGTTACAGATATCAATCCAAAATTTTTTTTTTAACTTTTTCTAAATTTTGGTTACATTTGATTCGCCTCATATGCGAACATAAACATTTGCAATGTTAAAAAGATACAATAGGAAAAATAAATACAAGTATAATCTCATTTTTTTAATATTGCCCAGTTTATTACTATTGGGCATAGGGCCATTGTACCCTAATATCAGTATGTAGTGAAAGAACTTTCACTACATACTGATATATAGAAGAATATGTATTGCCATTAAAAAAATTAAAATGCTTAATTTTAGAGATGTGTTGTATTTTGATGAGTATTATTGGTACATCAGTTCTGTAAATTTATGTACGACCACCCTGTAGAACTGTGAGAAAGAATATCGCATTATTCCTTTGCGGATTATTTCGTTATTTTTATTCTATTTTATGTTGTAACTAATTTTCTATCTATTTTTGAGTTGTCTTGTAAAAAAAACAAACATTTACTTTATTTAATTTAACTATAAATCAATTAGCGGAATGATCGATTATTAAATGAAGAATGACAAATAACTTTTTTCTTACAAATCAAATTTAATTGCAAGTACTAATTGTTTGTGCATACATTAACTATTATTAAATCGTGTATTTGCTTATTAATTAGGTCAATTTCTGCAATGTTTATTTTTCATTTTTCTTGCTAAATTAATATAACATGCAATTTCGCTCAACTTTTGTCACATTTATTGTTTATATGTCACATTAATACACACACCGCTGCTAGCAATAAACCCCCTACCCCAAAGGTGAAAGTTTTAAGGGAGTGATTAGAGATTAAACTTGAGGTTTACCAAATTGTAAACAAATATGGAGGAAGACGAGTAAAAATTTTGCATTTCATATCACATCATCTAGCAATTTACCATTCAACTGGCATAAATATAGTGACTTCATGTGCTAGTTAGGGTGAAATAAAGGATAAAAAGAGTAGTAAAAGCAGTCAAACGTCCCATAAGTGCTTCATTGCTAATTATATGAATTTTTTGGGTTGAAATAGGTACCTTAGTTTTTGTTTACTTAACATTTTGGACTAAAATAAGTGTGATAAACTGTATGGTGATACCATATTAGTGCTTGTTTTTTGTTAAATAATGTTTAAATTAGAATATATTTTGCTTTTATAAGACTAATAATAGAAAAGTATAGACAAGGTGCAACAAAGTGGTTATGTTGTGTACATAAACGTGTTCCCAGTTATTAAATTGTTACATGCCTTTTGCAAAAATGAATGAGAAACAGTTTCTTATACTAGGGCCAAACTTCTACGTATCTTCAATCTTAAACACTTCTATTGACACATTTTGTGGAATGACACCTATAAACAATGCAGTTTGTGCTGTGCTGATTTCTTTTGAATGCCATTGTAAAATGTAAAAATAAAGATGTACAAATACTAACCACGTCGTTTTTAACTTTGTAATACCAAAAAATCACTAGCACCACTAAATTATTACGTTAACCCAACCCAAATACGTGTTATTTATCATTATCAGCAATAAGCCTCCAAAAATTACCTTTTAAGTTGGTTCAAATATTTTCATGCAGAGGGCGCATTCATTTTTGGAATCGTCAATTAAATCATATACAAAAAACGCACGTACACTGAAATTTTTTTTTTTACCTTCAAAGCAAAAAAAAATGGCAGAAAACTATAATAACATAGACGCCAGTGTAATTATTTGCAGTAGCAGTAAAATTCATTATGCTATCAAGACTTTACTGCTCTAGTAAACTTACTTTATAAATACCTACATTTTAGCCCCCCTAAAGTAAAATTGCTATTATTGTAAAGTGGCCATTGCTGCTGCTGAAAAGTGTCACTATTGTTACTATAAAGTAACTTACAAGATGTGGAAAATGATTTTACTACTACAGAAAATTACTTCGTTGTCATTATAAAGTGATTCTACAACTTTTATAGAGATCTGTAACTATTGTGCCAGAAAAATATGTTGACTGTCGTTGTGAAGTATCTTACAGTCACTGTAAAATTATATTTTGTCACTGAATTCCACACGAATAAACCAGTGTAAACTAGTACATAAACTAACGTTCTGTGAACTAACCAAACTTATCAAAAGTTTGGTATTTTATCAATACCAAAAATATCCAAGACCACATTCAACTAATTTTTGCTTGTATGTCATCTTGTTTTTGTCGACAATTCTAGTTCTATACCCTTGACGATTCTCAAATGGTTTGTGAGAGCAAGTAAAATAGCTATTTACCTAACAAGTGCGGAAAATAATTTTTTCCGCACGAGTCTGCCGTTCACCGAATGACGCGTAGCGGAGTTCGGTGAAGCAGACGAGTGCAGAGAAATACATTTTCCGCAAATGTTAGGTACAATAGTTTTTCTACAGACGTGCGGAAATAAGTATATATAATTCGTAATAATTTAATAACTTTTAATAACTATGGCAAACATTAACAATACATAGTAAACAACAAAGAATAAAATTATTCTTTGTTATAATTAACATGGTAGGTAACCGAAAACTGGCAATTATAAGCATTATTAATTAAACTGGGAGCATTTTGATGGTGAGCTTCGTTAGCAATAATGTTGACACTTTTTCTTCTCAACTTGTCATGCTGGTGCTGTTTCACTAGTTCATTGTTGTCAGCAATAGCATCAATTTCACACGCGAAACTTGTAGAAGGTAAGGGCGAAGGCGGAGGTACACTTTCCTCGAAATTTTCTCCTTTAGAATATAGAATTTGGTTGGCTATTCGTTTTTTGTTCCCCATGGATTCGTCCACATATGATTCTGCAACTTTCGTCGATTGCCATCCCCCGAGACGTTTCAAATTAGTAATATCCACTCCAGCGTCAGCCAACATGGTAGCCGAAGAGCGTCTATAACAATGTCCAGTAAAGCTCTCTGGATTTGGAAGTTTCAAAAAAGCAGCCACATCGGATGGCATCTTACCAAACTTATTAATGCCAACAGTTTGAATAGTACATGTACCTTTTTGGAAATTAACAAAAAACCTTTGATGCGGTGTACTTTTGGGACGCAGAGACATGTACTTCTTGATTAAATTAAGATTTTTTTCTCCAGTTATTACAAAGCTTCTACTCTGGTGAGTCTTGCTATCCGGTATTTTCACCAAAAATAAATCTCCTTGTTCGACTACGTTTTCACACAACAGATAAGTCAATTCTTCGCGCCTACAGGCTCCAGCGATTCCAATGATAGTTGCGACTTTGATTAGTAAATAAGTATCGTCAGGCGCAACGCTTAAAAATTTTTCAATATGTTCCTGATTTAACACTTTAGACTTTTTTGGTCTAAAACCTATCATTTTCTTTTTTAAAAAAGCAATCAATTTAAAATGCCTGCTAATATCAACTGTCAATATGCCTGTTTTTCTTAATTTTTAGTATAGATTTCACCATTGAGTACTTGGACCACATTGTAGAAGGTTGAAAATTCTTTGAAATTTCTTGAAAGTAAACTAAAAGTACCTCTTCTTTACTGATGTTCGTTATTTTCTTGTTGATGCACCATTTGACGAACTTTTCGTATTCTTGAATGTACCTGACTTTGGATTTTTCTGGAAGCAAATTCATATCTACTTCTTTTGCTGCGCTCAAAATATATTCTGGAACCCCGTCTTCCATGGCCAGATTGTCAAATTCACCTTCAATCATTCTAATAATGCAGAATTACGAAAAATACACACTTTTAAAAAGCAATTAATCACAAATAAATAATAATAATATCGAAATGTCAGTTTGTTGATTTCTAATGATTGTTTAAGCGTCCTTAGTAACTTGGAAACCTGGTAGCTAAGCAAGACGAAATGCATTAAGCCTGTTACACACTCTGAGATACATATCAGAGACGGTCAATTAATGAATTAATAAATAATAAATAATTATTGTTGCTGCAGTCCATGTTGGTACAAAATATTGTTATAATTTCCTGTTATCTCCATTCACGTTGAGATATACATTGATATGTGTATCGCGACAAACAACGATGCGTGTATAGTAATTTTCAATATTACGTGCGGAAAAATATTTCTGCACTAGTGCGAAAATTTTTTCCGAACTAGTGCGGGAAAATCAATTTTCCGCACGAAAATCAGTGCGGAAAATCGGGTTTTCCGCACGGCTATAGAAAAAGTACTTTTCGCATTCGCAAAGTTGAGTACACTGGGAATTACAATTTGGTACAAGTTAAACACTATTGGCCCCATCTGGTATGGATGCGTACTAGGTAAAATCGATTATAAAAGATAGTTTAATAGTGCAAAAAGTTTCAATAAAATTGCAACATGGTTTGTGCGCTATATTTATGCATTTGGGCATTAAAATTCAAATAGTTACCCGATTTCCAACGACTGAGACAGACGAGCGACGAATTACTAAAAAGTACTTGGTACCAAATATTTAATATTTTGTCTTGATCCTAAATCAGATTGGTAATTTTGTATTTCTTAATATTGAAATTAATGTTGAAATTAATATAAGAACCATAAATTAATGTTTTTTAACGCTCCACAATTCACAGTTTGAATAGGTTATCCTGGTGATACATAGGAATAGAATAATACAAAATAATAACTATATTATTTTTAATAAATTGTCTTTATTTTATTTTTAACATAACCTATATTTACTGACGTAACATGGCATGGAACAAATCAAATCAAACCAGTAAATTCCCTTGCCTGCGCTCATGATTCCAGTGCAGATACCAAAAATAGAAAGGCGGCACATAAAAAATCATTATGAAGCGGCAAAGACAATCATTCTGGAACTCTCTGTACTTTAGTATTATGTATATTTCGTATATATTTTTATGATTTAAGAGAACTAACAGTTGGTTTGGAGGACCCACAAGTTTGTTAAAACGGTGCAATTAGCTTAGTTAATATCGGTGATAATGTGAATTTTATTGATGTACCTATTTGGTGTACAAATTTCTCAACTAGTTTTTATACAAAACTTTATACAGAACACAAAACGAATTATACAACGTATCATTTTTGGTTTTCATCCTGCGTTTTGAAATCATTTAAGGTGATTTTTCACATCTGTGAATTTGACGATTTATACAAAATTCGTAAATACTTTATTGAGACCATAATAGACCATAATATATGGCCCAAAATAGATAAAGAATTATTTGCATATTCGTGTTTCAAATATCGAATTTCGCGGCGGTGAAAAACCACATTCAAATTTATTGTGACGATTTTAAATTGAGACCTTTAAAATTCCCGGGCATTTTGGACTGCGTCGATAATATAGTCCGCTATAATATCGATGACTTGCTGTACCCTGTACCGAACACAGAGCCATCTGCCCAAGGCTTTACAAAGTTGTAGGCTTTTTCTCTGGAGGACTAAGAATTTACATTAGCTTGCTGTGGTTTTAAAATTATGTTAATTAATGCTTAATTATGTTACATAGCACAATTGGCGATTCTAATTACCGGTGAGGGCGCTGCAAATTGTAAACAAATATGGAGGAAGACGAGTAAAAATTTTGCATTTCATATCACATTAACGTTCATCTGCCATAAATATAGTGACTTCATGTGCTAGTTAGGGTGAAATAAAGGATAAAAAGAGTGGTAAAAGTAGTCAAACGTCCCATAAGTGCTTCATTGCTAATTATATGAATTTTTTGGGTTGAAACAGGTGCCCTAGTTTTTGTTTACTTACATTTTGGAGTAAAATAAGTGTGATAAACTGTATGGTGATACCATATTAGTGCTTGTTTTTTGTTAAATAATGTTTAAATTAAAATATATTTTGCTTTTATAAGACTAATAATAGAAAAGTATAGACAAACTGCAACAAAGTGGTTATGTTGTGTAAATAAACGTGTTCCCTCTTATTAAATTGTTACATGCCTTTTGGAGAAATGAGTGAGAAACAGTTTCTTATACTAGGGCCAAACTTCTACCTATCTGCAATCTTAAACACTTCTATTGACACATTTTGTGGAATGACACCTATAAACACGACAGTTTGTGTTGTGCTGATTTCTTTTGAATGCCATTGTAAAATGTAAAAATAAAGATGTACAAACCATGTCGTTTTTAACTTTGTAATACCAAAAGCGCCACTAAATTATTACGTTAAACAAACTCAAATACGTGTTATTTATCATTATATCAACAATAAGCTTCCAAAGTCCAAAGATTACCTTTTAAGTAGGTTCAAATATTTTCATGCAGAGGGCGCATTCATTTTTGGAATCGCCAATAGCAGAACTAACATTAAACTCCATCGTAAGTGCCGTTTTGGCGGTAATTTAAAATAAGTTTTATTAATTTTTTGTGGACAACAAATCGTACTTCTGCTTTTTTTTTGTTTGTTATTGCGTTTGGATAGTAATTTAGTAAAGCCAAATAACAGTTATTTTCTCGATATCTGGGGAACTATTTTTTTTTAATTTTCATGACCGTAAATGAAAGGGGCGTAAATAATTTTTTTCTACATTGCCCACCCCTTTAGGGGAACCCAATTATTGCGACAACCGATTTGTTCCACCCCTTGCACAACTGTTTATTATAAAACTGATAAGATCTTTTAAAAACTGATTTGGTGTGTCAACATGGCACGGCCTGCTTATTGTCAACATGATTTATGGGTACAATTAGGGCCTAAGATACGGTTTACGGTCATTTTCAATCAGTTTGAAAACGTAAACTACCCAAGGGACCTTAACAAAAATAAAACAGACTTCCAAGAAGCCCTCATGGGTATAGTCTCGGTTCAGACTGAAAATCCATAAAAGCACAACCCCATTGTAATTTGTCGCCCATATACTGTCTCAAGGGATTAATAACTTTTGATTGCATTGCCGAGATTAATATTTTGACCTTTTACTTCTTTGTTGTATGTTTATTAGTGGCAATGCAATATATTCATTTAGTTTTTTCATAATTGAAAGCGACATCTTTTATTTTTTTCTCTTGTATTTAATTGACAAGCTAATATTTCAGGTGTATTGTAGAAATCTTTAAAAAAATACGATCTTGTTAAGATAAAGCAAATATTAATACTATGCCATATCGATACTGTTTCTATTCAACACAACTGATTGAAAATGAAATCCTTTGTGTTAATTAAAATTCCATTTATTTGAATGTTTTAATAATGATGAATATTAATATAAAATTATAATTAATTTAATTATACCACTCCTGATTTGACCAAGTAATTCATAAATCTAAGTTACTGTAAATACTTGTCGATATGTCACCTGCCAGTTGCAGGGTACAGGGTGGTCGATTAAACTGGAGAAATGAGTTGCCGAGGCCGAGAAAAACTAATTATTTTGAAAAGTATTGCATTTTTTCTTACTTTTACAACAAGGTAAGGCAGAAATACAAAAAAATATTATATATTTTTCGCTTCAACGCTTCAAATATTTTTTTCCAGCAACATACGAGTAAAATTTCTTTATGTTTCCATTATTTAGAAAGTTATTAACCATTAATTCCTATATCGTTACTTTGTTAATGCAAAAAACCTATTAAATGACACCCTATAATTTAAAAGCTTTGCGGTAGTCCTTAAATGCAACGAAAAAATGAAAAACAATTGGCGATTCCAAAAATGAATGCGCCCTCTGCATGAAAATATTTGAACCTACTTAAAACGTAATTTTTGGAGGCTTATTGCTGATATAATGATAAATAACACGTATTTAGGTTTGTTTAACGTAATAATTTAGTGGTGCTTGTGATTTTTTGGTACCTATTACAAAGTTAAAAACGACGTGGTTGGTATTTGTACATCTTTATTTTTACATTTTACAATGGCATTCAAAAGAAATCAGCACAACACAAACTGCCGTGTTTATAGGTGTCATTCCACAAAATGTGTCAATAGAAGTGCTTAAGATTGAAGATACGTAGAAGTTTGGTCCTATTATAAGAAACTGTTTCTCATTCATTTTTGCAAAAGGCATGTAACAATTTAATAACTGGGAACACGTTTATGTACACAACATAACCACTTTGTTGCACTTTGTCTATACTTTTCTATTATTAGTCTTATAAAAGGAAAATATATTTTAATTTAAACATTATTTAACAAAAAACAAGCACTAATATGGTATCACCATACAGTTTATCATACTTATTTTAGTCCAAAATGTAAGTAAACAAAAACTAGGGCGCCTGTTTCAACCCAAAAAATTCATATAATTAGCAATGAAGCACTTATGGGACGTTTGACTGCTTTTACCACTCTTTTTATCCTTTATTTCACCCTAACTAGCACATGAAGCCACTATATTTATGACAGCTGAATGCTAAATAATTGCTAGATGATGTGATATGAAATGCAAAATTTTTACTCGTAATATTTTTTGTAGTTCTACCCCACCTTCTTGTAATAGTAAGTAAAAATGCAACACTTTCCAAAATAATTTGTTTTTCTCGGCCGTTTCCCAGAAAATTCTTTTCTCCAGTTAAATCGATCACCCTGTACAGTAAAATATTGTGTCGAGTAAAATCAATACTTCTGGGGGAGCAACCAAGTTTAGCATTTATATTGTTTAATCGAATTACCTACTCCCACTACAATATTAAAAACTGTACACAAACAATGGAATAAGTAGGTAGATATATTTTTATGGGGAGATAGATATTGGCGGTTCTAATTATTGGTGTGGTTATTGTCGATTGTATAGAGGAAGCTTGAAGATTAATGTCTGTGTTAAGGAAAATAGCTGTTTCCAGTTATAGTAAATATAGGTATGCGATTGATTTAAAGAGATCTAGGGTAGGTACATTTTTAGAGCAACTGTTATAATATTTTATGGTACATATATGTTGTAATTTAAAATGTGTGGGTACGGTATTTATATAAACAAGGGTATTAGTTTTATTTGAAAGGCCGGCTAGGTATTCACAATGTTTTTTAAAATATTGGACATACACGAAGTATCTCGCCTCTCTTATCAACATCGTTTTCTACACCAAATAGGTAGGATATTATTCTCACGCGAGTGCTAGTAGAATCCGTCTGCGAAACCAACGGCAGTAAATAATCATCATTAGCTTTTCTCGAGTAGCAGTAGTTGCTGTTATTATAACCATAGCAGTATGTGTTCTGAAGTGGTGAATTTGTTCAGTTAAAATTTGTAATTACGTAGGTACGTTATACAGTGCTTTCATTTCAAAACCAACCACTCTAAGTATCTTTTGAATTTGAGGAAATTTAAAAAAATACAAAAACATGTCAATTTATATGTCGAGGAGGAGATTGGAGTTACTTTTAGCTGTCACTTCCTCCTTCACAGTCTCCCTCACTTTGAAATTTCAAATGGCAATCCCCATCGAGTGTACAGGGTATTCGCGTATATTTTGACCCCACCTACAGGGGTTATTAAGAAAGTTAGAAAAAAAGTTTAAATACAAAAGTTGTTTGGTTTTTCACGTTACATTATCTTTTGGCTAGGTCGAAAAAAAATTGCATGTCGTAAATTTGAGGAAACCAATTGAACATAATATTTTTAAATGGGACACCGTGTATAATTTTAGACACTTGGGAAAACAATTTTTCTCTGATCTCAAAAATATATATTTTGTTGACATTTGCGCTGACAGTTTTCGAAATATTTAATATTTAATGTTTACAATAAATCATAAAAAATATTAAATAATGAAAATATTGGAAAATGTTTAAATAACTAAGGAAGTTACATCGGAAATCGTTAAATATTTTTTATTACTGTTGGTTTCTACTGTTAAATATTTTTAGTTCTTTGTATTTTTTGTATTTTTTTATGGTACTTGCTGTCGAATATTTCGAAAACTGTCAGTGCAAATGTCAACAAGATATATATTTTTGAAATCAGGAAAAAAATGTTTCCCCAAGCTTGTAAAATTATACAGGGTGTCCCATTTCAATATTATGTTCAATTCGTTTTCCCAAGTTTACGACATGCAATTTTTTTTCAACCTAGCTAAAAGATAATACATGAAAAACCAAACAACTTTTGTATTTAAATTTTTTTCTAACTTTCTTAACAACCCCTGTAAGTAGGGGTCAAAATATACGCGAATACCCTGTACATAGTTGGAAACGGTAAATAATTCCCTATTCAACCTTACCCAATAAAGTTAATTTCATGGGCGTCGCCAAGGGGGGGCAGGTGGGGGCGACTGCCCTCCACCCCCGCCTTTTGAGTCGAATACAATGTACGTCACATAATTTAAAAAATAACCTAAATTAATATTCACAAATAAAATTTATTGTAATTTTTTATTCATCTATAAACAAAACAAAATATCGAGTCGCACTCTTTTTTTTAAGAAGAATTACCACCATCAATAAAAAAGATGCCAATCAGTTCCTCGTATGGTTGAATGAGACCATGCTATCAATAATTATTGACCCCCTCCGAAGTGATGAGCAATAATACAGGGTGAGTCAGTTTATACTAGCAGGACTCTGGCATTCGATAGAACACCTGATTTTAAGTGAAGTTTGTCATATAAACATATGTCGGGAATCGCTTCATTTTTGAGATACAGGGTGTCAAAGTTTTGGTTTTTTTTTAGTGTTTTCCACACAGCTCCTATAGTTTTCAAGATAATTTGTTCAAATTTTTACGGTAGATTACCTATGATGTTCCACAAATTTTGACATATGTAAACGATTTGAAAACGTACAGGGTGATATTTTTTCGGGGGTCAGGCCCCCTTTTATCGTCCAGGAACTTTTTTGTGGTGCGCCACTGACTGCTCATTTGCCAAAATTTGGATTCCATGTTCAATTTAGAAACTTTTTTGTCTCTTGAATTTTTATCGTAGATGTAACAGTTGTCGAGTAATTTGAAGAAATCTCTGAAAGAATATGTTATTAAAAAAAATATTTTTATGAAAATGTTCACTAAAAACAATAATTATTGTCAAACGAAAGTTCATTAATCTAAATTATTAATGGTTACATACTTACAGTTCAACTTTTGTCACTAATTATTTATTTTTTATATCATTTCAGAGACTTAATAATTAAGTAAAATAATTAAGAACTAATAATAAACCAAGGCAAATACAAATAACTTTACAAATAACCCGAAATAATTTTATTTTCAAATTAAAATTTTCAAAATGTGATCCATTTTGTTGGATACATAACTGGCATCGCGTTTCAATAGACTTTCTTGCTGAAACTAATTGATGAACTCTTATGTCTTCGCAAGCATGCCTTATACGCCCTCTAAGATCGTCAACATCTTGAACAGGAGTGGCATACACTTTTTCTTTAAAAAAGCCCCACACAAAAAAATCCATTGGTGTTATATCTGGGGAACCTGAGGGCCGTGCGATTGGACCTCCACGTCCAATTCACCTCTCTGGATAATTGTCGTCTAACCAAGCTCTTACATTTTTTCAAAATGAGCTGGGCAGCAACCCAACAGGAACCAAGCTTGCTGTCTTAAATTTAGAGGGACATCTTCCCACATATTAGGATGTTCGGTTTCTAGAAACTGTATGAAGTTTTGCGAACTGACCCTTTCTGGCAAAAATATAGTCCAAATAATCGATTTTCAAAAATTGCTACC
The DNA here is from genome assembly GCA_963924545.1 of Pogonocherus hispidulus. Lineage (NCBI taxonomy): Eukaryota > Metazoa > Arthropoda > Insecta > Coleoptera > Cerambycidae > Pogonocherus > Pogonocherus hispidulus. The sequence continues at coordinate 50,673,452 of OZ004697.1, forward strand.
CATACGTTAAAGCTACTCATTTTGAAATTTTCTTGGCCGAATTGCACGTGGATTTTGCTCTACCCAAATATGTTGACTTTTGAAATTTACTATCCCACGTTGGGTGAAGCAAGATTCCTCAGTCCATAATACATTGGATAAGAAAGTTCTATTATTTTCTAATGTGTTAAGGATTCAACGACAAAAATTCACTCTGCCTTGTTCGTCGCCAGGATGTAAACCTTGGTTTATTATTAATTCTTAATTATTTTACTTAGTTATTAAAAGTCTTTGAAATGCTACAAAAAAATAAATAATTAGTGGCAAAAATTGTACTGTAAGTATGTAACCTCTGACAATTTAGATTAATGAACTTTCGTTTGACAATAATTGTTTTTAGTGAACATTTTCATAAAAATATTTTTTTTAATAACATATTCTTTCAGAGATTTCTTCAAATTACTCGACAACTGTTACAGCTACGATAAAAATGCAAGAGACAAAAAAGTTTCTAAATTGAACATGGAATCCAAATTTTGGCAAATGAGCAGTCAGTGGCGCACCACAAAAAAGTTCTGGACGATAAAAGGGGGCCTGACCCCCGAAAAAATATCACCCTGTACGTTTTCAAATCGTTTACATATGTCAAAATTTGTGGACCATCAGAGTGTCCCATTTAAAATATATATTAAAGTGTATATCGACGTAGCTTTATTGACTCGCCCTGTAAAAATTTAATAAATGTAAAATAAGTGTAAAAATAAAAGAAAATCGACGTGTCCCAATGACTCTTCAAAAAATGTATCGAAATAATGAATTTATGCGGGACTTTATGAACTCACTATATATAAAATTTTAATTTATAAATTGTGAAAAAAAAACCATAAAGAACCACTAAAACCGCTGAACTACAAAAATTTAAGTAAAAAAAACAATACTTGTTTTGTTTTAATTTTTCTCCATTAAACACCTTATACATTCATGGAATCAGGTTTTAAATGACTTTTCTTCAACAACACTTGTTTACTTTTCTACAGGTAGTATTAGGAGTTTCTCATATTTTTATAAGTCCAATAAAATGTGCAACTTTGTCGTAATTTTTGAACCTTTACTGTATTGCTTACAAATTCGGAGATGACATTTATCCACCCTGTACATCCACGCAAAACACAGAATTCTGCTCATAATTTTGTTGACTTGGTCACTCGAAAAAATATTGTACAGAGAGGTGCATTTTCGATGGGATTTGTGGGTATCTCGGTTGCTATGAGCGACAGAAAAAAATGGACAGCTCGAACGTTGGCTAATTTTTTGAGACAAATTCAACTGTCAAAACAGAAATCCGTTAAGTCGATTTGTTTTCGAGTTATAAGCCGTTTGTCACTTTTTTGTGACTTTGGGTGGACTCTATATCTCGCTTATTTGAAGAGATACAGAAAAAATGTAAATACAACTTTTGTCAACGTTTGATAGCATAATTCAACGGTGATATTACTTTTTTTATATACCGAGTGATGACTGATTTGCGAATCAAACTTATGATTTTTTAAATGGAAACCATAGTTAGCTTGGGTCGCGATGGAAAGCTTATTTTGTCAGCTTTTCAAAAATATATAGTTTCATATGGTTATTTTTAAAAATGGCTGAGTTATAACCCAATAATATATATAGGAGAGCCTTATCAACAACTGTTTTTAATCCTAGTAGGCTGTAATAAAACAAAAATTGCAGCTATTCCGTATATAAATTATTCTAACTAGTCAGTATCCTTACAAGATTTGTTTATTTTGTGTTAAATTATTATCTAATTAATATCAAATCAGTCAAGATTATGGAAAACTACAATAATAGTGAAAAATTTGATATGATTATTGTATTTGGTGAAGCGCATAAAAATTCAAGAATGGCTGCTGAGTTATATTTACAGCGATATCCAGAAAGGAGACAACCAAATGTTAAGATGTTCAGCAGGCTCGAATATAATCTCAAACATTACGGTTCCTTTAAAAAACCTAGACCAAAAAGATATAAGGCAAACGCTGAAAATTATACAATAAATGTGTTGGGAGTAGTAACAGTGAATCCAGAAATATCTACAAATTCTATTGTAGAATCAGTGGGAGTTTCCTAAAAATTTTAAAAGAAAATAATTTTAAATGTAAATGTAATGTAATTGTAATTTTAAATTCCGAAAAATTCATCATATCCATCCAGACGACAGTCAGAGACGCCTTAACTTCTATAGATGGTACCTAGGCAAATGTGAAGAGGATAAGAATTTTCGGCGTAATATTATTTGGACGGATGAGGCCAGAATCACCAGTGACGCTATATTCAATCGACACAATAGCCATATGTGGGCAGACGAAAATCCCCATGCGATTAGGGGCCGATTAATTGGACCCCATATTTATCAGGAAACATTAAATGCGAAAATCTATGTGCACATGTTACACCATCAATTTACAGAATTCTTAAATAATCTACCACTTGCAGATTTGAGAAACATATGGTTCCAACAAACCGGTGCGCCGTAACATAATGCTCGAGTTGCTTCAAATAATCTAAACGAAACTTTTCCAAACAATTGGATAGGAACTCATGGTCCTATATTGTGGCCAGCACGCTCGCCGGATCTGTCTCCTGCCGATTTTTTTCTTTGGGGCTTTATAAAAAATATAATATATCACATGCCGCGTAACTCTGTGGAGGAATTAAGAAACAGTATAGAAGTCGCATTTCAGAGATTAAATCAAAAGCCCCTGTATATTTTAAGAAGTATAGATAGTGTAAAAAAAAGATGTCGACTCTGTGTGAACTTCAATGTTCAAACTGTTCTCTCATGTAAATTATATTACAAAAAAATTATACTAAACTTACTAAAATTATATTAAATTATATTATTACTGTTATATTATATAAATTTTGTAATATTTGTAAATTTGTTAGTTTCATTGTTGTTACTTATTGTGTAATTTTGTGGGTTGCCTTAATGATAGATGTTATGCTATCGTATATAGATAGATGCTATTATAATTTACTTGCCCGTATTGTAAATAAAATTTTGTTACCATTCTTCTACAAAAAATGCCGTAAATGATTAAATTTTATTAATAACCATATTAAACTATATATTTTTGAAAAGCTGACAAAATAAGCTTTGCATCGCGACCCAAGCCAACTATGGTTTCCATTTAAAAAATCATAAGTTTGATTCGTAAATCAGTAATCACTCGGTATATAAAAAAAGTAATATCACCGTTGAATTATGCTATAAAACGTCGACAAAAATTGCCTTTACATTTTTTCTGTATCTCTTCAAATAAGCGAGATATAGAGTCCACCCAAAGTTACAAAAAAGTGACAAACGGCTTATAACTCGAAAACAAATCGACTTACCGGATTTCTGTTTTGACAGTTGAATTTGTCTCAAAAAATTAGCCAACGTTCGTGCTGTCCATTTTTTTCTGTCGCTCATAGCAACCGAGATACCCACAAATCCCATCGAAAATGCACCTCCCTGTACTAATATTATTATTGTATTAATCAATCACCTATCAGGGTACTACGCGTTGGATGACTATAAACAATATTTATAAGTTTCTTCGATAAAAAACCACACTTGCCACTTTTCAGATTAATATTATCGATGTTATCACTTATCACTCTCTCACAAGAAACACTCACACATGCCACCACCAGTCATCGAGAGGCACTCTCAGTCGTATCGCCTTTTTGGTACTCACCGAGGATTCTGCGTGCCCGTATGTCGCACCTTGGTGGGAGGAGACACCACCTTGGCCGTACGGTTGTCCAACATTCTGCATGAGGCACTGGAAACAAAATTATGGTGGTTACACAAGGGTGTTAATAATAATAATGTCTTTACCCCTGGGTCTCATCGTAATGATGAGCCGGACATTCACTGACTGTGTGGGAGGGGGTATACATTGTCTTATATAATAAACCCCAATGATTGGTCGTCAGTAGGCTGTTGAAAATGTGTATATACAGGGTGGCCCACGAATAACGAAACAAGCGAATTTTCGGATACTCACCAACTTTTACTTGCAAATCGCTCGGACTCGTCAATTAAGTTTTCGAGGGGAAAATATTTTGCGCATATTTTTAATGTCGTAGTTTTACCCCCTAAGCGAGGGTGAGGTTCACCCTTAAAATTTTAAATGGGAAGGGGGTTGAGTCACACCTCATTTTAAAGCTTGAAAAAAGATCTTTTTCTTTAGATTGTAATATTGTTTAATAAGTATTTTTTTTTAAACATTAATGTAGTAATAATCTTGATCGTCAAGAAATCCGATGTATAAATTTCCGTTTAATATCGTAAAATAACAATTGTCTGTACTGACAAAAAAGGCTGACATCAAATCACACCAGAAATGCTAAGTAATGTTCGGAAACGCTTCGAGCAAAACCCTTTATCACTATGGAAGCAAGAGGTGGTAATTTTCAGCATTTGTTAAATTAATACAGTACTAAAAATATTAATACGTAAATTTAGGTTTCTGGGGCTTATGTAGTATAAGAATTGGAATTAATTTACTTTTTTACTGACCAGGACTTTTATTACTTTTTAAAAGAGAATACTTAATAAAAAATTGAAACTAGACAAGTTGTTGGCTGTTATAGTTGAATTTATTTCTTCAATAAAAAAACCCAAAATAGCACTCTCGAGTCGTGAAAATGTTTATAATAACTCTGTCATTCAGACCATCAATATTAGGTTATCTGAACCACTAACATACGCACTTCACTTAATTAGGTACCTGCTTTCAAAAAGAAACACATCGACGGCGACACCTAAAACGGTCAGATCACTGCTCAAATCATCGAGCAAATGTACATATAAAAATAAAATAAAACCACAATGTAGTAGGTAGTTAAAATAGAAAGATTCTAGTAGGTAAGAAAATACTCTTTTGGATAAATATTCTGTCACTAATCTAATTTAATTATTCATGTAAAAACATTATTTTCAGTATTTAAGTAACCTATGAAGAAGTCCGAAAACTCGGACGAAACGTCGGAGAAGGTATCAATGTAAAAAAAATGAGCTGAAAGTCCTCCAAAAATAAAAAAAATATAAAGATTTTCTTTTGGTTTTTTTTATTGAAGAAATAAATTTAATAAACAATATTACAATCTAAAGAAAAAAAAATTCGAAATATTTCCAATTATTTTGCAAAAATGAAAACAAAAAAATAAAAAATTAAAAATTAAATTTCTCAAGAACTAGTGACTCAAATTCAAAGAACTATGCAGCATTGTAAAGGTCTTTTTTCAAGGTTGAAAATGAGGTTTGTCTCGACCCCCTTCCCATTTAAAAATTTAAGGGTGAACCTCACCCTCGCTTAGGGGGTAAAACTACGACATTGAAAATATGCACAAAATATTTCCCCCTCGAAAACTTAATTGACATATCCGAGCGATTTGAAAGAAAAAGTTGGGAAGTATCCGAAAATTCGCTTGTTTCGTTATTCGTGGGCCACCCTGTATACATAGTGGCGTGGCCAGGTATGTGTGGGGATTGGAAGTTTCCAAGTTTGAAAAATGAAAAATACTGTTTTTATCAGCATTTCAAGTAGCCTCAGTGCAAAATAAATGTTTAACTAAATAACGGACTAATTTGGCATTAAAAAATATGCCAGTTAATTGTTTTCGAAAAAACACAGTTCATATTTAGATGTTTCAAGAAATATATAGAAAAAACACTCTGTATATTAGTATTTCGGCTTGTTAGGCTGTTTTCAATAGAGAGTAAATATCTATTACTGACAGTAATAGACATTTACTATTCTACATCTATTGAGAAAGGCCTGACAAGCCGAAATACTTGTATGTAGAGTGTTTTCTATAATATATTTCTTGAAACATCTAAAATGAGAACTGTGTTTTTTCAAAATAATTATCTTCACAATGTTTCATAAAGAACCATCCGCTTCTAGTATCCATTTTAATAACAAACCAATTAATAATATAAGACAAACATTAAATATTTTTCAAAATATAACAAAATAAAAAACATAAAAACATAATGTCTGTAAATAAATAAATATAAATAAATACAAACATAAATTATATAGAAAAAAGACCAATACAAATAGATATCTAAATTTTAATTCTAATCATCACATAAGTATCAAAAGAGGTATTGTTAAATGTTTATATGACAGAGCAAAATTAATATCATCAACCTCAGATATTTTCAATAAAGAAAAAAACGTTATTAAGAATATCTTAGAGAAAAATAATTATCCTAATGATTTTGTTGAGGAAACATTTATAAAAATTGAAAATAGACAAAATAATAATATTCCCAGAATAAATAGAGAAAATCCAATAACAACCATTACAATTCCTTATATTGCAGAAATCTCTGAAAGACTTAAAAGGCTTGGTAATGATTTTAACATAAGAACGACATTTAAAACGAAAAATACTTTAAGATCAATACTTACTAAAACAAAACCAATTAATAATGATCAAAATTCAAAAAATTGTATTTACCAGATTCCTTGTGAATGTGGTAAATATTATATTGGTGAAACATCTAGACCATTACAAATAAGGATCCGCGAACATAAAAATTATGTTAGGGATTACCAAGTTGATAAGTCTACATTAGTAAAACATGTACCTATGGGATAACGGTCACCGAGTTGATTGGACACAGGCTAAAGTTTTACAAAAGGAAGAAAAATCGGTTAAAAGAAAATTAAAAGAAAGTGCTTTCATTAAACTTAATGGTGATAATTGTATTTCGTCGGAAACAATATTCATAGATCAAACATGGCTTCCTCTACTCCAAAAAGATGTTACCAATGGAAAATTAATAATATCATAGTGATCAGTGCATGTGATGACAATTTAAATTAAAAATGTCAATCTGACAAGAACTACTTCTCGTTCATATAAAGAGTTCTCAACATAAAAATAGTCTACAGAAGAAGAGTTGAGGATCAACTCGAAACGTCTAGACGAAAGCTAGTTAAGTGTTTAATTTCTTTTAATTTTTTATTATAACTATTTTATTTGGACATATTTTAGAATATGACATGTAATATTATAAAATTTTGTATAAAACTGAAAAACCACTGATAAAATTTAGTCAATATATCAAATATTATTTTATCACACGTTAATACAGTGGTTTTTTGGGGCAAACTTTAGAAGTTTGCCTTGTTACTACACTTTGAATAATTAATTTGTATACTTCTGGTTTTCTGCTTTTTGTTATTTTACAGGTGGTGTAATCCCAAAAGAAACCAACTATGAACATAAAAACATGTCTTATAATTTTAAGTAGGCTATATTATCAGTTTGAATCTTCTTTTTGTTTGGCATGTTGGCATAAGTTCGTTAAAGCATCATCCAAAGTCAGAACTATTTCGCGGAATACTGATAAAAAGTTATTAAAACCATTATTTTTAGCTATTAGGTAACCCTGATAAGTCCGAAAACTTTGACGAAACGTAGGATATTTGTCTATATGTATCTAGCTGAAAGTCCTCTTTTTTTTGTTTTTTTTATTGATAACATAAGTTTTTACCTTTACCGCTGTTTTCAAAACATCCTGCATTTCTGTCTTCAATCTTTTCTAAAATAAAAATGTTAAATAGGGGTGACATTTGTAAGCGATGACCCTCTACCGTAAGAGTTATGTGTCTGATAAGGCATTTGCAGCCCCTAAAGTGGAGACAAGATACAAGGAATTGATGGTATATCTTTCTAACTTTTCACTTTATTTTCTGCAGTACCTTATCTATAAGAGTGTGGTTATGATATACTTCTTTGGGAATATATTTAATATATTCCCAAATGCGCAAATGCGGCCCGCGAAATAATAATATGCCGCCCCCTCTCCCACACAAGTCTCAGACTTTCGGGCTAATCCTTGTGATTAGAATGAGGGGTAGAGATATTATTATTTATTATATATATATATATATATATATATATTGTTATACTTATATTGAGAATACTATTTGCTCCTTTATCCTTTATCCTCTTTAGTAATTATACCTAACAAATATTTATTAGGTGGTATGTTAGTAGATAAGTATATACCTATTTAAAAACCATAATACTAATAATATTATTAATATTAATAATAATAATGAGAAGAAGAACATGTAAACAAAGAACAAACATTTTACACAAAAACCAAGTTATAGCAACAAATAAAAATATAAATATTAAATGTTTCAAATGATATTTCAATTAAGAGCGATAGGTGCAGAAAATGCCACCAATTTCCAGAAACAATAGAACATAATAACATCCGGACGTAAGCCACTAGCCGGTGTGCAATATACCAATAGACATAATGCAGTGGCAAAAATTATTCGCCAGACAATAGCTTTGCGATAGAATCTCCAATCGGAGCCTCGGGCGTACTACCAATACTCACAACCAACTATAAGACGTAAAAGAAAACAAATATTCCTAACCGTAGAAAGTGATAAAACGGTAGTCCATAATAGACCAGATATAACACTTCAAGATAAAATAAAAAGGATCACCTACTTTATCGATGTGGCACTACCATGTGGCCAGCAACAAAATATACAGAAAAGAAAGAAAAATATCCACAACTAGCACTAGAAGTTAAAAGAATATGGAAACAGAAACAACTTCATATCATTATATTCATTATATCGGTATATACTCATCCGAAAATCACGTCACTCAACTTAGCCTTGAAGAAACTGTATATACTCAGTCACAAAAAGCAGCCATATTCCATTCATAGAAATGGAAAAGAAAAAATAAACCAGCGAAAAACTGAGTACTGTACTAGGCGCAAGAACATGAATAATAATTGTAGGTACTATTGAGTGAAAACCCTATTCCATTGTTTAAGCGTGACAATCAAATAGTAGGTTATGATATTAAATGTGCGACAGTAGATGGCTCTGTCCAAATTTATGTGTCAAGGTCATTATACCAACTTCGCTGTAATGTAATGTATTCAGTAATCACCCTATTACTAATATATATAGTATATAAGTAGTAACTTGGACATAGATAAACGTATCAAGTTATAATAGGTTAATGGTACCTACTAAATAATACAAATTTACTTAAAGAGTATGTATACCGGGTAGTCAAATAAAGCTTAAGAATTACTGAACCTATTTCGACGCGCTTTTCTCTGGTATTTCAAATATATTTCTGGAAGAATTTCAAGCTATGATATTTACTATTGGTTTTACAATTACGCATACGTAAAACTAGCTGCAAGATATTCCACATCACTGTTTAGATATTAATTCCCTATATTAAAAGCTTCGGAGTAACCGAAACTGGTTTCGTCTACTTCTAATTCGTTAATTAGTGGGGGAACGCAGCTGAGAGGTACGCCCACACACCCTCTGTGGCCACACCTCTGACCGCTGGGCAACCTTTTTCTATGTACTTTACTTACGATCGACCCGTCCTTGTTTACCTGTCATCGTATATCTCAGGCAGACTTTTCAGAATAAAACAGGAAGATGAATATTCTGACCTGAAAGATATAAGAGTAGGAGTGCCCCAGGGTAGTGTTCTTGGCCCTATCCTTTACCTGCTATATACTAGTGATATGCCAGTACTAGAAGAGACCACTGTAGCTACATTTGCTGACGACACTGCACTTCTTGCGGTCCGTAAAGATCAAGGAATATCCACCAGAAGACTGCAAGTAGCTAGCAACACAATACTTGATTGCACCAAACAATGGAAGATCAAGCTAAACGAGCTCAAATCAATTCATGTTAACTTTACCAACAAAAGACTACCTAGTTAACCTTCCGTCCTTGAATATTAATGGTACTATTGTGCCCAATGAGAATAACGCCAAATACCTATGCATGACCCTGGATGCCAAGCTCCGGTGGAAATAACATGTGAAGAAGAAAAGAAGAAAACTTGGTTTGAAATATAGACAGCATTATTGGATGCTTGGAAGAAATTCTAAGTTGTCAATACATAAAAAGATACTAATCTATAATCAGATCTTAAAACCAGTTTGGTTATACGGTATTCAACTTTGGGGTTGTGAATAGTAATATTAAAACCATTCAGACTTTCCAGGACAAAGTGCTGCGTAACATAGTAGACGCTCCATGGTACATACGTAACTCCAACTTGCATCGAAACCTTAACATCCCAATAGTTAAAAATGAGATCAAAAGGTTTGCTGGCAGACATGAGGCCAGACTTCACCTCCATATCAATGCAGAAGCTCTTCAGCTGCTGGACAACCAACATCTTGTTCGAAGATTGAAGAAACCCAAACCATTTGAGCTGGTGTAGTGTGCTGTGTAAAGGCAGGACAGAGTGCGCCAATGAAATTGTTAGAAGAAAACAATCTAAAGGACATCGTTGGATCAACTTTAGTTAATAAATGTTTAGTTTGTAGGATTATTAGAAGAAAATTAATGGTTGGTCATCAGACCAGTTTTAATGTCAATAACATTCTCCAACAAAGAATTTTAATTAAGAAAAATATATATATAAGTGTGCATTCTTTTTACTCTTTAAAGTTGTGGCTTATTCTTAATACTTAATTAATTTTCTATAACCAGAGCTAAACAATAAGAGCCCCGTTGTATGGCATTGTAAGAAACAATTTTTTTAACACAAATATTGCCAAGTTTCCGAGTGCGAGCTGAATGAGGTATAAACAATTTTAAAATGTATGTATATATGTGTGAAACGGAAGCAAGTCAATGAAATATGCGTTAGTCGGGCAGAATTATGAATGTATAGATACATAAAATTCGTGTACTACGGATATAAAATATGTAAAACAACAAATAATGTCGATTGCACAATGGCGTGTTTTGTCACTGTTGCAGAATTAGAGGTTGAAAAAAACTGGTAAGTATCATTGAATGGGAATATTACGAGCCCTAACAACTAAATGTTGGGACAAGATAATATTTTGGAAATAATACAATGGCTTATCAAAACGACTGAATTATTTTATTTATTTTTTTAAATACAAACATAACAATATATTCTAGACTATTTGAAAACATTTTCGTGCTATGGTAAAGGAATAGGCATTAATCATAGCGTACTTTGTCATTGGAAGGTCAAATTTTCTGAAACTAAATGTTGGGACAAACAAGAAGCAACTTTAATTTAATACGGGGTCACATCGCCCTTAGCTTTAACGACTGCTTGAACTGTTGCAGGCATTGTATTAACCAAGGACTGACACGTTTGAGGAGAAAAATTATCACAAATCTCTTCTAGTTTTGTCCGCAAATCAGAAATAGTGCGTTGAGGATGGTTTCTTAAATACTGCTTCATTTTATGCCACACAGTTATCACATTTAGATCTGGAGTGCTGGCTGGATGAGATAAAACCTTTGTATTATTATCACCAAACCATTTTTTGGTAGATTTTGCCGAATGACATGATGCTCCATCTTGCTGGAAGATGAAATCCTCATTAGGAAACAATTTTGCGCGCTAGGTAAAAGTGAGGTCTGAAGTATCTCTTGTTATTTTTAAGTATTTACAGTGCCATCTATAAATTTTAAAATGCATAAGCCCCTTGCCGACATGCAGCCCCAAATCATAATTCCCTTTGGAAACTTCACAACCCTTTTTAAGCAGTTTTTATGAAAAGCTTCTGCTTTATTTCGTATTATCCGTTTACGGTGATCTTCAACGCAAACATCAAATTTCTCCTCATCACTAAATATTATTATATTCCAGTCATTTTCTGTCCACAGAAGTTTAGATTTTGCCCAATTGTAACGGTTCTTATTTTGAATCTCGATCATTTGAAAACGAATTTGGATCAATTTTTTGCTAATGGATCAACCATACAAAACTGAACTTACCTTGTAAAATCCCAAACCGCATTTATGAATGTATTTTCGGCAACATTCTCTAGATATATTTAATCCACTTGCCCTGTTCCATTGAGCAGTTATGTCTCGAACGGTACTACTTCTCATTGATTTGCGGAATTTAACTAAATTTCGTAAATCTCTTTGTGAAACAACTTTTGGTCTCCCCGAACTTTTACCTCGAACATCCACATTGGCAGACTCACCATATTTTTTCACTATATTATAGACTGTGGTCTTTGGAATAGGTAAATTGCTAGAAATTTTACGCATTGTCTTGCCCGCATTGTATTGGTGAATGATAATTTCACGTAATTTCTGTTCGGTAGCTTATCCACGACCCATTATTCCAATTTAAATTAACAAAATTTAAATATTTCAACAAATACTACTACTTATAACTATTTACATCACTTACAAACTGTCAATGAATAAATAAAACGTTTTTTTGATGTTTATATAGCGTTTTTTAAACATTTTAAATGTGAGATTTGTGCTTGTCCCAACATTTAGTTGTCAGCCAATTTGGTCTTCCAATGACTAAATACGCTATGATTACTACCGATTGCTTCACCATGGCACGAAAATGTGTTCAAATAGTCTAGGATATATGGTTATGTTTGTATTGAAAAAAATAAACAAAATAATTCAGCAGTTTTGATGAGCCATTGTATTATATCCAAAATAATACCTTGTCCCAACATTTAGTTGTTAGGGCTCGTAGAAATCAATATAAAAAGTGACTACAAGAAAAATCAATAAACAGTCACTAAAGCAGTGAACATTAATAATACAATTATTGCTCTTTCCATTAATCGAGCGAGTGACATTCGCAAGAAGGTAAATCAAGAAGGTGGCGTAGTAGATCACCCTAGAAACGATTTTAATGAAACTAATGATATAAGTGAAAAATTTAGCACCGGAAAAATTAAATAGTTCTTATTCGAACAGAAATACTACTTCAGAGAACAGAACTTCCCACGCAATTATGCCGGGAAGTTCGCAGCAGTCCTGACAAATAAAAAAATCGGTTTTTCATAGTTTAATACATAGGCTGTTAATATTTCCGCTAGAAAAAAAACAGATTTTGAAAAAGAATTAAGTATAATCAAGCAAATTGTAAGAAACAACGGGTATAAAGAAATACTAATAGATAACTTGATAAAAAACAAAAGATGGAAATTAATTCGTCTAGTTTTACAATGTTCGGGAAAAAGAAGTCACCTATAGTTCTATTAATTACGTCCCAGGTCATAGTGAAAAAATACTTCGCAGATTAGAACCAAACGGGTGTAAAACAATTAGTATCAACAAACGTAATATTGGGAGGATTTCGATAAACAACAAAGAAAGGGTTAATAAATTGGAACAATCGGTAGTATACCAAATTAACTGCGTGGATTGTAATGCCGTCTATGTGGGTCAAACCGGTAGAAGTATTGAAACTAGAGTAAAAGAATATACAAAATCCATACTAAATAACGTAAAAAATTCAGAATTATCGACGCATTGTATAGAAAACAATAATTTTATAGATAATGTAAAGGTACTGCATCGAGAAAGGAAAGGAAAGCGCTTAGATCTGTTAGAGCAATTAGAAATTAAAAAATCCTTAATTAGAAATCTACTACGAAACTACGAATGATCAGATAGATTTTACACTTTCGCCCTTCTTAGAAAAGGTATTAAAAACTCGGGCTTGACTAGATGGGAAGGATCAATCGGGGTAGGTAAATAGATAAAAAATAACTAAAATGCGCTTGAAAATATTTAGTAGTAATAGTCATTTACTAGTATATAGGGTATTTTCTATATATTTCTTGAAACATCTAAATTAGAACTGTGTTTTTTCAAAACAACTAGAAATACTAGGTTGCCCTGGTCCAACAGTATATGTTATTTTATTTCATGAGACGTACTGTAATATTATTCTTGAGATAGATGTGACCAGATTGTGGTTGTTCCAAATTTAGGAGTACAATATCAGAGTGATTTCTGATCCAAGTTGTTTCTATAAAGTTTTCGCTAATGTCAAGCTAGATACATTATTTTTTAAATATCTAAAAATTCAAAAGGTTTATTTTAAATTTCCTAAGCTCTACTGTGTTGGACGCATCCTCCAACCTATTGATCTAACAAAAGTAAAGTATAGCAACTTAGCAACTAACGTAATGAGAGTTTGGCATCGAATATAACTCCCAGGTCTCGAATAGTATTTGGTCTCACTAAAACTGCTTGATAGATGTGGTAGCTATACCGAATGTTTGACATTTTCAAGTAATATGATATAACTTTGCACTCTAAAATATTTAAGTTCAACTGGTTAAATCCATACAAAGTTCATCCTGATCACTTTAAATGTGGTGAAAATCAGAGATATCGCATATTATCGAAAAGATTTTCAAGACTTCTGCATACAATACAAAGTACTTCGCTCTTATGTTGATTCCGATGTCATTTATAAAGATATTAAATAACAAGGGACCCAGGACAAAACCTTGGGGTGCCCTGGATGAAACATATTGACGTCTAAATGAGAATTACTGTAATTAAAACCGATATTGACAATTTTTCCTAATATGTTATGGTCAAATCTGTCGAAAGCCTTGGAGAAAGCCGTATAAATGACTTCCACCCCAGGTCCAAAGTCTCCGGTATGTTTTGTGTAACAAAAATGTTTGCTTGTTGGGATCTACCTTTAATAAAATCGTGTAATTGGACATTTCACTGAAAATTTGATTTAATCACTAAGCAGAAGTTTAAAGACTGATTTAATACTTATGTAAAGCCGTTATTTTTAGCTATTAACCTTGAAATAGTCTCGGAACTCGGACCTTGAAACCTTAACCTTGAAATCTCGGAGGAAACGTATAGGATGATTTGTCCATGTATCTGGCTGAAAGTCCTCTAAAAATAAAAATAATAAAAAAGGAAAAAGGGTTTTTTATTTTTTATTTAAGAAATAAATTCTAATTTAACACCTAAAAACTTTTCCAATAATATCATTTACTTATTAATATTTAAAAATACCCCTGTTTTTATATTATTTGTGTTTATGTGTCTCTGCTTATGTTTTTACCTGCTCATGATATATAATTTTTAAAAATATCGTTTGTAGTGTAACATAAGACTCAGAAAAATATAATTGTTACTAAAAATAATTCTCATACTAACTGGTCAACTAAAATGCCGTTTTTCTTACTGATTATGGTTACGTTCGAGATTATTTCTCTCCCCAGGAAAACTGCTATCATGTAACGCTGTCACGTAAAATCAAAAACTGTTGAAAATATTAGGAGCTATACCTGCTAGATGCTGTTCAACCACCACGAAGGTCATATAACGTGTAGGCAATATTATTAACAGCGTTGATAATAAAACAGCTACCAGATTTGATAATATGATATCATGTCAGTATGTAAAAATCCCCAATAAAAAAAGTTGTCGCTCTGACGACATCCGCACCGCTTGTAATTATACGAGTATTATAATTATTATTTAGAAGAGTATACTTTGCGTAATAATAGAGGATTATTGAAGCGGAGGAAGTGGAATTTTGTATATTTACAGCTGGAATCGCGGCGAATTTTACTGTCCTGCGTCTACACAGTGAAAATATTGACATACTCATCTATCTAAAAGCATAATATTCAATAATTCTCAACATTTTACTGTTTCAAAACCTGACCCACGTGATCTTTCCTGTAAAATTTAGCTCCGATTTCAAAATTTGAATCACTTAAAAATATACGGGGTGTACCAAAAACTAGGTAACTTTACCAACTTTTTTTAATGAAACATCCTAAAGTCAAGACCAGAATTAAGCAAAGTGGAATGACCGGAAAAAAAGTAGATCTGTGTTGTCACATTTATTTCTAAAGTATTCTTATTTAAAACAGGAAACGTATTAATTACCTTATTTACCCATTTTTTTACTTGTCTTTAACGTCCCTTATCCCTATTGTACTTTATTAAAGCAAACACAATGTTTAATTTGTCTTTTACTTAATAATATCAAGGCATTTCCGAATATGTGGCAACTGCGAAAGTCGTAAAGTTGACGACAAGCTGTTGATCCTTATTTAACATACATATTCTTGCATTTACGCTTTCTTTTCTCTGAGCTTCAACGACGTTGATTGGTCGAATCAGGAACCAATAAGCGACTGCTCTCGAGGTATTAGGGAAACAGTGGCGTGATGTTGGGTTATTTCGCGCGCGTTTCTTAACGGTAAAAATTTGTGGTAAAATTTGAATCACTTAAAAATATACGGGGTGTACCAAAAACTAGGTAACTTTACCAACTTCTTTTAATGAAACATCCTAAAGTCAAGACCAGAATTAAGCAAAGTGGAATGACCGGAAAAAGAGTAGATCTGTGTTGTCACATTTATTTCTAAAGTATTCTTATTTAAAACAGGAAACGTATTAATTACCTTATTTACCCATTTTTTTACTTGTCTTTAACGTCCTTTATCCCTATTGTACTTTATTAAAGCAAACACAATGTTTAATTTGTCTTTTATTTAATAATATCAAGGCATTTCCGAATATGTGGCAACTGCGAAAGTCGTAAAGTTGACGACAAGCTGTTGATCCTTATTTAACATACATATTCTTGCATTTACGATTTCTTTTCTCTGAACTTCAACGACGTTGATTGGTCGAATCAGGAACCAATAAGCGACTGCTCTCGAGGTATTAGGGAAACAGTGGCGTGATGTTGGGTTATTTCGCGCGCGTTTCTTAACGGTAAAAATTTGTGGTAAAATTATCAGTGTATTTATTCTTTGTGTCAGTGTTTATACTTATTTGTGTTAGTTAAAAAAGTGGAAGTGCATATACTAGAAGTATTCTATAGAATAGTATACGAGTATATATTAACTGAAATGTGCCCAATGGTAAAACAGAATACGCACGCCCATGCATCACCGCATTTTACCAGATCGGCGAGGTCATTCCACTTTGCTTAATTCTGGTTTGTAGTAGATATGTTTATAGGGGTGAGAAACATACCGTAGTGCCCTCTTTGGGTCTTTGCTACTATCTATTTGACAATTATTGTCAAATTGACGGACAGATAACGACCTGCTTTTCCACAGGTGCCATTACAGCAGTGACCTCGATTGTCTTTGAGGAAGACAATCCTATTTATTTATTTGAATGCCATTCCTGCTGTAATGGCACCTGCGGAAAAGCAGGTCGTTATCTGTTTGTCAATTTGACAATAATTGTCAGACAGATAGTAGCAAAGACCCAAAGAGGGCACTACGGTGTGTTTCTCACCACTACTAACATTCACGGTGCCCATTAGGCAGTCACGTCGCAACATCGTTCATCGAGTCCACTACCTATGGCACTCTGATGAGTGTAAAATAAGCGCGAAACCGGTCAGTGTCTGGTAGAAGGTCTCAATAAACGATGTGGCGACTCCTATGGAGATGCCGATGTAATGCAATGCCAGACGGGGCATGTTGTCCGTGGAGTAGTTGTTTTCGGCATGTCTCTCAAATAAATCCTATATGTTTTTCATACTATACTATTACAAGTAACAATACAACGGGACAACTAAATTATGTCCTAATTTTTCTTAATCCATCGATATATCAGTCTTTGGATTTCGAAATATTTGAGCTTTCAGTTATTGCTGTTTTGTTATTGCCCTAAATTTTTTAATAATAAATTATTTTGTTATTAGTATTAGTCAGGGTGGTAAGATATATTATAATAACAAAAGTTTACTACAGAGCTGCATATCAGAGTAAGCAAGTAAATAAGTAAGTAAATAATAACAAAAAACTGCATGAATAGAACAACAAATTAAACTTAAAATTAAGACATTAACAAATAATAAAAACATATTTCCTATTATTTTTGCCATACAAATATTGCTTCTTTCAGTAAAATTACAACAAATTTTTTCAAAGACAATTTCATCACTGTTCAGGTGATTAAAGTATATTGGGTATTCCATTAAAACAGTTAGCTTTTGATACACCCCGTATAGTTTTTAGGTAATTAAATTGTCAAATCAGAATTGAATTTTGCAGGAAAAATCACAAAGATCTTGCTTTTCAAACGATAGTTGTGATAATGATAATAATGCTGATAATTAAGCCAGTAAGGGAGGTCAGTGGACCAAATTGTACAGGACGTTGCAACCATCATGACCTGGGATGGTTTGGGGCCGAGTGGGATTATCGCTCTTTACCCTCCCCATCGCTGTAGGCCTGGGCTACCTCGTAGAGGCGGACTCCATCCGTCACTAACACCGATCACAAAAAGTGATAGATGTGGGCGATTCGTTGGGTCTCCTCCTGTCCTAGCTTTACCCTGCAGGCTGGGTAGGATCTTCTGGCGGTCTTCTGTCTTGTCTTCTTTCTTCACCTTCATGTCTAACCCACGGGGGTTGTCTGTCTCGGGCTAGGGCGACAAGTGCCGCTCTGGAGCCAACTGCCAACTGGTCCTTTAACTTTATGTAAGGGAAGGGAAAGTACTCGAAGTGACCCATTTTATAGGTTTTATATATCGTCCCCGTAGTATTAAAGTGTTTTATGTCCAACAATACTAGTTTTGAGAAATTGCCGTTTCAAATTGGGCAAAGGATATTTTTCACATTTTATATACCATGATGTTTTCATGTAATATATTGAATTTCTTATTTATCACAAATTATACCGGAATAACTCAACAACTAGTTCTACAAACAGGATTCATACAATTTCCAAAAATATTTTTGGATATAGAACAAATTCATAATTTTAGGACGTTATTGAAAATTGTACGGGATATAGAACAATGATTATGGAGTTAGAACAGTATAATTTTAAAACCTTCCTTTATTTTAAAAACTCGATTGTGTGGGTATTGTGTATATTATTATACAATGTACATTATAACATGAATAACTTACCCATATAATATATTATGTATATTGCACACATAATACAAAATAAAACACAGAGTTCTAAATAAAATGAACTAAAATGACAAACAAAATTATATGACAAATAAAATCCATCTTTTTTCCCAATCTTTTTTATTTCTTTACTTTTTTCTTAGTTTTCTTCTCAGTGACTTGTTTGCGTTTTACAGGATTTTCATTGCCTCCAATTTTTAATATTACTTTGTAAAAGTCTTTCTCGTTTTCTGGAATATAAGGCAACATTACCTTCAAGTGTTTTTGTTTTGAATCAGTAATCTTTGCTGACAAATTCATGACTGGAATCACTTGTGGCAATTTAAGTATTTCTCCTTTCTTTCTGTTTTTTTTTTACATTTTCCAATTTGATTACTTCAATTTCGCTCTCAAATGTCTCTCTAAATTTAACATTACAAATACAATCCTTTTCATATACTACTTGTTTCACTCTAGTGTAAGGTATTTTATTGTAAGATAGAGTCTCAGATATCAATTAATAGTTTTTATAATCTATAGACATCATCTGCAAAATTCTGAATTTAAGCTTCCAAGTATTAGGAATATTCAGCATTAGTCTAATTAATGTAAGAGGGCTCCAAATGTCTACATTTTTTAGATATTTCTCGATGCAGCTGTGAGCTGCATTTATTTCTTAGACATTGCCATGTCCCGGCTTACCGAATTTTTGTCCTATTACTTTTAAATTTTGTGACTCATATGAGTTTAGGAAGTGTTGCAGGGCTAATGACAATTGAATTTCTGTTTTGTGGTACACGGCTATCAGACCATACAATATTTTTTTCTATCTCTGGATTATCATTGACAACATTCTTCAAAATTTTAATTAAAGCACTTGCTAAATGGTTACCGCTTCTACTGCATATCATTTCATGCCATATTGCATTATATACTACTTTAGTCTTATTGAAATGAGCAGTTAAATTGTAAGATGACAATTTTGTTTTGTAGTAAAAATTACTCACATTCGACTTTGGCACAGTCAAGGTATTCTGAAGATCAAACGTCAAAACTCCAACCTTGTCAACTTCTGAGTAGGCTATTCTGTCCCGAGCCCTTTCCTGATTTCCCACATTCTTTCTCTTTATGTGTTCTTCTTGAGCAAATAATTGTTCTTCAGTAGGATTTTTTTTAGTTTAAATTTCTCGCATTTGTCACAAGTCTTTTTTTGGTTTATAAAAACTTAGATTAAATTCAGTATTGAAGATTTTTTTGTATAAATGAAATCGCCTTTTACAACTTGACAGAAATTTTAGTTGGTGATGCTTTACGGATCCTCTGTTATTCTTTACAGTTTGTTTTCTTCTTTTACACTGTGATGAAAGCACTAAAATACTAAAAATAAAGCCACCTCAATCAAAAGAAATCCACCTTGTAGTGATTACAAGTGGACATAGAACATTATAATTTTTAGCAAACTTTACAATTAAATTGGTTATAGGTTAAAGTCGGATATAGCCGATTTTAATATTTTAACTTTAATTATAACCTAGGGATATAGAACAAATTAATGTTAAAAACTTTTTACTGGACCTACAATGTTATGATGTATAAACGGATATAGAACAAGCTAATTTTTACAAAAAAAATTGTGTATTTACTTAGAAAATCACAAAAAATGGAGATAGAACATTATAATACTACGGCGACGATATGTTAAGATTTGCCTTTCGTTGTAAGTTATATTTTGAATAGGTACTTGTAAAATCTCTCTGGCCCTTTCACACATCTGTTTTGTATTAGAGTACTTGAGCCTTCTATTTGTGTGGATTGATTTATAGTTAGCATGAAATAAGTTACTTTACATTTAACACAGATTGTCTTTCATGGGTATATCGGTCACTTAATTACATATAAAAAAGTTACATTTTTTATATATTTATTTCTGACGTTTCGGCTTTATTAGGCCATCTTCAGAGATTCTGCAGAAGATTACATTTTACAATTAATTATTTGTTTACTTTAGTAGCAAGTTACTCTACATTGTAGGAGGTAGTTTTAGGACAGTTACAGTCTTGTTTTAGAATCGCAACAGAGCAGTCTCTTGCTTACCATTTTAAATTTATGTTTTCATTCTTACTTTTAATAAAGATATACTAATTTTATTTTAAACTTAATTGAAGCTTTTATTTCTGCTGATAAAACTTCAACAATGTAAGATTGCTTTAAACGCAAGAAAACATATGTAAAATATAAAATTTGGAGACCTAGACAAAACATCGGAAAATGGTCCTTTAATTGATAATTTTTTTTGGAAATATTCTACAAAATAATAATAAAAAAAACAGAGAAATAAAAATAACAATAAATATCGTGAACGTTTAATGCAATGAAATAGAATGAATGCAATGAAATGAATAGAAAATTTTATATTGTCACCACGAATATATGTATATCGTTTTATAGATATAAATTTTGATTATTTTTATCATTGCCTTGATTCTGTTCACAATTAGATCGGATCTGTGTTGTTGACGTTATAATTATATGATAAGATAGCATCCATCAGCGACAACAATACAGCAGCGATTATACAGCGTAGCAATTGTTTTTCGACTTCTCCCGGCACGCCAATTGAATATTATACGCTTTTATAAATAAATGTGCCTGGTGACAAAAAAAAGATGATAGTTGCAGAAGTACTTGTTTAACCGTAATTTATACTACATACGAAGCAATCGTATTTGAGTTGGTTGAGGTTTATCATCCAAACAGACACTGCAACAGCCACCTAAACCATTACCCGTGAGACCTACTGACTTATTTTTATGCTGTGAGTGATGACCGACCACTTGATCTAATTGCAAGGCAACTTTTACTGACCTAGGAGAGAACATTTTGTTTCTTGGAATCACTGTTTGTCAACACTTAATTTTTATAAAATTTATTAAGTTTTATTGCAGACAGAAGAAAAATTACTGTCAAATGTACTTTATTTAAGGGGTCGTTTGCACTGCCATGTCGACGAGACGGCCAAAATATGAACTAGAAGTATTTAGAGTAAACTTTGGCAGCCGAAACATAGATGTCACGTTAAAAACACAATCAGCCAGAGAAATACTGTAACATTTTCATCAAAAACCATATTGGACGACTGGAATTTTAGGATTTTTGTTGCCAGTACTGTCATTGAGGGGACTGATGATTCACAACTGAGAAATTTCACAAGTCAGTTTCCAGTACGTCCTGATAGTCCTTACAATAGCCTTGCACTTTATAGAAACATAGTAAGCATGCCCAGAAAATATCCTTAAATGTTCAGGGTGTAAAAAAATACTGTGCCGGACTTCGAGGGGTGATACTACGTCTAAAAATAAATAAAAACAAAAGTTTTTATGAATATATGCCCTAAAATGATTCCTAAGGGAGTTACAGCCCTTTAAACAGTGGATAAAAATAATGGTTTTTATTTATTTTAGAAAATTTTTGAGCTCTTATATCTAACTTGTACAAAAGTGTCATTTGAGTTCGCATAAAAACAATTGACAGAAACTGTCAAACCTATATACGCCCCCTTTGACATGAACAATGTCAGTGCTTTGCAAATTTTAAACGCAAATATCTCGAAAACGATTATTGTAGCGAGTTAAACGGACAGTAGGTACCTTTTTTACGTAAAAAGTTGTAATTTTCCACATCTAATTTTAAAATTACTGTATTCACTTAGATAAAAAACTTTTGTGAAAAACAACCCTCTCCCCTTATGAATACTACCCTTTAAGAACTGTCTCTTCAACCACCTTTCTTTCTCTACTATTAACCACTCTTTTTATAAACCGTTTAAAGGACTGTAAGTCCCTTGAACCATTGTAGGGTATATGTTCATAGGAACTTTTATTTACATAGGAAAACCGGTACACAATTTTTTTATACTCTGTATATTCAGTTAATTTTTGACAGCAATTATTTGTTTTTCTTTTAGTGTGTATATGCAGAATGAAGGCGTGTTTTTACGATTCGCTTTTATAGTTCATAAACTTTCGTGGATCAACTCAAATGGAACGAAAATTGCTGTCGGAACATATATTTAAATATTTGTCGGTCGAGTTAAGTTGATTCCACAAAATATTGACCCATTCGAACTTTATGATATTGAGAGAAACTTTTGAGATTGAATGTATTTCTTTAATAAAAAACAAAAAAAGAGGACTTTTAGCCAGATACATAATAATAATAATAATAATAATATCTCTACCCCTCATTCTAATCACAAGGATTAGCCCGGAAGTCTGAGACTTGTGTGGGAGAGGGGGCGGCATATTATTATTTCGCGGGCCGCATTTGCGCCTCAGGAACGACTTACGTTGGTAGGCCCTAACCACCATTCAGTGCTGGAATGAGGAAAACCTGGAAAACCTCATTAGTTAGGGGGACAAGTCAAACATCAACTGATTTTAATCTCTCACATTAACACCAAGTTAACATTCTTCCCATCCTAGGCCATCGCCAGGATGATTGCCAAGCCATCCCTGCGAATAAGCCTTGATCTACGAGTAAACAATTTAATGAAAAATTGTTGGCGGAATGGGAATTAGAACCCACGACCTCTGGGTTGAGCGATCGAGACGCTAAGCCCTGAGCCACCGGCCCGATAAACATGGACACATAAAATACCCTACGTTTCGTCTGAGTTTTCGAACTTTTTCAAGGTTACCTAATAGCTAAAAATAATGGTTTTACATAAGTATTAAATTAGATTAGTGACAGAATAAATATCCAAAAAAACTAGAACATATTTCTTCAATAAAAAACAAAAAAAAAGGACTTTCAGCCAGATACATGGACCAATATCCTAGGATACCATGTCCATGTATTTGGCTGAAAGTCCCCCTTTTTTATTGGATATTTGTCCACGTATCTGGCTGAAAGTAATCTTATTTTGATTTTTATTGAACAAATAAATACATTCTATTTTAACAGCCAACAACTTTTCCAGTAGGTATATATCCAAAAAACTGTTTTCTTACCTTATATCAATTTCCTTTAATTTTATTGTATGGGTCGGTTTTATTTTGTTTTTCATATTTTTTATTGCTTAAGAATGCAACGTACGTGTAGTTTGAAGAGTTTAGCAGAGAATGATCAGTATTCGGTATCCCCGTTGATGTGTTTCATTTCGAGGGAGGTAATTAAGAACTGATAGAATATATTGCTGGTCTCAATGACAGAGTTATTGTAAACATTCTCATGACTCAAGAAAGCCGTTGAGAAGAAGTTTTTACAGTTTGTACATATACAGGATATTTAAAAAAGTAACTATTGAATAAGATTGCGATATATGTTACTTAGATTTTCTATATCTGTTTAATAATGTATTGCTTTTTTGTTACGTATTTCAGCCATTCCCAAAAACATACGTTTTTTTGTTACTATCTCAAAAACATACGTTTTTGAGATTGATGAGTCATCATTGGTTTCAGATGAGTTGAAATTTAAGTGAAATGTGTGAACGTTTGTCAGTTCATTCGAATCATTCGATTTTGGTGCATTTTAGTGCCTAGGTTCTCCAAAGCAAGTTCGATTAAGAGGGTTCCTAAAACTCCATACTGATTCCTCCTTAAAATTCACCTCTCTACCAAAAAACGGCGTTTTCACGATTTCTATCCCGCCCCAAGATAATGCTATGTGTGAACCAAAAACTTTACCGATTTTAGTTAGTCTACAAAAGTAGGACCTAAACTGAAATCCAGTCATGTTTAAGGACGTTTTTCTTCTATTTATTATTCAATCTTAACCGTAATTTAATTATGAAAGTGAAGTGAATTGTAAAGGATAATATTAATAATGGAATAACTGGTTTATCTTTAATTATTTTTTTAGTTGATTGAATTCAGATATTCAGCTCTTATCGCTCTACCTACACATGCCGTAAAATTATGCACTCGAATTGAAAAAAAATTGTAGTACGCGTACACGTGTCCTATGCATCCATAGAAACGAATAACTGCAGCAAATTTTCGCTACACGCGGTGAATTTATAAATAGTGTAACGAATTTCAATTTTCACAATATTTTACGATGCTTTTTTACGCTAATAATGTTGTCCAAATAGTAACAGGGTGGAGACTTTAACTGGGATAAATTCGCTACCGGGGAGCTGAATAATTTTTCGAAAAATGAATACGTTTTCGAAAAATTCCCGAGACACGTCAACGTTTGGATGTATTTTACCTATCTTTTCCAAGCAATATACAGGATGACCCATTAAGAATGGAAACACTCGCGTATAAAATTTGTTTATGGACCGACTTGAACCGGATTTTTTTCAAAAGATAGATCTTCAAAATCTCTATGTTGATGCAAAATTTGAAGACGAAATTTTGATTTTCAAGGCCTACTACGATTTTTTTTTATGTGAAAAATAGCAAAATTTTGTTAGCGATTTTTTTATAAAAAATCTGACTACACCACTGGATTTAGGAACCCCTCGAATGCATTTGTACCAATTGTTGCGAAAAAAAGTTTGGTCCTAAAAAAGTTATGACAATATCGGCATCACCAGTGTTTGCCTTTGTCGGTGAAGCTATTCCTTTATAAAAATTGAATAGAACCCAAAGTGAAACAAAATTAAACAACTTAAACACTGGTGTAATTATTAATAAGAACCATAAAAACCAGTATACACAAAATAACCAACAATTACTCTAATATAAAGTTTATATTAGAGTAACGTAGAGTACAAGAAGGTTTTGTAGAGTAATAATAATAATTTGACGAACTCACCTATCAATTGTTGTTTATATCATAAACAACAATTGATAGGTGAGTTCGTCAAATTATTATTATTTTGTGGTCATTATGCCAAAACTTATAATATTACTTTCTTAGATCAAAAATAACTAGATTATAATTTTTTATTCAAAAAGTGTGAATCAATTTGACAGACTCCTTTTTCATTTTAAAAAATGTAATTTTCTAATCATTACTTTTTTTTTCAATTATTGTTGTTTATATTAGAGTAATTGTTGCTTGTTTTATGTATACTGGTTTTTATGGTTCTTATTAATAATTACACCAGTGTTTAAGTTGTTTAATTTTGTTTCTCTTTGGGTTCTTAGCGATTTTTATAAAGGAATAGGTTCACCGACAAAGGCAAACACTGGTGATGCCGATACTGTCATAACTTTTTTAGAAACAAACTTTTTTTCGCAAAAATTGGTACAGAAGCATTCGAGTGGCTCCTAAATCCAGTGGTGCAGTCAGATTTTTTATAAAAAAAATCACTAACGAAATTTTGCTATTTTTCACATAAAAAAAATTCGTAGTAGCCTTGAAAATCAAAATTTCGTGTTCAAATTTTGCATCAACCTAGAGCTTTTGGAGATTTATCTTTTGAAAAAAATCCGGTTCAAATCGGTCCATAAACAAATTTTATACGCGAGTGTTTCCATTCTTAATGGGTCACCCTTATATAGCCCTTCAGAGAGAGCGGAAACCACCCCCAATTTTGTGTTTTCCAATGCAACACTATGGCGTGTGACCCCTCATTGTAAAGGTGACAGAAAGACGAATCCAGCGTACTGATCACATTTAATATTTTTCAAGAGGTTGAGGGTTGCATAACATTAAAATGTTTAATTACTTTTCAACGTAACAATTGCTCAAAACGTGCACCATTCACTTGTTGGTAACATCCTAATCTGTGATAGGTTTCGTCCCTTACATTACGTAACATTTCCGGTGTTATTGTCCCTGTTTCATCTCTTATTCTTCCCTTCAGCCATCAATGTTTGGTTTTTGAATGTAAACCTTACTTTTGAGTTACTTACTACGCTGTTATTGTTCACCAATATCTAGACGGAATTTTCCCCGGTAGGTGATTTGGAAGACGAGGTACCATTGAGTGGCCAGCAAAATCTCCAGATCTTGCACCAGTTGGATTTCTTTTTGTGAGGAGATCTCAAAAGTAAGGTCTACAGCAAAAATCAAACAACATTGATGACCTGTTCATACAGCTCACATGCACTAGTGTTGCATTTGAAGAAACAAAGTTGTGGTAGTTTCCGCTCTCCCTGAAAGGCTATATTTCGCATATTCCTTGGAAAAGGTAGGTAAAATACATTCAAACGTTGACGTGTCTCGGGAATTTTTCGAAAAATTATTCAACACCCTGGTAGCGAGTTTATTCCAGTTAAAGTTTCCACCCTGTATATTCTGTCCTGTACCAGTAGTGTACCAATTCCTACAATTAAGGAAGTTTTTATTTAATCCATTCCTGCTTTTAAATCATTATTGTCAATGTCTTATTTCTATTTCCATAATCTGCAGAATAATTGCTAAAAATATCCGCTGATATGCCATCATCATGAATAACAGATAAGTTCCACGGTCATATAACGTTTTGAGTGAACTGGCCAAATGTATTCAGCTCGCTGACTGAAATTTTAATAATTAGCATAAGTGCCATCACAATTATTTTTTATTATTTACTCTCTGATACCTTATCACCACTTCGTAGGTAAAAGGAAAGAATGACGAATACATTTTTTAATAGCATTGATAGTTTAGTGGAAAACTACCCACCATTTAATGGTAAAGCGACAAGTTGTACGAAATTCGAAGGGACGCTTAAAAATGGTTGAGTGGCTGGAATGGCTTTCGTCTAAAAGAGCCTGCAGGCGACCCGATTTATCTTGTAATAAGTAAGAAAAATCATATGTGTCATTGTGTCAAAAATCATGTGTGAAAATCATTTCAAACAAGAAAAAAATAGGTTGAGAATAAAGACGATAACGGATGGAGGTCACTTTTAAGTGGACCACACTGTATAAATGGTATAAAAAAAACTAAATCGAGAAGAATGACTCAAAGCCGAAACGTCGATGCGAAACTCTAAAAATACCACGTTGTAAAACGAATTAATCGATTCTGAAGCATCCTGTATTATTATTTAATATAATTTGGTTGATCATTGCATACGAATAGTAATTAATTAATTATCACTTAAGTTTAGGACACTATCATAGCTGCATAAATTTTACCGTGTGTAGGTTACGCCTGTAGACAATACAAAATAATTGCTGGTAATAAAATAATCGTAAATGTCGAGTTGATCGTAATTTTTTATCTTTATTGCTATTCCTTTTCAATTACCATGGTTTTACTAGAATTTCTAATGAATTTCTTGCCTTTACAGTTAAACTGTTGCAGCCACTTTATTGTCAAAAGGCTACAACTATCTTAAATATATTTCTATCAATCATGTAATGTGGAATTTTTAATTTCGAGGTTATGTTATGTACCCTCTCCTAGTGGAACTACTAATGTTATTCTGGTAATTTCATTTTCTAGATACATACGTTTTGGTTACATTTATAAATATCAACTTTAACTTATATTTTGACAACGAAAACGTAGACCTATACCGTATTTGCAAATATAATTCAAAAGAAGATAGAGCTGATCCAAGAATTACTTCAACAGTCAAATTATATTTTATAAATCTAGATTAGGTCGCAGTTACACGGTTTGTGGTTTGGCGAACCTTGGTGAGCCATGAAGCCCACACGTACTTCGATATATAGGTATATCGCTATAGCTTCCGGCTTGTTCTGGGCGATTGATTATCCCACCAGGTGTCAAAGTGCGTTTATCAGTATAGGTTCGTGTTAGTTTTGAATTTCAATAAAAAATATAATAGGAATCTGCCTTGATGGGGTATATAAGTGTTCAATGGTGTCTCTATCTGCTTATGTTTTGTATAAATAATATCTCGAACAAAAACAATCAAAAGACCTATTCAAAAGACTATATTTTACAAATGATCGTGGAGCTACCAGAAATTCATCGGCTACCAATCAGCGATAAGCGCTTTCAATGAATTTTACAAGCTGGCAACCGTGCAAAATCCTTGGATCAAATCACCTGTTTGTGTTGACAATTTTGACATTTGTTCACAGGCAAATAACGTACTATAAATAATATGATTACTAAACCACTCAACTAAAACTTGAAATGACACAAATACAAACAGGAAATTGCTAAAATGACGTTAACCAGCGAAAAAATGGAGCGTTTAACAGTTTTGACAAGCTGTGATTTTGTCAGTGACACACGCAGCAATGTCAATGTTGCCAGATTGTATGTAGGAAGATCCGTTCTAGAATTTTACGTTTAATAAGTACGTCATCAATGAACCTTTTCTTAAATTGCGAGAAAACTAGCGATTCGAATCGAAAAATATTTGGGAATCAAATTCTCCATTGAAATAAGAACACTTAAGTCAAACACGTCTTTCAATTCGTTCCAGGTGAAACCTCCATTAGGAACAGAAGGTATATTAAATATATTTGCAATAAGTTGCCCAACCTTTCCGTCATATAACCAACTTCAATCCCTTACCATTTCCGAGGTTCCATTACAGCAAGTATTGGACTGGTAAATTTGTATTCTTCAACTATTTTGTGGCTTGCTAAAAGTCTTGTTTACACTAAACCGTTTACTTAACGCTACCTAGCGAAGGTCCTAACAAGCTCTAATTACTAACTATCCGAGCGCGTTCTAGTGTTGGCGTAACTGTATCGAATAATGATTATTTGTTTATTTTTCAATTTACTAAACATTTCGTGTGATTAGCGACGTCTACACAAAGCGCTGTGTTAAAAAATAAGAAAATATTCGTTATTCGGTAATAAAACAACCGGTGCCGAAGTAAATAAGTGGATTTTATAGATTTTTCGTGAGTCAGCATATATGTATTTAAATTGGATTTTTTAAAGTTGTTTTCCTGGTCAGTTATTTTGGTATTTGGTAATAGGAGGTCAAAAAATGCGTGCAGTCGGTGAGAAAATTCAATTAAGGCAATACAAACATGAAGATATTGTAACAGAAAACTACACAGTCAAAGAAACAGATGAAGATGAATTTTATGGTAATAAAATTATACCTAGAATAGTTGACGATAAATTCATGAAGAAATTGTAGCAGTTGGAAGAAAGTTTTAGAAACTAATTCCATGATTCATAAAAAAAAACTAAATTTATCTGTGATTTTTTAGCTTGAGACAAACTGGAATTCAGGACTCATAATTCAGACTTCAGGAATTCATAAATCAGCAAAGGACTTCAGGAATTCATAAATCAGCAAAGAATCCATCTGACAATATCAAGACTACCTGCCCTTTCTCTAATTTTTGTTTATTAAAGAAAAGATGGCGAAACAGCCTTGCTCAGGAAAAAGCCTTGTTTATAAAATATTATATTGAGAAAGTGAACAAGTTGCAAGTACACACCAGCTCATGTGCTCACAAAATTTACTTCGTTGTTTGCTCCAAGATGATATCAGGTGCAAAATACAGAACTACAATAACTTACAAAACTAATAAAACATAACACTAATGAACTAACTATAAAAACGACAATAAAAAATTTAAAGAATAACAGATAAATCAGTAATGATACCAAAACACGCACACCCCTCATAAAAAATAAACCGAGCGTGAATACTTGATAGTTGTCATTTGTCAAGAAAGTATATTTACGAACACAAACAGTTGATTGACTGGCTCGATGAGTGCTGCCAATGCCGGTCATATGGCGAAGCACTGCCACAGCGCGATGGTATGGAAGAATTTTCACGGGTAGCGTGATTTAGCTGATAGAGCGAATAAATCCCAATGCAAAATGCATTGTGAAACACCACAAAATATTTTCAATACTAATTTCATCATGAATTAACTAATGAATGTTTTAATAGTGTGAATTACAGAACAATAACATAAAATAGTTGTTGGTCTCGTAACTTAATACCCCTAGCTCATGGATTGATTATAAAAAGGCAAGGGATTTTCTTTTTGGAGCCTTATCATAAGAATAAATAAATAAGTAGAAACATATCTCGCTATTACGTGCTCTATTCCGTAATTACGGCGAGGCGCGGTTACCCGCAGCACTCAGGCCTTTCGACCCATTGTGTCTGCCGCTAGTCGAGAGCTATTGGAAGAGACGCGTGCTATGCGTATAGGCCAACACCCGTTCTAGGGGAAGCTCTCTAATGTCCTGTGGCAGGAAAAATGCTGCGCCCAGATGGTTGTGTCTCTTGACCATGAGGCAGGCACAGCGACAGAGGATGTGAAGGGCCTGCACCCTTAGTGCAGGCCCTTCACAGTGCGGCCTTAGTGGCACTTAGTGCCACTATGGCCGATAGTGTTAAGGTGCTTGTTGAGATGTCCAGAACCTGTCAACAATCCTTATGCTGTTACGACTTAGCGCAGTATTGATCGAGTTGCGTTCGATCAAGGCCCTTCAATTAAGAGCCTGGCTTGTCGCAGCCCAGTCCCGTTCGACCATTCTTCCTCTGATCTTTTCTTGGTCCAGTTTTCAATAGACCTTGTTACATAACTAGGCGGAAGCCCGAGAACTGGTTCGGACCCTGTAAACTGTATACTTAAGCCTCTTTTAGCAAGTGCATCGGCCTTCTCATTTCCTGTTATGTTGTGATGACCCGGCCAGTTGTGTAAGGGTACTGTAAATATATATGTTTTTTTCTATGTTCTTGGTTTTCCTATTTTATTTTTATTATTGTATTTGTGTTTTAGGTTTTTTATTTTTATTTTTAGTATTGTTATTCTAATGCTAAATGACTGAATGCTGGGCGTATACATAATTCATGTGATTGTTATAATACTAAACATTTTACATTAGGATTTCCTAAATAAAAATAGAAATAAAGGTGTATATTGACTAACTAATCAATTAAAATAATTCACTACCACTATTCGATGACTATTGGTGGTTCACATCACATATGGAGTAAAACTATCGATAAAAAGAAACGCTTTCATGTATTTACAAACCGCAAGCGTTACGCACTTGTTCTGCCTTCTCCAAATCCAATTAAAGTGAGTGTAGCGGCTCTATAAAATAAATATAGGTTGCGGTATTCTATAGGCAGACATTATAAGCAGAGAATTAAATAAAACTTTTTTATAATCGCTGAACCTTATTAAAATAGTTTTCAGGAAAAGAGAAACTTGCCTGATCGGCTTAGGCAGGCTACGATGACTTTCAGATATTGGCAACTGAGAAATTGTTTTCGTTTGAAGTGTTACAGTTTCATCTATTGCTACAAAAAGTATAGTAAACATTTTTTTTCTGTTGTTTATGTTTAGACGCTTTACATTTAATAGAAAATGTAGAATATTTCAATGGCATGAAGTGTATACATTAACCGCATTCAAACAGCTATTCTTGTTGTTGTAAAGTTGTTTTTCCTTATCTTTCGTCGCGTTATCCTAGTTTTTTTTTCAATAAAAATTAAAATTCCGGGGCTAAAATTCACAAAATTGACAATTAAGATGATCTACTGTCCATTCATTTAGAGACTACAAACACAAATAGGTACTAACGACGACACATGCAATAATATACGTGAAAAAAGGACGCACTCATAGTGGTTCATGAGTTTTTGGATAATTTTGTCTGGCCAATCACTTTGCATCGCAATTTTTGCACCTGCTGTTTACGACCCCTTAATATGTATTTTAATATGTTTCCGTGGATCATCGGCCTTATTACTAGCCAATATGTCATCACTTAAGGGACGAAAAGTTATGGAAATGAACATTTTCTTTAATTGGAATAAAAATATTGACGTTCCTGGAAAATTTAGTTCACGAGTTCATCCGGCATAAATATTCTCATGTATTATTTAAAGTAGGCATGTACTTTATCGCTTTGGTGGCAGAGTTTTTTCACCCCTGCTTTTTCATACTAGGACGACCACCTAAACCTATGCTAACATTGTCCTATTTACACCTAAACTGTCGTTACCTCCTAATTAGTCTTAAATTGCCTTTATCTATTTTATGGTTGTTCTCTAACGCATGTTGGGCTACACTAGACTTATCTGTTTGAATTGAGCTTCTAGTTTGTTCAACATACTTTTGTTTGCAGTCTTTACATCTAATTTCGTATATCTCCGACTTTTCCTTAGTTTATATTTTGTCTTTGGGATTGCCTAAAAGTTGTTGTAGTTTATTTCCCGATGAATAAAACCACTGACATACCTAAATCTATAAAAAAATCTTACCAAAACCACGGGTGAAAGGAGGATCGTATGGAATAGATATGAATTTTGAATTTCCTCTTTCATTTTGAAAAGTCGAGGAATTTCGAAGGGTCTCTTTAAATTTACGTTTCCTAATTATTTTATCAATTAAACTTAAAGAATATCCATTACTCGCTATATCCCCAATCAATGCCTTTTCTTTTTCATACCTCTCCTTATTTAGGGGGAAGCGTAAAAGGCGATGAATTAAAAAATTGATACTCGCCATTTTGTGTTGAGCACGTTGGCGAAACGCGCGCCGAGTGCAATATAGTGTTTTGGTGTTATGTGGAAAACTACGACAGTGTTATCCGAACACCAAAGGTTTCAAACTCCCTTCAAGAAAAAAAAATAAGGTACAATGATAAATTTGTTATAGAACGCCACTGACTAATACGATAATGAAATATCAACTTTCAGTGAAAACAAGACGACCTTTGTTAACCCCGACCTCCGGATAACTTTTAGTTTTCATAGGAAGGAATATTTTAACATACATGCATATTGCGTTTATAAAAATATAACACAGTACGCTTAGTTTCAATGTAATTGCATACTTCCATACACGAAGGGTTCTTCTACATGTGTAACACATATTGGTGAAGACTGAAGATGACCATTTATTTAGGATAGTTGACCAGATAAAATACTAGCTTAATCCTTTATAAAAACACAAGTGGATTTTCCAGGCATGCAATTGCAACTAAAACAAATACATCAGGTAATGTCTGTAACTTTTTTGTGGTGCAGCTGTTTGACTCATTGTAGTTTCTTTTGGGATTACACTATCACCAAAATAGTAAAAAAACAGGATACCAGAAGTATTAAAATTAAATATTCAAAGTGTATTATCAAGGCAAACTTCTAAAATTTGCCCCAAAAAAACCACTGTTATAATATGCAATAAAAATAAATAGGTATATGACAAATTAACTAAATTTCATCAGTGGTTTTTTCAGATTGATATAAAATTCTGTAATATTACAAATGATATTTCGAATTTGAATAAATCGACTGGAGATGTTTAGAACAAAGTTAATTTCTTTTAAATTTTATATTTTTTTGTTTAGACAATCATTTGTAATATAGCATTTTATCAAACTAAAAAACCACTGGCGAAATTTAGTTTATTTCTTATATATTCATTTTTATTGCACATTATATAGTGTTTTTTTTGGGACAAACTTTTGATGTTTGCCTTGATACTACATTTTCAACCTTTATTTTGAAAACTTCCGGTTTGTTGTTTTTCATTATTGTACACGTGGTGTAATCCTAAAAGAAACTAAAATGAAAGATATATCAGTATTGTACACTTCTTTTTAATTAAATTTCAAAATTTGTCCTCAATAGTATCTACCACAATTTCTGAATCACAAAGAGTATTTGCGTCCATCGTTGATGAATCTCAACGTTCTAATTTTAGCAAATTTGGCAAAGCACTTTGCTCTAGATGGCAAAAAAATTGTTGAAAAGATTTATTGAAGATAAAAAGGTAACTTCTAGAAACTAGGATAGGAGGTAACTTCAGCCATAACAGTTGGTTTTCATGTAGATCCGCAAGGGTAAATCCTTCAACTTTTATTAATTTTTCAGGGCTTGTTTACTCTTTTGTACTATTGATTTTGTCTAAATGGTTTCTATACCAAATAAGTTCATACAAACAGACCAATTATACCCAGAATCAGAGGGATTTACATGCAATACAAGACTAAGTTATAGCGACAAATCACTATAAAAAATATGTTTTAAAGAATATTTCAATTAGGTGCAGAAAATGCCACCAATTTCCTGAAATAATAAAACATAACATCCGGATGTAAACTTCTAGCTAGCAGGTGTGCAATATACCAATCAGAGCTTCAGGCATACTACCAATATTCACCACCAACTATAATAAAAAACCAGTATTATAAATGATATGGGACCTAACCATATAAACTGATCAAACGATAGCCCATAACAGACCAGATATAATAGTTCAATATAAAATAAAAAGGGTCATCTACCTTATCGATGTGGCAATACCATCTGACCAAAATAGAAAAAAATATAGAGAAAAGGAAGAAAAACATCAGCAACTAGCAACAGAAGTTGAAAAAATATGTAAACAGAAACAATTTCACATAATGATATGAACTTGAACGATTAAGTCATTCATTATATTGGTGACAGGTGTCACTCCATACTTATTCATAAATCACTTCGCTCAAGTTAGCCTGGATGAAAACGTACAGGGTGTCCACCTAGTGCGCGTAAGTCCAATATCTGGGTTAATAAAAGAGATAACTTAATTTTTTTTTCTACAGGGTTGTCTAATATCCCGAGCTGCACAAAATGAAAATATATTTACATATTCAGGGTGTTCAGTTTTTCCTGGACAGGTACCAACTTCGTTTTTCTAAATGGAAATATATATTTTTTATTGCTTTTTCGAACTAAACCCTTGATTTTAGTAGGACTTTCATCAGCCTTCCCTATACCTAACTTAAACTGTTTTTGAAATATTGACGGGTGAATATTGACATTTTTGCAACTTTGACACCCTGTAAAATCTAAACGGTTTGAGATCAAGCAAAACGGTTTGCACATTCCTATCTTAACTTTTCATAAGCTATCGTTTGGTACTAATTTCAGAATTATCCAAAAATTTAAAATTTTCTGAAAATTTTGAAAATTTTTTATTCCTGTATAAATTTGAAATTAGTATCAAACGATAGCTTATGAAAAGTTAAGATAGGAATGTGCAAACCGTTTTGCTTGATCTCAAACCGTTTAGATTTTACAGGGTGTCAAAGTTGCAAAAATGTCAATATTCACCCGTCAATATTTCAAAAACAGTTTAAGTTAGGTATAGGGAAGGCTGATGAAAGTCCTACTAAAATCAAGGGTTTAGTTCGAAAAAGCAATAAAAAATATATATTTCCATTTAGAAAAACGAAGTTGGTACCTGTCCAGGAAAAACTGAACACCCTGAATATGTAAATATATTTTCATTTTGTGCAGCTCGGGATATTAGACAACCCTGTAGAAAAAAAAATTAAGTTATCTCTTTTATTAACCTAGATATTGGACTTACGCGCACTAGGTGGACACCCTGTATATACCCAGTCACATAAAGCAGCCTTACTTCACGTGTGCAATATACAGTGAGGACATAAAGTCCGTCCCCCCCCCTCTAATTTTTGAACCACTGGGTAGATTGTGATGAAATTTGGGACGATAATATATGACTAAATTCTGCATTTTTGACACATCCATGACAGCTCTAAATGTCAAAGTGACAGCTGGGCGCGCAATAGGAACATTTTTTTAAATTGAAATGTGGGTCGAGTAATAACTCATTTTGAAGCTATTTTTGTGCTCAAAACATCTCCCAATTTTGAGAACATTTGGTTAAGTAATTTCCAAATAAAAACCAGTAATATCGATTACTGTTATATAATTTTTTACATACATATTACAAATTATTGTAAATTATTCCAAGCAAAACAAAAATTTAAACAAATAACAATAAACCATCCCTAACCTAAAATAACCTAAATAAAAAAATTATGACATAATTTAAATTAAACTAAGAGGGAGAAACGAATTTAGAAAAGACGTGTTACTTCAAAATATGTTCGAAATGACCACCATCAACCTCCTGACAAATAAATGTTCCATGGGTAAGTTCTATTATAAAGATTATGTGGTAAAAAGATTATGTTATAAACTGATATTACTGGTGTTTATTTAGAAATTACTGAACCAAATGTTCTCAAAATTGGGGGATGTTTTGAGCATAAAAATAGCTTCAAAATGAGTTATTACTCGACCCCCATTTCCATTTAAAAAAATGTTCGTATTGCGCGCCCAGCTGTCACTTTGACATTCAGAGCTGTCATTGATGTGTCAAAAAATTCAGAATTTAGTCATATGTCATCGCTCCAAATTTCATCACAATCTACCCAGTGGTTCAAAAATTAGAGGGGGGGGGCGGACTTTATGTCCTCACTGTATAGTGAAAAGAAATATAAGTTATAAATGTGTATACAGAATAATAATGATTTCCAAATCAAAGAAGTTTTGGTGTGTTCCTTTTTATAACACACTATATTTACTTTTTTATGAAAGCAACTAAAATAAAAAGAGTTTTTAGAGTTATTGTCTGCAAACTCACAAATGGAAAAGTTGCCGATATAAACTTGTATAATTCATAATATAATAGTTATAGTTGTTATATCCTTGGTTAAATTAAAGTTTTTCAAGTGTTGTCCTGTAAGTAAATGGATTTTTTCAATCGAATAAATACATTATTGAACTAAAGAACACCCCCTGGAACACCGCGCACGGCACTGGCGACCAAATCGACCCGTGTTTGCGTACAGCCTTAAGCGATATCAGAACAATAATGGTTATTTATAATTATTATGTTTATTTTAAAATTATCGTGTTTGCCTGGCGTATTGCTTAGCATAATTTAACCTTACGACTGGCTGTTTGCGTTTGCATTATCTATGAAAAGGGGTACTTATCTCAATACTCGAAGATTACGATTATTTGGTGCCGGTTTCCAAGCCAGACTGTGCAGTGATCTCGAATAACAGAATAATATAACTGTGCCCCAGTGTTTTGTATTTTACCTGCGAGATTGAAGCGTAACAATTCCCTGCATATTACAAACTGCTTTAAAAATCGACATTTCACACTAAATACTAACTTAATACACTTCCTTTATCTCCACCTCACCGTTATCGTTTTACGTAAAGGCGCCCATACAAACAAATGAAGATTGTGCACTACGTAGGTCTGCTTTAGGTCAAACTCGTTTGATTTTCCTCGAATAAATTATTATTACGTAGGGATATCACCTCAAACTAGAAATACATGTAAAAAAAGGTGAGTTTCATGTTTATTTTTGCGCGTAATTCAGCCGTGCCGGCAAAATAGTGAAGTCAGTTCTAGCTTTTCACAAAAACGTCGCAGAGTACGACGTTCAAGTTACAGTTTGGCCATGGAACCATGGAAAGCGTTGTAAAGGCTTCCACACACGAACGAACCAATTTGCAAATCGGTAAAATTCTGCCCAACACACACATAGACGATTCAATTTGTGCAAACTTAATAATAATAATAATATAAAGTGGATACTCGAAGCGGATGGTTCTTTATGAAACATCGTGAAAATAATTGTTTCGAAAAAAACATTGATCTCACTTAGATGTTCCAAGAAATATATAGAAAACACTCTATATACTAGTATTTCGGTTTATTAGGCCTTTTCAATAGAGTAAATGTCTATTACTAAATGTTTTCAAGCGCGTTTTCGTTATTTATTTGTTTACGAGCACCTACCCCCGATTGATCCTACCATCTGGTAAAGCCCGAGTTTTAAGTACCTTTTCTAAGAAGGGCAAAAGTGTAAAATCTATCTGATCATTCGTAGTACAAGGATTTATAATTAAAGATTTTTTAATTTCCAATTGTTCTAACAGATCTAAGCGCTTTCCTTTCTTTTCACGATGCAGTACCTTTACATTTTTCAGATCTATAAAATGATTGTTTTCTATACAATGCGTCGAAAACTGCGTTATTTAGTATGGATTTTTTATGTTCTTTTACTCTAGCTTCAATACTTCTACCGGTTTGACCCACATACACGGCATTACAATCCACGTAGTTAATTTGGTATACTGCCGATTGTTTTAATTTATTAACGCTTTGTTTGTTGTTTATCAAAATCCTCCCAATGTTACGCTTGTTGACACTAATCGTTTTACACCCGTTTCGTTCTAATCTGCGAGCTATTTTTTCACTATAACCTGGGACGTGATTAATATAACTATAGGTGGCTTCTTTTTCCCGAATATTGTAAAACTCCCGACGAATCAATTTCCTCCTTTTGTTTTTTATCATGTTATCTTATTAGTTTTTCTTTATATCCGTTGTTTCTTGCAATTTGTTTGATTGTGCTTAATTCTTTTTCAAAGTCTGTTTTTTCTAGCGGAAACGTTAAAAGCCTATGTATTAAACTATGGAAAACCTTTTTTATTTGCCAGGACTGTTGCGAACTCGCTGGTATAATTGCGTCGGAAGTTGTTGGTTTTCTATAAACCGAGAATTTTAATTTATTTTCTACCTTTCTCATTGTTATATCCAAATAGTTTAATTGATTGTTTTCCTCCTTTTCCATTGTAAACTGAATATTATCGTTAATCGAATTAAAAAAATTGAGAAAAAAATAATAATATAATGATAAATTAGTATAATTATAAATTATACTGGGACCTAACCATACCAGATATAATACTTCAAGATAAAATAAAAAGGGTCACCTACCTTATCAATGTGGGATGTGTGTATCGATGAAAAGAACCAAACATATCAGCAACTTGCAATAGAACTTGAAAGAATATGGAAACAGAAGCTCGTTCATATCATTCCACTCAAAATATCGGTGGCAGTGTCACTCCACACTCATTCATA
The DNA here is from genome assembly GCA_963924545.1 of Pogonocherus hispidulus. NCBI lineage: Eukaryota > Metazoa > Arthropoda > Insecta > Coleoptera > Cerambycidae > Pogonocherus > Pogonocherus hispidulus. The sequence continues at coordinate 50,712,752 of OZ004697.1, forward strand.
AATTACCTCACTCAACTCACCTTGGCAGAAAGTGTATGTACCCAGTCACAAAAGGCAGCCATAATTCATACATGCAATATAGTAAGATCGTTTCTAAACGAAAAATTATTTCTTGTTATACTTGGTATTAACCCTTCTACAAGAAATGTAAATCTGTGACAAACTGAGAAATGCAGGATGGAAAAAACACGATTGTAATGTCTCGACCTCATGCTAATTACGAGGATTAACACGAAAGTCTTGGAATTGGAATGGAATACTCCTTTAATATAAAAAGATATTTTCAGGCGTTCCAAGTTTAACATTTATGTCATGAATTAATTTCAAAATTAAAAAGACGGCAGGAAATCAGACTGGAAGACAGATTGAACAAAATGTGCTAGATGAAAACTGCCGAATGCAGTGTTGCCAACCTCCAGAATGCAAATTTCTTCATGACTATCTTTAAAATTCGTCACATTTCGTCACCCGCGGTAAATTTGAAATTTACTATATATTGTTTAAATAAACGTATTTTAAAACATGTAATAAAATGTACTAAAAACAAAATGCAGTATTCTTATTAACAAATTTGAAATATAACAAAAAATAAAACCTATATAATTATTTTATTATAAGAAATAAAATGTAAATCCAGGAGGATCGAGTCAATTGAGTCGCCCCTATAATTTATAATTGCTGACTTGAATATTTATTCCATGTTATTCGATTTTAAAGTTTAACTTACATTTTTTTGCTTAGTAGTTTAGTGTTTATTGTTTATAACTAGTGTTCTTTTTGTCTCAGTGATTCTTAGAGGTTATAATATAACCTCTAAGAATCACTGAGACAAAAAGAACACTAGTGTCAATACTGCCAACTGCTAATTCTCATTCGCAGGGATGCCAATACAATTTCTTCGTATAATATTTAGTTTATTATGAACCACACTACAACACAATAGTGGAATACAAATTTTAGATATGAAAATTAATTTCCAGAATTTACTTCGAAAGAAAAATCGTCACAAGAGTAAATTCTTCGTCAATTCGTCAATAGCAATTTTTCCCCCTAAAAAATCCTCACTTTGACGGAAAATCGTCACAGTTGGCAACACTGTTCGAATGGGTTCTACTACTACGCATACAATGCGTTATTGGAAATTGTGGCATCAATTGCTTTAATCGAAATCCTAAATGAACTGAATTGTCGGTTCCACCACCGGATCTATTATGAACTTGTAGATTTTTATTGTGTCATTTATTGGTTGGTTATATTTCTCCAATTCCAATAAAGAAAATAGTTTTTTAGAAGAAATCGGTTTTCGTTCTGTGCCAAAAACTATATCCAATAGACTTCCTGAACTGACAACATCGGTTCGTCTGAAATTGTACAGGGTGATTCACTATTTTTGACCCCCCTGTTAATTTTTTTATTTGCAGAATTATAAAAAAATGTGAAATATAAAAGTTGCACGATTTTTTATATTTTATATACTTTTCGAAAGTGATATTAGAAAAGCAAATGAAGTCCAAACAAAATGGCCGCGGATGTTAACTGTGTTAATTTAAATGGAATACCCTGTATATTTTGCATATTTGGATAGAACGTTGTCTCACGAGTACAACAATACAGATATTGATGGGTTCTATCTTTAATAATAACGGAGATATGGCCAAAAAAGTGCACCATAAGAGCAATGTGCTAGAAAGAGAATGCCAGACACAGTCCTTCTCCAACACATCGCTCTTACGACGCACTTTTCGGGTCATATCTTTATTATTATTAAAGATATGTCCATCAATCTGTATTATTGTATTCGCCAGACAACGTTCTATCCAAATATGCATAAATGTACAGGGTGTTCCATTTAAATAAGACAGTTAACATCCGCGGCCATTTTGTTAGGACTTCATTTGTTTTTCCACAAAAAAACTTCATAAAAATCGTGAAACTTTTATATTTCACATTTTTTTATAATTCTGTAAACAAAAAAGTTAAAAGGTGGGTCAAAATATAGCGAATCACCCTGTACACTGGTTTTCAAGTGAATATATTTCACGCTATTCTACAAAAATTTTTTTGCTGATATGCATTTCTATTCAATAAATCTACATTCACCTGTTTACAAACGTTCAATTAGTCTGTTAACAAAGCTGTAACTATTAACTGCAAGTACTTGAAGCATTCACAGGATTCTAAGTACATTAGGTATGCAGTTCGCACTTTTTAAAACGTTCATGTGTGTGCATTATGTGTGTTAAAGTCATTCTGTCATCGTAATGATACCACGTTTAGACAAATGAAGTCACTAGTAGACTTAATTAACCGTTTTCAGTGCAGTTTCCAGTACGGTTGAGTGTCGAATATACAGGACGATCGGTTATAAATGTCACCAAGGACAGTGTGTACATTTTCTGTAATAATTTTTAAGTTTCAAAGAAAATTTCAAAAATACGTTTGGGTAGATTCAGGGCGCGTAGTTTTATCAATCATGTATCTTATAATTGTTTTGAAAAAAACATTGATCTCATTTAGACATTCCAAGAAATATATAGAAAACACTCTATATACTAGTATTTCGGCTTATTAGGCCTTTTTCAATAGAGTAAATGTCTATTACTAAAAGTTTCTAAGCGCGTTTTCGTTATTTATTTGTGTACGAGCACCTATCCCCGATTGATCCTACCATCTGGTAAAGCCCGAGTTTTTAGTACCTTTTCTAAGAAGGGCGAGAGTGTAAAATCTATCTGATCATTCGTAGTACAAGGATTTATAATTAGAGATTTTTTAATTTCTAATTGCTCTAACAGATCTAAGCGCTTTCCTTTCTTTTCACGATGCAGTACCCTTACATATTTCTGATCTATAAAATTATTGTTTTCTATACAATGCGTCGAAAATCCTGAATTTTTTGCAATACTTGTATTGCATTCAATACTTCTACCGGTTTGACCCACATACACGGCATTACAGTCCGCGCAGTTAATTTGGTATGCCGTGTGTTAATGCCGTGTATGTGGGTCAAACCGGTAGAAGTATTGAAACTAGAGTAAATGAACATAAAAAATCCATATTAAATAACGCAAAAAATTCAGGATTTTAAGGATCTAAGGAAAGCGCTTAGATCTGTTAGAGCAATTAGAAATAAAAAAATCTCTAATTATAAATCCTTGTACTACGAATGATCAGATAGATTTTACACTCTCGCCCTTCTTAGAAAAGGTACTAAAAACTCAGGCTTTACCAGATGGTAGGATCAATCGGGGGTAGGTGCTCGTAAACAAATAAATAACGAAAACGCGCTTGGAAACTTTTAGTAATAGACATTTACTCCATTGAAAAAGCCCGAACAAGCCGAAATACTAGTATATAGTGTTTTCTATATATTTCTTGGAACAATTAAATGAGATCAATGGTTTTTTCAAAACAATTATTTTGACGATGTTTCATAAAGAACCATCCGCTTCGAGTATCCACTTCATGTATCTTATGATCCAACCGACCTCCACCACTCCTGTGAATTCTAAATGGCAATAATATTTTGTGAATCATCCAAATTTGAAATGATACAACACAGTGATTATAGATTTTTCATAATCTTCTTTGCTTTTGTTCGTACTGATGTACTTATACAAACAAACAATTAATAATAGGCCAGAGTTAGATAAATAGTTGATGTTATTTTCGTTGTTTGTTTTGTCATTTTAAAATGTATAATTTAGTTAGCCATCCTTCATTATTAGGCTAAATAGCAGCAGTAAAGTTACATTAGACAACATTAAAGAGAAATTCCTTTACAATAGCAGGTAGAACAGATTCACAACACAAATGTGTGCTTAACATAAACGGGCCTTAAGGGCCTTGTTTCAAGTACAAAATGTGGGGATTGCAATCACTTTTTAAGTAGAGAAATATCGTAATGAACAAACACGACTACTAATTTTAAAGTAAAGGTTGAAGTTAGATGGTTTGAAGAATAACGTACCTATTTTTAGTGATCAATTTTCACGAATTACCAGTGGCGGCTCGTGAGTTTTACATCAGATGGGTAGGCGCAAAAAAAGTGAATACGTAGGTATTTGTGTCTAGAAGGATTTTTGTGTTTTTTAATCTTGTCCAGCAAATGTCTTGGCCCTCTTTGCTCTTAAACTAAATTTGACGGTAGTTGTGGGCGTCCATTATTTTTTACGTCACAAACCCTCGTGTATATATTTATAAAATATAAACTCTAGGAGACACGCCAAAGCTCTCGCACTACGAAAAACGCATATAATTCACGCAGCAAGCGAGAACGGATTTTACGGAGAATTTTGCAAAATTCACCGTAAAATCTGTTTTCACCGAATGTTTTCTCTTCTTGCTTGAAACCAAGCGACTTAAAAAAAATAATTAAAACTGATGATTTAAACGCTTAGGATTGAGATTCCAAACGGCTAAGAACGTTCAAGTCAATCCTAAAATATTGTAGGATTGGCTTGACTCAAGCTGGTTCAGATTGCGATATAAACGAGATTGGATTGCTATTGAATTTAATCATATCTAATTGCAGAAGTTTATATGCTTCACATACTGAAGAATCACATGTGACGAATGAAAACAACTTACTTTTTAAACACCACTATACCGCTGTTGTATACCACAAGTATACAACAACTTTTACTATAATGATATAATGGTTGCCAGACGATATGAAATATTTTCTTGAAAACATTCCAGATCCAAATCGCAAAAAAATTGAGGAAGCACGAGAACAGTTAAAACGAGGCTCACTATATAAAATACATAACAATACTTTTTGTTACTGTACAAAGATACCTAAACAACTTGTTTTTTTAAACACCACTATGTAATAGAAGTGTACAACAACTTTTACTATAATGATATAATATTGCAATACGCCACTCGCTCATATTATATTTTCTACTTCATTAAATTTAAATTTGGGTCACACATTGTTGATTATAAAGTAAGTTTTTTTACCTATATGTGAAGTAGTTATTGAAAAATTGCGTTTGTGTATTCATAATGAAATATGAAAATTAATCTAGGCAAGAAAATATAGAAATACAGGGTGTTTCATAATATATGCGCAGGACTTCAGGATGTTATAGCTCGTCCAAAAATATGAAAAAAAGTTTCTATTAACTTACCCTCTAAAATGCACCATTTGAGAGATACAGGGTGTTGAAGTTGAAAAAAAAATTTCGTTTTTTGCGAATATCTCCGGAACCGTTTATAGCACAGAAAACAGATTTTGTAAGCATCTTCTACTCATAATAAACTATGTTTTGTGCGGAAAATTTTTTTTTTAAAGCCATAATTGGTGAAGGTTTTGAAGGGGTAGTGGGTGTTTTTTCTCCCCAACTTCTACGCTACTGGAAAAAGTACGATTTTGAGACGCCCATTTGAACCGCCAATGCTTTCTACACAAAAAGGTACTCTTGGTCATAAGCTCTAAAGTCGATCGTTTTCGAGAAAAATCAACTATTATGTTGAAAAACATGGTCAATTTTTTGAAATAAAATTTTTTTCTTACTAATTAAACAAAATTTATTTAAACGTTAGAACAAGTAACGAAACCAAACTTTAACTTCATAATTGCAAAATTAAACAAAAGTTGACTTTTCAAAATTCCCCAAACCGTAAAGGTAAAATTGACCATGTTTTCAAAAAATTGACCATGTTTTTCAACATAAAAGTTGATTTTTCTCGAAAACGATCGACTTTAGAGCTTATGACCAAGAGTAAATTTTTTGTGTAGAAAATATTGGCGGTTCAAATGGGCGTCTCAAAATCGTACTTTTTCCAGTAGCGTAGAAGTTGGGGAGAAAAAACACCCACTACCCCTTCAAAACCTTCACCAATTATGACTTTAAAAGAAAATTTTCCGCACAAAACATAGTTTATTATGAGTAGAAAATGCTTACAAAATCTGTTTTCTGTGCTATAAACGGTTCCGGAGATATTCGCAAAAAACGAAATTTTTTTTCAACTTCAACACCCTGTATCTCTAAAATGCATTTTAGAGGGTAAGTTAATAGAAACTTTTTTTCATATTTTTGGACGAGCTATAACATCCTGAAGTCCTGGGCATATATTATGAAACACCCTGTATATAAGGTTCTAAGAAATGTGTGTAACCATTTGATAACGTTTAAAATATATATCAAAATAATAGGTACTGTTAGTTATATTTCCTGTCTGATCAGTACAAAGAGAAAAGGAACCATTGGATGGTCTGTATGTGTGTGGTTCATACATTGTTTGTCGTTCTGGTTTAAATATAAGCCCTGTTCCTGCAGGAGTCACAAACTAGTCAGATCCAATCAGATCACTTCAAACCAGTCAGCAAATTATTTTCAACCAATCACAATCCTTGATAGTAGTTGCTGATTGCTGCAGGAACAGGCCTTTAAAAATTCACAGCATACTATCTACATTAAGTAAGAAACTCATGAAAAGATTAAACCATAGCACAAAACGTAGAACCATTGAGGTGTAACTTCGGAAGAATTTGGCGATTTTCCACGTATTAGTTTTATTTTTGTACACTGTATCTCGAAAATTAATAATATACCTCAAATATTAGTTACTTTTACTTCTTATAGTAGGTACCTCCCCTTTCCTGGAGTCAGTATAAAGTCCTTCATGTTAGATAACGCTTGTTACAATTGGAAAGAGTAGGTATTTATGTAGTTATCTGTATTATGAAATAATTATCTAATACTTCGATCTGTTTGATAAAGTTTACAATAACAGCCCAATTCACAGTAAGGTCAGATAAAAACAATTTAATTTCTCCCAAATACAATAAATCGATGAATTTTTAAATTGAGAACTAAAGCATGGCTAGATCATTAAGGAATACTACTCGTTTACTGGTGTAAAATTTCAACATGCATTTAGATATTTATTTTTTCAATAAAAAACAAAAAAGAAAATCCTTTTTTTCCCTTTTTATTATTTTTATTTTTAGAGGACAAAATACTTCCGACACAATATGTAGAGATTCTGTCATCGTATATCTCAGGCAGACTTTTCAGAATAAAACAAGAAGATGAATATTCTGACCTGAAAGATATAAGAGCAGGAGTGCCCCAGGATAGCGTTCTTGGCCCTATCCTTTACCTGCTATATACTAGTGATATGCCAGTACTAGAAGATACCACTGTAGCTACATTTGCTGACGACACTGCACTTCTTGCGGTCGGTAAAGATCAAGGAATATCCACTAGAAGTCTGCAAGTAGCTAGCAACACAATACCTAATTGGACCAAACAATGGAAGATCAAGCTAAACGAGCTCAAATCAATTCATGTTAACTTTACCAACAAAACACTAGTTAACCCTCCGTCCTTGGATATTAATGGTACTATCGTGCCCTGAGAATAACGTCAAATACCTAGGCATGACCCTGGATGCCAAGCTCCAGTGGAAAGAACATGTGAAGAACAAAATAATCGAACTTGGTTTGAAATATAGACAGCATTATTGGATGCTTGGAAGAAATTCTAAGTTGACAATACTTCCAGAACAAAGTGCTGCGTAACATAGTAGACGCTCCATGGTACATACGCAACTCCGACTTGCATCGACACCTTAACATCCCAATGGTTAAAGATGAGATCAAAAGGTTTGCTGGCAGACATGAGGCCAGACTTCACCTCCACATCAACGCAGAAGCTCTTCAGCTGCTGGACAACCAACATCTTGTTCGAAGATTGAAGAGACACAAACCATTTGAGCTGGTGTAGTGTGCTGTGTAAAAGCAAGACATAGTGCGCCAGTGAAATTGTTAGAAGAAAACAATCTAAAGGACATCGTTGGATGAACTCTAGTTAATAAATGTTTAGTTTGTAAGATTATTAGAAGAAAATTAATTGTTGGTCATCAGACCAGTTTTAATAGAAATTCTCCAACAAAGAATCTTAATAAAAAAAAAAAAAATAAAAAAAGAGGAATTTCAGCAAGATACATGGACAAATATCCTACGTTTCGTCCGAGTTTTCGGACTTTTTCAAGGTTAATAGCTAAAAATAATGGTTTTACATAAGTATTGGGGTGACATGGGGGTGAACTAATTTATTTTTCATAATTTTTATGGAGTAAGTATGCAATGTACGTGTAGTTTGAAAAATAAAGCATTTTTAGAGCAGGTAATTAAGAACATATCATTGACGGTCTGAATGTCATGAGTTATTTGTAAAAATTCTCATGACTCTCGAAAGCCGTTGAGAGAAGGTTTTGCCGTTTGTACATATACAGGATGTTAAAAAAATACTGTTGGATAAAATTGCCTGTTGAAGAAGATAATCTGTTGAAGAATATATGCTACTTAGATTTTCTATATCTGTTTGATAATTTTCTGTTTTTTTGTTATTGTGTATTTCAGCCATTTCAAAAAACAACCGTTTTTTGGTAATTAGCTCTTTATGCAGTATAGTTGTATCCGGAAAGTTAAAATTGCTTAACCTATTTACGGCGTGTTCAATTAATGCTGTGCTGCAAGAATTAGGAGTTGCTGAGGAATTTCTAATTAATTTATGTTGATATATACGTTCGTTTAAATATTGTTTGGGTTTGTCCAATGTAACATTTATCGCAATCTGAGCAATCAACTTTATAAATAACATGGGTTTAATTTAATTTATTTACTGGTTGTATCTTCCAGTTTTGAATATAATAAATTTTTTATGCTATTATCATTTTTGTGTGCTAATTGTATATCATATTTACGCAAATTTGGATTGCTATAATCTGGATATGGATATAATCTATGCATTTAGGTACATTTTGTTCGTGGAACTGCAAATCGCAAAGCAACCAGGAAAATCCCCCTGTAGATGAGGTAAGAGTTATGTAGGTCTGTCGTACTTTTCTGGGTCTTTAAGTTACGGGGACTGACGACTACTAGGAATATTAATAAGCGCGAGACAATGAGGTGTTAATAGATACAGTTAGTCGATAAGTGATGGGACGTGTAACGATTTTAACAAAACGCCAAGGAAGGATGGATTGTTTCAACATACATTTTTTTGGTTCTCGATATTTTGGGACGAGTGTTATCGCGGAATAATGGTAGTACGATTAAAAAATAATACACTCTTCTATAAAAAATAATAAAGGAGGACTTTCAGCCAGTACATGTTTAGGCAATAATTATCCTACGTTTCGTCTGAGTTTTCGACTTCTTCAAGGTTACCTAATAGCTAAAAATAATGTTTTATCAACGGCCAGGAAATGTTTTAATGATACGTATGTGGAAACTAAATAACTATTGAAATATTTGTCGCATATTCCCATTCTATAATAATAATAATAATAATAATAATAATATCTCTACCCCTCATTCTAATCTCAAGGATTAGCCCGAAAGTCTGAGACTTGTGTAGGAGAGGGGGCGGCATATTATTATTTCGCGGGCCGCATTTGCGCCTCAGGAACGACTTACGTTGGTGGGCCCTAACCACCATTCAGTGCTGGAATGAGGGAAACCTGGAAAACCTCATTAGTTAGGGGGACAAGTCAAACATCAACTGATCTTAATCTCTCACATTAACACCAAGTTGACATTCTTGCCATCCTAGGCCATCGCCAGGATGGTTGCCAAGCCATCCTAGGCCATCGCCAGGATGGTTGCCAAGCCATCCCTGCGAATAAGCCTTGATCTACGAGTGAACAATTTAATGAAAAATTGTTGGTGGAATGGGAATTAGAACCCATGACCTCTGGGTTGAGCGATCGAGACGCTAAGCCCTGAGCCACCGACTCGATACCGGCAGGGAAATTCTGTTATCAGTAATTGGACAACCCTTCTTAACATCCACAATAATAATATCTCCATCCTTCATTCTATATACAAGGGTTAGCCTGAATGTTCTATCCACCATTCAGTGCAGGAATGAGGGAAATTTGGAGCAAAGACACATCTTTCATTAACATCTGATAGGTATTCTTCCATTTTAGCCTGCCCGAAGACTTACAAGTACCTATATTATTTAGCAACTTATAGAATAAGTATCCTACTTGGTGGATTTATTGATATAAATTCGAAATTCTAGTTTTCTATACCCATAAATCCTTTTAAACGTTTATGTCAATCTTAATTCGTTGTTGAGGTCATATCACAGAAGTATGTAAATAGGTAATCTATTAATCTGATTAGAAATATGTATCTCATTAGTTCTTCTTTAATTGATAATAATTATGTCTATTTTTAACTGTCTATTTACATATTTAGTGTTTTACAAACGGTAGTTAAGGATGTACTGGTGCGCGTAATTATTTAAATGTCTACAAATGGATTCTTATCAACAATGTGCGTAGACTCGTTTTCGCACTGTGTTATATTAAAGTAACGAAAAAGAATAATGGAAAAGCCAATGAAGGGTGAGTTTAGTGACGAGAAAAATTCTAAGAAAATTCAAATTTTGTGGTCAATGTGAGAAAATGCTTTTTTTTTGTAAAAAAATGTTTCACTATACTTGATGAAAAGTTATGATATTTTTTCACTACATTTGATATTGTAACTTTTTTATCACGGTGTCAATCGCTTAGCCATGAGGTGGAAGGTTCGAAGTGGCTATTTACAACTGGGGTGTTTATAGTACGAGCCGAAGCCGAGTACTGTAAACCACACAAGTACAAAAAACACATTTTAGTCTCGAGTTATATACAAAATTTTTTGTATCGGCATTCGAAATTAGGAAACAATATGATTTTGTAAAAATACGGCAAATTGGCCAAAAGTTACCTTGTCGTAGTGACTAAATTCTATTGCTGTTTCCATAGAAACCAATAAGGAAATTCCAAAAAAGATATTTTCAAACAATACTACAGAAACGACTGTCTGCCGATGTAGTAGTTGGTGAAAATCAGACCAACCTCCATATTAATATAAATGAATGAAATATTTTTCGCACATCTGAACCTATAATTCGAGGAATAAATATAAATAATGTCAGTAACAGCACTATTCACATAAATTTTCGTTAAATTATGAATACAATTGTTCATGAAATTTGTTCATAATTAATAAATGTTTGATGCAAGAACTTTAATTTGTTGTCTGTTGACTATTAAGTTTTATTTTACAGTGTGAAATAAAATTTCTTTATCTACAATCACATTATAATAGGAGTTTTATCCACAGTTACAAAGCATATAAAGTAACCTATTATCCACTAGTGGAATACAGTAACTTTATTCCACTTGTGAAATAATAGAAATATAGCCATAGCAACCAGTAATTATGACGGCCTGCCACGTTTCATATATGAATACGAATATTTTTTAATTCAATTTCAAATAATTCCATTCCATTAATGTGGCGATTGTGGATAAAATGTTGTATTGTAAGCGTGTTTTAGATGCATTTTGTCCACTTAAGAAAATTAAGTAAACATTCTTGCGTGCATACATAAAATTTTATCTAAAACACTTGTACAATAAATAACTATTATTTCACACTTTTTCTTTATTTTTCACTTGTCAATAATGACATTGTTTTGATTCATTGAAACTGTCAAATAAATGTCATTTTAGGATATGGCGTTACAAAAAATTTATTAATTAATTGACTCATTAAATCTCTAAGATTTTCCACGTTTCCTTCATTCCAGCACTGAATGGTGGGTAGAGCTTACAAGCCTAAGTCGTTCTTGAGGCGCAAATGCGGCCTGCTGAATAGTAATATGCCGCCGCCTCTCCCGCACAAGTCTCAGACTTCCGGACTAATCCTTGTGATTAAATTGAGAGATGAAGGTAGGTATTATTATTATTATTATTATTACTATTATCATTATTATTATTATTAATCATTTTTATATCGTTCCAATTGGGGTACACAACTGTCTATATACATAAACATTAGTAAATCAGAAAATAAACTAACCACAAAAATATTTTACAAGTTGCATACGAAAAAAATTAATCAGTAAGCGGATATTAGAAATGGGTATTTTGTATAGTTAAAATTAGTCGAATTTTAGAAACTTCAACAGCCAAAGGATGAAGGAGAACCTTTAATAAATTTGTTAAATGTAGAGCATATATTCCTTCGGTTGTACAATTCTTAAAGAGGGTCCTTAAGCCATAAGATCAGACATTATAATACCCTAGCAGTCTTATCGAATTTTGGAACAAAAAAGTTTTATTTTATTCAAGTATTTTCCCTTCTGTAAGTTTTGAGATTTGTTTATAAAAACAGTCGAGTAATAGTTTATTGTTATTTGTGAGATTTTTGGATAAGCAAATACCTACGATAAGTTTGAAAACCTTGAATTCAAGTCTCCTTCTATCTACTTGACTCTATCGCACACAATGAATTCTTCTATAAAAATAAATTAAGTGACTTGTTGAGTGTGAACTCGTAGATTTAACAACATTATGAAACAATAAAATATAGGACATTATCAATATAGAATACGTGGTGTTTTACGTTTACAAGAGTGTCATCAAAAACAAAAGTAATTGTTTATAAATCGCCAGCTCCCTTTTGCCCCCGACATAATCTATAACATAAAACAAACAATTCTGTCTAACGCGTGTACCAATAGTACTTATCGGGTATATTTTTCAATGAAACATTGCACGATTAAAAATAACACCGCCTAAGTAAACACACAGTTTAACAACAACATCATGTCAATCAATTTAAATGCAGCGTGTAACATAATAAAGGGCATTTTATTCATTTCACTTATTGACAAAACAAACGCTACATCAACTAATTGGTAATAAAAAAAATTAAATCAGTTCGTGAGACTGATGAAGTTTTGAGAAGAATATTGAGTGATGTGATACTAAAGGGCCAGTTATTGATAAAACAAGTGGGAAACACGTACCTATGTAAGTACTGGCTGGTAATAATAAAGAAATTGCTATCAGTTCGCGTCGCTCAAGGCTTAAGATGCGAATATTTTTCCCGAACGCGCTCAGGGAATTTTAAACTATGTACAATTTGAAAATTTTGCGTCGTGTTACAGTAGTCTGGCCAACGAAGCACCGCACACAGGTAAAATAATCGATATTTAATTGTTTTCCGCCGCTTCTTAAATGGAAAGTCGTGGAAAGCGAACCCTAGAGGACGGGCGAACCCCAAGGCGCCCGCTGCGTTTTTCCGAGGGTATTTAACCCGACTAATATCGAAAAAAAACTGAATTTTCTTACCTTCTAATGTTTATCACTGATAACAGTACACGCCATGTTGGAGTTAATGTCAAACATCAAACGGTACGGTGTTTACAAACCTCGTCATGTGACAACGGGACGGAGCGACATGCGCGACTATTAATGTTGTCGGAGCGCGACGACTCGTGCATTTTTTCCGGTCACTGGCGGCGATTTAGACGAAGAAAGTCCACGGAATGTGCCCGTTCCGTTAGCGGTTGCGGAAAGACGGCCCCAAACTAGAAAAACCGTCGTTTTCCGTCGATGCCAGAATTACTAGTTGCATCGATTGATTTTGTTCGACGTATCGGTTCCGCACCGATGATAAGCCGCACGACGGCGATCTCCGCGATACGCAGCGGGCCGACTCCAGAAAAGTGGGAGTGTGTACAGGGTGTGTACATCTTTGTGCTGTATAGCCATTCATATACTCATATCTTATACCTATTTATACCTTACAGCTAAGCATACTAATGTAATATATGCCCGTTTTTCGAGCCCTTCTCCATGGGCGTCTCAGTCATCGTAAGAGATAGGGGTCGGTCAAATGGGGTATTTTCCTTCAATCGAAATGAAAGTGGAAACCTGTATTTTTATAAAATATATTTTTTTTTTATATTTATTAGGATAAAAATTATTAAGATTGAATCGGTAGAAAATTTTTAATTCAATTTTGAAATTTTATTCTATATTCGTGACGTCACTAAGCGAAAACTAGGGAATATGTGATAATATGTGGCTAGTTTCAGTTTGTAACGACGAAAAAGACATTTCGACAATTGACATTTGAAATTTCCTGTTTGTGTTTGGCTTGACAACTTGATGTCTTGTATTGTTGTTTTTTTGTGAAGTAAACTTTTATTACACATGGAGCAAGGTTTTGTAGAGGCTAAGTCTGACAATTTACCGGTTATAGATCCTTTTATGATAAAGATCCTATAGATCCTTTCCGAAATAAAAGGGATGAAAAATGTAAGGTTAGTATTTAACTTAACAGTATTACTGCAAAGTCGATTAAATATATTCAAAAATTACCTTTACAAATTACGATGTTTCAATTAACAGAACTTCTATTACTAATAAATACACTTGTAATCAGTCACAGGCAGAGACAACAATTCACAGGTAAAAATATAAACTAAAAACAATGTCTCATGTTTACCATGATGTTTACCCTAACCAAACAATTCAAACATAAACAAAAGTAAAGTTGTCACGTAGTGACACCAACCACTCAAATGAAAATATCCTAGAAATCACTAAAAAATGGCGCAAATTTTGAATTTTTGCTTAGTGACGTCACATAGATATCGCGCACAATAAAGAAATAATTTATGGGCTTAAATATTAAAATTCCAGAAATACGTATCTCTTCTTTTTCTAACTATTTTCCATTGCCGATGTAAAAAAAAAAAATAGGAAAACACGCCATTGGAACAGACGACAAAAACTGATAAAGGCTTTTATCGGTTATTAGAGACTTTTATGGGCCCTAGATCAACTTTTTATGGGCGCTATTTTGAATTTTCGCAAAAACCTTTTTTCTAATTACAGTGATATCATACAAATTATAAAAAATATAGAATGCTTTTATGGAATTTGAAAATGGTCATTCTCTGGAGAACACGTGACACTTGGAACTTTTATCTTCAGTATTGGTAGATATGGTCGCACTTGGAGCTAGCTTTGCATTAATTGCCAGGCGGGTATATCCAAAAATCAGGTCATATTACACATGAAGCGGACTATTTTCAGTGAGTTTAAATTTTTCTCATAATATACGGTAAAATTTATCAAAAAACCGTACGAACACCAAATAGAGAAACCATTACACACGGCTTTAAATCCCCAGCCGGTGTGAAGTTCACGTCGTGTCGGATCGATTTTTCAGCCCTATCAACACATGCTTGGTTCTAGCCCATGGTGTGGTGCAAAAACTCCCTAAGGCGACGATTTTGCGTATTCTGCATAGATTGATTTTTTTTAGATGTATCGTGTAATGGATTTTGGCATTCTGTATTTTTTCTAATTTCTATGAGTGATGTACAAATATATCAAAGTTTACTTTTTTGTTCAGAAACAAATATAACAGCTTTATCATGAAAAACCAACGTTTCTATAATATTACCAGAGTTACATCTTCTCCATGGCTTGACCATATTCACGAAATCATTCTAGATTTTTCATAATTTCTCTATATAATATTTGAAACTGGGAACTGAGCTCTTATTGGAAAAATACACCTAAACAATATATTTTTCTTATACTTATTTACGTTGCACCTTATTATTTGGCTCCCCAATTTCATTATATACATTTCTGCGTTCAAGAAAACGCGTTTAAAAAAATTGGCGTGCAAACAATTTATTTCCAGTGTGATCACTGAAAATTATGAAGTGCAATGGGCCCGTAAGTTTGTCCCAACAGCCCAGTTTGTATGCTATAGATATGACCTAGTAGTGATAACAGTTAGTCAATTTAGGTTTTTGCTTATGCAGCCAACAATACATTTAAGTTGTATTAAATTGTATTTTACCCCTTGAGACATTAAAAATACGAATAATTGTTTAGAAATATGAATTACGAAAAAATGTACATATGATTCACAGTTTCTACATAATGTTTTAATCAATACAAACATACATACGTTTTTCGAAGATAGGAACCGTTTGGAAAATCGTCTGCCCTTTATAGGTCATGAGTCCAAAGACATTCATTTTATTATTTACAATCTTATTATTTAACAAGTCTATATGAGTATATACAGGGTGCTTCTTGAGCAATCTAAAATACTATTCGAGACGATTCCTCAAGTGACCTTACGAAGAAAAGGTCTCATAAAGTTATTGTAGATGGCTAGGATTGACTCTGCGATACTGGACATTAAAATTAAATTTTTCTTTTGGAAAACCTCTGGAAAACTTGCAATCATTTACACATATTGGTAGAGGGCTATTACCAATTTTTTTTCAGCAGTATCAGGGGTGTGCTTAGGGCCTTGTCATTTTAATACCTTTATGAAAAAAATAATGTACAGGGTGATTCACTATATTTTGACCCCCCCCTGTTAACTTGTTTGTTAAATATGCAAAAATATACAGGCTGTCCCATTTAAATTAACAAAGTTAACATCCGCGGCCGTTTTGTTTGGACTTCATTTGTTTTTCTACTACCATTTTCGAAAATTTCATAAAATATCGTGCTTATATATACTTATATTTATTTCACATTTTTTATATCACTGACGTAGTTTTCCACATAACACCTAAACACTATACTGCACTCGACGCGCGTTTCGTCAACGAAGTTGGCATCATCTGAAGACGATTAAAACGCCAAATGATGCCAAGTCAGTTTTAATCATCTCCGGATGATGCCAACTTGGTTGGCGTAAAGCGCGTCGAGTGCAGTATAGTGTTTTTGATGTTATGTGGAAAACTACGTCAGTGATATCTTCACACAACAAAAAACTTAACAGGGGATCAAAATATAGTTTATCACCCTGTACGTCACTGGTTTTGTCTTTTTTTATTATAATATGAAAACACGTGCGAAACAGCCACTTCAGCATTTCAGAATTTTTGGAAAATGTCATGTGTAAGTAGGTGTGAAATATGTAAAAAATAAAAAAGTTCTCATTGTCTTAAAAGAAAACAAATTGTGTAAAATGTTTTGTCTCGTTTTATTTGATTTACAAAATGCTACAAGAATGTATTACAAAATAGTTATATTGCATAGCTCCTCTCACTATCACTATCATAATAACAATCATTTTATGTTCCTCATTGATTCTTATCAAAATTTTCGTAGAAAATATACTTAATTCTGTTATCACATTTACACTTAAAATAAATATATAATACACGTATACTTATGTACATAAGTACAAATCTCTCAAAAACTTCAACTACTTATCAGGCCGCTATTACTTATGAAAAAAGGAAATCATCGAGTCATTGATTTGGTTCACAAATTGTCACTGTGAAACCAACTTTTATAAAAATTAAATTTTTTATTAAAAAAGCTTTACCAAAACCCAAAAAAATGTTTCTAGGAATTGGGTCCACATATTTTAAATGTGTCATATTTGTCTTGGTTCATTCAGACCACTGTTATACTCTGTTTATAACACTTGGTTTAAATATAAAGTAAGAAATCCAGCCAAGTAGTTGTTTAAAATAAATATGTAAGTCAGGTAACTAACTACAACCAGTCTCTTATTTTAATAGATACACTATATACTATCGTCCGGCATCAGAGTACCAGCGATACAGGCAGTCATGAAACATACGGTAGCGCCTCCCCAAAATGCCCTGAATACGAGCCTGGTTATGGCCTCTCTCTTGTTTGGCACCAGACCTCCCAATGCCGACAGTTGGATACCTATGGAACCTGGATTTGAAAAGCCACAGATGGCGTAGGTGGCTATTACTTTCGTCCGTTCCTGCAGAAGGAAAAAAAATAATATAAACTATAATACATCCCACAGATTTAAAGGGGTATTTAATACATAAATTAGTCGACACAGCTAATTTTTTCGGCATCTTTAAGAGACCACATCTCGAAATGTCTTCACCGAGAATAATTTTTGGTAAAAAAAATCATAGATATTGCAATCTTTGCAGCTATCGAAGACATTGGTAATAGTAAGACCATATATGAAACATAATTATAAGCGTCGATCGTCCTAATAAATGAGACGCTACTCCATTAAGCGAGTACGGTATTATAACTGAACACTCCCCAGTACTCTTCTCGCCGCTCGCCGGTCGAGTGTTGCGCTATCTATATTAGTGGTATTAGTGGAGTATACCGTGGGTGTAACTCGCTTCTTTCTAGGGGTAGACATCTATAGAGGTACTAGTATTCGCGTTATAAGCCTGAGCGTGCCACAATACTTCACTCTGATAAACGCAAGCGCTTTTTAAAAATTCCATAATTCGAAAACGGTTACAGATATCAATCCAAACTTTTTTTTAAACTTTTTCATTTCACTATATGTTAAAATATTTTTTTCTAAGGAGGTTAGTAAACTTCTCCAAAGCGGAAGATATTTCCAACAGTTACTTTAATTTGGAATTTTTCAATTTGCGAAAATCAAGTCTCAGTTAACTAGTCAACATAATTCATCTAAAAGAGAAGCTCCTACTTCACTTGACAGGTCTAAATCACCTTGTTGCATATGAATGGGTAGCATAAAACCAATCAGATTGGAAGTTTGATTACATGCTGAAGGTTTTTCAAGCTCATGATTATGATGTATAGTATTATTATTATTATGTATATTCCAACTTACGCTTAGTTGATTCAATTTGATCATCTCCTGCATCCTCTGAAAGGCAACAAACTCGTTCACCATCGTCTTTATGCCGATCAGTTTACCAACGTTTTCGCATTCGTCCCAGGGTACGCCCATGATGAAGCTAATTGGCACGAAAATTTTCCCGACTATTACATCTAGAGACCAAATTTCATCCTCGTCCATGAAACCTAATGAAACAAAAACAATTTCAAAGATACATATTATATTTTCCTGTATACGAAATATTTTATATTTTGCTTCTCTTTGAGGCAAAACAAAAACAAAAATTCAATTCAAATTCAAATAAAAGTCAATTACCTACTAACTCTCCTAGAAACGCGAGAATGCCATTTACAGCGTATATAAAAGCTAGAAATGCTATCACGCTGGCTATGATACCTGACACCAACTTAAACGCATCTACAGCTCCTTTACTAGCTGCATCTAGGACTGACTCGTACTCACTGAAAAACAAAATGTACTTATAATTAAGGCTGACCATTTTGGTTCCCAGCGATAAGCATTCATATAGGAACATTTAGATTTTCGGGTATCACAACCGGTATAAAAATCCAGTCTTCAATTGCCCCCATATGTACGCTTATGGCCAACAATTAAAGTAGACAACCTTATTTAACATATTTCCATATCGTCCGTTACGTGTCTTTTACAAATTTTAATGTAGAAATATAAAATAAATATTAATTAAATTACACTCGTTGATAAATCTGAATAATCACGACACGTGCTTCATAAAAAGCGGGCTTGTGAGCAATAATTAAACCAGTCTGTTTTTTATTAACAATGGATGCGTTTTACTGCATTTTTTTAATAGCGCATTTAAACATGGGAACTCTTAATATAAGTTGTATAGATATAGTATGTATAGATATAGTATGTACAGGGTTCAATGAAAGAAGCCGACTTAAAAATAAGAATACCAACATCTCAAGGGAGTGAATGTTCTTCTTATGTACTCTCACTTCCTCTGTCTCGGGATAGTTGAGTTTGCTGAAGCACAAGGCTGCTGGGGCCGACATAATACTGGAGGTGATTAAATCCTGTGGTCTCGCGCCGAAGCTGACGTAGGCTGCCAAGACGGATCCTGAGAAATAATCCTTGATATCTATCCTGTTTCTTAAAGATAACCTTATTCAATGTTACCTGACACCGTTGCAAACCCAGAAGTCATGATGGAGTGTATCTCGGAGTCCGTGACGTCTTTCAGGTATGGGGCAACCAAAAGGGGAGCTTCAGACTGAAATTCACACAAAATAGAATGGATTCTAAGGGCCAATTGTTCAAACATGGTTCATGTTCAAATCAACTGAATTCAGTTCTACTATTATAGAAAGCAGTGGTTCAATAATTGTTTCCTAGACATCAGAACTGAGTTCAGTTGATTTGAAGTTGAACCATGTTTCAACAATCGGCCCTAATGCACATTGACGGCTTGTCTAATATTGTATAAAATATAAAAACATTGTATGGATTAGTTACATAAAATGACAATAGAGGTCCATACCATATAACAAATTATGTCCAAAATATGCTTAGTTTAGATCGATCATATATAAAAATATTAAAATATTTTGGTTTGGAGTGGTTGCCTCTTAGGTAATAAATTTTTATCAGTGTACCTACTTTATGAAATGCGACTTACC
This sequence comes from Pogonocherus hispidulus, assembly GCA_963924545.1. Taxonomy (NCBI): domain Eukaryota; kingdom Metazoa; phylum Arthropoda; class Insecta; order Coleoptera; family Cerambycidae; genus Pogonocherus; species Pogonocherus hispidulus. The sequence goes on from OZ004697.1 coordinate 50,732,870, forward strand.
TGTCCTAAGAAAATATTCGCAGCGCTGTTCACGCTCTCGCAAATCGACGTGCCCATTATCCACTGGAGAAAATTTCCTATTGCTCCCACGGCTTTCTGCATGATCCCGTAATAATACAGTATGTTCACCAACAAGCTGAGCAGATAGATGGTAGACAGCGCCTAGAGAACTACATGCTTAGAAAATATAGTTTGAATTTTTCTGGAACTCAATCTCTTATCTGCGAAATACCCCCGTAGGTGTATGTTAATGTCTTCATTCATGCACTGATCAAGGCATTAAAATGCATTAGATTTGCATATATTTGCACGAACATGCATTGTTTTTGATGTTTGTAAGGACAACGATGCATATGAATACGCATATATTTGCTGGAAACAATTATGCTCATAGAAATGTTTTTATCCAAGTACACGGTGATGTACGCCGAGATAAAAAGGGAAACAAGGGTATCAGCGTAGCGAATCATGGATAATAATGATTGGAGAGGTAGTTCCCAACGAAGGGGACATTCCAAGATAAGCCATAGGTACATTGATGTCTGAGCCTATCCTAAAGATTATATCTGACAGAATGATTGCAAAATGTCCCAAGCCATTCGAGATTCAAATACAGAATCTCAGTGACTGTGAGTCGAAGGTAAATTCTCTGGAGATTTGGAGCCTCTTCCGATTCACAGATGGCTCCGAAACAGACAGAGTAACAGGAGGTATTTGGGCTGAGACCTAGATGGCGTAGAAGCTATAGTCTTATGACGATAGCTTCATTGAAAAAGCTCAGTGATTGTAACAGGATAAGTGAGGATATACCCATGGTGTTCCAAGCACAAATTTTCGCAATAATGACGGGTTTGGCGAAAAATGTGGGAAGCGGTTACACGCGTAAACTCATCTACATATTCTCCGATTGTCCACCGCCTTATAGGCTTTGAATTCAAACAAGGTTAGTTCAAAGCTTGTTTGGGATTTCTTCCAATGGCTAACTGAATTGTAACTACTGTGATACCTACCCTGGAATCTCATTGAAAATGGGAGAATACAAAGATAAGAGAAGAGGCTATAAGGCTTTACTTGGTATTATTGCTATGGCTATAGAGATATTCTTATATAGATATAGCTATAGATATTTCAGAAATGAAGAGATTAAAAAGTGTTTTTATGGATCTCTTCAGTCGGGAGACTTACCTTAAATGCAAATACACCCTGATTGTATATCAAGTCATCTCCGTAAGTGAATGCTGCCCCCTCGAAAGCATATCCTGTCAAAATGTTGATTTTATCTCCAAGGCATTGCAGGATATTGCGGCCCACCTCCCATCGAATGGTGAGAAGGCCAAACACGAATTGGAGAATCAAACCCCACGCTACTGTCCTCCATGGGATCTAATAGGCACACATACAAAATGGTGGTGAAGGATCATAAGCAATAGGACCAAAAACATTTATTATCATTTTTTTAATATTGCCAGCGTTTTGATATATATCTCTAACCTTCTTCAGGTAGAGAGTGAAGTAATTGACATGTCAGTTAGTTAGTTTAATGCAATAGCTTGTCAGAATAAGTATTTCTTGTTGTAGTTCTGAAGAAGGAAGGAATATCTATCGAAACGTGGTCGAAATTGTAAAAATATAATTGCAAATCCGTTCAGATCGTCCTGAATACGATCCTGTTATCGGGGCAAAGCGCCGAACTCTAGTTATTACATTACTAAATAGATATGTATAAATAGGAATTATTTTCTTTGTTACTATCTTCAACTTACCAGAGATCTATCGGATGAGAAAACGTAGCCTGCTAGTAGAAAAACGAATAGCCCTGAGATAGGTATCAAACGGTTTCTGTTGTCAGCCGTGTCGAGAACCAAATATGCTATCGTTGCAACCAGAAGTGATACGTAAAAAATGATTTGTCCGTATCTGAAAATTCGAAAATTAATTAAAAATCGAGTGTTTACATTAAAGTAAATGCTAGTTCCACACCAAACCAACAAAACAGAAATTCAATGTTTTCAACAATATAGCAACAAATTGGAAAGATTTTATCAACATTTCATCGAGCCGGTGGCTCAGGGCTTAGCGTCTCGATCGCTCAACCCAGAGGTTGTGGGTTCTAATTCCCATTCCACCAACAATTTTTCATAAAATTGTTTACTCGTAGATCAAGGCTTATTCGCAGGGATGGCTTGGCAACCATCCTAGCGATGGTCTAGGATGGGAAGGATGTCTGAAGGTGAACTTGGTGTTAATGTGAGAGATTAAAATCAGTTGATGTTTGACTTGTCCCCCTAACTAATGAGGTTTCCAGGTTTCCCTCATTCCAGCACTGAATGGTGGTTAGGGCCTACCAACGTAAGTCGTTCCTGAGGCGCAAATGCGGCCCGCGAAATAATGATATGCCGCCCCCTCACCCACACAAGTCTGAGACTTTCGGGCTAATCCTTGTGATTAGAATGAGGGGTAAAGATATTATTATTATTATTATTATTATATATAGGTTTAAAATAAGGCTTAAGATATAAAGGTTTCTTTCTGTTTTGTTTCTTGGCAGTGTGCACACAAGTTTTTTTTTGGTTTCCAGAAAGTTGCCCGTTTGTTGTGTTTCTTGTTTTGCTTAATATTTTTGTTTTGTCGGTTTGGTATGAACCCTGCTGAAGGGTCCCTTATAGCAATCCCTTAAGCGATCCTTATAGCAATACCTTATAGCGATCCTTATAACAACCCCTTATAGCATTCTTATAGCGATCTTTATAGCAATCCCTTATAGCGCACATAATAGCAATCCCTACAGCGATCCAATAAGGATCCCTTATAGCAATACCAACTGTAACAGTTGCTGTTGCTATAGTAACGGATAAAACTTGGAATAGGATAAAAACGGTGTGACTCAACACTTTATTTTATCATTTATTTTGTATTAAAGAAAGTACTTTTTAATTTCAAATTTATTTACAAATGCAGAGGCACTTGAAAATATTAGATAGTCCGCAGATATTTAGAAATAAGATTAAAGTTACTAATACACTTACTTTATATTGCTTAGAGAATTTGCTACTGGAATCCAGACATTCTTGTGCACCGCAGGCGCGATTATAGGTTTCCCCACATAGGAATAAAAAACGCCATAAATGTAAAGACCATACATGATAACTAAAAATCCATAACCGTCGCAAGTGGTGGAATTGAAAATTTCCCAACCATATCCTAAACAGTAAGAAAATAATTTTTAGTCCCATTCTGCCCGTATTTTCGATATAAACAGTTGAAATTGGTAAAAATATCAAAACTTCATATTCACTGATGAGACTTTGATAAACCAGAACATAAAAATGAGAAATATCACAAGTAAGAAATAGATATAAAATGAGTCTTAAAATGATGGAATAAATTTCTAGTTGAGATTAAAAAAAAACTGCTGAAACAGGTAGGTAGGTATATAGAAAATGCCTTCAATATGTTATTTTTTTTGAGCCATGTTTGACGGAACTATAAGATTACCGACTTTTTTTTTAAATACGATGTTCTGTATTTCATAGTATACAGGGTGAGTCACCTAAGTCGTCTCGGTCCACTACATATGTCATGCAAAGCAGACAAGTTGAAGATATTTATCGGTCCTTTTCAATGGAGGCGAGAAATACAGGGTGTTCCATTTAAAAAAAATAAGTTTCAGCTGAATATATATTAAAAAAATGTCGGTAATGCTATAGCTCCGCCAATAATGGGTCAAAAAATGGAAAATTTGCAGAAAAATTTCTATACAGGGTTATTCAGAACTTATCTCTAAAACTTTGAGGATATGTGCATCCTTAAATAAGAAATCGATATCACCAAAAAAATTTATAATACAAGTCTTTGGATTTCCCGTAAACAATGTTAAAAGTTATACCCTTGTAAAGGACTACGTAGATGGGCAACTGTACTTCAACGACATCTGATATACCACATTCCTACAAAAAACAGTAAAGCAAGTTTTTGTACCTGGAACGCCTGGTTAAGACCGAGCGAATAGAGTTGGAGTGGGGATAATATATCTATTGTCTATTAGTCATCAGTCTATCTGTGTCGCTCTCTCAGTGCCGGTGTTTTATTTATCGTAGGAGTGTTAAACTGTAAAATTTTCAAAATGGCTTATGTGTATAGTAATGCTGAGTTAATGGACATGATTCTTATTTATGGCGAAGTTGGACAAAATTCATTGGCAGCTCCGCGCTTGTATGCGGAACGATTTTCCAATCGACACACGCCAAATTATGCAACTTTTACGGTAGTGGTACAACGTGGCCGTGATACTGGTAATTTACGTGCAAATCATGGACGAGATGGTAGCCCGGGACGACCACAACGTATTTTAGCAGCTGAAAAACAAGTGTTGAATCTGGTTCGTAAAAATCGCGAATAAGTACAAGTCACCAGGAAGAACATTCGCTTTGATAAGTAATTGTGCGGCAAAATTGGATAAGGCGTGCCCAAAAGTGTATACAAGTCGAGGGACAAAATTTCGAACAGCTTTTGTAACAAGGTATGTGCAAATTTTTTATAAATTTCATGTTTCTAATACCTAGTAATCAAGTAGCGCAATTCTTCAAAATTAGTGTAACAAAATTTTATTCATTTTAAAGACACGTCACTTTGGTCACATCTATCTATCTTTTAGTTTATTTTAAAAAACGCTACAAATCTTTTTTGCGCCGGGTGTCGGTATACTCAAAACTTCCGAAGTTTTTTTCGTGCTATATGTGACATCGCCAATTTGCATTGTCAGTCCCAAGGTCACTCCATTACAGTGGACCAGTATCCAGCGGCGTGCAATTAAAAATTTTTAAATAGTTTTCAGAACCCGCCAAATAATTTTTTGCACTACCACATTTCTACGTGTATGTTGAACATCCCCAAATTTTATTATGGATAAGTTCTGAATAACACTGTATACTAATTGACCCGTTTTAGCGATCTTTTTTTTTAATCTCAAGTAGAACAAAATATGAATTGTGCTCCATCATTTTGCGACACACTGTATAGCCAAATACCTGCATGCTGTATGTAATAATGAGTAGCCCAAGCGAAGTATGCTGTAAAAACCACTAAAAGGGTTAAACTGATAATATGTGGGGTGTTCCTTTTGATCCAGTATATTTTTTCCAAAGGTGTCTTCTCAACCTCGATCACTTTATGGTCATTCGGTGACAGCTTAAAATCATCCTAGAAAAAAGAAACGAAGCTCATAAGCGTTAATAAAATTTCCCCATCAATATACAGGGTGACTCTAAGTAAGGTGAAATGATGAATCATCCCCTCGAGTGATTTCTTGGGAAAATTATTATTGAGAAGTTATTTCGTAAGTGACTTTGTTTCTGAGATAAAGGACATTCAAGTTTTAATTACTTTTAATAATTGTAATCTTGTACACACCTTCTTTTCTACTTCTTCCGCTCTGTATACTTTTGCTAATATGTTTAAATAGGGCAACAAAAGACATAGTTTCTATCTAGGAAGAATGAAGTTACAGAAAAGTACACATTGAAAACTTATCCTTATTGAATTGTGTACGGGGTATTCACTATATTTTGACCCCCGTGTTAATATTTTTGTTTACAGAATTAAAAAAAAATGTGAAATATAAAATACACGCGATTTTTTATAAAGTTTTCGAAAATGATAGTAGGAAAACAAATGACGTCCAAAGAAAATGGCCGCGGATGTTAATTTTGTTAATTTAAATGGAACACCCTGTATAGTTTTGCATATTTGGATAGAACGTTGTCTCAATCAGTTTCGAAAACTTCATAAAAAACCGTGCAACTTTCATATTTCACATTTTTTTATAATTCTGTAAACAAAAAAGTTAACAGGGGGTCAAAATATAGTGAATCACCCTGTACAGTGCCTTCACGCTAACATCCTGACCCCACATAGGTACTCCTTTTCTTTTTGGAAACAAATTTTACTACAAAAGTTATATGGTTTTTTATGGACTTCTATAGTTATATTAAAATATATACAGGACGTCTCATAAACGAGGGACAATATAAACATTTTTTAATGTTAATGGATATCTCGAAAGAGCTACTTTTTCTGATTTCAACGATGTATAATAAGTTACATTTTTTCTTACCGTTTTTGACATATAAGCACTTGTACATGAGTGAAAAAATTACAAAAATCCGATTTTCGAACAAAGTAGGATGTTAAAGAAACAAAGAAAACTAACATAGAACACAACACACAAGTGAAAAAGTTCCTTAATAATAGATATGAAGAAAGGATATGAGGAAAGGAGACGACGGGACAATTAGGTGGCCTGCAAATAATCCTGATCTTACCCTAGTGGATATATTTCTTTGGAATTATCGAAACAATAATTTTTACAAGGAGCCGAATGAAGGAGTAGAAGAAATACAAGAAGAAATTACTAATGTGACTAACTATTTAAATAACAATAATCATTTCTTAAAAAATGTTGTGGAAAACTATAGAAGAGGTATAGATTTTGTTTGAACAAAATTCAATTTCGTATTTTTGTAATTCAATATAAATTAGATTTTGTTGTTTTCAATCACCTTTGTTCTTTGTTTACTTCCTTCGGAAATCGAATTTTTGTCATCTTTTTTGTTCTACATGTAAAAGTGCTTATATTTAAAAAACCGCAAAAAAGTTACTCATTATACATCGCTAAAATTATAAATAGTAGCTCTTTCAAAGTACCACTAAATATATGGGGTGTTCTATTTAAAAAATTGTACTTGTTTATATTGTTCCTCATTTATTGAACGTCCTGTGTATTTTTTTAATACAGGTATAGGAAAATCCATAAAAAACCCTACAACTTTTGTACTTGAAATTTTTTTCTATCCAAAAAATAAAAGTAGGTGGGTTCGGAATGTTCGCGTCAAAGCACTGTACCTGGGTGGCGCAGATGGATCGGGTGGTTTTAAAATACTTGTCAAACTGTCAATTTTAAAGGTATTGGATTGAAATAAAGTGCAAAACGTGTAGTTACAATGGAAGTTTATTAACAAAAAATTAGTAAAGTTAGTTTTTAAAAATTACATCCATCAAATGCCCTCCTTCTCGAGCGACGCATTCTTGGAGTCGGTCCTTAACGTTCCGCATTGCCCGCTCAAGCACATCACCAGGAATTAATGTGATTTCGTTGTGAATTGCTGCCTTCAACTCCTGAATGGTCCGGGGATTGTTCATGTACACCCTTGCTTTTAAATAGCCCCATAAGAAGAAGTCACATACCGTGAGGTCCGGTGAGCGAAGGGGCCAATGGAGATCTCCATTACGGGAAATCAAACGGCCAGGGAACAGAGCGCGTACAGCTTGCATTGATATCCTAGCGACCTCACGGTATGTGACTTCTTCTTATGGGGCTATTTAAAAGCAAGGGTGTACATGAACAATCCCCGGACCATTCAGGAGTTGAAGGCAGCAATTCACAACGAAATCACATTAATTCCTGGTGATGTGCTTGAGCGGGCAATGCGGAACGTTAAGGACCGACTCCAAGAATGCGTCGCTCGAGAAGGAGGGCATTTGATGGATGTAATTTTTAAAAACTAACTTTACTAATTTTTTGTTAATAAACTTCCATTGTAACTACACGTTTTGCACTTTATTTCAATCCAATACCTTTAAAATTGACAGTTTGACAAGTATTTTAAAACCACCCGATCCATCTGCGCCACCCGTTATAAATTATTAATTCTTGGGCCTACTCACCTTTATGATATTTTCTGTGGACGAGGTCTCGTTCATAGTGAAGCCGTTGTCAGTTACCTCCACCTGCCTGTCAATAAAACACTATATTTTTTCAGAAACTTCACAGTACATTTAATATCAAAGGTGGATTCAACGACAGTAGTGATAAAATCCGATGACTGATAAGATACCTTGAAAGATTACGTTTTTTATAATTACGACTTATTGTTTTGAAGTTGGCGAAACGCGAGAGTAGATTGTTTAATTTTAAACTTACGGATTTGTCACTACCATCATGTAAATCACAAAGGGGGCGGTGATCGATCAGGCCAATATTTTAAACATACAGACTATTCTAAGAAAAAGCAAAAGACTCCAGAGTCGTTACAAGATAAATAGACGCAGCAGGTTTTAATCGTAGTCACCTTACGATTAAAACCTGCTGCGAAAACCATCTCAGATGATGCCAACTTGGTTAGCGAAACGCTCGTCGAGTGCAGTATGGTGTTTTGGTGTTCTGTAGAAAACTACGTCAGTGTTATCTTCACACCAAAGATTCCAATCCCCCATTCAAGCTTTTAACTATTATCTAATATATAAGTTTAATCCAAAACTGATACAGATAATCCCTGAAAGTTATATACTGAATGGAATGTAATATTCATTTATCTTTAATATATTTCCTACAATATTGTGTGCAAGATATAGTCTGTTTGTTTTAGGGAAACTGGTACTCAACCATATTTTTACAAACCTACAACCTGATTACACATTTTGATTTGATACATATCTTATATTGACTTGCAGTTAAAGGTAAAAAAAGGCTTTTGTATTCTAATTATGAAAATACAATATTCATGAAAAAATACCTATTAACATCAAAACGAGGACCACCACCACCTTTCACCATATCAATCAATCACTTGTAAAATGTGCATACATCACTGGGCACTGGGTTTTCCGAACGACTTTCGCCAAAGTATTTATTTGAGAACGAACGAGATCTTTACACACCTAGGATGATTATTTATAATTATTATCTTACTTTCGTCAGTAGCTTTACAACGTTACACCACCAATAACATTTTTGCTCTGACTTATTTGATAAAATATATCCAGTTAAATGCAAGGTTGCGACATTGGTATTCATTGTTAATCGTAGGTAATTGTCAGGCGATTGCGGTCGGTAATTTTAGTCATAAAATGAAGATATCGAAATATTTTGTTCGCGACAAAGATGTAAACAAAATGTTTCAAGTTCCCATGTTCTGTTTCGGCTGGTGTTGAAGTAATGCGTCGAATATTGAGGGTACAGTTGTTCTCGCAATTATGGGTGATTAGTATTGCGAAACAATCAGATGATGTGTGAGTAGTGGTGAGAAACACACCGTAGTGCCCTCTTTGGGTCTTTGCCTCTACACATTTGGTAATTATTGGCAATCTGACGAGCGCATAATAAGCGCGAAACCGGTCAGTGTCCGATCTCTTGGCAGGTGATTTCGTGCACGAAAATAAAAAAAAATATAAACGTGTCACCAGAAACGCTTCGTTTTTAAGATACAGGATGTTCCTATTTTTATTAATATCGGAAAAACTCTCCGATTTCATTGAAATTATCCAGGTTTATTTAAAATAACGAAAAACATCTTTTGATGGAACTACATATTACTTATTTTCCCAGTGGCATCGCGAAGGGAAACCCTGTTAATTTCAATGGCAAAAAATGTATCAAGCCACTGCTTTTTAATAGTAGTTTTAGTAGGTTAATATTTGGTTTGAATTAGGCAAGTTAAAAGATGTCTAGACTTTTTCGTATTTCACTCAAAATCGAATTAAATTTCAATCAAAATTCCCTAAAGTTATTAGTTCTAACTGCAATGGAAAATTGTATCCTGCGACACATTGATTGGTGAACCTGTTAAAAAATCCCCGTGGCGTGCCTAACGGTTTTTTCATCTTTTCCTTGAAAAAATCAAAATATGAAAAAGTCTAGAAACAAAAAAAAATGTATTTCAACTTACAACTTACAACCAAATACAAAACTTACTAAAATCACACCATAAAAATAGCCTAATCTGCGAAAAATCGCGGTATCTGGCAACCCTGACTATATGGTACATATAACATTACGCATTTAATTATATTTTTTGTTATTTTTGTCAAATTCAAACGTCAATCTCATTTTTTGTTGGCATGGAATAGCTTATTATAGTATAAATTTTAAATCGAATGACGAAAAAAATATGCAGTATATACAGGGTGTGTCACGACGACGAGCTAATCGACCTGTATATGGATAGTGAGTAGAGTTTCCAAGCAAAAAAATTGCATGGCATGCAGGCTAATTCTTATTTTCAATTATTGTGACAATTATTTGTGACTTCCGGTTACTTATTACACCGGAAGTGGATAGCCACTTGCTTATTTTAAATGGAACTTACTCCATTTATTGCATTTTTAATTTCTTGGTAAATTTAAGGATGATTCTGTTCAGGATTCCTTATATCTAAACTACGAAAGCGCTGAGGAGCCACGGAGAAAAATTAAATTCTCTAAAATTTCTACTTACAAAGTATAAATTTCTACTTACTAGTAGAAATTTCTACTTACTAACTAGAAATTTCAACTTAGTAAGTAGATTTAACTTACAAACTAGAAATTTCTACTTACTAAGCAGAAATGTCTACTTATTAACTAGACATTTCTACTTACGAAGTAGAAATTTGAACATAATAATAATTGAAAAGAATCTAGAATAGATTTTTTCTTTAAAATTAGTGTACCATTTTTAAAATATATATATATTTTTAAATTATACACACAAGCTTTAGTGATCTTTATTTTTTTTAAATCAGGTCACCAAGAAAAAAATTTTTACAGCATTAATATAAAATGTAAAAGGTACCTAATTGATGAACAACCTAACTAATTTCACAAAATCAAATTTTTTTATAATAGCAACAACTTCATTTTATATATTTGTAGTGTGGCAAGATAGTGTACAGTGTAGTGTACAGTGAAATACACTGCAGTGCCCTCTTTGGGTCTTCACATACACATACATAAGCAAATGCAAATTTTCAAAATTCTATCTCTATTGGTCCTCCATATTAGTGATCGATGTAGCTCATCCTGACATACCCTGTATAATTTAATTAAATACTATACAAATAAGTTTTGTCCCCTTATCAATAAAACAGACGTATATTGATACAACTATTCTTTAATATAATTACAACATTATTACGTTGTGAGTTATGACTATATTGTTTTTTATTTTGTTTTATGATAAAAAAAATCTATAAATCCAAGAATTGCAGTGGCTTGTTCTGTGTTCCCCTAACTGGGGCGCGCGTGCGCATGTGTGTGTGTGTGTGTGTGTGTGTGTGTGTGTGTGTGTGTGTGTGTGTGTGTGTGTGTGTGTGTGTGTGTGTGTGTGTGTGTGTGTGTGCGCGTGTGGGTGGAAAATTCGTATTGATAACAATGTAATAAAGAAAACCTACAATTAGTTAGTCTTCGGTCATTTACTATCACTTAGATATAGGTACCTAGTATGTGGTTAATTAATGCAAAAATTGTGATAAGACCACATAGTTAAAAGCAACCAAATGTGCCAACAAATACCAAATGCTACTTATTTACATTTTTTAATACTTAAACAAATTTTATTAGTTTTAACTATGCCATTCCTGTTCGGCTTTCCAATGTAAATAAAATATTTATCTGTACTTAAATATTCAGTCTTATAAACTCGTAAATACATCAAGTACGTAGTCAAAATATAATAAAACAAAAACTGAACAAAACATTTTTTATCAAAACTTATAGGTACTATTTTTCCCTCTATGCCTTGGGGATTTTATTAGAAATTTGTTATAAAATTAAAAAAAGAAAACATTGTTGGGCAAAAAATATCTTTATAGAATTAAGACTGAACAATTTACATAACCGGAAGTTTTCTGATTTTCCCTCATTCCAGCACTGAATGGTAGTTAGGCCTTACCAATGTAAATCAAATCTGCCTAGATTAAGAATAATAATAAGCCGCCCCTCTCCCACACAGCTCTCAGACTTTCGGGCTAATCCTTGTGATTAGAATGAGTGGTAGAGATATTGTTATAAACTACACCTTGAGAAACTTTTTTCATGGAAATTTATTTTATCCCACTCACTAGGGAGGGGGCAGCTAAGGCAAATGTTGAATCGTTACACTGAGGACAAATTCCCAGATCAGCATTGAAATACTCACATGCAAAGTTGCTCCCAAGCCCCCTCCCATTTGTATACGCGCGTATGCGGGTTACGATATACCGAACTGGCCTATGGGCCCGATTCTCGACTTCGAGTCATGCGAAAAGATCCGTATGCAAAAATGATGTTAATATAACGTAGTTCTTGCTACGTCATTTTGACGTAATTAATTTTCTAACTATCATTTGATAGGATTTTTGCTATAGAAAATTATTTTCTGCGTCATTTTCGCACGACTCGAGAAGTGGATCACTGGCGTGTTAGTTAATAATCGGGTTTGTGTGATTTCCCACACTTGGCAGTAATTGTCTTAATCTATGGTAATACCATGTAATACCAAAAGATTCTTATGCGTGCCTTACAACTTATTTGCACCAAGATAAAATAAATAAAAATCATAAAATTGAGTAATGAAAATCCCGCTATTTCAGTTATGTTGAATGAAGTAGGTACATAGGTAGGTATTTAACTTTGTGATGATTGATTACGATTTCGCATTTCATGAATGAATAATTATTCTGTATCAACGAAAGCCCCCCATACACTGCAATTTTACTCAACAATTTTACACGACAATGTTAAATGTTGGCGTAAAATTGTTTCTGCTGATAGCGCACATACTGTCAGTTCATTTCGACAGTTATCATTCATTGTACAGTGGCACGATGCAACGAAACCAATCATTAGCAGTGAGCACTAGTTATTTAAAAAACAACAAAAAATACAACCTAGGAAAGAACATTCTAAATGGACAAAGGAGTGACTACTTACTAAAAAGACCAATACTCTCATGTCAACTTATTACAAGATATGAGACTTTTATTGTGTATGATCTGAGTATTTTCATCAAGCACCTGTTTTATTGACGACTCGTTTAAAATTGCGACGGTTAAAGGCGGGTATACATTTGCGACCCGAACGGTTCGCGAACCGCTTATGAACCGCTCGTAAACCATTCGTTGAAATTATGTTTTCAACGATCTATGGGAAGGGAACGAACGGCGGACCATGTCGGTGCTATCTGCTGTCTATCATCTGAAGAAAATTGTGATAAAAGTAATTATTTATTTCGGCAGAGTTTACCTTATTAAACAGGAAAAGAATAACTTGTTGAAACATAAACAAGTAAAACAGGAAAGAGGAAAATTCCAGATACTTTCTAGATGTACATAAAGTAAAGACCAGAATTAAGCAAAGTGGAATGACCTCGCCGATATGATAAAATGCGGTGATGCATGGGCGTGCGTATTCTGTTTTACCATTGGGCACATTTCAGTTAATATATACTCGTATACTATTCTATAGAATACTTCTAGTATATATTAACTAAAATATGCACAGTGGTAAAAAAATACAAATCTAAAAATATCTAGTTCATATAGACATTTTTAGATTTGTCATTAGGTGAAAATTTAAGAAACGCGTGCGAAATAACCCAACATCACGCCACTGTTTCCCTATTACTTCGAGCGCAGTCGCTTGTCGGTTCCTGATTCGACCAATCAACGTCGTTGAAGCTCAGAGAAAAGAAAGCGTAAATGGAAGAATAAAGGTCATTCACGCTGTTTAAAGTGACGTCACCTTGTCAAAAAATACGACGTTGACAGATGTATTTTTTTTACAGGCAGGAATTTGAAAAATGTCACAGAATCACAAGGGTTTTAGTTGAGAAGAACTGCTTTTAGTGTAAATGAAGTAGGAAAGAAGGAAGCTAGAAAACGTAAATAGAAAATACACGAGCAAAATTTAAGCAGAACCAAACACCAAAAAACCAGCAAACAATAGATAGGCAATATAAATAAATAAGAACTTGACAACGCAGAGAAGTTGTATGTATGTTAAATAAGGATGAACAGCTTGTCGTCAACTTTACGACTTTCACAACATTCGCAGTTGCCACATATTCGGATATTCCTTGATATTAAGTAAAAAACAAATTAAACATTGTGTTTGCTTTAATAAAGTACAATAGAGCTAAGGGACGTTAAAGACAAGTAAAAAAATGGGTAAATAAGGTAATTAATACGTTTCCTTTTTAAATAAGAATACTTTAGATATAAATGTGACAACACAAATCTACTCTTTTCCGGTCATTCCACTTTGCTTAATTCTGGTCTTTACTTTAGTGTAGTTCTGTTCCGTTACTGCTTCTTACTTTGTTTTTCTCAAGCTGGTAAAAGAAACCAGCAACCATATAATTTTCTTCTTACATTTGTCCGGATATTTCCCTCCAGGTATCTTCTTTAACCTTTTTTTTTTTTTAAATGGTACTTGTGTTTAGGATCTCGGAGTAAAGCTTTGGTTTTGTAAATGCCTATCCATTTCAATACATCCTGACCATTCCATAATTAAAAAAGTAGACGATGGAGACGGTAGGTTCGCAAGCAGAAGAAAAACAACGAACTATACACCACGCCGACCCACTGTGAACTGGGAACGCCTTTTTGTTCGCCAGAAAAACCGACTAGAATCGGATCGCCAGGAACGGTTTGAAAGCCGTTTGTTCGGCGCTCTAAACCACGCCCCAATCATGCGAACAAGCGGTTCACAAGCGGCTCGAGAACCGTTCGGTTCAAAAATGTATATCCGCCTTAAAACTACGAAGCCCATAAACACGTCGACTTGCACGAACTTGTGGAACGTCTGGTAAAATTTCAAGAATCGACAGAAATCAAAATTGCGCGGTAACATTGGCCGCATTCAGGGAACCGCAGCGCTTCAGCGCTTTATTCAAATAGCTGCAGCGCTGTATTAAAGCGCTGCAGAGCTTTATTAAAGCGGTAAAGCATATATTTTCCCCGCTGGATCGCTGAATAGTTCCATCAAGCGATAAAATTAAAATAGTTTAGGTTTACGTCTATGGGTTTACGCACAAAATATCTATGGATAATATTAATTATTATTAATATTAATTACAAAATATGAATTACTGAAAATTATGTCACTTTAAGCTTGCGTTTAAAATGTCGATTCAGCGAACGTGAAGCGGTAAAGCGCTGAAGCGCTGGAGTGCTATGTTTCCCTGTGCTATTGTCAGGTTTTACTCATACACTACAATTTTAACAGAACCATTTTACCCGAACGGGTAAAATTGTTGAGTAAAATTGCAGTGTATGGGGGGCTTAATCTAGACGATTAACGTGTCAACATAGTCAAGCCACCAAAACAAATCATAAATCAAGTGCTGTGTGTTGTCGTTGACGCCTCAGTCACGTATTCAACTACATTTTTCCAGAGGTTCTCAAGCTTTAGGATTAAAATTTAAAATTTTTTAAAAATTAATAACTCGCTTAATAGTCCAAATTTCGAAAAATCACTTGAACTGTACTAATTTATTATGCAAAGTGTATCGCCTCTCAAAATATATGTGCAAATCAAAGATTCACCCTGTATACTGAACGAGGCGGGCATTTCCAACAGTTACTATTTCTATTCGATAAGGAATCACCGTAAAATTTCCCAAGGTAATTAACATACGAATAAGTAATTATGTGCATTTCATTAAACCGGAGTAAAATAAATGTTAGTGCAAACCAATGACGTAATTTCTTGGATTTCTATTATGTAAAGCAGCGGCAGTTTATATTTTTCAATTCAGAATGTGGATGTATTACTAAGCATATATAAGTTTATAACTTGATTCGTCACATACGGAAAACACCCTATTGTCAGACAGGTAGTAGCAAAGACCCAAAGAGGGCACTACGGTGTCTTTCTCACCACCACTAACATACATATGCAGGCCGAATCAAATTTGATCTCGGACACTATTAGGGCTACAAGAAAACTTAAATGGGGGAAAGTAGTGCAGAATTTAGCGTACATCAACATTCCGCCGAGAAAGCAACTGAATTCTGTTTCGGTTATATTTTATTTAGAAAAAATTAAAATCGTCATTTTTGAAAATCAGCTGTAACTTTTTTATTTACAGTGAAAGATAGAAAAATCTTGAAACAAACAGTTTTGTTTGTTTTTCTAAGCGGTTTTCAGTGGTGTGGTTAGTTATTTTTTTATGGGACAGTTTACGAGAAAATAACAGTAACTTTATTTTTTTCTTGTTGGTACCATATTGGATTTTATCATATTCTCACTGTAAATCTTCTAAATTTTCTAATTAATTTAATGTACTTATAATATGTCGTAGGTACTTAAAAAGTGCGAAATAAGCTTTTGGCCAAAAACATTATTTCTTAACAGTATATTCTTTAGCCGGGCATGAAACTTGTTATTAACTTATTTATTGAAAAACAAAAATAACTTTTTTTGTAATTTATCATTAAACATTTTTAGAAAAATTTACGTTTGCAATTATTTGTAGAATAAGGACCAGTCTTTCCATCTCTTTATAAAGTTGCTTTTAACTAAAAGAAACTAAAAGTTAACAAGTGAATTTATATGGCAGTTAAAAAGTTGCGTCTTTTGAACACAATTTAACTGCTCGTTTGTAAAAAGACTGTTTAATGATATTGGCAATACTGATTAAATAAGAAAGTCTATATAATAAAATGAGACAGATGAAATGCGTCAACATTACCTAGCTATAATCGTTTCTGGGATTTAATATTCAGAAGTGTAAAAATGTCTTCCCAGGATGATACAGGAAAAAAACTTGGAACCAAATTGCCCAAGAATTTGAGGCCCTTACTAGTAGAAATCGTAGTGGTTCAGTTTTCATTTCAAAATATGATTCGATAAAACATGTCATAAAATCTAACAAATACGTAGATATCATTTCTTTTTTATTATTAACCTGTTAGTGTGATGCCGTAAATGTTGCTCGATTTTTTCTAGAACATTTAACACCGTTATGTTTGATAAACGAAATCTCATACAGGGGCGGATGGGCCGGCTGGGAATTCGGGAGAATTCCCGAAGGGCCGGTAGCCTTTGGGGCCGGTCCGACCCACTGCGATTGGCGATTCAAATTATATTAAATTCTTTTTATATTAAATTCTTATTTGTAATTTACTTTTATTCTATTTAGGTACATATTTTTGGTTATATTATCCATATTTTGAATTTTAGTTAGTTTTTTAGTGAAATAGGGTGGTTTCTCTTATGTTTGTGATCTGAACTAAAGTTAGTTTTTAGATTTTTTAATTTTTTTACAAATGTTTTACCAAAAAATTATCAGTGGGTTATTTTGTTTGTGATATTTTAATCATGTTTTGGTGTTACATTTTTGAGTTTGTAGTTTTTTAAGAAAGTTTTTTTGTTGCAATGTCTAGTTCATGCAATAACATATTGTTTATTTTTGAAAAAATATAATTTTGTTTTATATGTTGACATTTTATATTTGTTTTTTGTTTTATACACTGTGGTCCATTAAGAACCAGGACACCCTTCAAAGAAATTTTTGGTAAGTGCGATTCCAATGAATTTTTTTGTGTATGTATTAGCCTCCTAGATGTACTGGTTGTACCTATTACGATGGTCCAGCTGCTAATCCTGAGCCTACTAGGATTTTTTTTTTCAATTAATTTTTTTTTAAATTACTTTAGGCATTTAGGGATATAGGGGACTACTGTAAAGTGTTGTTTTAACGTTATTATTAATTTGTGAAGTAAGTAAAGGAACAATATTCTAGATTAACAATAATTATTAGTGTCCAATGCCTGCTATATCTTTTAAACGAAACCCAAATACAATAAACTTGAAACATTTAAGGATCTATAAAAGAATTATTCTTCGATACAAATTGAAGAAATTTGGGCCACAGGGGTTTTAAGTGATGCTGAAGAATGCCACGATGTCAATCTTTTAATAAAAAAATCCCTAAAGTAATTTTCGAAAAAATTGATTGAAAAAAAAAACGTAGTAGGCTGAGGATTAGCAGCTGGACCATCGTAATAGGTTCAACAAGTACATCTAGGAGTCTAATATGTATATATAAAAAAATTCATTGGAATCTCACTTACCAAAAATTTTTTAGAAGGGTGTCCTGGTTTTTAATGGGCCACACTGTATTTGTAACTATTTGAGGTTGTATTTTCAGTATTTTTTTTTATTAAAGTTTTAAAAAATAATTGAACATTTATTTTTATCGGATAAAAAAATCTTCTATTATATTCAAAGTATGTATATTGAAACAAAAAACTTTTTTCCTATTATAGCAAAACGGGGCCAAGCCGGTACTGATTTTCCCGGGCCGGTTTACCCTACCCCATCCGCCCCTGATCTCATATATTCTTCATCATCCCAGTTGTTTAAATTGTCTATATGAGGTCTTACAGTATATATTTTTCGTTCCCGATTCGCAATATTTACCATGTTTATATTTTCATGATCTAATAATATGTCTTCTTCAAAATCAATAATGTTTTCCATTATAAAAATATATTTTTTGACGTTTTATTAATCAAATTGTTTATTAAGGCTGGTGTGACGACACTACACTAAAATTGGAACTAATTTATATTGGTCCAATTTATATATGACACTATACAAGAATTTTCAGAATTAAATTTATTGCTAAAATTAGTTCCAATTTTAGTGTAGTGTCACACCAGCCTAACACTCAAATTGTAAAATTTCCGAGGTTAGAAACCTCTGTGTAACAACTTATAGGCCAGTAAAAGTGACCGATAAGTTAAAGAGTAGATAGAGAACTTTAAAGACAGGATTTAATTTAAAACACAGTGAAAAGACCCATTTTGTAGTTACAAGGAAGATAAATTTAAAATGATGTTTATAAGGAGATGGAAAGACCGGTCCTAAGTTCAAATGTAGTAAATTTATGAAGTTAAGAATAAAAATAGCAATAGGTACATGTATCTAAGCCAAGTCAGACAAGTTCACCACATTCAACTTGAAGTTGAATTTAACTTATATTTGAAATAGAAACTGACAATCCATGTCTATTGTTTCAGATGTGTAGAATTTAAATCGTTTTCCTATGCACCTAAATCTAATATTTTCCCTGATAACTGAGAATGAACACTTGTTATTATTTTTGATAAGTTGTATCTAGTATTTGACTTAAAATTTGATGCTCTTCAAACATAAATAAATCGTTCTATATAAAATGAAAGAGTTCATAGCCACACAAATACCTAACCACTCTGTATCCTCCAAGATCTTAAATGTTGAAAAACGAAACAGCTTATATGGTATTTTTCTGTATTTAAAGAAATATGCAGTAGCAACACCCTGTATACTATGAACAAAAAAGCGATCTTGAAATGTATTATTATCTGTTCCCTATCAAGCATAGCAAATCATTGGATGTATTAATTATAATCTTTGATAATTGGTTTTTCTTTATTTATACGTCCTCGAAATCATTAACCACTTATTATAATCAAGTACCTACCATGGGCGTCGCCAAGGGGAGCAGGGCTTTCGAGTAGAATACTAGAAGTTATTACTATAACTTAACCTATTATAACTTGCTTATTATAACTTCATAAGTCATAAGTTCATAAGTCAAATTTACAAAGAAGAACCCTTTCAAGGTTGGTACCTGATTTAATGCTCATAGTTTGAAAAAGTAGGGTTAAGGTTAAGATTTCTTTAAATTTCCATTCCGAACCAAATTATAAAATACTAAACTTCAGTTAGTGATGCTATTTATTATTTCAGTTACTGAACTCTATAGGAAAACTTGCTAATCTACGAGTAAATCCCCATACCTAATTAATAACTTGAATATGACTCATTTTCATCTACTATACCGGTACCGTACCGCATAGTATAGATCGCAATTCTTAAAAACATACCAAAAATGAAGCCAATTAGTACTGAAAAGAACTGTTTATAATAAATATTAAGCAACAAGGAAGTAAATAGGAAAAAAACACAAAACTAAATGTATTATCACACGGATAATAAATGTCATATGTCTTCTTGTGGAAAGTTGAAATTTGCCTGTGTGCAAACGGTTTGCTTTCAGCCAATCAGAGAGCTATCTTTTACCACGCAAATTTAACGTCACTCCTCCTAATTCGAAATCATAGTATAGCTATTGGAAGGAGATGCCGAAAACAACTACTCCACGGGCAATATGCCCCGACTGGCGTTGCATTACATCAACATCTCCATGGATGTCGCCACATCCTTCATCAAGACCAAATACCAGACAATGACCGGTTTCGATCTTGTTATGATCTCGTCAGACTGCCATAGGTATTGGAATCGATGAATGATCTGGCGACGTGATTGCCTAAGGGGCATAGTGAATGTTTGTAGTGGCGAGATACAGTGAAATACACTGCAGTGCCCTCTTTGGGTCTTTGCTACTACCTGTCTGACAATTATTGTCTAATTGACAGACAGATAACGATCTGCAGAAAGCAGATGCCATTACAGCGACCTCTATTGTCTTTGAGGAAGACAATCCTACTTAATTATTGGAAGGAGATGCCGAAAACAACGTGGAGTAGTTGTTTTCGGCATCTCCTTCCAATAATTAAGTAGGATTGTCTTCCTCAAAGACAATAGAGGTCGCTGTAATGGCATCTGCTTTCTGCAGATCGTTATCTGTCTGTCAATTAGACAATAATTGTCAGACAGGTAGTAGCAAAGACCCAAAGAGGGCACTGCAGTGTATTTCACTGTATCTCGCCACTACAAACATTCATAGTATAGCTGTTATAATAGAAAATGCCTTTTTGTTAAACATTTTTTATGTGTTTTGATCATGTAGATCTTTTGATAGAATACATTTCTTTTATTTTTGATGTGCAATTTTTATTTTACTGGACATTTATTTTTTTGGCCTCATTTATACCTATATTTGCATAAATTTTAAATATGTTTTCAAATAATTTTTGTCTTTTCAACGATACTAAAAACGATATTTTTTACTATTCACTGCTATTCACTTTGTCCCCCCTAGAGATTTGGGAGGCGACGCCCATGGTACCTACTTTACTGTATATGGTCTGCTATCTAAAACCATTAACGAATTGGTTTAACTTTGCAAGTATGTGACGTAATGGTACACTTAATATACAAGGTGACTAAATATACGCGAAAAATTTCAGGACGTGGTTTCTTGGTCAAAAATAACTTTTTCTATATAAATTTATCCCTCCTTGTGAGTAATACCCCCTACCGAGTTATGTCCCCCCCAAAGGGCAGGGTTGAAATTAAGGTTTCATTTCAATTTTTTTATTATTTTTACGCCTATACTATTAAAAAGCTTGAAGTATATCAAATATTGTATAGAGTTCTGCGCTTATTCTTCTATTATTATGTGCAAATTATTAAAAACAGGAGGTTTTCCTGCTTCAGTTGTTCGGTGTTCGGAACTTAAAAATTTTATCGTAGGAGGTCGTCGACAGCCTTAAACTGTATATTAACATTACTACCCAGAAAATTATACGTACTGTTACTTGGGTAATCATATACCTAGCTAAATATGTCAAACAGAATTATTTACGTGATTTTCTTACTAGCGTAGCATGACATTTCTTAGGAGATTCTTGAAAAGTGAAATATCAGACCATTGCACCGTATCTAGTATAAAACCAGTAAAACCACTAAGCTGTTTATAATTATATTTGTTTGAAGAAAACTAGCACAATAAATAAAGAAGCATATAAGGTGTTGTGCAGGGTATTTAATCCAAAAATGTCTCGCTAAACTTCCTTGCGATGTTTGCGAACCATATTCTAAAGCCCATCAAGATTTGGATGAATCGTCTTTATTTTGCTACTATAAAGCTTATGAAAATGCTAGTTTGGATTTATTTAGAATTTAAATATGCCTCACAATCACAATGATTTTGTTACGAAAGCATCCTGGGGGCTTATTCTCATCCGGGGAGTAAAGTTGGGAGAGGTGAGCATTCTCCCGCACGAGGGGGAACGCTCCCTGTTCTCATGATATTTTAAACCGTATTTTTAACTAGGAGAAAATTACAACATCGTTGCCACTTATTCTTTCCATGGAATAACAGAATAAATATTTTTTTTATGATTATCAGTGGTCATGGAACAGAAATTTTAACATAGATGTTTCTTTGTTTTGTTATATATTTACTTAGTTTCGAAAAGGAAGATTATTTTATTCCCACAAGATTAGGTATATTTCTATTACAAAAAGAAAAATGGAGCGAAAAAGTGTCTCAATTAATGGCGCGCAGAAAGTAAATATAATAATATAATAAATATTATTTATTATATTATTTTTGAGGAAAACGAATCCACTCATCAATTATAGGTATTCTGATTATTTAAAACTGCAGTTACTTCATTGATGCAGCGACTCACGCTTGCTTGGCTTATACCACAAAATATATTCTTCCCAGTAATTTTTTGATAGCTACCGTGAGCATAAAATAATAGTGCCACAAAAACCTAAAACCAAATAGCACATTGATATAACTATAGTGTATTGAAAACTTCCAATTTATAGCGTTTATATTAAGTCATAAAACTTGCAGAATAGATTTATAGAAAATGTTTTCCATTATTTACTTAAAGGTGTGATAACCATAAATTTCTTTCTCTTTAAAAACCCTTTAAACAATCAATAGATGAATTCATGTGACATAAATTATATTAGTACTACTCTACTACTACACAGAACATTTAGGTACTACTAGTATAATAAGTAGTAATTAATAGGTAACAAGTAATTTTGAAAAGTAACACCTTTGTCTTAATTTCCAAACTTGCATATTTTGTCCCTGACGCACACATGGTATTACCAGATCAATAATTTCTCGAGCAAGAATTTTGGGTACTCGAAATAGACCTACAAACTCTTTGTCATTCAGAGTAACAAAAGGATCTATTTCATTATGAAGCTCCCTATCTGGGACATTAGCATGTTCTTCAGCCTCTATTAAATTATTAAACATTTCAAATATCACTAAGACCTCCTCTTCATCCATTTCTTTAAGGTATAAGATCATAAAATTTAAAGATTTTATTCAAATCATAGGGAAATAGATTTATTTAAAACCAATTAAAATACTTACCTTACTAAAATACGTTCCTCTCTCCCTAACTAATTCCTAATGTATAATTTTTAATTTAATTTTGCTTTGAATAATTTAAATAATTAAAATTATTAAATTATTAAATTAAAAAAAATTTCAACCAGGAAATTATTTTCTTTTTTGAGGTTAGATTAGAAATTTGAATTTTACTTATGACAGCAGATCTTATGTTCCGTGCATAGGTTTCTCTTAAAAACAGGCAATTCTCTCGGTCCGTTGTAGGAGAATAAATACCCTCCCATTCTATTGAAATCTTGTAGGAATAAAACGGTTGAGAATACAGCTTAAACAAAATCAGTAGAAATGTAGAAATATGGCGTCTTTTTCTCATAGGAATACTCATATTCCCTGGATGAGAATAAGCACCCTGGTGTCAAACATACTGTTCATTTTTGGGAAACTCAATATAGGTATTGAGATTATTCCCAATATCTTGACCTTTCCTCAATATAATGAGATTATTCTCAATATCTTGATTTTTTTTCTCAATATAATGAGAAAAATATCAATGGCTTCAATTTTTTGTAATAAAAAGAGTAAGTTAATTAGGGGACACAAAAAGGAAAAGAATATACTGGACTTCTAGTGCTTGTTCTCATTTTTGACAAGTTATAGTTGTATAATAAATAATTACATACAGTGTGTCTACTTTTAAGTGTACCTATATACAAATCGATAAACAGTTTATTTTGTGAGATATTTTCAAAAACTTTTTTTGTTCAAAATGTTTTCAAAAAACGCTCCTTTTGACGTTATTACTTTTGTTAAAATACAAATCCAGGGACGGCTACGATTTTTTTATACCCCGATTTTCACAAAAACCATTTAGCGATTTTTTTATTTAAAATCTAATACAACGGCGCTAATCAGGACCCATAAAAACCCCGATTTACCAAATTTGAACAAAAAATATAGGGGGGTTCGGTTCTATACCCTGTTAAAGTTGAGCAAAATAAGGTCTCAAAATTAGGAATTTAAAGGCGCCTGGCAAGCGTGCCATGGAATTATTTCAAAACAGTTGAAGAATTAACAGGACCAGGACAAGTGTTGATGGACGAAATTGCAAGAAGAAATATACATGTTGTTTTTCTTTACAGCGTCTGAAATTTATGATACCGTTTAAAAAATAAAACTGGTTGCAAATAATGACTAAAAAATCAAACATTTGCGGAAAAAAATGTAAGTGGAGGTAATTTTCTTCGTTCAAATGAATTTGTACAAAACTATAATTTAACCAATAGGCACCATGGGAATTATAAACAAAGTTATCTCAAACCACACCCGCGTAAACTTTTTAGAAAGGAAAAACAAAATCTTACGTACCTGAACATTTTTGTCAACCGATTATAGCATATAGTATAACTGCAATATGCTGTTAAACACCACAAAACTCACTACAATAGTAACTGAGCCTATACTATGATTTAATACAGTGTGCTACAGTTAATAATTGTAACGTTTTTATTTATGTAAAGGCACGTTATGTTCTATTGTACATGGTAGCACCATAAAGATAAAATTATAATCTAATAGCGATGTATTGCCGCGATTATCGCTAATAAGTCTATTAGCCGGTTCGTGGACGGACACCGAATTACTGGATCAAACTCTGGCCAGCACTAATGAACACGAAAGTGCCCACCGCTATCAGTAAAACACTGCTAAAGATTTCTTCTTACATAATCGCCCACTTAAGCGTCGATTGCTTTATACTGAGAGTTCCAGGAAAACATATACAAACAAAAAAAGGCTATAGCAACCATTCCTGTATTTACCTCTAGGCACTAACACTGACGTAGTTTTTCACATAACACCAACACATTATACTGCTCTCGACGCGCGTTTCGCCAATCAAGTTGGCATCATCTGGAGATGATTGAAACTAATCCTATGTTAACATTATGTCCTATCGTTGAGTGACGAAGTTTCTTCGTCACTCAACGGTCCTATTTATATCTAAACTATTTCTACGGTTCAGTGAACCGTCGCGACAGCTTAGTGAACCATCGCGACTGCTCAATGAACCGCCGCGACGGATCAGTGAACCGTGATTTACTAACCAATAAAGCGGGCTATATGGGATTGGCCCTCTGTCACCATTCATACTATTTTTACATTTAGCAATTTCCAAATTCTCAAAAGCATCTAGCTGTCTGGGATTTGTTACATTCCTAATTAGTCTTAAATTGCTACTATCTTTCTTATGGCTGTTCTCAAACGCATGTTGGGCGACACTAGATTTATCTGTTCTACCATATTTGAGATGAGCCATATGTTCCTTGAATCTAGTTTGAATTGACCTTCTAGTTTGTCCAACATAACTACTTTTGATTTCAGTCTTTACCCCTAATTTCGTAAATCTCCGACTTTTCTTTATTTTCTATTTTGTCTTTTGGATTGCCTAAAAGTTGTAGCTTATTTCCCGATGAATAAACCACTGGCATACCTATCTATATCTTTATATCTTTAAAAACCTTGCCAAAACCACGAGTGAAACGAAGATCGGATGGAATAGATATGAATTTTGGATTTTCTCTTTCATTTTGAAACGAGGAATTTCGAACTGTCTCGAAGTGTGTGTTGATTGGCGAAACGCGCGTCGAGAGCAGTATAATATTTTGGTGATATGTGGCAAACTACGCCAGTGTTATCTTCACATCAAAGGTTCCAACCCTTTCAACACTACGCACTATTAAAAATAAGCCACTGTTACTTATAAGTCAGTATTAAATTTAGGCAACCAGCCAGACCTATTTCAGTGTATATAGTAATGTCAATTACAGATTTCGAACATATTATGTTCACATCAGTGCGGAAGAAGGATGTTGACATCCAAATACAGCGAAGGCACCATAATATCAACCAGTATAGTGTCTGTGAGGCTTATGGTGTCTTCATCTGAGCATTGACGTCTACTTATCTTGGTTGTCATTAATCATTATGCTTAATCTGTACTGATGAGAACGTGATGAATTTGGAATTATTGCGAATAGCAGAAGGAGCATGACAGACAGCCTGTTCCGATTAGTGGTGAGTAGCAAACTCCAATGGTAGATTATATAGTCCCAGAGGGCACAACCAAAGTGTGTGTGTGAATCATCTGGTACGTTGGAGGATACACAATGCTTATTACTTTGAAGAACTACGCATCTGAAACCTGGTTATTTACTCAAAAGTTTTATTGTTTTAAAATATGTTCATTCATTACATTTTTTTTAATAAAACAATATTATCTAAGAGTCTATTAATTAAAGCAAACTAATATATGCGGTAAGACTACAAAAGCTTGTTTCAGGTTTATTCTAGTTTTTTTTTATTGAGTTTGGCAATGACTTTTGATTCCTAATGCTTTTATTGTAGGGTTAATCTTAAAATTGTATGTGGTTTTTAAAAGATAATTTAATAATAATTTATAAACATATAAAGTTAATTTTAACTCGCCACACTTATAAGCAAATTACAATAGACAAGGTATACAGGGTGGAACGGGAGTCTTGAATAAATTCAGTAACTCGAAAATTTCAGACAGCTCGATTTTTGTTTCATATTTTTCAAAGTTACCTTCGATGTTATATATAATTTAAGTCATCGGCACGAGGGAGTGACGTCATTGACATTTCGGAAACTCGTCTCAATCGGAATTTAGAGCACACTTTGTTTTTTCGAGTATTCGTCGATTTGGAAATCAATTTGTGACTTATAAAGTAACTTTTTTAGCCAGGGGGAGGGGATTGAATCCCCTGTTCAATCCTACTTGAAGCCTTATTAGGGTTCCTGAAGTCACCATTTTCAATCCTTTTTTCAAGCCGGCTTGAAATTGACGAAATAAAAGTAGCCAATGACTTATAATTACGTATTATTGTTATTAGGAACAGGGTACTGCTGGTTTGTATCGGTATATGGAGTTATATCCACATTTCTTTTATCTTCGAGCCAGACTGGGATTTCCCCAAAGATACGTAATAAATAATAGATGCATTGAAGCTGGTAATATCCTTCTCACAAATTGTGAGACGTTACGAAAAATTATGATTATAAACGTTTAAATTGGATGGAAGTAGAACAAGGTTCTAGATTTTGCCAAGGTGTGCTTGTATGAATTATATAATTAAATTAACAATCTCTTGCAATTTACATAGAGAGTTTAAACCTGTGTAAGTTGCAACACAGGAAAAAAATTAATTTAAATTTCATATATCCGCGTTGGGTTACAGCGGAATGTCTATTGCTATTGGCGATTCCAAAAATTTATTTTTACATTTTAAAATGGCATTCAAAAGAAACCAGCACAACACAAAATGCCGTGTTTATGGGTGACATTCCACAACATTATAGAAGTGTTTAACGTGGCTGAAGTTGGATATTCAGATTTGTTTTAAAATTTTACAATGGGCCAGACAAGTTAAGTACCTATACTACAAAAGTAGGCCTAAAAAATAAATTAGACAATGTATATCAATTTGGAACACAGTGTTTGTCATAAAAAGATCACAGAACAAATTTCACACAATCAAAAATCGCCAAAAAAGAGGAGTAGGCTGAAAACTACCCCACACAAGTATATGACGTCGTGAACATAAAACAAGTAAAAACAATCTGGTAGGCAAATCTAAATACTTTAACATCCTACCTAAGCAGCTGAGCAGGTCCGAATAGTGAACAAAAGGGCAGAAGACGAAAACTACCCCTTACATGTGTAATACATAAAAATAAACCTGACAATGTACAACAATCTGATAGGCAAATCTAAATACATAGTATTTGTTTTGGGGGAATGCGAAAAAAAACTTAATAATAATAAATAAAAAAATTATTAATAAATAAAAAAAAATTAATAATAAATAAAAAAAATATTTATATAATTAACTATTCCGTCTTTAGAAAATGTAGTAAATTATTTCCTAAACTATGCCATATGGGTATATGACATGTGGGTATCAAAAGATACAAAGTAAGACGCAAAAAACAGCCAGACACAAAAACGTGTTGGTTGTCCTTTGAAAAAAATGAGGTTTGGTCGATTGAAATATTTCAAATTACACCTGACGCAGCAGCTTCTGAGCAGATAATGAAACTTTGCCAGATTCTAAATTTTATGCAGAATTCTGAAATGAAGAGAAAGTTGGGGGGGTGCTATTTAAAAAAATTAAGGTTATGTCGGTAGCGCTCTTATGGGACACCCTGTATACTTGAAAATATTTTTACGAGATGCTGTTCAAAACATTAAGGAAACACCCTGTTATGACCCAACACCCAAGAGTTAAATACCCTGTTATCTTTCTTTCTTTTATATATTTTTTTCTTTGGATGCTTCCATTACTTGCAAGTATACCTACCTAATTGTTTTGTGACATCATTATGATTGCTTGCCTTGGTAAGTAAGTTAAATACTTGTAATAAATCCCCATCTTATTTTTTTTACTTATGAAAACACTAATAATAATGATTCATTAAAATATTTTTCTACGGGTTTGTTTAAGTATATCTATAATTTACTGCTGCTGTCACGCGATCGTCAGATAAAAAAAAACCAAAATCTCAATGTCAAAAAGCTTTAGTTTATATAATTTTAGATGAGTTGCTTAAATTAAACCAATTATTTCGTCGCACTTGGTTGAATTGCGCCTGCTGCCTGTATTAAGATAGAACCAACAAATCCTTGAAAAATTCTTTAGTAAAACCACAGATTAAAACAGGTAGGCTGTTTAAATTATTATATTATTACGTAATGAAGATACACAAATATTTTTAAATGTTTGTATGTGTACGATATCAGCAACCAGCAATACGACGTCAGGTATTCAGTGCTGCCAAGCCACGAAAAATAAATTTGGTGGGGAAAAAATTATTACGTCTTTCAGTGGGTCTATCAAATTTCCTTTGAGGACGCTGAAAATTGCAAACATTTAGGGCCAAATTTATAGTCGTTCCTTAAGGCACCCTCCATCCATAAGGCTTCCTTAGTATATAGTTTGTGTTCTATAGTCGATCAAGGCTACCTTGAGGTATGCTTAGATCTAAGGTAACTTCTCACTTCCCTTCAAGAATTCCTTACTGTTAAATATTGGTGTTAGAGTTGTTAATGTTTTAAATAATTGTTGTATTTATTTTAGTTTTGGCGAAATTGATATTAAATTAGTGATTACTGGGTTTTATACTTGACTTGATATTTTATTAGTTAAGAAAAATGGAGGACTTTGAAGAATTTATTGAAAGAGTAGGTGAAAATCAACGTCTGCCAAAAAAATATATCACCAAGTTTTACTTGAGAAACAATAAACAAATTAGAAATTTACATTTGTTTCAAATTATCCCACAATTTTTTTAATTGCTTGATAGATTTTTGCGTTGATGAAGAGGCGTTAAACAAATTTGTAATTTTTTGCCAGGCATCCTGTTTCTGTTTATTATTTGTCCCATCGGTTTTCTTATTCTCAATCACACTTTTATACCTGTCCACAAGACTGAGAATCAATAGTTTTTCACTTTGTGTGTACTGATATTTTTACCACCACCACAATCAATTTTTCTAAAATCGTAAGTTGGATAGAAGTGTGTGGAACTCAGAGAAAACTATGAATGTGAAATAATTATTAAAAATCACAAGAAATAGGACCCATTTACCCATAGAACAACCTCCATTTACCTCGTGTCATAAATCATAAACTCAAGTATTGCGCTGTTGTCAAGTATATACCTATCCTTAGTCAAGGAACTAACTTTTCTTCACTATAAAATAGAACATTCCTAGAAGTATAAGGAATCCTTAACCAAGGAAGCCTTAAGGAAGCATTTAAGGAACGACTATAAATTCGGGCCTTAACCACTTATAGGGAGGCTGACGCTGACCTAGAAACAGAAACATAGAAACAAAATGGAGGAATGTAACAAAAGTTTGTCACAATTATCATTATCATTTACTTAGCATCAACTAGAAAAATTAGCATTAGAAGATCAAGTATCAGTAAGTTAAAATATATTTTGTTAGATATAATTTGGATTTATAAAACTAATAAAAGCATCTGGTAATATTATAAATAAATAGGTACGTAAAAGATAGCCTTACTAAATTATTATGTTAAAACAAGCCCAAATGCATTTTGTTTATCAGGAAGGTCGAGTAATAATTCATTTTGAAGCTATTTTTATGCTCAAAACATCCCCCAATTTTGAGAACATTTGGTTCGGTAATTTCCAAATAAACACCAGTAATATCAGTTTATAACATAATCTTTTTACCACATAATCTTTATAATAGAACTTACCCATGGAACATTTATTTGGCAGGAGGTTCATGGTGGTCATTTTGAACATCTTTTGAAGTAACACGTCTTTTTTAAATTTGTTTCTCCCTCTAAGTTTAATTTAAATTATGTCATATTTTTTTAATTTAGGTTATTTTAGGTTAGGGATGGTTTATTGTTATTTGTTTACTTTTAATTTTTGTTTTGCTTTGAATAATCTACAATAATTTGTAATATGTATATAAAAAAATGATATAACAGTAATCGATATTACTGGTTTTTATTTGGAAATTACCGAACCAAATGTTCTCAAAATTGGGGGATGTTTTGAGCATAAAAATAGCTTCAAAATGAGTTATTACTCGGTCCCCATTTCCATTTGAAAAAATGTTCCTATTGCGCGCTCAGCTGTCACTTTGACATTCAGAGCTGTCATTGAGCTGTCAAAAAATGCAGAATTTAGTCGTATATTATCGTTCCAAATTTCATCACAATCTACCCAGTGGTTCAAGAATTAGAGGGGGGGGGGGGACGGACTTTATGTCCTCACTGTATATATTTATATATATAAACATATATATTTAATAAGTTAAAATATTTTCTTGCAGGGGACGCGCATATTTTTGAACCGCCAATATACATACAGGGTATTTTCAAAAACACATTTATTAAATAAAATTAATATACAATATATACAACACAGTGAAATATATAACTAATGTTTAATTTTTACACATTTTTATTACAAAATATAAATATCTGATTAAAATATATTTTGCTAACAAATTCATTAAAATTATTAAGTACCTACATGTCTACGTCGAACATTAACACATATCCGTTGGAACTACTGCTTAGTTTAAATGTCTAGTTTGTATGTACAAAAATAAATCCTTCAAGCTTAAGAATGTACACTTAAAATAAATACAGATTAAATAAATAAGTTTGCTGTTAAAAGCTGAATTAACAATGTATTGCGGAATGAATCTGAGCAATACATGATATGTCTAACATTCTATCCCCATGGAATTTCACCGAAGGTCCTTTGGATAAAAGAAATACATTACATATAAAATCCATATCTAAAAATTCGTCATGTACTTTTTTTTTTGTTAAAATAAAACGTCACAATGTCTAAGAACATGTTAACATACCTATCTTAAATTCTCTAAAGTGTTCAGTTCTGTCAATATTAAAAATTAGTACATCGATTATGAATTTTGTCATAAAATATAATCCGTAATACTCTTCAGCAGTTTTAGGGCACTTTAAAGTAAGACATAAGTAAACATTCAACACAATTTTTCCAATTCTAAGATCAGTATATGATCTTTCTTTGGTACATGTAACTTTAGAACCACATGTGTGATTAAATTGTCAATCTACAAGTCCCATCCTGGATATACGATGCATAGATCTAAATCTAATCTAACTACTTTTAACTTTCTAACATTTGTTTTTTTAGAATCCAATGTCAGTAAATAAAATATTTGATCGTTATTTGAATTAAGGAAATTGATCTCTAATTTAAAGTGCCCTATACCAAAGCTTGTCACAATTAATCAAAATATGTTTGATCTAGAGTCTCAAAGGTTCCACAAAAGTCCAAAATTATAAAAGATAGCCTAACCTTATTCTCTTTTATACGAAAGCATAGAAAGGACATCGTGTGAAATAATTTTATAATTGCCAGTTTAAACTGTCAATTATAGATAATTGTCAGTTTAAACTGACAATTATACATAATTGCCAGATCAAACTGACAATTATTTATAATTGACAGATTAAACTGTCAATAATACATAATTGCCAGATTAAACTGTCAATTATAAACTATCAATTATACATAATTGCCAGTTTAAACTGACAATTATATCTATAGTTGACAGTTGACAGACAGACAATTATTTCAGACTGACAATTATTTCACACGATGTCCTTTTATAATTGCCAGTTAAAACTGTCAATTATAAATAATTGTCAGTTTGATCTGGCAATTATGTCTAATTGACAGTTTAAACGGGCAATTATACATAATTGCCAGATCAAACTGACAATTATTTATAATTGACAGATTAAACTGTCAATTATACATAATTGCCAGATTAAACTGACAATTATAAACTATCAATTATACATAATTGCCAGTTTAAACTGTCAATTATCTATAATAATTGACAGTTGACAGACAGACAATTATTTCACACGTTGTCCTTTTATAATTGCCAGTTTAAACTGTCAATTATAGATAATTGTCAGTTTGATCTGTCAATTATAGATAATTGTCAGTTTGATCTGGCAATTATGTATAATTGCCAGTTTAAACTGACAATTATATCTATAGTTGACAGTTGACAGACAGACAATTATTTCAGACTGACAATTATTTCACACGATGTCCTTTTATAATTGCCAGTTAAAACTGTCAATTATAAATAATTGTCAGTTTGATCTGGCAATTATGTCTAATTGACAGTTTAAACGGGCAATTATACATAATTGCCAGATCAAACTGACAATTATTTATAATTGACAGATTAAACTGTCAATTATACATAATTGCCAGATTAAACTGACAATTATAAACTATCAATTATACATAATTGCCAGTTTAAACTGTCAATTATCTATAATAATTGACAGTTGACAGACAGACAATTATTTCACACGTTGTCCTTTTATAATTGCCAGTTTAAACTGTCAATTATAGATAATTGTCAGTTTGATCTGTCAATTATAGATAATTGTCAGTTTGATCTGGCAATTATGTATAATTGCCAGTTTAAACTGTCAATTATAAAGTTATTTCACACGATGTCCTTTCTACGCTTTCGTACTTTTACACCTACCACTGTAATAAGTTATTTAAAAAATACTACCGTAAAAGCTAAAACACAGTCTTGTCGTTCTACATAATCTAAATCTAAACAAAAGCCTATCTGTTAATAGTGGAAAAGTTAAACTTATTGCTGTTCGTGTAGTTCTGCCATTCGTCGTGGGTGAACAGCACTGTCGCGCCCACGATTCTCGACCTAGGATCAAAATCTCGAGTAGATCCCTCCTCGTTCTTTTTGTTAGCTAGGTATTGTCTCTGGTGGCGGATGTGCCTGGAAGATGGCACTAGTAATTCAGTTGGCAGCGTTGCCAGTCGCTCGAGCCGTTCTTTTTCCGCCAGCTTCAAACTCTGTTCGTGGATCTTGCGGAGGTTGCACGCGTTCACACGCAGGCCAACGATGTGTGGGGGTTGGGTGTAGTTTTCCGGGAATTCCAACGTACAGATGTCTATAGTGGGGAGCAGGTGTACATCACTATAAAGGGCCGACGTTGAATTTCTTCCAAATAGGCTATCCATTCGTTGAAATTCGTTTGATTTTCGTGCGGCGTCAATGATGATGGTGGGAATTGGCTTGGGCGTGGCTGTAACGGAACATTGAGGTTAGGTTTCCTCGCCAAAAAAAGAAAGATCGTGACAACAACCAATTGAAAGACATTTATTTAACAGGATCTTTCAGTGAGGAGTTAGGCATTAAGTTGAGACTAATTTTCATTTGAGAAATTGAAAAATACCAAAAACTCGGATCTATACGGATCGGATCGGATCTAAATCAATACGGATAGCATACTCTTACCTTTCTTACATAGTGTAATAGAGTGTTATTGGAGACCCCATAAGATTAAGCTGTATACTTAAGATGTCTAGGTACTTAATAAAATAAGGTCAAACAGTACCTATTCAATCGTCGTTAATTTGCCCGACAATATTAAAGACATTTCCAATAACTCTGTATCTTTCCCTAAAATTTAAACTTCTATTTTTTCTACTGCTATTGTCTTCCAACTGGCTCTTAATATGTGACATTTGAAAAGCGTAAACTCCGAAGCAATTTATCGAATCTTTATGTAATCAATCAGTTTAGGAAGGACAATTAGAAAAACCAAACCAGATCATAACAAAAAACATGCGTATACATAATTATTATACACGGTGTTATATTTAATTTTGCCCACCATCAGGATCTCGGAAACGATAAGAGATACCGCAGGGTGGCTTAAATTAAAAAATTGCACAATTTTATGCTGAATCAAGTGGCAGTACGTTATCTGCCATATATGCACCCGTTCGTGAGTTATCGGAGGGAAAACCGAAAACTGCCGATTTACGAAATTCTAAATATCTCTTACCGTTTCCGAGATCCTAATGCTGGCCAAAATTAAATGTAACACCGTGTATATGCAGAAGAACTAAAAATTGTGTACTCATCCCTACTGACAATCAGAATTACTCAACGGCTATATGCTAAAATGGAATGCCATTCTATTTTGAAAACTTTAATTCTCACATTGAAAAAGGCAGATAATTTTACATCACTTTTTTGTTGACTTCAGATATATCTTTATTTTCGTTAGCAAAACACAGCACTTGAAATTCAAATTATTTCGAATTTGTAAAATGTGACATGCACAATAATTCACAGAGTACATAATTTTGGTTTATCTGCGTCCATAAGCAATAAAATTGGTCTTCTTCACAAGTTACAAACATCGATAATCGCATTTCTTTATTTAAATCATATCTATATATGTAGTAGAAAGCACCACGTTGGTTATCGAGGATTTAAATCTTCCAATCTTATTGTAACATCGGGAGTGCCTCAAGGAACTAATTTAGACCCAGTTCTCTTAAATATATCAATGGCAAAGTCTAAAACTGTACTTTTAATTCTTTGTTTAGTGCTAATTGCTTGAAACTTTATTGCAACATTACTTGTGAAGGAGATCTATCTGTTAAGTGATGATTATCTGCATTTTTTCTTGTGGGAATTCGCTATATCTAAAATTGTGGCAAAATACCAAATTAAAAAGCAATAACCACGTCTAGTGTTCTAAAGGATGATACAGTTTTCAGATCTTCGGTGTAAAAATTAATTTGTTAGTATCATGGCCAAAACGTTGCAGAAATTGGGCTGCGCTCAGAGATTTCTCCGAGAGAAACTGCACACTTCTGGCGCAATCCAACTATGGGTTAATACGGTTAATACACACTCACACGTTCCGACCGTGCAAGAGGCTCCTTTGAAGTATTTGTCCGCCTTCAACAGGTTGCCATCTTGATCCTCCACCAGGATTCCCAACCCAAGGTTCCTGCCTCTGGTCCAGGCTTTAGCGGCTGGTTTTACGCTCAGCTCCACCCATCGGGAGTGCTCGGGTATGACTTTGCTATCAGCCAGGCGTCGCTTAACTAAAAAATGAAGATATTTTTTGGCATTGAAGGTTATAGGTACAATCATATAGTGTATCAATATCGATAGTAGAAGAGACAGGTTTAGGAAACAATAAACAGTTACTGGCAGGGTAGGGCGTTGAGGTATCGAACAGTAAGTAAAATTTAAAAAATTTAAGAAGACGAGCTACATCACTTTCCGTACCACAACAATTTTTCCTGAACGATCAGTAGAAAACCTCTCAATTTTACAATGACGAGATTAAAACGCAGCAGTGACCTATGTCTAGGTCTTAAGTATCTAGTGTTTTATCTCTAGGTGTTTAAAATTCCAAAAAATATGGAATAGAGAACTGGAATATGGACGATGACACCTATGCTTACCTCGTCTTTTCTTCAACGATTTGGTGTACCAATAAATCGACACCCTCAGCAGTTTCTCCTCGTCGGTGGAATTGAAATGGTCGCAGTCTGCATCCCTGGAATTGAATTGGGTCCCATTCTCCGGCAACCTATAGAGCCTTAGAGTGGCCGTGGCGATGTTGGTGTTTCTGTCGTTTGATATGTAATCGAAATTAAAGAACAAATTCATGATCTCGTCGTCTTTCCACGCGTCCTGATCAGTGTTGATGGGAAGTTCACCTGGAAAGAAGCACCCTATGACACTAGGACATACTACATCACATGTGCGACCCATGTGGATAATTAAATTGTACTGTTATAATGGAGCAACTAATCAATATTTTATCAAGCAGCAACTTACATGAGGGGTAGAAGCTTCGCATTTTTTCCATTATCTGATCGTCGCTGAAAAGATTCCCAAGGTTGGTGGAATTCAGGAGCTTAGGCATGAGCTCGGATACATTCAAAGACGCCAGCCTCGCATCGTCAGGCCTTGGCATCGAAACGTTGCCTCTGCCGAGGTGATCCATGATGTTCCTCTTCAAAAACTGGATGAAATGCTCCTTAGATCTGCAAAGGTTATAGAGCATCTGTAGCAATAGGTTTAGAAAAAGCGGTGATTGGTTAAATCGTTCGCACCTTCTACATTCCTTCAATTAAAGGTTAAATCAGGAATGTGAACCATGCAAGATACAGAGCGTTTAGCTTAAGAATGTCCACCTCTATTGCTTGCTTAGTTTTTATTCAATTCAAGTCAAAATTGATATCAAACGATAAAGGCCATTAAGATCTACTGATGACCCACAAAATCGTTTATTTTATGACAACCATCTGCTGTGACTGAAGTAAATAATCTATATAATATTGATTGAGAAACGTTCGTGCACAAGATTTGTTCGGATGATCCAAAAACTAATTCGAATTAAACAAATATATTGTATTTATTTGTATTTAATGCAGATTTCTAGTTTCTAATATCATGTTGTGACTTTTTAGTAGAAGCAAAAGTTTCTACTAAAGAAAGCGTGTTATTTGAACAAGAAAAATATGCTTGATATGATTTCAACTTTTTGAATGATTGCAATTAAATTCTATCCTAAAAAAGTTCTAGGGGTGTTAAAGTCTTAAGTAAAGCACTCTGTATATTTATTATTAAAAAAACTTTTGTTTTAGGTATTTCAACACCACAACGTTTTAGTTAAAACGTCACAAAGTAAACAAATCCCCGACGTTACACACACTGAAAATTATTATTTGAAAAAATTATAAATAGTATAAAATTATTATATACAGTGTGGACCACTTTGGGGATGCATGTATTGGTATCTTGGAAACTATAAGAGTTAGGAAAATCATTGAATGGGGAAAGTTGTAGACAGTCTTGTTGTTAATTTAATGGAGCTTGTAGAACGGTCCCAGCTCTTCAGGTTTTTGAATTTTGGCCACTCACTATTCGATAATAGTTTCGAAAAATTATGTGGTGTTGCCAGATTTATTAAAATATTAAAATACTAATTTTTGAGGTTGTTTCTGAAATGTTTTCTCACTTATATTATATCATTGAAAGAATAAAAGAATGCTCTATTTGCTCAGCTTAAAATTCAATATGGCGCCTATAAGAAAAAATAAAGTTAATTATGGTTTCTCGCAACCGAATCGTCGGAATTAAAATCTAAATATACAGTGAAATTCCACGAAAAAAGCTTGATGTGAAAAAGTGGGTTCATATTTTAAAAATTCTTCTAAATAAAAAAGATACAGACGATTTTCGAAAGCGCCACATTTACTTTTCTTCAAACTAACTCAAAAAACCTGAAGAGCTAAGACCGGTCTGCAAGCGCAATTAAGGTAGCAACAGAACTGTCTAAAACTTTTCCCATTTAACCATTTTCCTATCTCTTATAGTTTCCAAGATACCAATATATGCAACACTAAAATGGTTCACACTGTATATAGTATAAGATTAAGGTTTAGTTTAAATAATGGAAATAAAACTGTTACTTTTTATGATTCGCCTCTCTCTCTCCGCGAATTTATAGACCATATTTTAATAATACTTAAATAAGAGTTTTTATACGGAGTGTTTCAAAAAAGCTGATCAATCGCCTTAACAACGATGAGTAGTATAGTATAGGTGCAATATTTGTATGGAAAATTGGAGCAATAATAGAAAATATGAAATAATTATATGAAAATAAAGTTTTTTTTGGTTTGTTAATGCCTTAATTTTGTTAATTTTTTAATTATTTTGCTTACTGATATAAAATTCTATAATAAACTTTGGTTATTGTAATAAGTGGGCCCATAAAATATTTATTTAAACATTAGTAATATCGAATAAAAAGTGACATGTTTCTTTTTCTATTAATAATAACCTCGATGCCACCATTCTACCAATTTTTCCACTGATTTATGCCTTTAAGAAGCCTTAGTACCGTTACCCTTCAGCCATTCTTTCAATGATTATCACACCAGCGACGAAAAACCAGTCGGAGAATTTTCCCACGCACAAATTACGTTAATAGAACGTTTTCCTGGTCGTAAGTATTTATTCCACGGCCGTCTATGATAAATACGAGGGAAACGGAATGTGCATAGACAATTTACATTTATTTCTTTTAACGACGTAGACAAGCAACTATGCAGTCCAGACTTGTTTGCACGGTAGATTTGTCGTTGGTACACCTTATGTCTCGTTACTTTCTCATTGTAATGTCTAGGTCTAGTGCAGTCCGCCCCTAAAGCGGACCGTACACTACACGTTTTCCAGCTAAATTCCGGCCAACCGAGTCAAATTTTATGTTTACTTTATAGAATCAGTTTTCAGTTGTTTTGTAAAAATATTTTGGTTGAAGAAAACAACCATGCTGCCTACAAGCAAAACAAATGTTATTTGGTTGTTAGTCAATTTTTGCCATGTGGAAAACCAGCAGTACACGAGATCGTATTATGTCGGTCGCACAACCAAAGACCTAACTGTGGTTCTGTTGCGCATTGAAGACTCATATCATGAGTACAATGATACAAGACCATAAAATGCGGTCAATATACGGTTTAGAAATATACCTATTATAGTGTTGTAATGGCGTAAAACATCCTAAATGTATGTATTCTTAAAGAAAAAATAAGTTGCAGTAGTATAATGTATAATAAGACTTTTGTAGTGGTGAGAAACACACCGTAGTGGTCCTCTTTGAAGGAGATGCCGAAAACAACTATAGTGCCCTCTTTGGGTCTTTGCTACTATCTGTCTGACAATTATTGTCAAAGACCCAAAGAGGGCACTACGGTGTGTTTCTGCACTTTCTGTAGTACACTAAGATGCCAAACCCAGCTACTATCACCAACATTGTTTATTTTTTACTTATACTTATCTGATCCTCTGTTTTTATGAAAAATGTTTTATTTAATGCAGTGCTAAAGCTAAAATGATCAGAATTGAATGCCATTGAAGTAGCATAATACGTAATTTTCATAGATAGTATATTAAATAAGAAATAATAACACTTTTTTACATGTTTATATCTTTCTGTATATAGGAATTAAGCCAAAAAGTTAACTAAGATATAAATTAAACCAATAAAAAAATATTAAAAATATACTATAAGAAAACTTTTTTACACGCTTTTTTAGCAAAATTTGATAATTTTGACGTATAAATTGAAAACAAATACATGTATGTGGTCTTTATGAAAAGTAAGTGAATCAACTAACTCGGAGAAATTGTTTTTTTGAAAATCTGAATCTATCATAAATTACCGGGAAACTTTCCGGTAATTTTCCATGTTTTATTTTTCAGGAAATTTTACATCACTGGTATAAACTAATAATCATTTTAAATTTGGCAGTGGTTTGCTATATGGCGCCTGATTCTTGGCCAGAGATCGAGGTACTAAAGAAATTATATATTATAACGTCTCACTGATTTGGCTTAAGCTTAAAGGTGTGTTTGGATAACACCGACGTAATAACACGTACTTTTAGTTAACATTGATTAACGCAGTTTTCGTTAATCTCGTGTTTGTAAACTTGAATGAGTGAGCACGGTTGTTGGGAAGACAGAGACCACCAGCACTAGTTCAACACAAACCGCCATGCTCAAATTGATCGTATCGTGTGCGGTTCGCCTTACCTCTCGTCGTACTTCGACTTCCGCGTTTATTATTGTAGTCAAGTTTCGACTTATAACAAATCTGTTATTATTAGTAATTAAACAACTGCATATACGGTTTTTTATTATCTCTGTCTAGACTGAATAGGTGTAATGACCTTTATATTAATGTCAGAGGTGTACTGGTGCTTAAGAAGTGTACAGGGTGGATACAGAAAAGCGTAAACGCCTATTCTTTGAATCAATGCAACATTTTGAACTTGCATGAATAATAATGGAGATTCATATAGGTATATTAAATTAAAATAAATTAGATATAAAATAAATAACTATAAAAATTAAAATTTCGAAACATGACCAACAGGTATTTTTTTATTTGATGGAGACGCCGAAAACAACTACTCCACGGAAATATGCCCCGACTGTAAGTAATGCAATGCCAGTCGGGGCACATTGTCCGTGGAGTAGTTGTTTTCGGCATCTCCTTCAAACAAATAAGTAGAATTGATTAAGAAAATCCGCTGTTGACATTTTTGCTAACTATTTTCGGAACAGTTTGTATAAAGTACATATACTTGACCATAACAAAATGTATATAGAATCTTTCAGATTTAAGGTCATTTATCACCGCCCATGGACGTCGCCAAGGGTGGGCAGAAAGGGGCGACCCCCCCGGCTTTCGAGTGGAATACTAAGTACAACGTTATATAATTTAAAAAATAGCCTAAATTAATATTAACAAATATATTTATTGTAATTTTTTAGTCACCTATATACAAAACAAAATATGGAGTCCCATTCTATTTTTTTTAATAATAGTTACCACCACCATCAGTTCCTTGTGTGGCTTGAATGAGACCATACTATCAATAATTGACCATTCCTTCCTGTCCCTCCGAAGGGTCAATAATATACTCGTATGTCGTATGTGTATGTAAATGTCCTACTAAATGAAAACGTTGAACCTACACCCGTGCAATGTCCCAATAGATTTTCTGGTTAGGTTTTCGTAGGTAAATCACAAAAAAATGATGAGTTTTCCACTCCACTGCGCCAAAATACTGCATTTTTCTCGACGTGCGTTTCGCTAACAATGTTAGTACCATCTCAAGGTGATTAAAGTTGAGTTGGGTATTTTGGTGTCCAGTGGAAAACACTGTTTTTTTTTATAAGACAAGACCAAGTACATATTTCCTTACATACTGTTTAGCAATATTTTTAGGAGAGTAAAAAACGTATTGGAACCTACTTATTCTTTGGCAATTATAAATTTAGTCGACTAGTACGGGTTTTGATTAAAATGTTACAATTTGTTTGGACATCTATAATTCGGTTGCCTAAGTTCACACTGATTAAGTTTAATTCATCTTTTGACCGCTTCATCGGCAAAGGAGTGCAAACGGACCCTTTAAAATATGTATAGAGAGATTAAAAGCAAATTGGGCTCTTCCAAAATCTCTCCCTGCGATCGAAAACCTTTTATCCTGCCTGTACATATAACCTTGCCGTTTCCGGCATTATTTTTCTACCATGATAGGTAGGTAGATTACTACCTACCTGTCAAATTATCTTTCTCTTAATCTAAATCCAAACGGCATACCTCCAACCTTTAAAATTTGCCTTTGAATCACAATACAAAAAATACATTACGCCGTAGCATTTTGTGGGCCACTCTGTATGTAAAAAATATAGTTGTATGTGTTATGCAACGCTGTATCTTTTGCATCTCGAATAGCACCAGGTTTTTATATTGGCTGGCTAGCCTAGAATCGCGCTATTTTAAAAGACCACAAAAAAGTTGGCTATAATAAGAAATATTCAGGGTCGGCAGCATTTCGGTTTTTCTTTTTTTTTGTGTCCATTACGCGGTTCTTTTTTGGCGCCAAATCAAATGATTTCCGTATTCAAGTTTAGTTTTGTTTGTTTTGTATGTTGCGATTGAATAATCAGAGGAATTATTATAAGTGATATTAATAATATTGAGTAAATTACCATAAGTCTTGGGTGAAGATTATATTCACACGGTCAATTACACCACTGCATTACTTCAGGGGTGGTTTTATAAGCTTGTAAACTTATAAAACATATAGCTTTATAAGCTATAAAGAACCATTATTTTGACAATCAGTCCAAAAACTCAACTGTAACAAAACAATTCACTACACCAAATTCTACCGTTATCGTTATCCAGCTTGGTTCAATTCAGTTCTCTACTAACATACAGGTGGTTCCATTAAAAAAGAGCGAGATTATATTTGTATATCTCAAAATTTTTGCGATTTTTGCAGGATGTCTTGCAAAAAATTTCATAAAAATAAATGCATTTTCATCTGCTTTGGAAATTATAAATAGCAGAGATAGATGGCGTATTATTTATATAGATCATGCTATACTTACAGTTTTTTTAATATGCTTTATTGCAGAATGATTTTTCTAAAACTATTGACAATTAGGGAAATAAAACCAGAGGAGCTTTTAATGTAAAAAAATACTGAGGCATTGATAACACAAGTGCAAAAGATCCCACTCCCTTTAGTAATGCCACCCCCGAATGTAATAATACAGAAATATTTATGATACAGAGATATTGTGTGATACATATTCATGGTATACCCCTCTTTCCTTCCTTATTTTTTAGATGCTATTTTCAGATTTGACATGGCGGAAGTACTTCAAAAAGATCACTTTGTTACATAAAAATTAACTTTCTTCCGCTTCCGGTTTTACCGGAAGTTATACCAACTCTCGATTTTATATGGAACACCCTATGTATTATTATATTTTTGGAATC
The DNA here is from genome assembly GCA_963924545.1 of Pogonocherus hispidulus. NCBI lineage: Eukaryota > Metazoa > Arthropoda > Insecta > Coleoptera > Cerambycidae > Pogonocherus > Pogonocherus hispidulus. Next base: position 50,775,538 of record OZ004697.1, read on the forward strand.
TACATCATTTTCTAAATACAACGATATTATAACATAAGTAGGGGTGTCACAGAGCCCCGGCCGCAAAATACTCTTCACGTTAGTGTACTGTTGCCTATGTTGTAGTGCGGATGAGTCTTGAATACATTGTTATACATTGTACTAGTTTGTCGCTTTTGTTCCTACGTAATTTATTTTATTACGCTTATTATGATGTCTCGCAGCGCAGTTGTAACAGCCCTATACATAAGTGATATTTCAGCTGTCAAATTATTTTCTGGACTCTATTCTATTTTCGAATTTAGAGTGCCTTGATCATCCCTGATTAATTCTAATGGACCATATAGCAACAATAAAAAAATAGAATTGGCGTCAAAAACAATCAATTTCTCTACTTACAGGGGGTTAAAACTCTTCAAAATGGTTATAGAGCTGTATTTGGCTTTTTTAAATAGTACCATTAGAAAGAGAAATTAATAAACAATTAACCCATACGATTATTTTATCTGTGCGACCAACTGAACTAAAGTTACAGTTGAGAGATGGCACTCTGAATTCAAAAGTAAAATGTGGTCCAAAAAGTAATTTGACAGCCGAAATCTCACTTATGTTATATTGTTGGATGCAGAAAATGACGTAGCAAATTCAAAAAATAAAATAATATACAGGGTGTTCCATATAAAGAGCGAGAGTATGTAAGGGGTCGCTTGAGCAAGACAGTGTGACGCCACTGGCGCCAATGTCGGTAATTTTGACAATTAACAACAAAGAAGAAATAGAAATAGAAATAGATGTTTATTAATCCAAAAGATCACAAAACAATGATATAGGACAAGTTAAGACATACGAAGATTACTTGCTTTGGACATAATTGCGTAATAGTTTCAGTAAGTTACTGCTAGGTGACGCTGCTCTCAAAAAGTAACTAAATTATTTAGGGATATTTTGTGTTTAGTGTGTTACTGTACAGGGTGACCTATTCGTCTGGGATTCCTTTATTTCTCCACTATTACCAACTTTAGAAAAAAATATCTAATACAAAAGTTTTCAGAAATAATAAGGGCTACAATTTAAAATTAGTTACAAATATACAGGGTGTTCACATCCTTCCAAACCTATAAAAAATTTCTTATTTTAAATAGAACACCCTGTATATTATTAGCTCATTGGATTCCTCACGCAAGTGCTTTCAGTCCATATAACATTTGTTATAGCTAAACTTTATAGTTTCGAAGATATTTAATATATTGCGTAAAAAATGACAAATGCAGACGTTGGTGAAAATAATAGTATCTTCCTTAGTTTTTACATTTCGATAATAAATATTGGTATTCGTTTAGTATAAGCCATGGCGAATATTTTGCTGTATATAAATGTTTTATAAATTATACAGGGTGTTAATAATTTCGTAGAAAAATTTTAAAACTGTAAGGGCCAATATCTCGTTTATTTTAAATGGAACACCCTGTATATTTTTAATGGATCAGATTCAGAATTGAAAACTCTATCGATCCATATTAGTATGTTATATACCCAAAGATAATAGTTTTCGAGTTATTTTGAAATTTCAAATATTTTACTCTTTGGTTACAAGTAAACATAAATTATGAGCCTAGATGGCTTGGAAAACAAAATTTATCAAGTGAATTTAAATCATAATTAATATCATGATTTAAATCAAACTCTTATAATATTTTTTTTTATTCAAATAAATAACTAACGTAACATGATATTTTTAAAAGTTATCAGTACAATGTAATAAAAATAAATTTTTGATTTTTTTTAATATAAATGAGATTTTGCTCAACGCTTCTAAAGATTAACCTACGCTTAGACATTAACAGTCTCGTTACATTTTATTTTATTTGATTTCAAACAGTCCACCCTGTTGCTGAATGCACAGTTCAAGTCTTGTTCGAAATGAAACTTGCACATTTCTTAGGATATCTGGTGTAATGTTTCGAAAGCAATGTCTAATTCTTTCTTTCATATCGTCCGCTGTCGGAGACATGCTGTATACTCTATCTTTGACATGTAAGGTCTAGAGAACGCGCAGGCCAATTTACTGGACCCTCTCGACCAATCCATCTATTTGGAAATGTCCATTCAAAAAATTCCTTACATTAACGCTATAGTGCGCGGGGGCACCACCCTGCTGAAGCCATAGTCTTGGTAAGATATTTAAGGGAATATCAACCAATAGATAGATATTTCAAAAGGTAATTTTGTAAAAAATCTAAATATGTCTCTCCTGTAAGTGGATTTTCAAAAAAATATGCACCTATTATGTGCTCTCCTAAAATTGCTCCCCAGCAATTTATAGTCGATTAGCCTTGATTATTGACAACTCTCAAAAAATTTGGTTGTTCTGTTGAATAAAAATGAAAATTGCAACCATTCACATTTCCATTTTTATGAAACCTTGCTTCGTCGCTGAACATTGCAAAATTTAGAAATATTTCTTCATTGTTTATTATTTCCAACATCTGTTCGCAAAATTGTGGTCGTTTTTCAAAGTAATTTGGACGTAGAGCTTGATGTAACTTAATCTTGTAGGGATGAAATTTGTTATCCTTTAAACACTTACTGACTTGTGTTTGACTAATGTCTAGGCTCATAATTTATGTTTACTTGTAACCAAAGAGTAAAATATTTTAAATTTCAAAATAACTCGAAAACTATTATCATTGGGTATATAATATACTAATATGGATCGATAGAGTTTTCAATTCTGAATCTGATCCATTAAAAATATACAGGGTGTTTCATTTAAAATAAACGAGATATTGGCCCTTACAGTTTTACAATTTTGCTACGAGATTATTAACACCCTGTATAATTTATAAAACATTTATATACAGCAAAATATTCGCCATGGCTTATACTAAACGAATACCAATATTTATTATCGAAATGTAAAAAATAAGGAAGATACTATTATTTTCACCAACGTCTGCATTTGTCATTTTTTATACAAAATATTAAATATCTTCGAAACTATAAAGTTTAGCTATAACAAATGTTATATGGACTGAAAGCACTTGCGATGAGGAATCCAATGAGCTGATAATATACAGGGTATTCCATTTAAAATAAGAAAGTTTTTATAGGTTTGGAAGGATGCGAACACCCTGTAAATCTGTAACTAATTTTAAATTATAGCCCTTATTATTTCTGAAAACTTTTGTATTAGATATTTTTTTCTAAAGTTGATAATAGTGGAGAAATAAAGGAATCCCAGACGAATGGGTCACCCTGTACTGTAGAGGACAGGGCTTAACTATTTTAAGGACAGTAAAAACGTAAAACTGACCTAATTATTCTGTGGCAATTATAAATTTATTAATGGGGCACATGACTGTTTCATATAAGGCTATTAAATCTGTGACGTACAACATAAAAATCTGTAAATTCCAGTCGACCAGCACGGTTTTGTAATTGATCGTATTTTCAGTGAGACATCTATGTTTCGGTTGCGTAAATTCACACTCAATACATTTATTCATCTTTTGACTGCTTCATCGACAAGGGGGTGCAAACGCGCCCTTAAAATAATAAATATTTCATATTTGCATAACCTCCCTAGTAAATTTTAATATTATTCGCATACAATTAAGAGTTGCGTCCATGTAATATCATGCAAGGAGGCATATGTCCGTTTATTTGTATCTCTAGTGTTTCCAAGACCCAAAATCTCGCTTCGAATTCGGTCCACCCTATATAAAAACCACCCGATTGCATCCAGACATCAGCCCATCCAATCACGTCTCGAACCAAGATCAGCAAAATGCTCGGATATGCTTACTGCTTAGACAAATTAATTGCCATTGCTAGACGCAGACTGACATGCGGCCACTGCAAACGCACGCACTCTTATCTCTATGCACCTGTGCAACGTCCGATGCACATGTGGAGCCGGCCGGCCACCAGATAGCTGTTACGCAATCAGACAGCCACGAAAGCTGTCGTAGACAGCCTTCATTATGGGCCGTCGTCTAGGAATGCACGCCGCCGGAGAGCCGATGATAAAAATGACGGCGTAAAAAGTGTAGACAACGGCCAGACGTTCACTGTATCGTAATAAGGACACAGGGAGCAGCCGGCAGCCGGTGAGACTTTCGAGCACGCCACGCTGGCCAGCACAGGCCAGCGACAAGGCGATAGTGCGGGCGATGAACGCCGAAATAGGTTTCTGGCCGGCCAATTCTTTGACAATGGCACAGGAACAGTGGCGGCTCGTGAATTTTTCTTTAGGTGAGGCATAGATAAATCAGTGGTGGCTGGCGAGATTCAGGTGGGTACGAGGGGTGCACGAAAAAAAAAAGCGCTGCAGGTGAAAATTTTTCATTTTTCAAGGTCAAACGCCTTAAAATTAGAAATTAGAAATTCCCGGAGGAAAAATATTTGCTTAAAGAAATAGGTTTCGTTAGACAAATATCCCTTTTCCAATCTTCATCCGTACATGCTTATTTTCCCGCAAGTTTCTAAGAGGGAAAGGATGGAAGTAGTGGGCGATCTTGCCTCCACTTGCCTCTAGCTTTATTCAAAAAGCACGTGTTCAGATCTCACACGCATGTGCAAATAATTCATTTATCCGAAAACATCGGTTCAAAGGAGGCATCTCATACTTATGCCTCCGGTCGACCACACTCGGCTGCAGCCGTCTTAAAGACGAAAAACGGCTGTTGTGACTCGTCGGCTTACCAGCGCTACCCGCGCTACAAACCAAATAGTTAGCAGACCGTGGTAATTTTTACTGAGGCGCCCAAGAATGACCATAGATGGCGTTGGGTCGTTTGTGATTGGAAATAATTTCAAATAATAGTACGGGAACACAAGCATTTACATTTTACATTATTATTTATTATATTAGTGGATATTATTATTATATTTATTAGTTGTTAGTAAATATTATGTATTTAAAAATTGGAATTCTTTGTAATTTTTACAGGGGAGGCACTGCCTCCCCTGATGAGCCGCCACTGCACAGGAATCAATAAATAACTTAGAATATCACTCGGGCGGCACCTTTGGTGTGGTTACCAATGGATTGTGACCTCGGTTCCAAAAGTTCCAAATTAAATTGCCAAATAAATTCAAATTGGCATTTTCGTAAGCTCCGTAGTAGCAAAATAAAGCAGAGTCCCGAGTCATCCAAATTTTGGTGGGCTTTAGAATATTGTTTGCAAACATAGCATGTATGTTTAGTGAGACATTTTTTGGTTAAATACCTTATAAAATACCTTCCAAAATTCGTTTCTAACATGCTATCTCTGCAATTTGGTTTTAAATACAAACTAAATACTAAATTCCACGTACTTATACTATATTATAAATATCTACACATCGCGAATCGCTTTACAGCAGCTGTTTATTTCATAGCATATGTAAGCTGGTTCCCAATTATCGTCTGATTGAACGCAATCCTTCTTTATTATTGTCTTTCTCCGGTATCCTGTTCGTGGTTGAGTTCCCCCCGCCGCCAACACACATTACGTATAACTACTAACTATATGTAGTTATATTGATTGGCTAGGTCCATCAATTGGAGTGAATCCAATCATGTACGACCAATTCTGTCTACTTTGTATTAGCAGTCTTTTTTGCCATACATTTTCAATATTTCTGCTCAAGCATTTGGACATTTACTAAAAGCGTTATCAAAGCATTATAGAGCAATGGATTTGTCATTATGCTTTATTTTCTTATGAACAGGAATGTCACACCTCAACTGCAAATTGTGTGACTTGAATTGTACAATAAAATGTGCGTTGTATTGAATTTCTGCATTGGATGGGTCTATTTTAAACCTAATGCTAATAGTCTATGGTCAACTTTTTATGAGAGCAAATGCGTCATGGAATTGACTTTGTTTGGGAAGCCAGGTACATTTCTCCCAGGCTACACAGCCACTCCTGACTTACCTCAAACCACCACCCAGGACGAGAGTGGCACGAGCCGCCCCCGCCCGGGACAGACTACCCCCGGTGGGTTAGACATGCAGGCGAAGAAAGAAGACAAGACAGAAGAGCGCCAGAAGATCCTACCAGACATGCAAGCGAAGAAAGAAGACAAGGCAGAATAGCGCCAGAAGATCCTACCCAGCCTATAGGGTAGAGCCAGTACAGGAGGAGACCCCACGAATCGCCCAACCTATTACGTTTTGGGATCGGGGTTGGTGAAGGATGGGGTCCACCTCTACGAGGCAGCCCAGGCTTACAGCGATGCGGAGGGTAAAGAGCGATAATCCCGCTCGGCTCCAAACCAGCCGAAGTCATGACCATGGTCAATGGATATTGGCAGTACATTTCTTAACATATCTAATACAGTGATTCATTACAGATTCGTCGATTGCCCTTTTTGTTGATTTCCCTTTCGTTGATTCACTAAACCTTTTTATCTGAAAAGTGAATCTGTTCATTATTCCTTAATAATTACAGAATTATAGTAAATTTACTGTTTGTTTGAAATTCACAAGCTATTGCCTTGGTGTGTTTAAAAGTTAATCCAAAAGTTTTGCTTAATCATAATAAACCTAACCTAACCTAATCGGCCGCACCGTACTTTGTATAAAAGTAAATATCTAGGTAAAAGTACCTGTAGAGGTGTGAAGATCACCCGCAAGTAAATCCCTTATAATTGGAGCTTTACTTTAACTTTAATTTGGAGAGGTCGACAAAACGGGAAGAGTTAAAAGTGAATTAGGCTTCAGTCGACAAAAGGGAATCAAAACAGATAAGAATGTACAGTCGACGAAACGGCCAATCGACAAAACGGGAATATACGAGTGCAGTGTGAGTAATTTCCGCCAAGATACCAAAATATATTTAAATAATAATTACATGTAGCAGGTCATGCAATAAAGTATAAAATTTTGTAAAAGGTAGAAGGGGACAACCAGCATCTAAATCAAAATGTCGTTTTGATTTCAGTCAAAATGAAACCAGGCATGTTAGGGATGTGCCCCCGCACTATAAACGATTGATTTATCTTTCTTTCGGGACGAGAGAACCAGACAGTGTTTGACCCACTTCTGCCGAAATTCAGCTCACTTTGGAGTCTGCGAGTGTTTTTATTGGGGATCCGTCTGGCCCCATTCATAAACAGAGAATCTGATATTTTGCTGAAGGCTATTATAGAAACTAGGAAGTCGCAGCTGGCCTGATTTTCAAGTTTTGTTTGTTTTGGAAGAAAAATGTGTACGTTAAAACTGATAGTTTTTAGAGTAAAAATTAACTGTTGTGAAGATGAAACGTTTTATGTGTGTGATGAAAATTAATATTTAGGGAACATCTTTTTCTAGTAAGACGTAACTTTTATGTACTAAATTAACTAAAAATCGACCAACCATGATTCAAAATCTAAATCAGCGTGAATGAAGGCCACAGAATTGTTTACCTTATAAAAATACCAGATTGGATTTATTTTCCAATTTAAATATGCCTCACATGATTTTGTAAGCATAATTTTTTTGTAATTAAAACTTATAAGAAATATAGAATGCTTGTATGGAGATTGAAAATCGTGATCCATTGGAGAACACGTACCTAGGTTAGGTTAGGTTCAAAGTAAGTGGGCCGAAAACCAGACCCTCCATTGCGACCATGTGGTGTATTGTGGCTCACACCTACTTATATTTCACCCAATAGGTCAGCTATAATTCACAAGCTATTGCCTTGGTGTGTTTAAAAGTTAATCCAAAAGTTTTGCTTAATCATAATAAACCTAACCTAACCTAATCGGCCGCACCGTACTTTGTATAAAAGTAAATATCTAGGTAAAAGTACCTGTAGAGGTGTGAAGATCACCCGCAAGTAAATCCCTTATAATTGGAGCTTTACTTTAACTTTAATTTGGAGAGGTCGACAAAACGGGAAGAGTTAAAAGTGAATTAGGCTTCAGTCGACAAAAGGGAATCAAAACAGATAAGAATGTACAGTCGACGAAACGGCCAATCGACAAAACGGGAATATACGAGTGCAGTGTGAGTAATTTCCGCCAAGATACCAAAATATATTTAAATAATAATTACATGTAGCAGGTCATGCAATAAAGTATAAAATTTTGTAAAAGGTAGAAGGGGACAACCAGCATCTAAATCAAAATGTCGTTTTGATTTCAGTCAAAATGAAACCAGGCATGTTAGGGATGTGCCCCCGCACTATAAACGATTGATTTATCTTTCTTTCGGGACGAGAGAACCAGACAGTGTTTGACCCACTTCTGCCGAAATTCAGCTCACTTTGGAGTCTGCGAGTGTTTTTATTGGGGATCCGTCTGGCCCCATTCATAAACAGAGAATCTGATATTTTGCTGAAGGCTATTATAGAAACTAGGAAGTCGCAGCTGGCCTGATTTTCAAGTTTTGTTTGTTTTGGAAGAAAAATGTGTACGTTAAAACTGATAGTTTTTAGAGTAAAAATTAACTGTTGTGAAGATGAAACGTTTTATGTGTGTGATGAAAATTAATATTTAGGGAACATCTTTTTCTAGTAAGACGTAACTTTTATGTACTAAATTAACTAAAAATCGACCAACCATGATTCAAAATCTAAATCAGCGTGAATGAAGGCCACAGAATTGTTTACCTTATAAAAATACCAGATTGGATTTATTTTCCAATTTAAATATGCCTCACATGATTTTGTAAGCATAATTTTTTTGTAATTAAAACTTATAAGAAATATAGAATGCTTGTATGGAGATTGAAAGTCGTGATCCATTGGAGAACACGTACCTAGGTTAGGTTAGGTTCAAAGTAAGTGGGCCGAAAACCAGACCCTCCATTGCGACCATGTGGTGTATTGTGGCTCACACCTACTTATATTTCACCCAATAGGTCAGCCTCTTAATGAAGGTGATCACCTTATTGGGCGAGAACTTATTCAGATCCTCTGACAGAAGTTGTCCTTTGCCAAATAATGAGTATCTGATCCTTTGCCCAGCCGGGCGAGGTACATAATGTGTGTTCTGCCGTTTCATCATCTTCTGGAGAACACGTAACTCTTGTTTTTATATTGGTAGCTATGGCCACACTAATAGCTAGCTTCGCATTAACTGCCAAGCGGGAAATTCTAAAGTCAGGTCATTTTACACACGAAGTATTTCATTATTTTCAGTTAGATTGAATTTTTCCCATAATATACGGTAAAATTCATCAAAAAAACAGTAGTACGAACACAAATTTTAAATCGTTCTTAGCAATCAGTTTTATCAGTGTATTTTAAAGATCTTGCAGGGGGCCATGGCCCCTTGGGCCATCCCTGGGTGCGCCACTGCGATGACGCCATTTCAGGACATAAAATTTTGGCCATTTATTAATAAATAATCCTAGAATTTACAAATTACTGATTTTCGACGCACTGATTTGAATTTTTAATGAAACTCCTGTACTAATGAAATTCATGAATAGTGAATAACGAACGGGACTGAAAAGATTGTCGTTTGTCCAATGTCACATAACATAATACACACCTCAAGACACCTGACACCTGTTTTATCGCCTTTTTCTTTACGCAGAACACGTAATGGTAGCTTTTACTGTCAATGAGTAACAGAGTAGATGCGACGAGAATATACTTTAAACAATACGCTGATTGGGTACGGTTGAATGAATGGTACTTTTCCGAATTGGTTTCCCGTATACAGGACGTTTAGAGTAATAGTCAATAAAAATACAGAAAGTGAGGGGCAAGTGTAACTGACCTTTGTACATGAGTTCAAAATGACGTTGATGATGGTTCTGAAAAAACGAAACGCCACATTGAAAATCTAAATATCTTTGCCAATAGAGGGCAAAAAGTTGCTTTGAGAAAACGTTCTTCATTTTTCAGTACCTGCTCAAATAAGACTGCAAAAAAATAAAAACAAATTTCCAAAATTTTCCGTTTTTTCAAATGTTTCAAAACCAAATCAAAGAATATAATCTCATCTTTGACCGAATCAAGTTAGCGTTGATTTTTTAAGGCATTTTGTTGGTCGTCTGATTACGTAACTTTGCCTCCATTTAAACTTCTTCGTTCCTCTTATAGTCTCCGAGATCTCAATGGTGAGAAGCGAATTCGTAACACCCTGTATAGTGAATGTTATATTAATAATGAATATTGTTTTTATTATTAAGATTGAATTTGTTATACATATTTATTTCTGTCAACAGTAGATAATGTAATGGTTTTTTGGAAGGAAGGATATGTTTGAAATGTCTTCTAGGAGGCTTATTTTCCCATGTTACTTTTTATGAGTATTAGATTGTTAGTTTAACCTATCTTGAGAACGTGGTTGATAGAAATGAAAGTACGGTCAAAGCCTCCTACAGGGTAAATAAAAAGAGAATAGTGTAAAGCGTCTTTCTCGGTACTAAAAATTTTATAAACGCTGGAATGTACATATTCAATATTATCAGAGCAAAGGTAAGACAGTTGTGTTTCAGTTTAATAAATTGCTTTCCATTGAATGCGTTCCCTGAATTTTTATTATACTTTATGTAGGTCAGATTGTTAAAAGTCTAGGAACCCTGAGTTTTCTATCATTTCTCTTCTCTTCCAGTGGCGGACTTAGGACCGTATAACTAGCCTAAAGTGCCAGACTGAACCTGAGATAGCAGATGTACATTTAGAGATATCTACATCATCTGTGGAATGATACACAACAGTTTATCAACTATCAGCAACTAAAGACCTAGGTAATTGTTCATGTAGTGCTATTTCTCGTGACTACCCTGACTGAGAATAATTTATACAATATATAGGATCGTTTAAATACTTCTAAAAATGGGAAAAAGATAAAATTTAAGCAAAATCGCTAATCAAGTTGAAAACTCAACATTATGATATATTTTACATAGAAATTATAAAAAATATAGAATGCCAATATCCATTATATGACACATGCAAAAATGGCCACTCTATGCAGAACACGAGAAAACATAACCTTAGGGAATTTTCTGGGAATTTTTACACCACACCATGGGATACAACCCTGTAAGTACTGGTGGTGCTTAATCCCAATTAAGTGTCAAGTTAGGAACCTTTGACACTTTGATGTTTGTCAGCTGTCAGCCTGTGTTAATTGTTTGTGTATTTGTTGTTCTTCTTGTTTTTTTTTTGATAAATATTACCTTACTTTATATTTTTTTGTGTTCCCTGAACAACTGTTTTGTTTTAGTTTATAGTGAAATAAATGGCCTTTGGGTAATAAAATGATTTTGTGCAAATTTCGGATTTAAGAGTTCAATTTGTCCGAAATTTTGGCAAGGATTATTCTACTATTAATAATAATGAAAAGTAACCGTCCATTTGGTATTTATTTAGCACGCTACGAGCTAAAAATTGCGAATGGGTGAAAATTATGACAAAAATTCCAAGTGGTTGCAAATAATCTAGGTCACATGTAAAATTACTTAATTTTTGAATTTCCCACCCGGCGACTAATGCGAAGCTAGATGCTAGTGTGACCAGAGCTACCTATACAGAAAACCAAAGTCGCTAGAGTTACGTTTTCTCCATAGGATGGCCATTTTCAGTCTTCATAAAAAGCCTTCTATATTTTTTTATAATTTCTACGATATTTTACGGAATTGCTAGAAAGAACTGTTTATTAATTTCAAAACTAGCTACAAGTATGCTAAATTTTTGTTAGTGGTAAGTAATAATGTACTAAATTTGTACTATTGTTGGTTAATACTGTCGTATTACAAGTTTGTTATCATGTCAAATATTAGCCCCCTCCTAAGTCCAGCCCTGGCCCTGTTCTGAAACGTGATACCTGGTATGGATATCTCTTTCACATGTGAACCATTATTGTTTACGGAAGATAATGCACTTTTTGGAAATCATAATACAAAAAAAACATGAATGTAACGATAAGCCTTCTTCTTAAATTCCGAAAAATGCTATAAAAAACTAGAGATCACTCGGATCAGTTTAACTTCCCGAAAGTTTACATAAGCAGGGTTTAATGATTGGAATATTTACTCTTTTATTAGGTAAAAATAACAATAAATACGGGATGTTTACAATCATTATGTTATTATTATGAATGGTACGAGAATACAAATCGATATCGATTACTTGACATGACAGAAAACTTGTTTTGGGGATTGATTGAATGATAAATTTTGTTGTTATATGGTTGAATGTATTACCTTTATACGTTTATTTTATTTAGTTTATTAGCGGGCAATAGTACGGGTAAAGTTGTGATTATATTTTGAACGGTATCTACATATTTTGTAAGCTATAAAAAAATATTAAATACCTGCAAACATTTTTCTTGCGAGCTGTTCAAATTTGTTACAAAACGAAGCCACTGGCAGTCGGAAAATTAACAAACAAATGTTTATTTTACATTTTAGGAGGCACTGTTGGGTGTATTTCTAACAATAAGGGACATATAAGTACAGGGTGGGCAAATAAGAGAGATCGCCGGCTGTATCTCGGAAACCGCTTATCGGAGAATTCCCGGAAAAAAATTTCAATAGTAAATATGGCCAAGAGATGTCGCTGGAAATTGTTTTCGAGTTCCTAAAATGACCGCTAGGGGGCATAACGCCCATGGCCAACTAGAAAAATGAACTTTTCTCGAAAATTTGCCTAATAAAGTAGTACCGGAAATAAGTAAATATTAATCTAGAGGAAATTTGAAACATTTCTGTGCAACTAATTTTTTTCTATCTTTTAAAATAAAGTGGTGGGGGGGCGCCAAACTTTCTTTCCTTTAAACGTTAATAACTCGGCTCAGGATAAACCGAATCTAACAAACTTAGTCTCATTAAAAAGAGCTTTTTTTTATGCATATTTAGACTCATGAAAGCTGGTTTTGTTACTTGTATTATAGCCGCTAGAGGGCGCTGTCTGCCAACATAACAAATATGGCGGATTTTCTAGAAAATTTCAAATGGCAAGGTATATTTATTGTCACATATTTAAATAAAGGACAACAATCCCTAAAATTCAGTGAAAACCGCAGCTTTCTATCTCATTCCTAACGGAAGATATTACCAAAAGGATTGCAACTGGAGATTTGTGATGTAATCTTTCACCTTAGCATTTAAAATCGACTCGTGATAGCCTATTATTAATAAAATATAAGAAAAAAAAACTGTTGCGGAACTAAAAAGTCGATAGTGCTTGTAATTTTTTCAAAAAATATTATATGAGATAAAAGTAAAAGTTTAAAAGTATAAAAAAATTTAAACAAATTAAACTGATGCGGCAAATGCTGACTTTGTAAATGTATTCTTTATGAAATAATGTGGTGGTCCTGAAAACGACTGATTTATTTGGTGACGTGATGTTCAAGGGCCTCTCAAATGTTTAAAATATCGCCCACGATGGGCGATATTTTGAACTTTTGAGAACATTTCTATGCACAGTTCCAATCATTCTTGGGTAGATGAAACTGCAATTTTCACTTCTGGCACGGGAATACACCTTAACACGTTCGATCATCCCTTCCCTTGTGGCGACAAGCCTCATTGCGTAAATTAGTTTTTTTAATTGCCCCCATAAATAAAAGTCCATACAGGTCAAATCGGGGATCTATAGAATAGATAGATATAATCAATTTAATTTTCAACTTGTTTAATATAATACCTAGCCGGGTTTCGTCTACCCAAGAACAGGTGTAACTGTGTATTCAAAACGATGGGCGACATTTTGAACATTTGAGAGGCCATTGAGCATCACGTCCCCAAATAAATTAGTCATTTTCAGAACCACCACATTATTTCATAAAGAATTCATTTACAAAGTCAGCTTTTGCCGCATCAGTTTAAATTTGTCTCAATTTTTTATAATTTTTACTTTTATCTCTTATTATATTTTTTGAAAAAATGACAATTACTAACTTTTCAGTTCCGCAAGAGTTTTTTCTTTCTTATATTTTATTAATAATAGGCTATCACGAGTCGATTTTAAATGCTAAGGTGAAAGGCTACATCACAAATCTCCAGTTGCAATTCTTTTGGTAATATCTTCCGTTAGGAATGAGATAGAAAGCTGCGGTTTTCACTGAATTTTAGGGATTGTTGTCCTTTATTTAAATATGTAACAATAAATATACCTTGCCATTTGAAATTTTCTAGAAAATCCGCCATATTTGTTATGTTGGCAGACAGCGCCCTCTAGCGGCTATAATGCAAGTAACAAAGCCACCTTTCATGAGTCTAAATATGCATAAAAAAAAGCTCTTTTTAATGAGACTAAGTTTGTTAGATTCGGTTTATCCTGTGCCGAGTTATTAACGTTTAAAGGAAAGAAAGTTTGGCGCCCCCCCACCACTTTATTTTAAAAGATAGAAAAAAATTAGTTGCACAGAAATGTTTAAAATTTCCTCTAGATTAATATTTACTTATTTCCGGTACTACTTTATTAAGCAAATTTTCGAGAAAAGTTCATTTTTCTAGTTGGCCATGGGCGTTATGCCCCCTAGCGGTCATTTCAGGAACTTGAAAACAATTTCCAGCGACTTCTCTTGGCCATATTTACTATTTAAATTTTTTTCCGGAAATTCTCCGATAAGCGGTTTCCGAGATACAGCCGGCGTTCTCTCTTATTTGCCCACCCTGTACATCAGGCAAATACTTATTCTATTATGTTTTTAGAACATATATTTTGTATTATTAAAGGTAAAACCATAAGGTGCTACTCTGTCAATGTATTCGTGCGGTCTACAGGTCTACATCTGACGATTGGCGCTGGCTATAATGGAGTGACTGTTTTTATAGGATTTCTCAGTAATTCAATGCTGGTCGTGACGTTTGCCACAAGGTAGTTGTTTATACCTTTTCCTTTAGTAGTCAAGTCAACTACTCAATAATAACATTGACAAGCTTAATGGTTTTTATTTAAATATTTTCAATTAATTATGTATGGTAGGAGAGCTTTCAGTTGATGGAAAAATCCAGTTTGAGACTCAAATATCAAGATAGTGTTTGCAATATCGGGCCGGTGGCTCAGGGCTTAGCGTCTCGATCGCTCAATCCAGAGGCCGTGGGTTCTAATTCCCATTCCACCAACAGTTTTTCATTAAATTGTTCACTCGTAGATCAAGGCTTATTCGCAGGGATGGCTTGGCAACCATCCTGGCGATGGCCTAGGATGGGAAGAATGTCAACTTGGTGTTAATGTGAGAGATTAAAATCAGTTGATGTTTGACTGTCCCCCTAACTAATGAGGTTTTCCAGGTTTCCCTCATTCCAGCACTGAATGGTGGTTAGGCCCTACCAACGCAAGTCGTTCCTGAGGCGCAAATGCGGCCCGCGAAATAACAATATGCCGCCCCCTCTCCCACACAAGTCTCAGACTTTCGGGCTAATCCTTGTGATTGGAATGAGGGGTAGAGATATTATTATTATTATTATTATTATTATTATTATTATTATTATTATTATTATTATTATTATTATTATCAATAAATAACATAAAAATGTATAATCCCAGAAAACATTACACTTTTTGTAAAGGAGCGTCTGGTCGTGAAGTTTTTAAATGATCCCTAGATAGTACTTACAATGGAAGGAGTCTTTAAACATGTTCTAGGTAAAAAATCTGTAACAGCGTATCCGCCAAACGCGAAGCCAGGAGGCTGCCCTCGTTACGCGCTGCAAAAACTCAGACCCCAATTAGAGTTGTAAAATCCGTCCGAGGTCTCACCCACTTGCCGTTTTTCTGTCTCCTTCGTCTGTGACCCTCCAAGGGCGTCATCTCTGCCCTGGGGGACCTCTTCAGGTCATCTCGTCTAGACTTCCAACGAGACGGTCGAAAAAATAACAGCGGCCGAAGACGCTACCTCGCATTATTGAGGCGAGATAGCAGCTGTTGGGAAGAGTGATACTTGCGGGCTCTTTTCGATGGCTATATACAGGGTGATTCTGTCCGATGCAACATAGTAAAGATTACGTTCGATCAGTTTCAAATTAAATAATTTTGTTGGTGTTTATTATCATTAAAACTTTGTAACCTCTAATTATAGTACAAATATACAGGGTCTTTCAACGAACTCCCCTATAATTATAAAACCTGGGGGGGAACATTTTTGACAGTCAAGCCAATTTGATATATTCGTCCCACTGACCTCTAGCAACCACAACTTTAAAATTTCGAATCGCACTACCCTACTTCTAACACATCGTTTTAAAGCCATTTCCATTGCGAAAACACTGGTGAATCGTTTTTAGGAATCGGTTGAGATTTGACAAAAGTTACTTGCTAAAAACGAAAAGTTGACAACCCGACATTCGCGTACTAATTTCTACAGAAATGTCTACCAATAATAAGCTTTTTATCTGCTACACAACCACATTACTTCTTTTGATGCGTATTGTCCACTGCTGTTTTTTTATTGTGACCACCAAATCGCTAGTTCCAGTCTGTTGTTGAAAGTGTAAACGTGTTTTCGAAATGGTTTATATCGCAGGAAGAGTATAAATTGTTGCAATTTGGTATCGAAATCACGATTACCTAATCATCCAGAAAAAAAATGTAAACCATCAGTACGTTAAACAACTGATGGATAAGTTTGTTGCAACGGGTTCCCTTCTAAACAAAAAACGCGAAGTAAATCGCCCAGTTCGAAATGAAAAGCAGTTGAAGTGGCAGTTTTGGGTCACTGCCAGATGGACAATAATCAGTCGATCAAAGCGGTGTCTCAAGCTTCTGGCGTATTCAGTCAAGTGTTCATAGAATTTTGAAAAAATACAAGTTTTTTCCATTTAAGATGATGCCAGTTCAAGAGCTGGTTCGAGCCGTTCCGGGATTTTTGCCCAACTCTGTATATACAGGGTGACCCATTAAGAATGGAAACACTCGCGTACAAAATTTGTTTATGGACCGATTTGAACCGGATTTTTTTTTTTAGATAGATCTCCAAAAGCTCTATGTTGATGCAAAATTTTAAGACGAAATTTTGATTTTCAAGGCCTACTACGCATTTTTTTTGCGAAAAAAAGTTTGTTCCTAAAAAAGTTATGACATCACCAGTGTTTGCCTTTGTCGGTGAACCTATTCTTTTATAAAAATCGAATAGAACCCAAAGAGAAACAAAATTAAACAACTTAAACACTGGTGTAATTATTAATAAGAACCATAAAAACCAATATACACAAAATAACCAACAATTACTCTAATATAAACAATTCATAGGTAAGTTCGTCAAATTATTATTATTTCGTGATTATTATGCCAAAACTTATAATATTACCTTCTTAGATAAAAAATAACTACATTATAATTTTTTATTTAAAAAGCGTGAGTCAATTTGACAGACTCCTTTTTCATTTTTAAAAATGTAATTTTCTAATCATTAGGTACTTTTTTTTGTCAATTGTTGTTTATATTAGAGTAATTGTTGGTTATTTTGTGTATACTGATTTTTATGGTTCTTATTAATAATTACACCAGTGTTTAAGTTGTTTAATTTTATTTCTCTTTGGGTTCTATTCGATTTTTATAAAAGAATAGGTTCACCGACAAAGGCAAACACTGGTGATGCCGATATTGTCATAACTTTTTTAAGAACAAACTTTTTTTCGCAAAAATTGTTACAAATATATTCGAGGGACTCCTAAATCCAGTGGTGTAGTCAGATTTTTTATAAAAAAATCGCTAACAAAATTTTGCTACTTTTCACTTAAAAAAAAATTCGTAGTAGGCCTTGAAAATCAAAATTTCGTTTTCAAATTTTGCATCAACATAGAGATTTTGAAGATCTATCTTTTTAAAAAAATCCGGTTTAAATCGGTCCATAAACAACTTTTGTACGCGAGTGTTTCCATTCTTAATGGGTCACCCTGTAGATAGACGTAACTTGACAAATTTTGACAACTAAGATGAGACGGCCGTTTTGCATATAATAACGACCTCTGACATAGATAATTTGTCCTATCAGTATATATGTAAGGTAAGACGTAAGGTAAGATGTAAGGTAAGTTCTAAGGTAAAGGAAACAGAAACTTTGATATAAAATAGATATTGACATGATAATATGTAGCTTAGTTTAATTTTTCATATGTAAACAGGTAAAAAAGCTAGTTGGTCCGACAAACCATCGATTTTATAAAGTTTCTCTGCCGTAGGTGATTCGCAGACGGCAGTTTATCTTATCCGGAGCCTATTTTTAATCGACGGCCGAAATCTTGCGTCATGTCTGCTGATTTAGTTCCGCCGCGACGCAGAAAAGTAGACGCTAGCCACCAGACCATTTAAAAATAAACATCATGGTCTAGGTTAAAAAAAATCAAGTCTAGCGTCCTGGCAAGGATCGGACAAATTATTATTAATTTATCCGTCTAGCCAGCGTTTCAAAATCTAAATAAAGCTTGTAAACTTGTTTATCTGGGGTCATCATAAAGTAAGGGGTATACTTTAAAGTCTTATATAATTTTAAGAAATCAAGCTAGTAGCAAAAAGTAAATGGAATCCAGTTGCTTCAATAATTGGATTTTACTGTATTTATGAAAAACAAAAGAGTTGTCCTGTCAATTGCTAAAGGTACGTGTCCATTTGAGAGCAACTAGCGCGAGTGACTCTCGATAGTTACTGTTAAGAGGGTATCCATTTGAGAGCAATTTGAGTTTGAGTTTTTACTGTCAGCTAGATAACGAAACACTCGCCGAGTGCTTACTCTCAGAGATATCTTTCAGGAGGATATCCATTTGAGATTTCTGTTTCATCAATTTCCTTTCTTTGTGTGTAGTGTGGAAGAAAAAAATTAGTGAGGTGCAGATAGATAGTCAATCATGAATGTACAAAAACTTCGAGCAATTGTTGTTGCACATACACTGTTAAAGAAAAAGCAACAAAGAATGAGAATGTTCTACACTAATAAGAGAACTTAAAATTGAAGATCCACTTCCACTGCTCCGCTTCCACTTTTTGTGTTTTTTGCCTTCTTCAGTTCTTGTGACATCTGAAATCTATACTGATCGAAAATCTGTAACTTTACTGTCCCTTCCTGGTTTCTTAAATTGTAAAGCTTTCGTTGAATTTCGTCGGATGTGCACTCGAACTTCGCTGCAATCTCTAGTAATATTTTATTTTTTGTATCCCTATTTCTATACTCAGTAACCTTGGTATCCCATACAACTCTATTTTCCTCGTATATACTTATCAAATTACAAGTCTCGTCTTTTGACCACTCTTTACGAATAGGTGCCATTTTAAATAATTATGGCGAGAACTATCACAATACGAAACGTGTTCGTATTTCAGAAGTAACTGTCCGCTAGTAAAAATAATATGTATACACTTGAGAGCAAAATGCTGCGAGTAAGCTATTTGATAGAGATATTAGATAGATATTTATTTATTGATCCCTTTGATCATAATAACATGATATTGGACAAGTCACAGTTTAGTTACAAAAAAAAAAAAACAATCAGGTATACAGAAAACACAATAAGAGCAATACAACAAAAGGCTGTCATACAATCAAAAAACCTCACAATCAAAGACCCTAAAGCCTGTCATTTACATACTACACATTAAATATTAAATTTACACATTAAAAACGAGTGTTCAGGAAATCTGGTATGTTATATATACATTCTCGCACAAGAAGATTTTTTAATTTTCTCTTAAATTCATTAAAATTTTTTTCCTGCCTAATACAAACGGGCAGATGATTCAGGAACTGTATTCCTTTAAAGACTGGGCTTTTCTCGTACAGCGAGGTGACGTGTTTAGGAGTTCGTAAGCATTCTGCACCTCTTGTGGAGTAATTATGATACTCGCAATTAGGCCTAAGTGCCTTGTAATTATTCTTCGCATACAATATGGATTTATAGATATATATAGAATAAGAAGTTAGTATATTATTTTGTTTAAAATGTTCTTTACATGTTTCTCTACTATCGAGGTTAAATATTAGGCGAATTATTTTTTTCTGAGAGATGAGGACCCTGGAGGCATCGGCCGCACTTCCCCATAAGACAATGTTATATGAAATATGGGTGTATACTATAGCATAATATACATTAATTAGTTGTTCAGCGGTGAAGATATTTTTTAGTTGAAGTATCGCATAAAAACTACTATTTAACTTTTTACAAACATAATTTATGTGGTTAGACCACCTAATATTACTGTCCAGGTAGACTCCTAAAAATTTGGTTGTATTTGAAAATTGAATGTTGGTATCTTTAACCAGTACAGATTTATCACATGAAATTGCTGTCCTGTTGAAAAACTGCATACACACAGTTTTGCTCGCATTAACCATTAAAGCGTTCCTTTCACACCAAGTGGTGAAATCTCTAGATAGGAGGTTCATATTTATAATTAACTCTTCGGGAGATGTTGCATCCGTTGCCAGGGTTGTGTCATCGGCATATAGAACGAGATGATTTGTACGCACATGACGCGGAAGATCGTTTATATATAATAAAAAGATTAAAGGAGCAAGGATTGCTCCCTGCGGTACCCCGAGTTCCATTTGTTGAGGAATAGACCTATGTTCCCCCATTTTAACTATAATTTTTCTGAATTGTAAATAGGAAGTCAGCCATGAAAGAAAACTGCCACGAAATCCCAAGTTGTTTAATTTATTTACCATTATATTCAGATTCACAGAGTCAAAGTAAAATGAATACTCTCTGATAGTTACTCGCAGACGGGTATCCACTTACGAGAACTACTCTCGAGAGGTTCTCGCGCTAGTAACACTCTCAAATGGACACATACCTTAATAGAAGTGTTAAACGTAATCATTGCGATTTAGAGAATTGTTCTCAAAATAAATGGATCTACAAACAAGAATTGAAAACATGATTTTTATGCAGGATGGAGCACCCCCGCATATTTACCGATCAGTTGAAAGATTTTTAGCTGATTTTCAAAATACGTAGTGTCATAAGCAGACATTTTGTAAATTAATGGCCTCCAAGATTGCCTGATCTTAACCTAGCTGATTACTGGCTGTGGGGTTATTTAAAAAATTTGGTGTTTAGAACACGACCAACAACGCTGGAAGAATTAAAAGGCTATCAGGGAGCAAATTGCTGCAATTCAACCAGAAATGCTGAATAATGCTGTGTACAATTTGGAGGAACGGTTGGGGATTGTACAGCAGCAAAATGGACGACATATCGAACATTTGCGTTAACCACTGTTGGACATAAGAATTCCCATTGTTTAAGCAATCGAATTTCACATTGTTCAAAATACATGATAAGCTGAAATATATCCCTTACTTTATGATTACCTTGTATAAAGTAAAATTTCCCTGTGACAGGAAATTTTTTTTATACGGCGGACCAACAGGAAATACTAATTTTCATTCAATATGATTCGATAGTAATTATTACTTTCAGAGATTAAAGGAAAAATTAAAAGTATAGTAATGGGGTTGTGGGT
Source organism: Pogonocherus hispidulus (assembly GCA_963924545.1). Lineage (NCBI taxonomy): Eukaryota > Metazoa > Arthropoda > Insecta > Coleoptera > Cerambycidae > Pogonocherus > Pogonocherus hispidulus. The sequence goes on from OZ004697.1 coordinate 50,796,867, forward strand.
TAGATATACAGCGTGTTTACTACGTTTTATAGAGAAAAGTCATATTTCGTAAGTGGCTTAGTTTCTGATATAAGGGGCATTAAAGTTTTTTGTACATTTTTTCTGAATTAAGTTAAACTTTTTTTAAATTGAGTAATTTACACATAGGCATATTTTGGATGGTACCATTTTTTTCATCACTATCAGGGGTGTGTGTACAGGTAGTCACTTTCCTATTTTTTCGAAAAAAAAGTACGCCACTGCACCTCTGGATTTTTAATATAATTTCTTGAATAACTAAGTATTTTAGGAAAAAGTCTGTTGACATTTTTTGATTTAGGATCTAGGTCAGATATGGAAAACAACGTTTTAAATTTAATAGTATTCACCAAATACCAATAAAAAATATGTGGAATTTTAACACATATTGAGTTTCTTTTATCAATATTACTTCTATCGTTTGTCTTCTGTCATTGTTAAATTGGAGATTTTCAAAAAAATAATCTAAACTTGAATGCCCCAAACTAAGGCATTTATGAAATCACTTTATATGCTCTTATCTTCATGAAATCACCTGAGGAAGTGTCTCCTTCAGCATTTCAGGTTACTTAGGATGTAGAAATGATATAACAGGGTTTTCGCACCTCCTTTACACGAAATGTCTGTTGCCTTGCGATTAGAACAGGACATTTGGCAGATCATTTCATTATCACCCTGTATAAACTAATTTCGTGCCAGGAATTCGTCATATCATTTTTAACATTATTTCTGTCTCTCTATATAATTTTTTGTGGTTTCAATAATAATTTGACAAGCCAGGTTTTTGTCGTACAGAATTGGGTACTTTACATACAGCTGGCATCATCTGGAGATGATTAAAACTCAGTTTAGTTCAGTTTTAATCATCTCCAGATGATGCCAACTTGGTTGGCGCAACGCGCGTCGAGTGCAGTACAGTATAGCGTTTTGGTGCTATGTGGAAAACTACGTCAGTGTTATTTTCACACCAAAGGTTCCAACCCCTTTCTAGATTATTTTACAATGCCCGTGAAAATTGCCAAAAATACCTAGATCTCGGGAAAAATACCCAACTTGGCATCATTGCTTCTGCCGTGGAGCATTGCTATGTTTTTATTTTGGGCTACGGTTTTTTGTGTGCTTGGCTTCATGTCAGAAATTATTCCTGTATCGTAGACTGTCCAAGTATTTGTTATTAAATATATAAATATTTACTTAATCATCTATATTTCTGAATAAACCAAAAATAAGCACTAAAACAACATAATATTTCCTGGAGGGAGCAATAACAAAGCTCTGGACCTAGACCTATATGGACCTATCTGGACCTAACAGGGACGGAAATATTACTTGATTTAATTTAACTTTGTGGATATTTAGTTTAGGTGGAACAACCACAAAAAACCATCAAAAATCGTATTTTACTCTAACCGTCTTAAAAGACGCTTGTTTTGATACCCATATCTGGCATTAAAGTTGTCGTTTTCATTAATAGGATGAAAATGAATGGGTTGCTAGGCAACAGTTTCAAATCCGCCGGAGAAATAGCATATTATGTTAGCAGGAGAAGAAGCGAACATTATTGTCGAACCCAGGAGTTTACACCGCCGAGGCTGTGTAAACTGAGCGAAATACATAAAGAGTGTTGTGCTCCAAATAACATATATTATTGTTTCTTCAAGAGTCAAAATTAAAGCTGTATTTCTTCAGACATTTATGCTTATATAAAAAGCGATCTGACGTGACATTTAATTTCAAACTGACACTGAGAAATCATGGCTACTTGACTCTATTTTTGAATCCGTTGTTATAACTACATTTCCACTTTTTTGTACTGGTAAAAAATGAGTTTAAAGTAAGTTTCTTTACACTAGTAAAACAATAGGCCTTTTCTATAATACCGGGATATCAAAAATTATCTTGGTCAAGGGTGGTTGTGGAATGTAAAACGTGTGTCTTACTTTAAATTTGAAATAATTATGTCACTGTCACACTGACATCATCAATAACCTACAAATTTCATACCTATTTATTTCAGTTGTAAAACAATAATGAACTACAAATTATGAAATAACGGTTTTAGTAACAAGAAAAACTAAATTACAGTAATTGTTGGAAATGTCCTCCGTTTTGTTCGATGCACAAGTTGACGCGCCTCCTCATGCTGTGAAAAGCGTTTTGCAGCATTTCTGGCGTTATGGTTGCACATTGCTGAACAATTATTCTTTGTTGCAGTTCTTGCAAATTATTTACCGGAGTTGCGAAAATCTTGTTTTTTAAGTAAGGAAATATAAAATAGTCCATAATTGTCAAACAAGGTGATCTCGGAGGAAACTCAACTTCTGTATGCAAATTTATCAGCCGGTCATCAAAAAACTCGCGGAGGAAAGCAATATTTTCTCGTGTAGTATGTGCTGTTGCACCGTCATGCTGGAAATAACCGTACCGAAGTTCATCATCGTTTAACTGTTGCACAAATTCAGCCAAAAAGTTGTGTCTGTTCCTTTCTGCGTTGACGGTGAAATCGAAAAAAATTGGCCCAATTATTCTTCTGCGAGAAACTGCCATCCAAACACCAATTTTTTGAGCATGTAGTGGCGATTCAGTAAAAACATGAGGGTTATCATTGCTCCACATTCGCATATTTTGAGAATTGATGTATCCCGAAAGGTGGAACCACGCTTCGTCAGAAAAAAAAGTTAAGTCCTGAAGATCGTCATTCATTAAATTATTGACAAACCAATGGCACTAAGCAAGACGTCTGGGGTGGTCTGCGGGCAGAAGAGCTTGATGTGCTTGCATCTTATATGGATGCATGTTCAAGTCTTCCTTTAAAATCTTATGACATGTTCCATAAGAAAGTCCAATTTCCTGAGAAAGATGTTTCAAAGGTTTTGCAGGCTCCTCTTCCATACGTTGACGAACGTCATTGACAACTTCTTCTGTACGAACTCTTGGTCACCAGCACCTTTTTTATGAGTCACACAACCAGTTTCGCGAAACACTTCAACACAATTTGTAAGGCACGCATAAAAATTTTCCGGTAATATTGCCACGTTTGGGAAGTGATCTCGAAAATTGTCCAAACACAAACGTTGACTGTATTGCCAATTTCCATTAACTAGCGCACCCGTTCGAAAATAGGCTTCAATCATGAAAATTTTGTGCTGTGTGGTAAGAGGCATGATTCAAAAACTGGATTAGAAAATTTCGGCACAATGACTTCTGTGACAGATTCTGACACAACAAAACATATTCAAAAATTTAAAGTAAGACACACGTTTTACATTCCACAACCACCCTTGACCAAGATAATTTTTGATATCCCGGTACGTTCTACATAATATAATGTAGGTATGCTACATTATATTATGTAGCATACTTGCTAGGCAACACTTTTACATCCGCCGTAATATTCACTAAACTGCGCAATCAAATGGTACAATTACCAATATTTTCCCTCAGTCTTTCCAAATGAGTCATGATACGATGATGAGTATTACGTGACGACCGGAAGGGATCTCGGCAGTTATGTCACTTGACTCGATGACTTCACTGAATACTGAACGGGTAAATAAATACCGGCTCGACCTTGTCTAGGCCCAAATGAGCCGACCCGACAAAGGTCAGAATTACAACGCTCCAATAAAAATTCCTTGCATTTTTCTCTCCTGTCCCGATTGTGTGCTAACGACCGGGCAAATTTTTACGACACTACTACAAGTCGTAATATTTCAGCGAGCGGTCTGTTGAATGAGCTAATCCAGCCAAGGTCTTACAGGTATTTTTTTAAGGAAATCAGAATATTCAGTTCGGTATCGGCTAAATAATAATAATAATAAAAATACTAATAGAATAATAATAATAATAATAATACTAATAGAATAATAATAATAATAATAATATAATAATAATATCTCCATCCCACATTCTCATCATAATTGTGTGGGAGAGGAAGCGGCATGTTATTATTTTTGGGGGTACGCCATCATGTTTTGGCTGATCCACTGCCCAGTTTTGGTGCTTCACCGCAATTACCTGCATCAGCAGCATGCACTTAGGAGCCAATTGGTCATTTGTTTGTTTTGTAAATAGAATCTCCTGATAAATGACACGAGTAGAAGTCTTTACTTTCAATCGAAGGGTTTGTGTGTTTTAGTTTAAGTGATTTATATGTTATTCTTTAAGATTTCTGTTTGTGTCGTTTTTATAGTTAGTTTGTTAGTGTTGTGTTTTATAAAAGAATTAAGTACAATCAAACAAATTGCAAGAAACAACGGATATAAAGAAAAACTAATAGATAACATGATAAAAACAAAAGGAGGAAATTAATTCGTCGGGAATTTTACAATATTCAGGAAAAAGAAGCCACCTATAGTTATATTAGTCACGTCCCACAAGCGTACTATTGGGAGGATTTTGATAAACAACAAAGAAAGGGTTAATAAATTAAAACAATGGGGAGTATACCAAATTAACTGCGTGGATTGTAATGCCGTGTATGTGGGCCAAACCGGTAGAAGTATTGAAGCTAGAGTAAAAGAACATAAAAAATCCATACTAAATAACGCAAAAATTCAGGATTTTCGACGCACTGTATAGAAAACAATCATTTTATAGATCAGAAAAATGTAAAGGTACTGCATCGTGAAAAGAAAGGAAAGCGCTTAGATCTGTTAGAACAATTAGAAATTAAAAAATCTTTAATTATCAATCTTTATACTACGAATGATCAGATAGACTTTACAATTTCGCCCTTCTTATAAAAGGTACTAAAAACTCGAGTTTACCAGATGGTGGGATCGATCGGAGGTAGGTAGTAGGTGCTTGTAAACAAATAAATAACGAAAACGCGCTTGGAAACATTTAGTAATAGACATTTACTCTATTGAAAAAGGCCTAATAAGCCGAAATACTAGTATATAGATTGTTTTCTATATATTTCTTGGAACATCTAAATGAGATCAATGTTTTTTTCAAAACAATTGTTTTCATGAAAAAACTTAAATCAAAACTAGAATGACTGAACCAAATTTGAATACTACTCACAGAGATCCCGGAAACTATTAACGATACGAAAAAGCTTAAATAGAGAAAAGCCTTCAAAAGGCCGGTATCCATTTGTTGCAAAATCACGTATCGTATCATCTTTGAGTATCAGTGGATACGTAAAACCATTGCATAATGACGTATCCAAATATGCTACAAAGAAACGCAACAGACGTGATCGCCCATCTGTCGGTTTTTGGCCGAAACATCAAAGAAATGATACCATAAGCACACAGTCGCGTGTGGACAGGTTTTTTGAGAAGTCGTTGCAAGTTCGTATCATTCATTTATTTTTCTTTAGCTCTTTAAAGTAAATGCTCAAAATGACTCCCATTATTACTCCCTAAAAATTAAAGTGTTCTAGTTATTACTGAACAATTTGTTTATTTATGCTTTTTTGCTTATTATACTTTTGTTAGAATTATTTTGTGTTTTCCAGTTTTTTTACGAATGTTTTTACAATCTTATTTGCACCAAAATGGTTTAATTTGATATTTATAACGAGAAATTGGAATAAATTATTATAAAATTTATTTTGCGTATTTCTCAAAAATTAAACTATTAAGAAGTATTTTGTTTAGTACTGTTGAATAGCAATTTCCAAGAGCTTTCCAATGAGGTATCACAAAGGGGGTGTTGCCATTTAAAAAAATTGAGTTGGGGTGGCTATAGCCCCAGGGGTTGCTTAGTGAAAGTCATTTTTGTGGTCATACTGATTCTCCCCTCATACCCTAGAAACGGTTTTGAGAATTTTTTTATATCTTTTTTAGGTCCATACTTACAGAGCATTGCTCGTTTTTAAATAGACACCCTGTATAAATAATAACGAAGTATTATTTCCAAGATCGTGTACACTCTTACAACAAATAAGTACATGAAATACAAACATTTAAATTAATGTTTGATATGATTTCGAACACTACATACACACAGCGCTGCCTTATAAAGAAATAATTAATTTAATAATTATACAATTAACGAATGGAACTGTGCGTGTACTTATATAGTGAATTTATGTATTGTAATTAAATACTTTTTGTTGCATTTGCATCTGTATAAATAATTGCCATTGTACTCTTTCTGTTAATAATTAATAGTTAACTTTAAATCAGTCTAAATCTTTCGAATACGATTATACACAACATTTCTGTACGTGACCGCAGAGCTGTTTATAAAAAGTGTAATTTTTTATCGATTATCTCCGGAAGTGTTAGTTTTATGTATATGTTTTATTTATTGTCTGTCTGTGCTACGCAATTTATAGCTGATTCTATCGACAATCATTTACAAACAGATACACGGATTTCAGCAAGGCATTCGACAGGCTTGGCCATTCCTTTCTGCTTCAGGAACTTTATACATGTGGTATATCTCATCCTTTATTAATTTTTTCCAAGCCATACCCTCTCAGTATGTAGTTTATAATAGATTCAAGTCTATTGAACACGTGGCTACTTCAGGAGTTCCACAGGGATCTATTCTTGGTCTCCTAGTATTTATTATGCTTACCAATGATCTCACAAAAGTTATGGACACAAATTTTCTCCTTTACGCGGATGACTTAAAAGCCACAATGCAATTCATAGTCAGTGACTGCATTTACCTTCAAATTAACCTTTACAGTGTTAATATTTGGTGTAACGAAAATAATTTACTATCAAATGTTTGTAAATTCAACGTTACGTCTTGATTATAATCTTCACACTATCACCTTAGCGCGATCAAAAACATTCCGCGATCTCGGTGTTGTATTTGATGATTAATTATTCTTTAATGTTAACATTATTTCTGAAGCTGGTACAGTATATGGATTTATTGTTTGTAATTACCATGGCTTTACAAACACTAATGTTATAAAACGTCTCTTTTTTAGTTTTTTTAGGGCCTCTCCACGTTTTGAAATGCTAGCTTGCCAGGAAGACGTTTCAAATGTAATGTTTCTGCTATTTTGATAGACATTTTCATCTTCAGCCTTAATGACTTGGAGACATTATTTACTGTCAGTCGCTAAAGTAACCTCAACCTTAACTTTTGAACCAGTTGAGATATCGACCTCAAACATGAAAATACAGGAGGAATGGTATAAGAAATTCTACTTTCTACCCACATTTTGTTTGAGGTTGATATCTCAACTTGTTTAAAAGTTGAGGTGGGGGGGGGGGCGGATAGTTTAGGGACGGACTGTATATTTAAAAGATTTAAAATTATTAAAATTATTGTTACTTTTTGTATCTTCATTTCTATAAACTCTCATTTTAATATATCATCTAATTATTTTTAATTATCTTTTATTTCGTTATTTATGTATGTTGTTGTGTATATGTTTTATATTAATTTGTATTTTTGATGCTTATTGTAATACATTTTTTCATATTTTTACTGCATACCCTCCTGCTCGGTAGGTAGCTGGGTACTTGTACCTGTTGTACAATGTATTGAAAACATTACTATTAAATTGTAAATTATTTTATCAGCTGCCGCCAACAAAAGCCAAAATCTCGCGAAAAGCAAAACCAGACGGATGTGGCCTTATCGACTATCTTGTTATTTTTTTCGTATTGTGTTTCATGAAACGTATGAAAATGAAGTACGAGGAAGAAATAATTATTAGCATTCAATTCAGAAGATTATATGTACAGGGTGACTCATCTAATCCGTTCCTTAAAAAGTTAAGGTCTCTATTTTTTTTTTGAAAATTTGGATACGGGGGTTTTCGAGAAGTTCCATTCATCTGAAGTATTTCTGTTTTTCTGGAACTTCCGATTATACCGGAAATGGCTGTCAACTTTCTTATTTTAAATGGAATACTCTATATTTGTTGTATGTATGCTAGTAATTAGAGAGCCATGGAAATTAAAACAATGCGTCTTATTTATCAATCTCGTAAACCTGATTTTCGTTTAATTTTCACGGCCCGCTAGTCACAAGCAATTCAAGGAAATAGAAAATTATTATATCGAAAGTAAATACGTCGACAGCAAGGAAATGATAACAGACAGGTATGGTGAATCCTAATACAGATTGATAAATCACTTTATACTCCATCACATAGAGCAATAAAATACAAGGTGTTCCATTAAAAAAAAAAGACTTTTGGGCAGTTGAGATTAGTCAGAATCAAATTATTTTTTGAACACCCTGGTAAATTATAAAATATGAAATTACACATAATCTGAAAGCTCGATGACCCGACTAACCATAACCCGAAACTTTCCTTGTCAATCGACAAGCATTTCAATAAGGTACTACAAAATAAATTTTTTTCAAAAAAATTTAAAATAGATATCTAAAAAACTATTAATTTCTCGTGTAGGTTACGCCGCATTAACTACAAGATTTTATAGTTACGACTGGTAACTACACAAAAGATTAAAGTTACGACAGGTAACTACAAAAAGTTTTAAAGGTACGACTGGTAACTACACAAAAGATTAAAGTTACGACTGGTAACTACAAAAAGTTTTACAGTTACGACTGGTAACTACGCAAAAAATTAGAGTCACGACTGGTAACTACAAGAGTTTTACAGTTACGACTGATAACTACAAAAAATTTAAAGTTACGACTGGTAACTAGAAAAAGTTTTAAAGTTACGACTGGTAACTACAAAAAAGATTAAAGTTACGACTTGTAACTACACAAGAGTCTTAGAGTTACGACTAGTAACTAAACGAAAATGTTAGTGTTACGACTGGTAACAACGGCATAGTTTTACAGTTACGACTGGTAACTACACAAAAAAATTAGAGTCACGACTGGTAACTACAAAAGTTTTACAGTTACGACTGGTAACTAGAAAAAGTTTTAAAGTTACGACTGGTAACTACAAAAAAGATTAAAGTTACGACTTGTAACTACACAAGAGTCTTAGAGTTACGACTAGTAACTAAACGAAAATGTTAGTGTTACGACTGGTAACAACGGCATAGTTTTACAGTTACGACTGGTAACTACACAAAAAAATTAGAGTCACGACTGGTAACTACAAAAGTTTTACAGTTACGACTGGTAACTAGAAAAAGTTTTAAAGTTACGACTGGTAACTACAAAAAAGATTAAAGTTACGACTTGTAACTACACAAGAGTCTTAGAGTTACGACTAGTAACTAAACGAAAATGTTAGTGTTACGACTGGTAACAACGGCATAGTTTTACAGTTACGACTGGTAACTACACAAAAAAATTAGAGTCACGACTGGTAACTACAAAAGTTTTACAGTTACGACTGGTAACTAGAAAAAGTTTTAAAGTTACGACTGGTAAGTACAAAAAAGATTAAAGTTACGACTTGGTAACTATACAAGAGTCTTAATGGAAATGTTAGTGTTACGACTGGTAACAGCATATCTTAAATTACAACTGATAACTATGCTAATGTTACTACTGGTGACGTCCCCTGAGTGTTAAAAATTTCGGCTGGCATTCGACTGGCAAATCCCAAGATTACGCTCTTGCCTTAACTTATACAATTTGCGTTTTTCAGAGTAATAGCGGCTTCTGGGGACAGAAATATCCCCAGTTATCCCAAGTTATTCAATGGCTGAATAAGCACGTTTTATGGGTAGTCAAATATATGTTTATATTAGGAAATTATTAAGCCATCTGGACCAAGCGTCATTAGAGAATATGTGGTATCGTAGACATCGTTTTTTATTACTTTTACCAGAAAAGTGTCTAACAGAAGTCCTTAAATTTTTAATGAACTGGCTGGCTAGCTGAGTCACCCTGTATATTTAGATTTCACGCGAAAATCACGCATATATCACCTGTTTACTGGAAACCATTGAATATTCAAATTCACCTGCCAGCCAGCGCCCCGTCGTACACAAACTGCGTGTCATCTGTAAAAATTTCCTATAAACTATGTACGATTCAGACGTATAGTAAATAATTATTCAAATCTCGCATCCCAGCCGTATTTTAAAGCTCTATCTTGCGTCATTCTGAATGAATATATGTTTTAAATGCGATCCCGAGGCGTTAAAAATAATGTATATGTCATTAAACTCTTCAAATAGAAGAGGTTTTATTTCCAATATTAGGAGAACATTCTCGGGCGTCGATAAATATTTTTTTCTCCATCGAACGCTGGGTCAAAATTGGTTTGACAGGGTGTGTTTGTAAAATAGCGTCCCTGGTATCTTTATTTGTCTCGCTAATTTGAAAATTAAATAATTGTAAATAATTTTTAATTATTATTATCGAAGATACTGTTTTGGCCACTTGAAGGATTCAAATCACCATCACAAGGCAGCGGCAACGCTGCGGTACCACGATAAAAAATCTCTGTGATGTCATAGAAAGTTTGACCTAACTTTTTCAAATAACAGATTTTACTGTTGAAAGGAAGAATAATTGTAAGGGATGTTGGGGATATGGGAAGTAGAAACGTTAAGAGAAAACAATGTAGTTTTCTTTTGATAAATCCTAATATGTATTCTTGAAACGGGTTGTAACCTTTGGTGTGAAGATAACACTGATTTGGTTTTCCACATAACACCAAAACGCTATACTATACTCGACGCGCGTTTCGCCAATCAATTTGGCATCATCTGGAGATAAAACTACACCTATGCTAACACTATTTCCTATTTAGACCTAAACACAGCGGACAGTGATTTACTAACCAATAAAGATGGCTGTATGGGATTGGCCCTCTGTCACTATCCATACTATTTTTACACTTTGAAATTTCCAAATTGCAATAACAAAATCGAAATGTCGAGAAGATTATTTTCTAGTAAAGAGCCTGCAAATGGTACGCCGTTGTCTTCTGCTTCAGCAGTCTCTGCATCAGCAGATGGTTCAATTTAAACTATTTCATCATCCAAATTTTGTATTACCGGAAATAACCGTAAGTTGTGCCACGATCTTTAACATATATGATACAAATAAAACAAAATTGTTTAATTTATTTGAAGGAGATGCATTACGAAAACAACTACTCCACGGAAAATGTGCCCCGACTGGCATTGCATTACTTCGGCATCTCTATAGGAGTCGCCACATTTTTCAATTTGATATTAATTGTCAGACAGATATAGTAGCAAAGACCCAAAGAGGGCACTACGGTGTGTTTCTCACCAATACGAACATTTACGATACCCATTAGGCAATCACGTCTCAGCATCGTTCATACCTATGGCACTCTGATGAACGCATAATAAGCGTGAAACCGGTCAGTGTCTGGTGGTCGGTCTCGATAAAAAATGTGGTGACTCCTATGGAGATGCCAAAGTAATGCAATGCGAGTCGGGGCACATTGCCCGTGGAGTAGTTCTTTTCGAGATCTCCTTTAAATAGATAAGTAGGATGTCTTCCTACAAGACAATAGAGGTCTCTGCTATAATGGCTCCTGCGGAAAAGCAGGTCGTTATCTGTCTGTCAATTTGACATTAATTCTCAGACAGATAGTAACAAAGATTTAAAGAGGGCACTAAGGTGTGTTTCTCACCACTATTAACAATTGTTTAATGTAAATAATGCTACTAACTTGTAAAACTGACAGTTAACTTCTGTAGATATTCTGTAAACTTTGTTAAAAAAGTTAAACCAAAGTATTCTGTGAACTTTGGTTAACCCACAGGCATTTGAATTATGACATTTCAAATCGATCGATTTATTAAAACTAACATCAGCACGAGACTGAGTAATGGACCGAGGCGTCTTAAGTGACTCACCCTGTATACAAGAAGACGCTTTATGTACATATAAATAAAAAAAATAATTATAGTTAAAAAACACAAAAACAAACATTGCAGCAATTGTCATGCACCTTAAAACAAAGCATAAAATTCTGTTACATCACCAGTTTATTAAAAAATATGTGAATGTTATACTAATTAACAAAACTAAGAAGTTTCCGTGCGACCAAACGAACAATTGCAACTAGCCAAAGTGCAAAAATAAGCCTAACTTCTATAACGCCGTAACAGCCAAGTGTCCAAAGCTCTTTCGTAAAAATAATTACCTTTCGTTTGAATTAAATCTGCGACGTCTTTAAACAAAAGAAAGTGTTAGTTTTTAATCGTAAATATCTTCAACTCATGCCAAAGCTGAAACAAACCAAAAGGGCAAACGCAAACCACAGAATTTCGCAACAAACCGTTAAATGCCAAACAGCAAAATGGTCTTTTAGTTCAGGTGTACTTTTAAGATTAAAAATGCTTATATGTTTCGATGAAAAGTGTAACGCGATGAGACATGTCACACCGACATGGTTAGGTAGTGGGGGACCGAGTAGACCGGGGGGCGTGGGCGCATAGTTTGGCATTCGTATTCGTATATTGCAAATTGCAAGTCTGAGAATCTGAACTCTCATGTGAATGTGATATACAAGATGGCAACGTCTGTAAGTCGCAAATGGTAAGTTCTCAAATTAGAAGGTAACTTTTGCAAGCTTTCTACAGTTCCAAATTTCCTTAATTCGTTTTCAATGCACTCCGATGGTTGCAAGAATTGCGAAATCTGTGAATTTTTCTCTATCGCATCAATACGGGGTGTAAGGAGATACTTTATTTGGAATGTTATGTAACGGGTGTCCAAATAAGAAAGGACGTCGGACATATCTCAGGAATGGGACATCGTACAGCATCGGAGGGAAAATTTAACTGCAAAAGTGGACCAGAAAAAATACTGGAAATTATTTTCAAGTTCCTATCTCTGCCGCTAGAGGCGCAACATGCTTTACCAACTTGGAAAACTAATTTTTTTCGAAATTTTTCCTAGTTACTGTAGACCAGAAATACTTTTACTGTAATTTTCGGCAAATTTTGCATCTTTTTGATTTGACACTTTTTGGTCTATCTCTCCAAATAAAGAAAGTGTGGAGGGGTAAATGTCTTTCTAAAAAATGTTTATAACTTCGGTTTGCATCAACTTTGTTTAGTTTGAGAAAGCATCCAACGCTTAATTTTTTTTATGAAGTAAATAAACAAAAAATATTTATATTTTTTGTTTATAAAGTTATTTTGCTTAATATGGCCACTGATGGATGGCGTTATTTGGAAAACTAACATGTTTTCCAATTTTTTTCCAAAATTTCTAATGGGAGCATGTCATTCTTAGCCTGGCTCAAAAGGCAATAAGGATAAGAAAAAAAATGGTGAAAGTCCCATGTCCCTATCTCTTTTGGAACCGGAAGTATAGATAAAAGAGTATTGGATGCCAACTTGGTTGGCGAAAGGCGCATTGAGTGCAGTATAGTGTCTTGGTGTTATGTGGAAAACTACGTCAGTGTTATCTTCACACCAAAGGTTCCAACCCCTCTCAAGATTTCGAAAAAAATAAGTTTTTCAAGTTCGCCATGAATGTTGCGCCTCTAGCGGTAGAGATAGGAACTTGAAAATAATTTTCAACATTTTTCTGGTCCACTATTCCACTGGACTGGACTGTCCACTGGACACCCGTTAAATTCGTGTATATACAGGGTGTATTTAAATGAAGGATCGCGAATGATATCATACAATCTCGAGACGGAAATGCGGCGATTGAACCAAACATACTTTAATCCAAAGTTGCTTCGTTTCCGAGGTACAGACTGGTCAAGTTGAAAATAAAAAGTGTATTTCTTTCTGTGTTTCTGAAACTAATGAATTTATTCTTTTCAAGTCCGGCAGATGATACAAACTCTACATCAATGGACCTATTCGTGAGACGACGTGTTATCCAAATCTGTACAAATATACAAAGTGGTCTATTTAAGAAAACAAGTTAGATATTTTTCCGGAAAATGGATAAGGTTTTGGAGAAAAATGGCATGCCCTGTTTTGAAGATCAGATTTCTTTCGGTAAGTCTCCTATTTAACATATTTTTGTGTTTAATTTTTCAAAACTCGCTCGGGCGCATTCGCGGGCCGCAAAATAATAGTATACCGCCCCCTCTCCCATACAAGTCTCTGACTTCTGGGCTCATCATTAAAATGAGAATGAGGGATAGAGATATTATTATTATCATTATTATTATTATTATTATCATTTTTATTAAAAGATATTAGCTGGACAATGAGAAATCAGCCACACTGTATATTGTAGTAATTTCTGGTACAAACTGAACGACTGCAGATTCACGCTATTATCAGAATTGATGCGCTTAAGGATATATAGCTGAAGTTAGAGTACATGCAAAATTAGTAAAAGATGATCAACCTGTCTGAAGAATATATCAAAAATATCCAAAGCTTATAAGCAAAATTTCAGTGTCTGTCTGTCCACTCTAAAAACCAGAATGAGTTGTCCTCACTCTGAGACCCCATTGAGCAGACAGCGGGTTGAAACAGCCGTCTGTGGCTGGTGTTAGTGGTGGGGTACCCACTCGGTTATGTGTTATGTATTGTGGATATACACTCACATGCGAAAAACGCAACAAGTTAATATTTGGTAAAATTTGAGGCCTCATAATTTTTTCATTTTTAGTTTAATTTTCATATTTTTTTTTTAGCAAACTGTAGACAAAATGACTAATTTCAACTTGCATATCAAGTCTTTTGTAAAATGCTGACGTCTTAGTCATTATACAAGGTTAATTAAAAGGTTATTGTGGAGTCCTAATTTTAAAATACCCTGTGGAATAATTTCATAACCAAATTCTTTAAAAATACCTATCTTTGTAAAGAACCATTCCTTTTCTACATTTTGTTTTTTACTCTATGTCTTTAGGTGCATTGATTCATTTTTAAGAGCAAAATGAACTTGTCACCAACCAATTTTGATTCTACTTTAAGAAATATTATTTTTTGAATAGTAGCTTTGCTCGTTGTTGCCCTAATGTCAGTTTGACAGTTTAGTTTATGAGTCTAACAATGAAAAGACAATATATTGTTTAGTTTTAATAAGCAGTGATTGCAACTTACATAAAAAAATATGAAAATTTCAAAATCAAACTTTAAAACAAACCAAGTTCAACTGTAACTTAACTAACCTAAAGAAACGTACTTTTTACAAGACATTTAGCTTAATATTTTGTATTACCACCTCTAGCTCTTATAACTGCCTGCATACGACGGTTCATACTGTCAATAAGGTTACGAATAACATCTTGAGGGATATTTTGCCATTCCTCCTGAAGGGCTAAACTATAAGCTCATTTACCGTAGCTGGAACTACTTCGCAATCTCTGACTCGCCTACCAAACATGTCCCACACAAGCTGGCCAGTTCAAGCCACCTCGTCAAAAAATAATATTTCTTAAAGTAAACTCAGTGACAAGTTCATTTTGCTGTTAAAAATGAACCAATGCACCTAAAGAAATGAACAAAAAAACTAAATGTAGGAAAGGAATGGTTCTCTACAAAAATTGGTATTTTGAAAGAATTTGGTTACGAAATTATTCCACAGGGTGTTTTAAAGTTAGGGTTATACAACAACCTTTTAATTAACCTCGTATAATGACTAAAACGTCAGCATTTTACAAAAGACTGGATATGCAAGTTGAAATTAGTAATTTTTACAGTTTGCTAAAAAAGTTATGAAAATTGAGCTGAAAATAAAAAAATTATGAGACCTCAAATTTTATCAAATATTAACTTGTTGCTTTTTTGCTGTAAGCGTAGTTAAAAACTTCATGCAATAAGCAAAAAAAAAGAAAAAAGAAAATCCAAAATAATTTTTGCACGCAGGTATTTACCTCTCCTCCAAATCGTTCATGCGATGTCTTAAAAAAAATAAGAAAAACAATAACCATTTAGCACAGTAGAGCTATAAAAATGTTTAGACTAGTTCGGTGAAAACTATGTTAGGTGTCTGTGTGTACGAATGTTCATTTATTTTTACGACTCCAGTTAATTTCTTGGAATTCGGCCTGTATCAAGTTGTTACATGATCGTGTTATTGTCGGAAAATATTTCTCAAATCTTAATTGTACGAGAATAATCGTTAATATATCATTTTATACCGCGTAGGTATTTCAGAAATGCTTGCACAAATATGTGGCTGTTATTGGTGAAACGTGGCTCACAAAACCCGTGGGAAATCTTATGTTTATTATGTTGACATATTTTTAGGTAATTGACTAACGAAACTAAAATAGAAACGTATATTTTTATAGTACCTAATAATGATTATTTATTTTATTATGACCTAATGTTGTTCTTTTCTATAATAGGTAGGTTATATGAATATACGGTGATGTAATCCAATGTTGGTGGGTGCATATTGCACGCAAAGTAGTTGTTTTCGACATCTTAAAAATAATAAAGTTATTTCTTTGCGTAACTTGAATTATAGGTAACGAAGAAAATTAAAAACATTATTGAGCCATAATATTTGAAAATTTCATTAAGGGTCCATTCACTGTAGACTTGACAGACATGAATTCGGGGTCGGATTGAGAGGATGGGTGGCCGATGGGTGGAGACTTATATATTCCAACTATCGAATTATTAAGATTTCGGAGGTGCACGTAAAGCCGAAGTAAAAAGGCACATGGAAATAAAGTTAGCCCTTATTGCAAGGGTACCGGATTTGTCTTATAATTGCAACAAAATTTCTTTTTAATGTTATAAATTATATATCACCGGAAAGATCAAAAGATAAACTAGATCCCTATAGTAGCAAATTTTTGTTTAATACATGTATTTTAGAGAAAATAATTTTTGAAAATACGCTATTTTAGTACAAGATTGTTTGCCTGGAATTTTGAAAATAAAAAGAATTACAAAAAATTACTACTATAGGGATTTAGATTAGAGTCTTATCTTTCAATATTTTTTTTACTAAAAGTCGCTATCTTTTATAGTTTTTTTATAACTAGACACGAGACGAACGCCGATTTTGGGCTTATTTCGGACTAGTGAATGGACTCTTAATAATTTATCTCTTAGTTAAACTTTTTTACTTAATTCCTATATAAAGAAAGATATAAGCTAATAAATGATTTATAAAAATCAGGGATAATGTAAAT
This sequence comes from Pogonocherus hispidulus, assembly GCA_963924545.1. NCBI lineage: Eukaryota > Metazoa > Arthropoda > Insecta > Coleoptera > Cerambycidae > Pogonocherus > Pogonocherus hispidulus. The sequence continues at coordinate 50,813,812 of OZ004697.1, forward strand.
CCTGCAAAAAACAACACGCAAACATTATATTACGTATATTTATGAAAATTTTTATGAAAACTGTGCCAAAAAAATGCTGCCAAGCCACATAGATTTCATATTAGTTTTGATTTGTTGATTTTTAGACAATATGATTTTTTAAAATTGGCAATAAATAATTAATAAACTAGCTGGATTTATGTGTGAAAAATGACGTATTGTAACAGAATGATTAATTTATTATAAGGAACTTTATTAAAAACCGGCACCTCCGCCAATTTTTAGAAAATACCAATTCAGTATTTTACAATTGCAATTATTGTTACATTTGTGATTTTTAAATTTATTTATGGATAAACTTTAGTAACTTTTTATTTTCTATACAATTAGTATTTGCATAAGATTTACCTACTTTGATCGAGATGCTTTTCTATTCAAAATTTAGAAAAAAAATAGCCGGTACGCATTTCTACCTTTGCTCTGTGATACAGCTACAAAATCACTTCAACTATCAAAGTTGTGTCCTTCTGATTTCGAGGATAACAGCCGAAAGTATTTTGAGTTTTGAGCATTTTTTATACATCGAGAAAGGTGTATGTTCTTTGGATGTTGTCACAAAATTGTAAAGTGCTCTGTAGGAAATACTGTAAATTAAGTTTTATTCTCTCAATACAAAACAAAAAAGAAGACTTTCAGCCAGATACATGGACAAATAATATCCTACGTTTCTTCCGAGTTTTCGGACTTTTTTAAGGTTACCTAATAGCTAAAAATAATGGTATTTACATAAGTATTAAATTAGATTAGTGATATAGAATAAATATCCAAAAAAGTGTTTTCTTGTCTGAAGTCAATTTCCTATTTTAATTTTATTGAATGGGTGGGCTGTATTTTGTTTTTCATCTTTTTTATTTTCATCTGTAACAATGCAATATAAGTGTAGTTTGAAGAGTTAAGCAGAGAATGATCAGTATTTAGCGTCCCCATTGATGTGTTTCTTTTCGGGAACTGATAACATATACTTATTTCTCGTCTGAATGACAGAGTTATTGCAAACATTCTGATGACTCAAGAAAGCCATTGAAAGGTTTTGCAGTTTGTACATATACAGGATGTTTAAAAAAATTACTATTGAATAGATTGCGATATATGTTACTTAGATTTTCTATATCTGTTTGACAATTTACTGTTTTTTTGTTTGTGAAGGGATACCCGACAAAATAGAAGATCATCAAGACAACATTCTTTACATCATTGTATATATTAGCCGTAGAAATTATAAAAAATATAGAATGCTTTTATGGAGACTGAAGATGGCCATCCTATGGAAAAAACGTAACTCTCGGAACTTTGGTTTTCTGTATCGGTAGCTCTGGTCACACTAGCATCTAGCTTCGCATTAGCCGCCGGGTGTGAAATTAAAAAATTAAGTGATTTTACATGTGACCTAGATTGCTTGCAAACACTTGGAATTTTTGTCATAATATCCACCCATTCGCAATTTTTAGCTAGTAACATGCTAAATAATTACCAACAGCCTTATTAATAATAAAACTTAGAATGTTCTAAGACCTGACTAGAACGTGATTAGTGAAAACTGTATTAATAATACCATTTAAATGCGTGTTAACGCTAGAATGATGTTAAATCACTAGTTATCAGTTTGGGTATGTTTTACAATAAGTTAAAGTTAACCTAAAAGTTTGACAGAAATGTCAGCAGTTTTTCTTTTCCCTCCCAATTTACAGATCAAGAACGTTTTTCTGAAATATTAAATAATTCAATGTGAAATTTTCCGTATTTATATGTCAGTAACCTCAATAATTATATCAAATTTTATTATGGCATGGTTACTTATCCAATTCATTAGGGGGTTTTTGAACCCCTTAAATTTTAACACGTCGTTATCGTTATTCTGAGCATGTGTAGTTCCAAAAAGAGTATCATTTTTGGTACTACGCGTGCTCAGTATAACGTTTGCGATAACGATAAGGTAAAAATTTAAGGTGTTCAAAATCTCCCTTTTATAAAAGGCAAAGTTAATGCTTATCAAGGGCGGATTTACCATGAATTCAAATTTTACATTAGCAAAAAGCAAAATCGTAATTATAGTTAAAAAAAATATAAACGTACTTCACTAAAGATATTTTATTAAACACTTCTATTTGCTATTTCATGTTTGTCCAAAGAAAAACGTACCTATCTAAATGCACAGATAATTTTTAATTTCACAACATTTTTTAAAAATGAGGTTCTTTGAGATACTTCCCCATGTTGAAAAGCTAAATCCGCCCTTGATTGATTATTAGCACAAAACAATTTTGACACAAGACACTTGTCAGTCTTGTCACTTTGGGTAAATATTTGCAAATGCAGGTTAGATTTATTGCAGTGAAATTAGCTCTATCTATAAAATGCGATGTTGTCACATTAACTTCTTATTTAGCATGCTGTTAGTTATTTGTCTATAAATATTTAATTATTAATATGAACTACTTAGATTGATTTAAGAATGCGGTTAGTTGTCATTAGTAAACATGATGTTATTGTGATTATTATTAATATGGGTGCAAATGTTCAGTTACATTACATTATTATTAATAGTAGAATAATCCTTACTGAAATTTTGGACAAATTGTACTCTTAAAGCAGAAATTTGCACAAAATCGTTTTATTACCCAAAGGCCATCTATCTCACTATAAACTAAAACGAAACAGTTGTTCAGGGAACACAATAACATATAAAGTAAGGTAATATTTATCAAAAAAAAAAACAGTAAGAACAACAAATACACAAACAATTAACACAGGCTGACAGCTGACAAACATAACAGGTTCCTAACTTAACACTTAATTGGAATTAAGCAACTACCAATACTTCCAGAGTTGTATCCCATGGTGTGGGGTAAAAATTCCCTAAAATTTCGTTTTCTCGTGTTCCGCATAGAGTGACCATTTTTGGATGTGTCATATAATGGATATTGGCATTCTATATTTTTTATAATTTCTATGAAATTGGCAGAATATCACAGAAGCATAAAGTCTACCAAATATTTTTGGACCCAGTGCAATGATAGGCAGTTTATAATATATACAGGGTGTCCACCTAGTGCACGTAAGTCCAATATCTGGGTTAATAAAAGAGATAACTTAATTTTTTTTTCTACAGGGTTGTCTAATATCCCGAGCTGCACAAAATGAAAATATATTTACATATTCAGGGTGTTCAGTTTTTCCTGGACAGGTACCAACTTCGTTTTTCTAAATGGAAATATATATTTTTTATTGCTTTTTCGAACTAAACCCTTGATTTTAGTAGGACTTTCATCAGCCTTCCCTATACCTAACTTAAACTGTTTTTGAAATATTGACGGGTGAATATTGACATTTTTGCAACTTTGACACCCTGTAAAATCTAAACAGTTTGAGATCAAGCAAAACGGTTTGCACATTCCTATCTTAACTTTTCATAAGCTATCGTTTGGTACTAATTTCAGAATTATCCAAAAATTTAAAATTTTCTGAAAATTTTGAAAATTTTTAATTCCTGGATAAATTTGAAATTAGTACCAAACGATAGCTTATGAAAAGTTAAGATAGGAATGTGCAAACCGTTTTGCTTGATCTCAAACCGTTTAGATTTTACAGGGTGTCAAAGTTGCAAAAATGTCAATATTCACCCGTCAATATTTCAAAAACTGTTTAAGTTAGGTATAGGGAAGGCTGATGAAAGTCCTACTAAAATCAAGGGTTTAGTTCGAAAAAGCAATAAAAAATATATATTTCCATTTAGAAAAACGAAATTGGTACCTACCTGTCCAGGAAAAACTGAACACCCTGAATATGTAAATATATTTTCATTTTGTGCAGCTCGGGATATTAGACAACCCTGTAGAAAAAAAAATTAAGTTATCTCTTTTATTAACCCAGATATTGGACTTACGCGCACTAGGTGGACACCCTGTATATATTTCTATTACTACAAGGAATGTAAATGTTAAAAGAATATAAAAAGTAAACGCGTGTTGAAAACAAAAAGTTTCTTGCCCTGTTTTTTTTACAATTAAAAATAATTTTACAGTCAATGCTTCAAAAATGTACGGTGGGAGTTAATCTTTGTTTCTATATACCTACATTTTCTAATGAGGTTTGTGAATATCTTGCATATCAAATACCGAGTTTTAAAATATACCTTCATAGGACTAATTTATTATAAATTTCATGTATAGTTTAGGAATAATTATTCAATTCTAATAACAGTATGATTTCTTAGTCTTGGTGGTATACATTTAATGGTAATTTAGCAATTTATTTAAACTTTAAGCCAAAAAAATGGGAGATATTACTGATTTGATTATTAAAATTATGATCTAATAGATCGTTGGAACGATAAGAGATCCCCTTCAACAGGCTCAGATAAAAGATAACTTTCTTGACAAAATATTCTCGTGGGGCTTTAGTCAAGATTGGACATTTCTCAATTTTTTATGAATTCTTTTTTGAAGAGCCAAGGTAAAAATTTTGAGAAATTTCGCAAGTGAAAGATATAACAGCAACATCGCTCATCGATTCCACTACCAATAGCTCTCTGACAAGCGCATAATAAGCGCGGAACCGGTCAGTGTCTGGTTGTGGGTCTCGATGAAAGATGCGGGGACTCCTATGGAGATGCCGGAGTAACGCAATGCCAGTCGGGGCACATTGCCCGTGTCGGCATCTCTTTTAAATGAAATATATAAGATGAGATATCATTTTTTTGACGATATTCTGGTAGGTCTTTCGTACTGATCGGACAATTCTCGATTCTTTATGAATTCTTTTTTGATGAGCCAAGGGAAAAAGTTTGAGAATCTTCGTAAGTTTAAGTTCTAAAATATATACGGTCCGAACGGTGAGAGATGAGCTCCTTTCAATTAGCTCAGATGACCGATAATTTTATTGACATTACTATGGTGTTTTTTTTTTGAGTAGATCGAACAATATTCGATTTTTTTAATGCTCTTGCAGCATTGGATTGTATCGGCAAATATCTTGAAATAATTGAGTATTATTCTATTTTTATCATTTTAAGTATGAATCTATTAAGCAAATATCTGTTTTAAAAAGTATTATTTATAGTTATACAAAATTTTTGTCTGATAGTTATTTATTCTCTTACTTTTTAGTGACAGATAAAGAATAAAAAATAGAATACCTACAAAAATAAAAAACCGAAAATAGAAAACAAAACAAAATGTTCATTAAAAAAATCAATACAAAATATTCTTCTTTTTATTCAAATAATTCTAAATAAGTATTTTTAAAATTAAAATAGACGTAAACTTAAAATTTTAGTATTTTAAAAAATGTGCAAAATAGAGTACAAAATAATAAGTTTATCTAAAACATCATATTTTAATAATTTGATTAATAATAAATATAATCCCTTATCCCTTCTAATTATTTTTTTTAAATAGCTAAAATAAATAAATAAAGAATAAAATAATTTTATAATTAACATATACGTATGCTTCAAAATTACTTTTTGTCCATAATTCTGATACTAATATTTGCACAAATATTGTTTTTCAAAATACCTAAGTAGGTATACCTACAATTTTTGTTTTCATAAAATTTAGAATGTATAACATGTTTCAAAAAGCAATGGCTTATTTAAAATTATACGTTAACATTTTTAATATTCAATCCTCAACATTAATATTTATAGAAAATTATATTTATAGCAATTTTATAGAAAATACACTAACAACAAAAAATTTAAGTTATAAATATTTTTATATTGATAGCAAGACCAACCATTGTAAAATTCTGGTGTGACATTTTGATATTCCCTCGTAATATATTAAAAAATACCATAAAAAAAAGAAAAAAATATATAACAATACTTAAAAATAAAATAAAAAAAAGTGCCACATCTTTTATACTTAAAAAAACCGCAATTTTGAATACTATCCAGTTGCATTTTTAAAGAATTCCAAAAGTGTTAATATTGGTTAAAACAAAATATTTTGTTTTAGAGAACAACATCGACAACGACACCTATTATAATTATTCACCAAACCTATAAAAATAATAATAATAAAAAATAAACTCACTTATTCTTGACCGCCTCCAAATACTGTTCGGAAAAATTGCTCCTGTAACCAGGCCCCAGCCCGTAAACAGTAGAGTTCACCACGTACTGTCTAGGATTCACCCCCAAGTTTTCAGGCGCCGGCTGATCCCCCTGCATCGTTTCGTATATATCCTCGGACTCATCCTCAGACTCGGTCCTGGAACCAGCCTTCACATGCCCGACGTCTTCCTCCACTCGCCCCTTAACGTAGCGGTCGTAGTAGGCGCTGAGAAATTCCTCGAGGGAGGCTTCCACGTCGGTGGAGTTTCCCGAAATTTTCGCGCCGGGGGCCGCGACAGAAACGTCCAGCGTGGCGGCTAGCACCGCCAGCATTAGCATAGTCCTGGTTGCGGTGCACATTTTCACACAATTCGCCACTTACAAGCCTCGGCGGGTGCGTCGAAATTTCACTGCACTTCTGAAAAATTAAAGACCAGTTTTACGGCCCTCGAAAAACGCCGGGAAGTTTCGTCGACATAGAGCGCGGTGCGGGCTTGTTTTGGTTTTCGAAATCGCTCTTTTGAAGCTCCCCGAGACCTGACTCGACGTACACTACATTTAAAACTAACTGGGTATATTATTAGATCCAATCTAGCTAGACAGAGAAAGGGTATACGGAGTGTTCCACCTCGGACTCTCTTAACCTGTGTATTTTTATTTTAAGTAGGCTCGCCTAGACTAAACGGCGCGTCGCCGTCTGTACGTGTGCGTTGGATCGCGCTAACGATACGGAAAAAAATGCGTCGCACGTGTAATGGTATACCCTGTGTCGATCGGCGATGCTGCCTTTCGTTCGGGTGTTGGGTTGCTTTTTATGGGTGTTTTTTTGGTTCGGTGGGCAGAATCGGAGGAAGTGCGGAAATTGTGCATCCTTTCAGAATTTTCATTCGGCGAAATAGTTACTTTCTTTCCTATTGGTAAATACAGGGTGGGGCCGATTCGTTTCTCGCCCTTGGGATCTACTGTAGACGTACAGGGTATTCGCGTATATTTTGACCCTTACCTACAGCGGTTATTAAGAAAGTTAGAAAAAAAGTTTAAATACAAAAGTTGTTTCGTTTTTCACGTATTATCTTTTAACTAGGTCGAAAAAAAAATTGAATGTCGTAAATTTGAGGAGACCAATGGAACATAATATTTTTTAATGGGACACCCTGTATAATTTTAGACACTGGGGAAAATAATGTTTCTCTGATCTCAAAAATATATATTTTGTTGACATTTGCACTGACAGTTTTCGAAATATTTAATATATAATGTTTACAATAGATCATAAAAAAATATTAAAAAATTAAAATATTGGAAAATATTTAAATAACTAAGGAGGTTACATCGAAAATCGTTAAATATTTTTTATTACTGTTGGTTTCTACTGTTAAATATTTTTAGTTCTTTGTATTTTTTGTATTTTTTTATTGTACTCGCTGTCGAATATTTCGAAAACTGTCAGTGCCAATGTCAACAAAATATATATTTTTGAAATCAGAAAAATAATGTTTACCCAAGCGTGTAAAATTAGACAGGGTGTCCCATTTAAAAATATTATGTTCAATTGGTTTCCTCAAATTTACGACATGCATTTTTTTTTCGACCTAGCCAAAAGATAATACATGAAAAACCAAACAACTTTTGTATTTAAATTTTTTTTCTAACTTTCTTAATAACCCCTGTAGGTAGGGGTCAAAATATAGGTGAATACCATGTACAGGGTGATTCACTTTCGAGTGTGTAACATGGGTATCTCGCTTATTATAAAAGATAGGCTGTAGGTTTAAATTCGGCAAAGTTGCGGAATTTTGTGGTCAATAAGTTGGCGTAAACAAAAGCCCCATATCTGCTTTTGTTTTTGAGTAAGAGGCAAAAAAGATTTTTTCCGGTTTTCGTTTTCTGGCCATAACTTCTATACTTTTGAAAATATTGGCTTATCGTTTTCACATTATTAGGACACTTTCTTGAGACAAATACGATGCTGTAAACCGTTTTTTAAAAAAATGTCACTTCTATTGTAAATCATCGTCAACTTTATTTTTTCTTATGGGTACCATATTAGTTTTTCTCATATTTGAATAAACCGATTTTTTCTAAATACAACAATATAATATATGTTAATATTTGCCTAAAAAATAAGGGCATTATGAAGGAAAATAGGTATTTTTTTGAAAATGTCTAGTTAGCCATGGCCATGACAGTCAGTTCTTGACAAACCACAAATGTCACTTATAATTGTTATAAACTGCATCTGTGGAGTACTTTTTACAATGACTAACGATGTATACAAACCGAAGAGAAACAAGATATTATAGATATTTATTACAGATGTAACAAAAATTTAAACAGAACGGTTGAAGAATATTTAAACACATATCCTGAAAGACGACAACCATGCAAGACATATATTACTAAACTGCAGTATAATTTAAGACATTATGGCAGATCCATACCTATTTCTTGGTTTAGAAAGACTGCCATAATTTCTTAAATTACAGTGCAGTTTAGTAATATATGTCTTGCATGGTTGTCGTCTTTCAGGATATATGTGTTTAAATATTCTTCAAATGTTCTGTTTAAATTTTTGTTACATCTGTAATAAATATCTATAATATCTTGTTTCTCTTCGCTTGAATACATCGTTAGTCAATGTAAAAAGTTGTCAATGTAAAAAGACAGATGCAGTCTCTTCAGAACCATCCACAACTTAATTTTTTCTAATTCGGCCACATTAATATTTTATGTCACTCGACAGCAGTTTTCCTTGTGAATTCAATGATTTATCATATGCTTTGTTTAATGTTCCATTAAATGTTCATTATTATTTTTTAATTTCTTGTTGTTTTGTTAATTGTTCCTTATTTTTGTTAATTAATTGTTATTTTTTTTATTTTACTTTTTCGTTATTCTTTTATTAATACATACAGACAGTCGCAGATGAGTTTGATGATGGTTCTACCCGTTCATGTGTACTTTTTTGTCTTTTAAGAATTTTCTGGTATAAGCCCCTTAGAACATCAAATAATTGAGCAGTAAATCATCCAACTTTGCCGTAATTTGTTCATTATTGTATATCACTTGTAAAAAACTAGTTGGTTCTTCCTTGTAGCTACATTTGTCGTGTAAATTCTAAAGATGAGATTGAAAAAATGATGCAATACTACGAGCGGGTTTCAGAGGCAAATATACTGTATATATGTTTATAATAAGTACCTGTCTGCTCATATAGACAATCGAATAAAATCATCATTGGTTATATACCTAATTATACCACTCCTTTCTAAAGCCCGTAAATGTTTGGGAAATACAGAATGATGGCTTCTATGTTGATAGATACATACAGGGTGATTGCTTGAAACCGTTCATAAGACGTATTGGGAGTTCTAACCATACTTTTTTCTCAAAATTTCAGAATATACACAGTAGGTCAATGCTCTATAAATATTTTTAAAATTGCTACACTTCTGGTTATACCGGAAATCGATAATAACATTGTTATTTTAAGTGAAATGATGCAACTTCTTATTGCATTTTTGGATACTACATATTATTTTAGGTTCCTATACTTGAATGCAACCATTTTTGAGAATCAATTTTTTTGTAAATTTTTTAATTGTACAGCGTGAATTATCTGCTTTGGCCATTTTGCAAATGGAAAAGCTGATGTTGACGTTAGTAATAAAGGGGCTATTAAACTATTTGGATATAATAATAAGAAAGGTAGAAAATAAATTAAAATTCTCGGTTTATAGAAAACCAACAACTTCCTACGCAATTATATCAGCAAGTTCGCAGCAGTCCTGGTAAATAAAAAAGTCGGTTTTCCATAGTTTAATACATAGACTTGTAATGTTTCCGCTAGAAAAAGCAAATTTTGAAAAAGAATTAAGTACAATCAAACAAATTGCAAGAAACAATGGATATAAAGAAAAACTAATGGATAACATGATAAAAAACAAAAGGAGGAAATTAATTCGTCGGGAGTTTTACAATATTCTGGAAAAAGAAGCCACCTATAGTTATATTAATCACGTCCCAGGTTATAGTGAAAAAATAGCTCGCAGATTAGAACGAAACAGGTGTAAAACGATTAGTGTCAACAAGCGTACTATTGGGAGGATTTTGATCAACAACAAAGAAAGGGTTAATAAATTAAAACAATCGGGAGTATATCAAATTAATTGCGTGGATTGTAATGCCGTGTATGTGGGTCAAACCGGTAGAAGTATTGAAACTAGAGTAAAAAAAAACATAAAAAATCCATACTTAATAACGCGAAAAATTCAGGGTTTTCGACGCTTTGTATAGAAAACAATCATTTTATAGATCAGAAAAATGTAAAGGTACTGCATCGTGAAAAGAAAGGAAAGCGCTTAGATCTGTTAGAACAATTAGAAATTAAAAAATCTTTAATTATAAATCCTTGCACTACGAATGATCAGATAGATTTTACACTTTCGCCCTTCTTAGAAAAGGTACTAAAAAGTCGGGCTTTACCAGATGGTAGGATCAATCGGGGGTAGGTGCTCGTAAACAAATAAATAACGAAAACGCGCTTGGAAATATTTAGTAGACATTTACTCTATTGAAAAAGGCCTAATTAGCCGAAATGCTAGTATATAGAGTGTTTTCTATATATTTCTTGTAACATCTAAATGATATCAATGTTTTTCTCAAAACAGCTATTTTTTCAAAACAATTATTAATAAAGGGGCCTTTAAACTTTGCACTGATATGTTCAATATTGGCAATTTTTCTACGGGGTGTCCAAAATATAATTTCGTTTTAGCGGTTTTAGTAGATTTATTTCTTTTCATACAGTTTGCTGAATCAAATTGTGCTTCGCCCTATGATAGCATTCCTTATTCATATTTTTAACCATTTTGCTGTTACGGAAATCTTTCCTTTGCTGCACTTATCTAAAATTAGTTACGAGTAAGTGTAAAGCCTCATAATCACATGGCTGTTGACACTGGTTATTCAGATCCACATTGTTTTTCTTTCAGAGAAGATCTGACACTTATAAATGTAGATCAGATCTTCTCGGAGTAGATCAGGCAGTTCAGAACTTAAGAACTATGATTAATGATGAATAGTTTTATGACTAGACCTACTTATGTACCCTCCTCTCTTCGCTAGTCAATGACTCATTTCCAGTTTTCCATTATATTATTTATATGAGAATATGAGCCTCCCAAAAATTTGGTTCCGATCCGCCCCTGGCGGTAAACAACAAAGGTAGAGTTTATTTACTTACTTTTATTTATATATACTTCCAAATTTAAATACCAAGAGAGATTTATCTAATTTAAAGTATATTAACAATGAGATAGGATATTACTGGAAATTAAACAACTAATATTCTGTTAAAATCGATAAAAAAAGTGTATGGAAAAGGCACAAGAATAAACAAATAATCAGAAGCATATCCTATTACTCGCTTTATTCCTTCCCGCAACCTCGATGCTCGGTTAACCTGAGATTCTATCCTGAAAAAGCCGGCTTGAAAAAAAAGACTGAAAATGATGACTCAAACGCTTAGAATTGAGATTCCAAGCAGCTTTGAACTTGATACTAAATTTTCAGCACCCTATATGTATACATTTAAACAACTGTTAATTACAGCTAGAAAGCTTAGACATTCAACAACTTCCCTTATGGTTAAATAGGTATTACTTTTTTAGAGAAATAATAGATTTTAAGTTAGGTAGGGAATTTCATAAATATCTACTTATTTAAAAAAAAATTATTTTTTCAAAAACGGCTGAGAATCCAAAAATGCAATAATATATGAGGTATTCCATTTAAAATAAGAAAGTTAACGGCAACTTCCGCTATAACCGGAAGTGTCACGAAAACGCCATAATTTTACTTGAGGAGTGTATACTCAAAACCCCAGTGCCCACATTTTCACTCTCTAAATCTAAGTAGCCTCTAGCATGTTCTAATGGGTGGTCACCGTCTAATACCCTGTATTTTTCAATAAAAACTAATTGTATACCGCTACCGGTATTTTCAGAAGTTGTTCTAAGTTTTTGAATAGCAACCTGTATACTTTTTTAAGTAATTGGATAGGTCTTAAATTCTTATATCACCAGTCATTATTCGATTTTTCGAATTATTCTTTCTAATTATTATTCTTGTAAAATTCAATATGGGGGTATTTTACAAATACGAAGAAAACATTTTTTCAAAACAGCTTGGTTAATAATTTCGAGAAAGAGTTTTCTGGAATAAAGCCTATCGCGTAATACATTTTAAGATATAATAGCCGATTAAGAATACTTACTCTGTTATGATGTCTATTTTAAATTTTGGTGAAAATTAAAATGTATAATTAAACAAAATTTCGTTGATTGTATAAATCATGCAGTTAACATTTATCTAATAAACTAGAAAATAACACAAGATTAGACACCAAGCTTGAACCCATGAGGTACGAAAAATTATTTCAGAAAGTATTGTACAACAAATTCCAGTTATCCATCGAGATTAATATTTATACCGGGCGTCACCGACGCACCCTACCCACTTCTTATATTTTAAATATATACAGAGTGACTCATTAAGAATGGAAACACTCGCGTACAAAATTTGTTTATGAACCGATTTGAACCGAATTTTTTTTAAAGCTCCAAAAGCTTTATGTTGATGCAAAATTTGAAGACGAAATTTTGATTTTCAAGGCCTATTACGAATTTTTTTTTAACTGTAAAATAGCAAAATTTTATTTGGCGATTTTTTTATAAAAAATCTGACTACACCACTGGATTTAGGAGCCCCTCGAATGCATTTCTACCAATTTTTGCGAAAAAAAGTTTGTTTCTAAAAAAGTTATGACAATATCGGCATCACCAGTGTTTGCCTTTGTCGGTGAACCTATTCTTTTAAAAATTAGAATAGAACCCAAAGTGAAACAAAATTAAACAACTTAAACATGGTGTAATTATTAATAAGAACCATAAAAACCAGTATACACAAAATAACCAACAATTACTCTAATATAAACAACAATTGATAGGTAAGTTCGTCAAATTAGTATTATTTCGTGGTTATTATGCCAAAACTTATATTACCTTCTTAGATAATAAATAACTACATTATAATTTTTTATTCAAAAAGTGTGAATCAATTTGACAAACTCCTTTTTCATTTTTAAAAATGTAATTTTCTAATCATTACATTTTTTAATTAATTTTTGTTATCACCTTTTTAGGAACAAACTTTTCTTCGCAAAAATTGGTTCAAATGCATTCGAGGGTCTCCTAAATCCAGTGGTGTAGTCAGATTTTTTATAAAAAAATCGCTAACAAAATTTTGCTACTTTTCACTTAAAAAAATTCGTAGTAAGCCTTGAAAATCAAATTTTCGTCTTCAAATTTTGCATCAACATAGAGCTTTTGGAGATCTACCTTTAAAAAAAAATCCGGTTCAAATCGGTTTAGAAACAAATTTTGTACGCGAGTGTTTCCATTCTTAATGGGTCACCCTGTATATATAAATTGGATAAAAAATGTATATTTTTTGTTGCTTTTTTCAATTAAAAGTATCGGTTTACTGAAATAATTGAAACTCCACATTCTTATTGTAAAATTTCCAAAAATTTGGCAAAGGGCTCCAAGACCTCCAATTTTAATTCGAAAGTAAAAATAAAAGCCTCCATTCAAACTCAAAACGAACCCGTTTGACACCATAATATTTTAAATAAGAAATGTACTTACGGTAACAATTAAATTTACGTATTAATATAAATAAATCCTTTTGCACAACAGACACCTCTGTCCACTTCGAGTCTATTTCGTTTTTGAAGTTGTCACGGAAGGACCACGAAAAAAATGATGACTTATCAAGATTCCTCATCTTTATATAAGTCAGATACAGAGCAACACAACAACGTAATACATTTCATTTGGTGGGTACACTGTAAAAAACCGACCACCCAGGGATTCATTGGAACCTTCTTTTCACTCGATTCCTGTTCCTCTGAGAGCTACTCATCAATAACTATTTGATTTTTTAACAAAGCAACGATTAACTTAGGTATTCGATGTTGTGTTGATACTTGAAGTTGTTTCGGATAATTAGCCAGTTTTGTAAAAATCAGTATGGAATATTTTTTATAGTATATTTTTAATATTATTTATTGGCTTATTTAACTGTTTATATATTTCTTTATATAGGAATTAAGCCAAAAAAGTTAACAAAGAGATAAATTATTAATGAAATTGTCAAATATTATGGTTCAATAAAGTTTTTAATTTTCCTAGTTACCTATAACCTAGGTACGCAAAGGAATAACTGTAGTATTTTTAGGATATGTCGGAAACAACTACTTTGCGTATAATATGCACCCCCGACATTGAATTATAACGACATATCTTCATATAGCCTCAACTTATTGTCGTTATTTAATACTTTTCTCTTTTTAATAGTGTTAAATAATGAAATATTAAGCAAGCATCTACATTACATTAAAAATAATTATTTTTGGTCACATCGGTACCTTTTGTATTGAAATTTAATGAAAAAAAGCGTAGAGGGCTAGGAAGCGACTAAAAAACGACCCTCAGACCTCCCCTGGAAGCCATTACCGCCGACAGCGGCTGTGGGCCCACTTCGAGTACCCTTGCTTTACCTTACATAAAGCTAAAGGGCCAGTTGGCTCCTTTAGAGGTGCATCCCCGGGTACACAACCACTCCTGACCTACCCCAAACCACCACCCAGGACGAGAGCGGCACTTGCCGCCCCCACCCGAGACAGACTACCCCCGGTGGGTTAGACATGCAGGCGAAAAAAGAAGATAAGACAGAAGAGCGCCATAAGATCCTACCCAGCCTTAGTTTTAGTTTTATGGGATTTTTTTGTGGTAATATATAGATGTCCTACCAAAAAAAATTCCATAAAGTTAAAACTTCTAAAATTGTGCATGATAAACTTCGATATGCTGTTAGCTATGTGAAATATCCAAAATTTGTATATAAATGCAGCAAATGAAATGTTGCCTATTGAAGTTTTTTAAAAAAGTTTAGGTTGATATCTGTAATCATTTTCTAAAGATCAAATTTTTAAAAAGCGCTCGCCTTTATTAGGATGAAGTATTACGGCGCGCTCAGGCTTATAGCGCGAATACTGGTGCCTCTATAGATGTCTACCCCTAGAAAGAGGACATCTTAGCGAGTTAGACCGACAATTTTACTCCACTAATACAGATAGCGCAGCGCTCGACCGGCTAGCTGCGGCGAGTAGTGGGGAGTGTCCAGTAATTTTACAAAGATTACAATGCCACTATTTAAAATACCTCTTAACTTGGTATATTTTTGAGAAAAAATCCATTTTCTGATTGGTCATAGCAAGTGCGGCCCCTAGCGGTCATCCTACGAACTTGAAAATAATTTACAGCGATTTTTCTTGTCCGATTTACTTATCAATATTTTTTCCCAAAGTTATACGATAAGTATAGTTTCTAAATTACAGCCGGCGTCCATTCTTAGTTGGCCACCCGGTAAAATAAGTTATATTACACAATAATATTCACCGTCTAAGAGACCACTTAAAGAACTTCGAATCAAATGTAGTCCTGTAACTGTAATTGTGTAATTTAAGTTTTTTTATTGTGCTGCTTTACAAACTTTTCTTCGTTTGACAGTTAACACAGTAAACCCGGTACGTAGACCTTCTCGTGGTGGCCAATCGACAATTCAATATATTGAGCAATCCTTCAATATTATACACAAACGATCAATATTATTGTACAATAAGTTATATTGCACAATAATATTGACCGTCTAAGAGGCCACTTAAAGAACTTTTCGCAGAAAACAATCAAATGTAGTCCTGTAACTGTAATTGTGTAATTTAAGTTTTTTTATTGTGCTGCTTTACCAACTTTTCTTCGTTTGGCAGTTAACACAGTAAACCCGCTACGTAGACCTTCTCGTGGTGGCCATCCGATAATTCAATATATTGAGCAATCCTTCAATATTATACACAAACGATCAATATTATTGTACAATAAGTTATATTGCACAATAATATTGACCGTCTAAGAGGCCACTTAAAGTACTTTTCACAGAAAACAATCAAATGTAGTCCTGTAACTGTAATTGCGTAATTTAAGTTTTTTTATTGTGCTGCTTTACAAACTTTTCTTCGTTTGGCAGTTAACACAGTAAACCCGCTACGTAGACCTTCTCGTGGTGGCCAATCGACAATTCAATATATTGAGCAATCCTTCAATATTATACACAAACGATCAATATTATTGTACAATAAGTTATATTGCACAATAATATTGACCGTCTAAGAGGCCACTTAAAGTACTTTTCACAGAAAACAATCAAATGTAGTCCTGTAACTGTAATTGTGTAATTTAAGTTTTTTTATTGTGCTGCTTTACAAACTTTTCTTCGTTTGGCAGTTAACACAGTAAACCCGCTACGTAGACCTTCTCGTGGTGGCCATCCGATAATTCAATATATTGAGCAATCCTTCAATATTATACACAAACGATCAATATTATTGTACAATAAGTTATATTGCACAATAATAATGACCGTCTAAGAGGCTACTTAAAGTACTTTTCACAGAAAGCAATCAAATGTAGTCCTGTAATTGTAATTGTTTAATTTAAGTTTTTTTTATTGTGCAGATTTATTAACTTTTGTTCGTTTGGCAGTTGACACAGTAAGCTCGCTACGTAGACCTTCTCATGGTGGCCACTCGACCGTTTGTAGTAACAGTGTACTACGCTACAAATATTTAAATAAATTCGAAGCAAAGGGTTCTCCATTAACGCATTTAAAGGTGTCTAGACGCTTTTTTATAAATATGTAAACACACAAAACGACATACATTTTTCATTTTACCAAGTCTCGCCTGCCCAACGTCCTTCTTCTGGTGTTGCCGACGAGGGGTTATTATTCTTAGTCCACCGCCACGGCGATGGTCCTCTATGCGAGCGCGATTTCGCTTTCTGCGGAAAAATGTAAACAACCGTTTACGTCATTGCCGGATTACAATAATAGTAAGTTTGCTCTACAACTGGGAAACTATAAATCCTTGATTAGAATCATTGCTATTAGATTTAGGTATTCAGTTCGTAGAGGTGGAGGTTTGGTTAACTGATTCCATCCATCTGATATGCCACAGCGCGGGCACTCGGATAACCAGTACGGCACTGAGACGACCGAATACGTCGAAACAGCTGTGTGTCGTTAAGTGTGTTTAAACAGTTCTTGTGGTGAGAATGCATTCACTTTTGTGTAGATTAGTAAACTGGACTGTAGAATTGAAGAAATACTTGATTATGTTTTTGTTGATGTATGTTGTATAAAAAAATACGTTAAAAAAGAAACTAAAATCATAGAAAAAATATCTTAAAAAAGAAACTAAACTCATAGAATGTTTTGATAGCTGCAAAAATTAAATAGGTACAGGGTATTCGCGTATATTTTGACCCCTACCTACAGGGGTTATTAAGAAAAAGTTGTTTGGTTTTTCACATATTATCTTTTGGCTAGGTCGAAAAAAATATTGAATGTCGTAAATTTGAGAAAACCAATTGAACATAGTATTTTTAAATGGGACACCCTGTATAGTTTTACACGCTTGAGTAAACATTTTTTTCTTGATTTCAAAAATATATATTTTTTTGACATTTGCACTGACAGTTTTCGAAATCTTTAATATTTAATGTTTGCAATAAATCATAAAAAAATATTAAAAAATGAAAATATTAGAAAATGTTTAAATAACTAAGGAGGTTACATCGAAAATCATTAAATATTTTTTATTTACAACCATATATGTAATGTTGTCTTTGCTAACGTCATTGAAGGTTGGGAAGTACCATATTACCTACCTCTACTTCCCGCCCTCATTTCCCCCCCTCATTTCCCGCCCCCTAAAATTTTGTGATCGTTAATATTTTTCTCATTTATTGCAAATGAATATTTTTTTATAAATATAACACATTGACAAATATTATAATACCTATTTAATGGCAAACAATAAAAAAACACAACAATGAACTAAAATACAACAAACTACTTATTGAAATTAATGGTTAAATTTGAATTATTGTAAGCGTTTATAGAAATATTTAGGCCAGTACCAGGGCTGGCGTCTCCAACAGTTGTCTCTTTGGTCGACAAATTAATTTGTTGTTGAATGACTTAGGTTTGTGAACTATTTGCCACAGCTTCAGCAGACATGGCACGTTTGGACAGCATACTGGCAGTTTTGGTTTTATTCTCCATTGAGCTATCCACATAACCTTCGGCCACAGTACCAGATTTCCATCCTCCCAGCCTTTTTAATTGAAGTACATTTGCACCACTGTTGGCAAGTAACGTAGCGGCGGTTCTTCTTAGAGCATGGCCTGTAAAGCCTTTCGAGTCCTCTAAATTCAAAAAAGTAGCAATTTTTTGGGAAAAATTAGCTATTGTATTGTGCCCAATTGGTTGATTTCTCGCTATTCCTCCTCTAAGCTGAACAAAAAATCTATCGATTTCTATGTTTTTTCTCAAGTTTATATAGTCTCGAATGATCTTCACCCATACTGGATCAGTAATGAGAAATGATCTACTTATATGTGT
This sequence comes from Pogonocherus hispidulus, assembly GCA_963924545.1. Classification (NCBI taxonomy): domain Eukaryota; kingdom Metazoa; phylum Arthropoda; class Insecta; order Coleoptera; family Cerambycidae; genus Pogonocherus; species Pogonocherus hispidulus. Next base: position 50,832,491 of record OZ004697.1, read on the forward strand.
TTTGGAATCTGGAATCTCAACCGAAATTTTTTCTTCAAAAAAAGCAACATCCAACATTTTCATTTTCACTAATTCGTCCGTCCGACAAGCTCCAGATACGCCTATTATTAATGCGACCTAAAACAATAAGAAATATATAATACCATAATAACTGTGCACTTGTATAGGCTCAAACACGATTTTTTTTTTTTAAATACTTATATAAAGATCATGAATATCTTACCTTTATTGGTAGAAGATTATTTAGAGCTTTGTTTAAAAAATCTTCTATATTTTTCCTATAAAATACGTTCGATTTCTTGGGCCTAAAGCTCACATTTTGTCGTTTTAGGAAGGCCAACAGTTTCCTATGTTTCGAAATATCAGTTTTTTCTTCAATTTCTAGCATCGTTCGTATCATACTGTACATTGCCCACAAAGTGGACGGCTTCTTTTGTCTAGTTTGTTCTCCAAAATATGCTAAGAGTACACTTTCGGAACTGGTATTCTTCACCTTTTTTTCTTCGCACCACTTCCTATATAATTCAATAGCTTTTAGGTAGCGATGCTTACTTTTTTCTGGCACCAAGCCGTGTGTTGCTGCGTCAGCAGCCTGTCGTATTTCTGGCGGGGTACAATCCATCAATTCTTCATCGGAGGACATTTTTCAATTTATTATTCACGAACTTCCATCCATAGATAAAAATATACAAACTTCCATCCGACTTTATCTGACATTTATTTATATTGGTGACAGTTGTTTACCATCACATAGCAACGGTAACAAAATATGTGTACCTGCTTGTTTATTCTGAGAAAAATGTCCGCTTCGTAATTTTTTGTTAAACGTTATATTTTAGGTATGTTCAGAGTGAAACAAAGATTTATTAATTTTGATCGAAATATAATGGTTGTAAATAAAATAGTATACAAACCTCGGTAGGAAGTTTCATTCCTGTCTCGAGATTATAGCTAATCTAACTAACTAATCTCTCGACAGTAATGAAACACTTCCCACCTCGGTTTGTAATGTACTATTATTACTGTTGGTTTCTACTGATAAATGTTTTTAGTTCTTTGTAGTTTTTGTATTTTTTTATGGTACTCGCTGTCGAATATTTGGAAAACTGTCAGTGCAAATGTCAACAAAATATATATTTTTGAAATCAGGAAAAAATGTTTACCCAAGCGTGTAATATTATACAGGGTGTCCCATTTAAAAATATTATGTTCAACTGGTTTTCCTAAATTTACGACAGCAATTTTTTTTTCGATCTAGCTAAAAGATAATACGTGAAGAACCAAACAACTTTTGTATTTAAACTTTTTTTTTAACTTTCTTAATAACTCCTGTAGGTAAGGGTCAAAATATACGCGAATACCCTGTACCTATTCCACTTTATTTATGCCGTCATGTTGATTTAATTATTGAAATTCGTAAATCGCTGCCCTGAAAACCTCTCATTCCGATTTTCGTTGCGGAATCGGACCATCAATGGCAACATTTGTCCGCCAAATTAGCGGTTTTGAATGTTTAATTTTCAACCAAAATCAGTTGGTGCAAACTTAATGGTGAAAAATACGAGATCAACATATTTTATATACAGCCAGTTTTAGATACAGGGTGGCCTAATAGTGTGGCAAAGTTCCATAACTCTTATGCCGTAACAAATAAAAAAAAATTTGTTTATATTTTGTTCGTAGTAAATTGAGCACCCTGTATCTCTTTTAAGAAAGTAAATAGTAGATCATTTTTAGCTCCATTAATTCTGCTATATGATCTAGTTTTTCTTTCTATAGAATTTTATTCAAAATAGCTTTGCTTGTGGGCAAATTTGATACAGGACAAATCAAAACTAGCAACCGCAGTTTCCTCAATTTTTTTAAATGAAACACACTATACCTAATTGCGGTAATCAACGGTTTTTGAGATATTTAAGGTTAATAATTAATTAATTAATTTTTATTGCATTCTTTTGCACCAAGTATAATATTAAAAAAATAGTTTTTATTGAAGATCGCTCCCCGTCCCTTATTCTACAAGAGGCGAGCTTTTACATTTTTCCTTTTTTATTAAAATCGGACAAAGCGTTTCTGAGATGGAGTCTCTTAAAAATTACGAAAAATGTAGCTGTTGACTAATTTTGTGAACAGTTTATTACCGAAATTCTCGGTTCATTAGGAAAATTTTTAAAAATTCTTCTACATCTAAAGAAAATGAGAATTTATAGTATAAAAATATCTCAAAAACCGTTGCAATTAGGTATATGGAATGCTTCATAGAATAGAATGAATCGTGAGATACCTCAAGAAAAATCATATACAAATATAGGGTGTTTCATTTATAAAAATTTTGAAAACTGCGGTTGCGAGTTTTGGTTCGCCCTGTATACAAGTAAAGCTATTTTGAAGGAAATTTTATAGAAAGTAAAACTAGACCATAGCATAATTAATGGAGGCAAACATTATCTAGTATTTATTTTCTTAAAAAAGATACAGGGTGCTCAAATCATTGCGATTAAGATACAAAAATGCTCATATCTTCTGAACTACTCTGTATAATAGTAGTAAACCCTGTATTGGCGAATTCGGAAAATTGATCCGAATTCAAATATGAAATAAAAAATACGCCATTCCATTTGAAAATGTTTTTGATTTTGATATGACCCCGGTTTATAGAGCATCCTATATGCCTGTACATATTTTTAAAATGTGCGTCCTCTTAGGGCTCTATGAGATCCTAAAATATTTTTTTTTGTTTTTTACGTCATACGAGTATGGAACTACCCTACATTATTGGGCCACCCTGTATATTCAACTGCTACTAAATAATCTGTATTGCGAGTCTAGTAGTTGGTGGGAGTATTTTTGTATAGGAGTGCATGCACCTTTGAAATCAAAATATTAATAAAACAGATCTATAAATATATGTTACTATAAAAAACCACACTACACTAGTGTGTGTTAATACACAGGCCAATAATTCTATCATCAACAGAGTAAAACCGAGAAAAACAGTGAAATAATTTTCTGAGTAAATATTTGTATAAATCCCTAAGGTATAATCCATATTTCTTTAAAGTGTAATTTCATGTATACATAACTTATCAACTTGGAATCTTCTTGAAGCAATGGAATCAATCACCTACTTTATTTCGATGTGGCCTTATTGGATACTAAATAATACAGGGTGTCCCATGGTGACGGTCCATTAGAAGTATCTAGAGAACCAATTAAGCTATTAATTTGAAATTGAGGTGAAGTCAAAGTTTCGACCACTTCCGGTTATACCGGAAGTCGACATTAACTCAGTTATTTTAAATGGGACACCCCTAAACACATTTCATGTAGGATGTCCTCCTATACCTATCTTCAACTGTTTTGGAAATATTGACAGGTGAATATTGACATTTTGCAACTTTGACTTTCTTAAAGACAAAAGAGGTCACTGCTGTTTGTCAATTTGACAATAATTTGTCATACAGATAGTAGCACAGACCCAAAGAGGGCACTACGGTGTGTTTCTTACCACTACTAACTAATATCTTAAAAATAATAAGGTTACTCCTTTGCATACCTAGGACAATGGGTAACGAGGAAATATAGAACTTTATGGAACCATAATATTTGATATCTATATAATTTCATTAATAATTTATCCCTTAGTCATCTTTTTGGCTTAATTCCTATATAAACACACATTTTTCTAACCTTGTATGAAAAATGGCGTGATCTGTTGTTGTTATGACATAGCATAGGTACTGGATTGACAATAATGCAATTATAATTTGATGTCTGTGCAATGTTTTGTAAGCGTTAATTCTCACTATTGTTTATGCAAAATTATATTAATATGTTTATACTTTTACCTAGTATCCAATGTTATTGTTACATATTAAAACAAGTTGATATACACACTTCCACTTAATCTACTCGTAGAAGTGAGAGGTTGTTAAAAAATAATGCCGATTCAATACAACACCTGGGAATACGCGTATTAATATAAAAATTTAATTTTTATTTATCCATAACTAACAATATTATATTTTAAGTTGCATCAAATTTGCCCGTTTATTATTATGATGTAAAATTTTAATAATCCATATACATATATTAAAACGCGTCGATTCTGTTTCGTTCTAAATTCCGTCGCCAAATCGACAAAGTTTCTAAGCTATAAGCGATCCCCACGGGCGACCGAAGATCGCTCCGAGCCTTTAATCCTATGCGTAGGCCCATTTTCGTCTCGTTTCCTACGCCTTTTCCTAATTTAAACGCCTTTTCAAAAAACCTCTGTAAAATTTTCGTCGATCGTCGTTCGACGAGAGAGATGTGGCTTCACGGGAAAGTTCCGTCCTTTCTCTAATTCTTTGAGATTTTTTCGAGACCGTACGTCGAGTCCTTCTACATCTATTTCGTCTTTGAAAATCTCGAATCGCGTCCGTCTCAACTTCTTTCTCATTTTATCTGCCGATGTGAGATTGAACTAACAACAAGCCCCTCCTATGAAAACTGTCAAATTAATAATTAAACTTCAGATAGTTTATTTTCCTATGAGAAATATTGCTAACGGAATCAATAGTACTAACTGCCAAACACTTCTGATTACCAAAATACTGAAACGAAATGCTTTTCCAATTAGAATATCGCTAAAAATTTATTTTTCAGGTTAAACAGTTTATATACCTACTTAACTGTCTCAGCGTCAAACAATAACGAGTGACGAGGTGGCGTAATGGTATAAATCGCAGGATTTCAAACATCGTAATGCTGATTTCGTGAGTTCGAATCACGCTGAAGGCAAATCTTTTTTTTACTTTTTAATTCTAATTATTTATTACTATTAGTGTTTAGTTATTCTGTTTCATTGTCCGTAGTTTTTATTCTTTTCTATTCTTTTCTATTCTGCAGGTAAAGTTTGGAATTAATTCGTTCATTTTGGCAGTCTGTAAAATTCATCATTTTAGCTTCAAAAGTGAATATCTTCTACAATATTAATTTCCTGCAACAATTATAACAATAATATATTTTTTAACGCCGCCGTTACACCTTTTCGAAATTGATAAAAATGTTTACTAAAAAATTAATTCTACTTTCGGCACTTAAAAAATGATGATGTTTTACTATCAAGAATAGAGTACCGTTACAATTCATCCAAATATTATTAAGAATAATCGTTTAGTATAATTACATCATCATTCCAGATACAAAATTTCTTTAATATGTATTTTGTTAAAAACAATATTATTCTAGATGCTTTTGTCACCCGAAGGGTGACAAAACAAAATTATCTTTACACAGCGGTCATTGCCACGTTGGTGGTTTCAAGTTTCAAATACTTAATGTTGCACAATTTTGCCCAATTGTTTGTTACTCAGACTTCTTCCGAAAGGCAACAGTGACGATATTTCTAAGGATTTTCAACGTCCAAATTAAGATTTTATCATTTTTTATCGATCCGTTCTGATTCCATGAAACGGCTATTTGGCAAATTCGTCCTTCAACCTTCCCAGAAGGAAAAGTTAAAACACTATATATAATGTGTCAATTACAATATTCATATTTTGGTCACGGTGTACCTGTGTAACGAAACGAAGAAAAAAACGATCAGTTCACAGGAACTACTGATGACTGGTAAACACTTCAATACACTTCAACACAGTCTCACAATCGTGATTTAAAAAAACTAATTTAAATAATAAGATGTATATCTACAATTCCCGTAACACTCTATTAAAGGAAGCAAAACAACAGACAACTATTGCCTAGGTTAGGTAACCTGTCTGCATCGCTAAAAACTTATACAAGGTGGCCCCTATATACAGTCATACAAGGGAAACTTAACCCTGCCCCTATAATTATAAATATTAGAATTAGAGAGTCGATTTCTGTTCTTGAGGGAGGGGCATCTTTGAGTCAGGCGAACTTGATCCCCCTAAACTAGTGTTGGGCGATACTCTGATATGTATCGATACTGTGTATCGATTCGTATCGTATTGAAAAATATCGATTCTTGTATCGTATCGAATCGGAAGAATCGATATTTGAAGTATCGAATAGGTATCGATCCGACTTTTTTTAGAGTTGAAATTTCTGTTCGACAATTCAACATTTTACGTTGATTTAAATAATGAATTAGTAGTTAATTATTATTCTTAAAAATATCTGATTAGAGAATTAGGTGGTGCAGGTGGTGTAAAAAAAAAACAACAAAGTAGTATGTGAATAATTTAAATTTATTGCCTCTTAAAATGCGGTACGCTTGCAGTGCTTTCGTAAAGTAGTGAATAAATTTATTATTTCATAAATACCCAATTAAAAAAAATCGTTTGGATCCGTCTATTTTTTATTTATTTCGCTCTTATTTACATATATTATACTTAATTTTTTACAGGGTGGTTCAATCAAGCTACGTCGATAAAAACTTTAATATTTAAATAGGACTGCTCTAGAAGAAAATATACATTGGTTGCTATGATACAGAGTCTTTCTCCAACACATCGCTCTTATTTCACACGTTTTTGGAAAAATCTCCCTAATTGTCATAGATAAACCCATCAAATAATATATCACTGTTCGTAAATGAGAGTTATTCTTTCTAAATATGCAAAAATACAGAGTACCTATCCCATTTAAAACATGAAGTTTATATTGACGTAAGGTACGTACCTTCATTGAGCCACCCTGTCAAAAAAATTTTTTAATTGGGTACTTTGTGAAAGATCTAATTTATCCACTACTTTACGAAAGCACTGTATACACTACATAAAATAGGAACTCAAAAATACTTGAGATAAAAGCAAAGTGAACATTCTTGAGTTTGGCACATAAGAAAACTACTAATTATCGTCTCAATTTAATATTCGATACAGGTTATTCGATACCTACATTCATTGGATCGATCCACTGATAGATCGTAAGGAGAAATATCGATACAAAATATCGAGTATCGTAACTTAAAATATCGATACTCAGAAGTATCGATATGTATCGCCCAACACTACCCTAAACCTTAGCACATCATTTCAAAGCCCTCTCCATTGCGAATACACTGGTGCTTCGTTTTTGGGAATCGGTTGAGATTTGACAGAGTTTTTGGCTAAAAACGAAAAGTTGATAAATCGACACTCGCGTACTAATTTCTACAGAAATACCCACCAATAAGAAACTTTTTATCTACTATACGCGATTCTGGCCAGGCAATACGCTACCTACTGGGGGCATGCACAACTAACGCGTGGGAATTTGGTTCAGTTTTGCGTATGTATGTCTATTATGAATTTTGAAATATCCGTTGTTATATTAGTTAATTGCTTTGATTAGATATGAATCATTATTGTTGTGAGCGTCATTGTTCCTCTTGGACAAAGAAAAACCCCGAGATCAGTTTCATACTTTTCCAAAAGCGGGAAAATCTGGAGCTATCGTGCAAACTATAAGTAAGTTGGGCATTAAAGAGTTACAGTAGACAAGTATGGATAAAGAAGCTAAAGAACGCAAAGTAGAGTGTGTGCACTTTACTTTTCTCTAAGAATGACTATTTCCATAAAGGTATGTATGCCGTATGTCCAATAAAGAATTTGACATATTTTGATGTTAAGTTTCTTTTCAGATTGAACGCTCGAAAAATATTGAAATATATTTTAATTTTATATCACTACTTACCCCTCTCAAAATAGATTTACAAGTTTTTTACCTGGTTTAAAGTTCTCGACAACAAATCCTTGATGAATACAATTTCAAACTTCAGTGTCAGGGACCGCAGGTTAAAATGAATCGCGTATAGGTACAACCGCATAACTTTTCTGATGCGTCAATCAGTTTACAAAAAAAACAGTCTCAAATTAAAAAATCTGAAGCAAAACAAAAACAAGTTTTATTTAATGTATTGCTCAAAATAACTCCCGTTAATTTGCAAACAATAATACAGTCTGTTTTCAAATTATGTTCGAACATTACTAAAGACATCCGACGTTATTAATCGACATTCTTCCACAATTCTCTGACAATACCTCTAGTGTTTCAAGCTGCGTGGCGTACACTGGCCGATTTCAAATGGTCCCACAGGAAAAAGTCCAAAGGAGATAGATCAGGTGATCTTGGTGGCCATTCGACGGGATCTCTTCAACCAATCCAATGTCCTGGGAAAGGGTTATCCAAAAATTGCCGCACAGCAACAGCATAGTGACGGGGTGCGCCATCTTGTTGGAAAGTTATTTAATTTTCTATTAAATTGTCGTTACTTTCTAAAACTTCTGTTATCATAGGGTGAATCGTGTCTTCTAATAATTGTAAATAGGTGGTCCCATCGAGATTTCTTTGAACAAAAAACGATCCAACAAGGTGGTTGCCCAAAATTCCGGCCCAAAGATTCAATTTTTGAGGAGTCTGAGTATGAAATTCCCTAATTAAATGAGGATTAATATCACTCCAATAGCGACCATTGTGTCTATTCACTTCGCCATTCAACATAAATGTACATTCGTCTGAAAAACACGTATTGTAGAGAAGATTTGGGTACAGTAGAAGTCGCTCACTAAAATATTTGCAAAATTGTGTAGGACGATCAGAAACATCTTCATGTAACTTTTGAATCAGCATCATTTTAAATTCGATGAGAACTTGAACTGAATACGCCAGAAGCTTGAGACACCGCTTTGATCCATTGATTATTGTCCATCTGCAAGTGACCGAAAACTGCCATTAATGGTCTTTTCGTTGAAAGACCCTGTATATACAAAAGCGCTATTAAATTTATAAATAACAACCTAAGGAATTTTATATTATCTCTTTCATAGTCAAACTCAACTCCTGAAGATATTTTTGAACTGTATGGGCCTAGGCAACGACTTTCTACACCTATTTCAATGTATCAATAAAAGAACAAGTACAAATGTGTAAAAATATAGAGGGTGTTTCGATATGAAGACACAGTGAATTGTTTTAAGTGTGACAACCACTTTAAAACAATTAAGTAGCTGAGAGTTTGTATTTTTTAAGTGAAAGAGAGTTTAAGGCACTTTACATTTTGTTGGACCACCCTGTAAAATGCGTTCAAGGTAACTTGTTGCAAATATTCTTTACCCTTTTCCAAATATATGTCAGCAGCTAATGCATATTTTTTTATTTCCTTAATCCCCACCAACAGAAAATATAGCCTCAATAGCTTTCACTATGGGGATCGTTTCGCTTGTATACTTCCCGAATCCTTAGCTTTGACGATGACATCACAGCATTTCACGCAAGCATCGGAAGATTTTCCACGGTCCACGACATAAATTTCCATTTTTATTCAAATTGAGTATTGCTAGAACCGTAGGTGACTCGTGAGGTATCTTTGAAATACAAATAGTTAGTAATAACTCATTAAAATTTATACCTGTATATTGATTTTGAGGAAAAGAATACTTAGAAGAACAAAAGACACTTTTCAAAGCATTGGGAATGAGACAGCTAACAGCAACTGAAGAAAATGCGGGAAAGATTAGTTTTACCGTTGAGTGACGAAGTTTTTATCACTCAACGGTTTTACTAAATCTTCGGAGCGTACACATTGTAGGTATCTAATAACAGTAGCAAATATCATCTCGGAAAGTAGCAGAAATTATTGTCGTAGGTATAATCTTGAATAAAAGGACAGAATGAACAAAACACCACATTTAAAAATAATATTCGTATATTATTTACCTTCGTATATACTGCCAAATAGTATAAAATTAATTAAGCATCCTTAAAAAATACCTTACACCGGTTTCCCATCTCATTTGACTAATGGCAATTAACATGGGCTATTACATTTGATTGAATTTTATATTCCCAGGGAACACTATGAGAAATATTGCTAACGGAATTGATAGTACTGACTATCAAACACTTCTGATTACTAAAATACTAAAGCAAAATGCGTTATTAATTAAAACATCAATAAAAATTCGTTTTAAGTTAATAGATGTAGTTTACATGTTTGTGTTAGCGCTTATAATTTTAAATCATCTGGTGGGACCAACTGATGGAACACCAGAAACAACTTTTTTGTAGAGATTCAAACACCTTGTTTATTTTTCCTATTAATGCGTCCGAGCCTGCCGATGTCTGCGCCACTGCGTTCTGTCTCTTTTATAAAAATATGCGTGCGGTAAAAACAGCGTATTTTTAACGCCAAAGCAAAAGTTGGCTGGTCCGTAAATATCTGGGTTTTTGACCTTTTTATGTGAAATTCCATATTACCGAGATGAATTATTCGGCAAGAGACACCTCCGAGTTTATTTTAGACGACCAAGACATTTAAAAATCTTAACAAGAAACGGGTTACTACAGGACATGGTTAGCACTTCTGATTTATTTGAACAGCGAATGCTTAGCGGGACTGGCATTTTTTCGAGCTGATCTGCAAGACGGTTTGTGGTATGAATAAAAACGAAGAACCTGCTACCACTACGAGTATTAGTATATTCTACGTAGTATTTACTTCAAAACGAAGGATTTACTAATTTCCGGTAGTATCTACTTTACTTGACATAGAACACGCTTCACTACAAAGTATATATACTCCATATTATGAAGTATCTACTTAACAAGTGTAGTACATTCTTTGAAATGTGTAATACTTACTTCCGTCACACATACGCCGCACGCCGGGCCCTGGCTAACGAGAAAAGATATGTTTAAAAGTGTTTGGAAAACGGTTTCACTTTTGTATGTATTTATAACATCAACACTCCTTTAAGGATTGATACATAAATTAAACAAAATACTTCCGAGACAATATGTAGAGATTCTGTCATCGTATATCTCAGGCAGACTTTTCAGAATAAAACAGGAAGATGAATATTCTGACCTGAAAGATATAAGAGCAGAAGTGCCCCAGGGTAGCGTTCTTGGCCCTATCATTTACCTGCTATATACTAGTGATATGCCAGTACTAGAAGGGACCACTTTTTGCTGACGACACTGCACTTCTTGCGGTGGAATATCCACTAGAAGACTGCAAGTAGCTAGCAACACAATACTTGATTGGACCAAACAATAGAAGATCAAGCTAAACGAGCTCAAATCAACTCATGTTAACTTTACCAACAAAAGACTAGTTAACCCTCCGTCCTTGGATATTAATGGTACTATTGTACCCAATGAGAATAACGCTAAATACCTAGGCATGACCCTGGATGCCAAGTTCCGGTGGAAAGAACATGTGAAGAAGAAAAGAATCGAACTTGGTTTGAAATATAGACAGTATTATTGGATGCTTGGAAGAAATTCTAAGTTGACAATACATAATAAGATACTAATTTAAAATCAGATCTTAAAACCAGTTTGGTTATACGGTATTCAACTTTGGGGTTGTGCCAGAAATAGTAATATTAAAACCATTCAGACTTTCCAGAACAAAGTGCTGCGTAACATAGTAGACGCTCCATGGTACATACGCAACTCCGACTTGCATCGAGACCTTAACATCCCAATGGTTAAAGATGAGATCAAAAGGTTTGTTGGCAGACATGAGGCCAGCCTTCACCTCCACATCAATGCAGAAGCTCTTCAGCTGCTGGACAACCAACAACTTGTGCGAAGATTGAAGAGACCCAAACCATTTGAGCTGGTGTAGTGTGCTGTGTAAAAACAGGACATAGTGCGCCAGTGAAATTGTTAAAAGAAAACAATCTAAAGGACGTCGTTGGATGAACTTTAGTTAATAAATGTTTAGTTTGTAAGATTATTAGAAGAAAATTTATGGTTGGTCATCAGACCAGTTTTAATAGAAATAAGATTCTCCAACAAAGAATGTTATATAGAAAAAAAACACTCCTTTAAGATGTCTTTGGATGAAGGAAGTGTGATAGAAGAGTAACGAGTAATGAGAAAGTAACGTTTTCCCTACGAAACCTAGATGAAAAATATAAAATATAAATTGGAGTATAAATTTTATTTCTACGTATTTGAGCCATTTTTAAAATAATCACTTTGTAGCACGCACGGTGAAGCTGCTATGATATCAACTTCGCTAATGACGGAGCAAATACTTTAGTTGTTGTTAAAATCGAAGTATCTACCAGTAAAAAGTAGATACTTTAAATCGTAGTACGTGCTACTTACTATAACGTTTAGGATAATGCTATTATTTTTAGCATTTCCGCAAAAATAGAAGGGAGTAGGTACTTCGAAATGTAGTATCTACTTCGTTTTAAAGTAAATACTACATAGAATATACTAATACTTGTAGTAGTAGCAGGTACTTCGTTTTTATTCATACCACTCAGTGACAAGGAATCAGCGATGAAATAAATCTTACGTTTTCAAATAGATTCCACATTGAAAAATCCAGCGCATGCTTCATAATTTGTAACAATCTTAAGTGGGTCGTTCAACGCAGAAATCCTTGGAGAAGAGTTGGAAGGTTAAGAAGAATAGAGCTGTATATTGTTTATGGGTGGCTTCAAAACCTATAAAAAACCAGAGCTGTTATTTTCATATTGAAAATTACATTTGCCACTTCAACCTGGTACAGATATCACAGAATCAAATACGAGTAGTAGTTTTACTTCGTGAGTTTTATTTCATGACAGGCGATTATCTGCTACGTGATAATTTACGTTGTTACTAGAATAATGAACAGTATAATAATGCAAAAATGGTAAATAATTAGTAATCAATTATTTAGAAGAGTTAATGCACTCTGGTGTCAAAGCGTTGCTGATTAATAATAATTCTCATAATAGTTCCCGGCGTGCTACGTCGACATTTCGACGTTCAATAACTCCAGAAACATGAGAAGAACATAATGTGAAGCAGTTAAAAATCCACCATACCTATAAAAATAATTAATTAGTGCTTGAATTCATTATTCGTCAAAAGATATTTCTACTCATAATTAAGCAAAGCAATACAAAACGAAAATCACCTATTAATAATAATAATAATAATAATGATAATAATAATAATAATAATAATAATAATAATAATAATAACCGGTCGATGGATTTCAACAAATAAAAAAGTAATAATAATAATAACAACTCGACATAGAAACACGCAAAATGATGCATCTCGATAGAAGTTTGCATCCTAGGTAGTCAGTTCCACGGTTGTACTTGCCAAGACATTGGGGAGGCCGTGGACTCTTGAGTTTGAAGTGTCTGCACAGCAGAATGGTACTGGATGGAGCCTGCAAGGTAATCAGGAGTTCGGATCCCCTCATCTGCATGGTCCAAGACCATGAAAATGCAGGGGTTGGAGCATTTCTATTTAAGGCAGCACGAAGTTGGTGAACTCGGTCTAATCTTCGACGCTGAACGGAGAAACCCAGACTCTATCACCCAGCTGGAACCCGTTCAGTTGAAAGCCCAAGTTAAAGCTGCAGAAGGTCGTAATCTTCTGCAGTTGCATAAGGATAAGCCATTGCACGGTGCCTTCTGTAAGAGCCTTGAAGACCATGGCTTATCCGAAAGGCTGACCTTTGCTTTTTTAAAGTCAGCGGGGCTTAAGTCGGAGACCGAGAGCTCCATAATGGCTTGCCAGGGTGATATATTTGACACCCTCGTCTATCGAACCCGTGTCATGCGTATGGAGGTTCCTGATGTCAACTGCAGGGCCTGCCATAGGGCGCCGGGGACAATTATGCATCTGATCTCCGCTTGTCCGGCATATGCAGTCTCGGCCTATATCCATAGACACAATGCGGCTTTACGAGTGCTTTACTACTTTCTACGTCACTCGTATGAGATAGACGATCCACCAGGAATGAATACGCTCCGGGGGATATTGAGTTCGTTGTGGGGAATGAGAAGTGCCGAATTTATTGGAACTACCCATTTCCCACGCTACTAGTTGACATTTATAGATTTCAAAATATAATTGCATTTCTTAAACGAAAAAATGAGCGTTATATTCCAAAAAAGGCCAAGGTTTTAACTAAAGAAGAGGTTGAATAATTTCTGTTAGACGCTCCTGATGACCACAGATTGCTTGCGAAAACAATATTGGTTAACTATAAGTAAAGGTTGAATCAATTAAACATATTTGACAGTTTTTAATTGCCAGGAAAGTCAGTTTACCAAAATAAGGTTGAATCAGCAAGTGCTGCACATGACTCTATTGCGTTAAAACATTGAAACAGGCCATTAAAATACACCGCCGCCTAGATTGACTCCGTTTTAACTCAGATTATCTATAGACGGCGATATTAAAACAGATAAGAGGTAAGAATTTTCGCGGGTAGCGCGATTTAGCCGTTAATTGCGTCATTATACTCATCTTTATCGTCATGGCAACCTAACAATATTCCACGTCGTCATGGAAACGTATACAATTTCACGTGATTGACGTTTGACCGCTAAACTTTTGTAAACCATACAAAGCATCGAGAAAATGGAAAACTCGGGCCACTTGGGCAAGCTAGAAGAAGAATTCAACAATTTCATGTTTAAAGTGAATGAAGTCTCTAGTATAATGCAAAAGTTGGGTTCGAAAGATAAGGACCTACAAAAAATCGGCGACCTAGAGGCGCAAAAGTATCTAGGTGAGAGTGGGGAAACAGTTTTGGAGAATCTGGATGAAGAAAATGTCCAATTGAAGATTAAAAGTAATAGGACTATTGTGAATAGAAAGGCGTTAGAAAATGATAGTAAGGATGCCGCCACAATGTCTCAAGGTAGGTATGTGTTGAATATATAAAAAATGTATTGAATTCTCAATATTTTTTTTTAAATTTGTAGTTACAAAGTGATTTTATGAACTTGCTCCAAAAAAAATTTTATAAGTCAAATTTGAAAAACTCTCCTCTTTATATTTGAGTACATTTTGAATGTCCTCTGTGTCATGTTTTTATTTAAGCACGAGTTGGAATGCCTAACTGAGTAAAAATGTATACTTTCAGAGGCATTTATGGAGGAAATTTCAAAAGATGCGGAAAAAAGGTTCAAGGACAAACTGGTAAGGAAGGAGAAAATGGAGACGTTCAAGAAACAAGCCACGTTGGCATTTAGGAGGGGTGAATATGAAAAAGCACTCACTTTGTATAGTAAGGTAAATCTTCCCCAAATTCATTCAATAGTTAAAGACACTAATTTTAGGATAACTAATTT
Organism: Pogonocherus hispidulus; assembly: GCA_963924545.1. Classification (NCBI taxonomy): domain Eukaryota; kingdom Metazoa; phylum Arthropoda; class Insecta; order Coleoptera; family Cerambycidae; genus Pogonocherus; species Pogonocherus hispidulus. The sequence goes on from OZ004697.1 coordinate 50,847,550, forward strand.
ATATGTAGTGTGTCAATTGATGTAGCTGTTTCTTTTATGCCTCGAATATTTGCATCTAATCTTATCTGAAAAATTTTCTAGAATTCTATAAATACACTGGGAAAAATGTTAACACATAACAAATTGACCATATTTTTAATTCATTGGATTAATCTGTACTGGCATTGCTTTTTCAGGCGATTGAGCAAATAAAAGACAACTGCCTGCTCTACAATAACAGGGCTCTCACATACATAAATCTGAAGTTGTATGACAAAGCCAAAGAAGATTTGACAAACTGGGCGCTGAGACTAAACGAAGACTGTTTGAAATCTTGGTTATTGCTCGCCAAGGTTAATTTTTTGAGTAACGATCATCAAGAGTTTAAAAAAGCTGTTGAAGAAGCATTAGCGAGGAACCCAGATAGTGAGGTTTTTATCAATGGTATTTTCTTGATAGCTATTTAAAAGTAACAAATAATGTACATACGTCCATTTTTCAGAATATGTTGAAAAGTTGCAGAAAGGGGATGATGTTTGAGGGAATAAGTTCTCACAGAAGATAAATAATTATTAATACTAAAATAAAAGTTTAAAACGATGAATGTACCTATGTCTCTTTTATTTCATGTTATTTTCTTTTTTATTACTATTAGTTAATTTTTATTGCACATAAACATTATTAGTCCATTCTTCATCAGAAACTAAGATTTTCCTTTTTGCCATGTTGTCTCTTCAGTACTTTCCATATTTTCAATAATTTCTCCTCCTGTATTTGCATCAGATACATTACAATCTCTTTTAGAAATTTTTAATATTAATAATAAAATACAGTAATAATCATAAATTAATATAGGTACTACCTTCTAGGTATTAACTAGGTATATATATATATATATACTAAGGAAGTGGTATTTTTCCGTCAACTCTATGGTTTTTTATTTTTATTTATTTATTTACATTACTTGTCTTACAGGATTAAACCCAATTACAAGACAAGGTTACCACAAAAATATACTACTAGGTACTAAATTACATCTGAATATAAACTAAAACACTTAAACATGAAAAATAAACATAGTAAATAATACAGAACAAAGAATACAGAACAGAAAAAAATACGCCAGAATTTTCCATCAGTGAGGTAACAATCTCCGAACTGCAGTACCCGAAATATTGAAGTAGTCAATAGTGATTTGCTTATTATACAAATAAAGCATTGAGTATAAAGGTGAGAACTTTAAAATATTTGTCCTGGGAGTTGAGAGATAAAAAGTATTGAAGTTTCTGCTGTTCTCACGGGGAATATGAAAATTTAATTTACATAATATATTGGGACAGTCAATGACATTATTCATGATATTGAAGAGTGTCGTTTGCAAAAGATATTCCCTTCGCTTCTTCAATAAACAAAACTTAAATTTATCCAGTAATTCATGATGGGGATACCCCTGTGGCGGGTACCATCCTTCCTTTCTCAAATTAATATATTTTAAAAATTTACGCTGTATATTTTCTAATTTATCACTGTAAACATTATAGCCTGGGTTCCAGACAACAGCACCATATTCAAGCCTGGATCTTACATAAGTGATGTATAGTGTCCTGATAACATCAATTTCAACGAAGTCCCGAGTGCATCGTAAAATAAAACCAAATATCTTTGAGGTCTCAGATATAATATTGTCGATGTGAGTACTAAATGCGAGTTTCACATCAAACGTAACACCAAGATCTTTGAATGAGTGGACACGAGAGACTAGGCTGTTATTTAATTTATAGTGAAACGTCAGGGGCAGTGATTTTGATGTAAACGACATAATATTACATTTTTTAGGATTAAGTTGGAGATTATTTACTTCGCACCAATCAGATACTATATCCAAGTCCTCTTGAAGTGCAATGCAATCATCTATATTTACTATTTTCTTGTATATTTTTACGTCATCAGCATATAATAGAAATTTACCTTCAACTTTACATCCAATATCATTTATAAATAGGTTAAAAAGTAAGGGGCCAAGTACAGATCCTTGAGGAACACCTGATGTAGCAAGGTACTGACAAGATCTAGTTCCACTTACTTCGACATACTGAAATCGTTCCTTCAAATATGAATTAAACAAAGCGATTAATGCATTAGAAAATCCGAAATTTTCAAGTTTTATAAGTAATAACCGATGATCCAATCTGTCAAATGCCTTAGTGAAATCCAAGTAAATTACGTCACACTGATATCCACCATCCATTAATTCCGCAATTTCTTGAGTTATCACCAACAGATTAGTAGTAGTCGATCGGCCCTTATAAAATCCATGTTGAAAAGGCGTAATCAAATTCTTAGTAAGAAAAAATATACGATCATGAATAAGAAATTCGAATATCTTGCAAAAGTTGCATATTATTGACACTGGCCTGTAGTTACAGATATCAGATCTGTCACCCTTCTTATATACCGGACAAACTTTAGCTATTTTCCACAATTCTGGAAACAATTTGGATTTTAGACATAAGTTAAATAGTATCTGCAGAGGTTTACCTAAAATAAACCTACAATCACGTATTAAAAATGCTGGAATAAAGTCCGGCCCTGTCGTCAATTTATTTTTAAGTTTCTTTATTGCTGAGATTACCTCATCTACAGAAAACTCATCAATATTAATAGTAGGAAAAAGACATGTATTTTCTATCCCATTAAATGTCTGATTGTTAGACGAAATAGGCGAGTATGACTGCTTAAAAAAATCGGCAAACGAATTTACAATATTGACTGGGGGTTTTCGAACTGATCGTATGAAAAATGTTTCTAAAATAAAATAGGTTACCAGTTAGTTAGTCAATAACGAACGATGAATGCCACGGAAATCTGATGTAAGAAAAAAAGTAATTAAATTTGTAAATTACCTACTTCTACCATTCTACCAATAGGTACCTATTATCTATCTACTGCTTCAATCTGCTTTTACTTTTTAATCCTCGGGGTAGCAGAAACCATCTTACACCTTTTCGAAATGTTCTCTGGAATTTAATGCACAGCAACACGGCATTTTTAATGAAAATTTGGTGATGGAAGAAAGCGCGACTTCAATGTTATGAATGTGAAATGAAAATAATGAAAAATGAAATACATATTTGGAATAAATATAGCAACTTTCATTTGGCTTGGCTATTAGCGGCATAACTCTTTTATCTATGAGCTGCATTTAGTGGAGAATCAACAAAGTTTCATTTTTAATTTCAGATTTCTAGTTTTTCAATTAATGTTGTTGATTATATCAGCGGCCTCTATAAACATAAACAAGGAACTAAACTTTGCTTTTTGAATTCTATCCCTCTAGTAGTAAATAGCTTAACCAGTTAGTGTGATGCATGGGGCGGCATCTATCGATTGTAGAGAGAAGTATTTAGTAATCTGTAAAGAGACTAATCAAGAAATGGGAAATCGATTGTTTGACAATTTTGACATTTGTTTTTTTGTGGCCCGGCGGAAATTCCTCAAAGGAAGAAAATATTTTGTCGGAAAGAAGTTGTTTGTATTATGTCTGAAGAGGGTAAGATTAAAATTGCTGCTCATAAATTAAGACCTTCAATTAAAAAGTCGCCCATTTCAGATTCTGCCTTAGATAGAAGTTATAAAATCCCCAAAAGAAAATCGGACGAAATGTCTGACTACACGAACGGTGGAAACAGTGGTTTCAATACATTCATCAAAACTGAAAATCCAGTTTTAGAAAATTCCTATTATAGTTATTATGAACCCCATGGATTATATGGGCCCTGGCAGCAACAGGGGCCAATGTACCCTACTCAGTATCCTCCTCCTCAAGCTCATACAAATACTACTCCAGTTGAACCAATAACACAAAATATTTACAATACATTGTCTCACATCAAGGAAAAACCGAAGAATTATAAAAGGAACATCTGTGAGTGCCACATTTGTATATTAGTATTTTGTATTTTATATATATTTTTAGTTAAAGAAGTTGTTCCTGATGTTGACGATACCAGTTTACCGAAAGAGTTAACTTCAATGTTCCAACCGTTGTATTGCAAGTTGTGCACCGCACAACTGAGCAGTAATGTGATGGCAAAATTGCATTATAAATCCAAAAATCATGAGAAAAAAGTTAGGAAATTCCTTATAGAGTATTCACAGACCACTGGGGAGCCCCTTCATAAGAGAGCCAAAGTGTCGGACACACCAAAAGTTGAGGTTAGGATTACATAACATGTTTACAAAAGTCACTAATATAGGGCATTGTAAATCATTGGCTGTTTATGTGTACATGTCAAATTTTCCAAATTATAATAATTTACTTATTAGATACCTAATGGAAATTAAATTGATTTTTTTAGGAAGAGAAAAACCCAGCTTGGTTTCATTGTGAAGTCTGTGATTTGCCGTTGACTGGTAAATTGCACGCAGAGTCACATTATATGGGAAAGAACCACCAAAAGTAGGTTACTTCATAAATGGTTGAACATCTTTTATTTTGTGTAATTTTAGGGCCCTACTAGGATATCGTCCTCCTGCTGGTAAAGGTTACTATAATGCAGAAGGAAAATGGGTGAGACAAAGGTAAGTTGAAGAGGATATTTTTGCAGATAACACGAACTTGTTTCTGTTCATTTTTTTAAAGTTTGTTTGTTTATATCACAAGCTAACTTGGGCAATTATTAATTATGTAAACGTCTTTATTATCAATTAAGTCTTGTTAAATGTTGATGTGGAAGTAATTGTATTTATAAAATGAAAGGGAAGGCAAACGCTTCAATACGTCTAGTATTTATTATGCTTTAAATTTTAGCGTGAAAAAGGGACCGACTCTGCCAGATGGAGAAGACACCTTTGGTCTGGATTTTAGAAAGTCCCAACCTGAAGCTACCGTTGTAGCAGCTGCAACTGCCGTGGCGGCAGCAGCGGTAGCTCCTGCGACTTCTAATAGCGCAAAATCCAAATTCCTTTGCGTCATCTGCAATGTGGTGGCTACTTGCCAAGAACAGATAGAAATGCACTACAAAGGACAGAAACATCTGAAGAAAATGAAACAGCTGGGAGTGACCCCATCTAATTTTTTTCCGCCTCAGCTGTCACAGAAGCAAGGTTAGTGTCTTGATGTCTTGTTTGAGGTTAGGATTAGTTTTTGTCCTGATTGTTTTCTCTGTTTGTCTGACGATATTTTGTTTTTCATTTTACTGCGAATGTAATTGGAAAATACATTAAATTAATGTATTTTGTATTTACCAAATACGAATACGTATAGAGAATTGTATCAATTCTCTATATGTATTCATATTTGGTAAATAAAAATTCAAGTTGTTCCTATTCTAAACATTAGTACAATAATTGATTATTTTATTTACTAATTGTCTTAGAGAATCAAATGTAGCCTATATTAAAAAAGTTTAGCTCACCGAATTCTCAAATTTTTAAAAAGCGCCTGCGTTTATCAGAGTGAAGTATTACTATGCGCGACAGGCTTATAACGCGAATACTGATGCTTCTATAAATCATTACCCCTAGAAAGTAGTGAGTTACACCGGTGATTTTACTTGTTAATATACTGTGTTATTCAGAACTTTTCCATAATAAAATTTGGGGATGTTCAACATACATGTAGAAATGTGGCAGTGCAAAAAAAAAATTTTTGGTGGGGTCTGAAAACTATTTAAAAATTTTTCACTGCATGGATACTGGTCCATTGTGACCTTGGGACTGACAATCCAAACTGGCTAGCATGAAAAAAACTTCGGAAGTTCTGAGAGTATACCGACACCCGGCGCAAAAAAGATTTGCAGCGTTTTTACCTTAAAATAAACTTAAAGATAGATAGATGTGATCAAAGTGACGTGTCTTTAGAATGAATAAAATTTTGTTACACTAATTTTGAAGAATTGTGCTACTTGATTACTAGGTATTAGAAACATGAAATTTATAAAAAATTTGCACATACCTTGTTACAAAAGCTGTTCGAAATAATATTCCTCGACTTGTACACACTTTTGGGCATGCCTTATCCAATTTTGCCGCACTAAACCGAATGTTCCTCCTGGTTGCTGATCTTGTAAACGCGAATTATTAAGTAAATTGGGGATTTTCAGCATTTTGCTGCAACAACCACTCACAAAACCTAACTCGTAATTGATAATCCACTGGTAACAGTCCATTAACTCAGCATTAGTGTACACGAGCCATTTTGAAAATTTTACAGTATAACACTCCTACGATAAATAAAACACCGGCACACAGAGAGTACGAGTACACACATAGACTGATGACTGAATAGACAATAGAGATATTATCCCCACTCCAACTCTATTCGCCTAGGCGTTCTAGGTACAAAAACGTGTTTACTTTTTTTTACCACATTCTTAGGAATGTGGTATATCAGATTGTCGTTGAAGTACAGTTGCCCAACTACGTAGTCCTTTATAATGGTATAACTTTAAACATTGGTTACGGGAAATCCTAAGACTTTTATTATAAATTTTTTTGGTGATATCGATTTCTTATTTAAGGATGCACATATCCTCAAAGATTTAGAGATAAGTTCTGAATAACCCTGTAGATAGCGTAGCACTCGATGGGTGAGTGCCGTGAAGAGAAATGGGGAGCGTACAGTTATAATACCGTACTCGTAGTAGCTTCTAATTTGATAGGATGATTGGCCCGCTTATAATTATGTTTCATATATGGCGTTATCATTTCCTATGCCTCTGATGGTTACAATTATTGCGAAATCTATGAATTTTTTGTATTTAGTTTCTTTAGTATGTAAATTTTTGCTTAATCATGGCGTAGAAACAAATCTTATAAACCTTTTACTACTCGAATTACAAATATATGTAGATTCCCTTTTATTTGTCCTAGGAAATGGTACAGAGGTCGTGAAACCGCTCGACAACATCAACCTATCAGTGTACCGAACACCTTCTGGGGACTTCTACTGTCCCTCCTGTAATCTCACGTTAAATTCGGAACCCCAGTTCAAGATTCACCTACGAAGCAAAGGTCACCTTAAGAAGCAGAAGCAGTAATATTGATGCTTAATATTGAAAATGCCCACTTATGTAATCATCTCCACACTCCACAGGATTGGATAATTGTTTCTCGTTTAAAATGCGTGGCTTTATAAAAGCTTCGTTCATAGAATAATAGTGCTAAGTTTTATTCTCAGTTCAAGTTTCGGATGTTACGAAAAAGTTATGTAACTGATCTGGTATATGCTGCGACATTTCGTAAGGTGGTAATACTAAGATTGTAAATGAAGGTAGATAAGATTATTTTACACCTCGCTGTATTTTCCGAAGTTTTAGATATGCTGCTGTGGAACAACGAAAGTATGGAAGTGTTTTGTGATATTATACGTTAAAGATGGTTTGGATCCACAGTTTTTTTTTTAGATAACAAATATCAATAAACTGCACTAGTGATAGTTATTTTTTGGCTAAATTAGTGGCCTGTTGATATGAAATGTAAAATGAACTTTCCAATGGGAAATTGTTTCAAACTATTTTATAAATGACTTCAGCTTTTAAGAGAATCGACTTTAAGTGGTAGTAGGCATAAAAACGCTTGATTAGCCTCATGCTTTTGGTATCTGCAGGGTGTCCCGTTAAAGTATGACGATTGAATCATCTTCCATATATACAAAAACGTACTGTAGATGTGCTAGAGGACGTTTTGGAAAAAAGTTTAATCATGTGGAACACGTGAACGCATCGATCGATTTAAATGCAATTTGGATTGGGAATACAGATTAATAAGTGATATTTTTCATGTATATCATAATCATGGGCTTCTAAAAGTTGCCAAAATCAGCTACACGCAACATTTTTAAATTAAATGTAACAAATAATAATAAATAATAAAGTTTATTTAATTCGATTCACGTGTTCGCCTTTCGTTGAAGATTGAACGCTTCCTTCTACAATCTTAACACCATCACCTGCTTAAACAGCACGTTTTTATATATAAGTAGATCTATTTTAACTCCAAGATCTCATAATTACCCACTGGGATATATTTCGGGGATGCCCTGTAGATTAATCCTTTTTTTTGACGGCTGTAATTATTTTGTTGCATGATAATTGAGCGGAATAGTTTTAAGCGGTAGTAGCAGGATAAGGTTAGTCCCTGGTCGAGATTTTCTCTAGTAAAAAATCCAAAAATAGTAAAGTACTTAAAAAATGAGTAATACGAGTTCGTTTCTGATCTAAATTTCGTGAAAAAATATGAAAGGGTTTAATATAAATACCAAAACTTGGAGATTTAAACGTGAAAAATCTGACGTTAGAATTTCACATGGTACTAAAGGTGTGGATACTCTAGAAATGACGAAATTGTCCACAAAATATGGAATAAATTGACATTTTCATTATCCTGAATATAGTAAAAGCGTTAAAAGAGAACAAATGAATCGGTTATTACTTAAACACCTTAAGTCATTTTTTGCAACTTTTCAGGAGATGAGAAAAACATTTTTGAAGGCTATAAAATTACATAGTAGAATTTTAATATCTTGGATCGTTACATTATGTATATATGCATTGTTTTGCATAAATGTATCAAAATAAAAATTAAGAATTTGGAAGAAACAAGTTTTTGAAAATTTTGACTTAGGGTCTTTTAGAAATACAAAGAAGAATTATGATAACTTTATTAAGAAACTCTTATTACAGTACTATAAAAAAATGTTATTTATTCCCAGATTTTTTTTTCTTTGGCTCTCTTGTGGCCCCCGAATTGATAATTGCTTCATAAAATGGTTTAAAATCGTCTTCAACCCATTGAAGCAATATTTTCAGATGTTCTACCTTACTCGCCAAAATTGGGAGAGGTCCCACATAAGCACGAAGTTCTGGAAACTTTACCTTCACATTTTTCGTTCGTTTAGCATGTGCTAATGAAAATGAGTGCCATGTGAAACCATTAATGTATTCTGAAGCCTTCAAACATCCAGGATGTGAAGAGTCGTGGATGAGGTGGTAGAATTTCGATATCGTAAATGTCACCTTTTCGTGTCGTTTCAAGTTCTGTGTCTCTTCTGATGTCGTGTCCTTTTTATAAAATGCTGGCCACCAACTCTTGAAGTCCAAAATGTCATCAACTTGTATTTCATGAACAGTGAATTTTCTTTTTAAACTTGAACACACAATAATCTCGGTGTATTGGTGTAAATCATAAATCCTATCATGCTTTCTCAAGCTTCTCTTTATAACGCCAAAATCTCTATCGCATGGGAGAAAAGAATGACCACGAATTGGATAAAACTGCTGTATTTTCTTGAAGCGGCCGGACTCAACTAATGCCATACAGAACCGGACGACACAGTGGTTTTTATTTTGACCGGGACAGTTGTCCGAAAACAAGCGCAATTCGGTGATTTTCTCCGGCAAATAGTTTTCTATAAAGTTCATTAAGAATGAGCATACTTCGTTCGGAGTCTTAGCGGCAGTGTTCTCGGAGTACACATAATAATAAGACTTGTCTGTTTTCATATCATGTATACAGAATACTGATACTGTTAACTGTGTCAGATAGAATAAATCTTGTACAGGTATAAGGGGCAGCTGCAAATTCTGCATGTAATCAAACGCCACTGCACCCAAGTCATCACATTTCTTACATTCCTCCGCTGTACTCCGTAAAGCGGTATAAAATTTTTTTGCTCGCCTCTCATGGACCATTTTTTCAGCAATGGCAGCTTTCTTCGCCGCATCCCCCAAAACAGAGCTTCTTATTTTTAATGTGAATTCTTCACATTTGTTACAGGTGTCCACTTGTGGACGTCCAAAGTGTAGATTAAAATTTTCATGAAAATATTTTAGGTAATAATGATAAGTAACTTTGGTCTCAGGATGTTTTGTGCGAAACATGTCGTACATTATTTTCACGTTGAGGCGAGCATCAATATAGCGGTACTCATTTCCAGAATAATGTGACTCGTGTACAGGATATGAACTGATGTGTGTTCTTATTAAATTTCTGATTCCTTCAGATATGGCATTACCCTTTGGATGCTTTCCTCGTTTGTCCCGAGGAGTTTCATTATTTACCAGTAATTTTTTGATACGTTTTAATCGGTCCACCGATATAACATGTATACTGCAAAATGTGTTTTGGCACACCTTAATCTTTTTGGAGCCGACACTAAGAAAATGTGCATATGATGTGTTTCGATCCTTCCCATCAACTTTTCGTTTACGTTTCTGTTGCACATTTCTAACCTCAACTAGCCCCTGAAGGTATATATCTTGCTCGTCTTTACTAGCAAGGTTATAAAATTTTTCAAAAATGCTTCTACTCATATCTTCGTCAATATGCCTGCTGCATTTTAAAGGACACCTGAAATTTTGAAATACTTATTTTAGACATCAGAAAGCATAGCAAAATGTTATTATTACCTGCAGGTTACGACACCGAATGTTTTTGCTGGAATGCTTTTCATTCTGTAGTTAACATAGCTCGTACCTTTGACCCTGGACTTGGGAACCACATTTCTCTTGTAGGATGAATCGTTTCGAACACCTTTACGGCGTTTTTTTGTAAGGTTTTCATCGTTTTCTGCCATTATGTTTACACTCCAACAGCACAATATTTTTAGGTTAGGATTAATATTGGCCACACGAAAACTGTGTAATGTAAAAACCCCTTAAGTCATTGACTTAAGGTGTTTTAGTACTACATGTTGAATGATACACCGGAATTTCTCACATCGCATCGTGCTGACTTAAGACATTTTAGCACCAATCGACGTAAAAATGTGAAATTAATGGGTTGCCATACTTAACTCGATTTCGCATAAAAATGACTTAAGGTGTTTAAGTAATAACCGATTCAAATGTAATTTAATTATTTACTGTTTTTTATACTATTTATACAATTATTAATTTACGTTAAAAAAAGTTGTGTACAGGCTGAGTCTTCATATTAATAATCGTAATAGCTACTTAACATATTTTCAGAACGCTAAAAAGTAACCAAAGGCAGCAGATAGAACCCACCACAAAATGTTGACCTAAATATTATTCAATGTATTGAGGATTTTCATAAGATATCTTAAAAATATGTTTGAGACTATTTCCTAGGGGCTAAGATTTATTTAAAATTTTCTTATGTGTTGAAATAACGTAAAAACATTCTATTCTGTTTAAAAAACATTATTTTGTCCCGTATTTAACATTTTTTTTTCTTCACAAATGAGCACTAGCTATAAGCAGTCATTATGTATGTACTGTTGTACTATAGGTCGACCTATTTTAGAGATGTATCTGTATATATAATAAACTTTAGATTAAAGTTGACATGAGTGGAAGTGGATTCGTAATAAAATATTAATTAGATATTGTGTTTTCTTTTCCTTCTATTCCTTGACAAAAAAAACCAAATGACATTGTTTTTTACGTGAACCCGAAATTGGTATCTATAAATCAATCTATAATACACCATCATTCTATTGGGAGCACAGAATTTTGAGCAGGTATTTGTATGAAATGTGTATAAATTCACATATTTAATACAAATGCCTCCTCTGCCACTAAAATAATTTGTGGAAATATTTCATTAGGATAACAGAAAGATTAACGGGTATTTTATTGAAGTATGCTCCTGATAATTTACTAAATGTAAACCAATCTGTCAAATAACATTCTAATAGGAGTGCAGAAGGTTGAAGAGGTATTTTGCTGAGTGCTCCTGGTAACTTTAGAAATAAACAATTCTGTTATACCATCATTCTAGGTATTAGGAGCATAGAATGTCGAGGAGGTATTTCATTGAAATGTGTTCCTGGTAATTGACTAAATGTAAACCAACCTGGCAAATAATATGCTTACTCTATTAGGAAAGCAGAAGGTCGAGGCGGTATTTTGCTGAGTGCTCTTAGTAACTCTTGAAATTAATTAATCTGTAAATATCATCAGTCTATTAGGACCATAGAATGTTTAGGAGGTATTTGTTTGAAATGTGCCGTTCTGTCACTAAAATGATTTGCAGTTATAACAATTAAACATAATATTTATCAGGAGAACAGGAAGAGTAGGAGGTATTTGATTAAAATGTGCCCCTGGTAATTTACTAAATGGAAATCAATGTATTAAAAACATATCTATTAGGAGAGCAGAATGCCGAGGAGGTATTTTGCCGCATGCTCCTTGTAACTAGAAATAAACAATTCCATTAATAACCATCATCCTATTAGGAGCACAGAATGTCAAGGAGGTATTTGATTGAAATGTGTTCCTGGTAATTCACTAAATGTAAACCAACCTGACAAATAATATTCTATTAGGAGAGCAGAAGGTCGAGGAGGTATTTTGCTGCATGTTCCTTGTAACTCTAGAAATAAACAATTCCGTTAATATTCATCATCCTATTAGGAGCATAGAATGTCGAGGAGGTATTTGATTGAAATGTGTTCCTGGTAATTCACTAAATGTAAACCAACCTGACAAATATTATTCTATTAGGAGAGCAGAAGGTCGAGGAGGTATTTTTTTGACGGCTCCTGGTGACTTTAGAAATAAACTACTCCCTTAATACCATAATTATATTAGGAGCATAGAATGTCGAGGAGGTATTTGATTGAAATGTGTTCCTGGTAATTGACTAAATGTAAACCAACCTGGCAAATATTATTATTCTATTAGGAGAGCAGAAAGTCGAGAAGGTAATTTTGCCGCATGCTCCTTGTAATTCTAGAAATAAACAATTCTGTTAATATTCATCATCCTATTAGGAGCATAGAATGTCGAGGAGGTATTTGATTGAAATGTGTTCCTGGTAATTGACTAAATGTAAACCAACCTGGCAAATAATATGCTTATTCTATTAGGAGAGCAGAAGGTCGAGGAGGTATTTTGCTGACGGCTCCTGGTAACTCTAGAAATAAACTACTCGCTTAATACCATAATTATATTAGGAACATAGAATGTCTAGGAGGTATTTGATTGAAATGTGTCCCTGGTAATTGACTAAATGTAAACCAACCTGGCAAATATTATTATTCTATTAGGAGAGCAGAAGGTCGAGGAGGTATTTTGCTGAGTACTCCTAGTAACTCTTGAGATAAATTAATCTGTAAATATCATCAGTCTATTAGGACCATAGAATGTTAAGGAGGTATTTGTTTGAAATGTGCCATTCTCTAAACTAAAATAATTTGTAGTTATAACAATTAAACATAATATTTATCAGGAGAACAGAAAGAGCAGGAGGTATTTGATGAAACACGCTCCTAACAATTTACTAAATGGAAACCATTGCATCATATAACATTACTCTATTAGGAGAGCAGAAGGTTGAAGAGGTATTGTGCCGATTGCTCCTGGAAACTCGAGAAATTATTCTGTTATGCCATAATTGTAGTATTTATATGAGAATATATATTTTTTATTATATTATCTATTTTTTTATATATATAGTAGACTATTTTTTAATTGGAAATTTGTAAAAGTAGCTAGAAATAGAACTACCGATAGAACTCTTGAAATTAAACAAAATATATAAAACAACAAAGCATTTTATTGCTACTAGACAATTTCAGTTGTTGTCTTTTTTAATGAATGAATTTTTCACGATATACAATATAATTTCCTTAAAACAAACATGAGATAAATTAAATAATTTTACTAGTACGGTACATGCATCAAATAAAATCACATACATATTTTTCTTCACATCGATATGTAATAACAATAATTCAACTTCGAAAAAATGAATTGTACATTTACTCCATAATAACTATATTTAAGGTAATATTGTCTTGATATTTCACTAATACAAATAGTACCTAATGTTTTTAAATATACCGCTATCTCTGTTACCCATAAAATTAACTTTCTTGCATCTATCACACAATAAATGGTAACATAACCTCAAAGAGTCACGATAGCTTTTTACTTCACCATTAACGTTGAATAAAAATTAAATTTCCTTACAAAAGACTAATTATAAGATAAAATCGTAAAATAATACTTTCAACGGGTAAAAAAAAAATAAACAAGGGCGATACTATGACTACAGTTAACCAATTTGCGCTTAACTTAGAGATATATTTATTATTGTTTCATGTATGGGTATTCGATATCCCTTAATGGGACGAAGGTTTCCTTGATTGCTTGAGGATTGCCCCATCTCAAAATGTAGTGAGGGCCTCCGGCTTTGTCGTTGGTACCTGAAAAAAATTGAAAATGACTCGGATATCTTTCAGATCTTCCATAACTCGCTTCTTAAATTATTTTATATAGAGAATGTGTTATGGCAATCAATAAAATAGTTTTTGGTATAACCAATACAGTCTGTAGAAAGAAAACTTTTAAATTTTGAGCGACAATTATGAAAACATAAAAAAAAAATTATTTTATTCATTACCAATACTGTAATGTTGGTTGCCTATGTTTGGCAGTTATATCACTAATAAAAGTTTAACGATACGTATAAGAAAAAAGTCAATTACCTGACCACCTAGATCCTCCAAAAGGTTGTTGACCCACAACGCTACCAGTCGATTTGTCGTTGACATAGAAGTTACCTGCTGTCATTTTTAACGTCTCGGCAGCGCTCTTCAGCCAAGCCCTGCATTACAATAATAACAGTTAAAGTATATTGTAAAGACATCCACACCAGACAGTAAACACGCAATCTGCACTCTAAAAGCTCGCGTCTCCACTACTATCACACAACAAATGAATCATTAGTACTAGACGTAGATATAGGTAGTTTTTAAATGACTTTTCTTTAATAGAACTATACTTATTGTATACTAAGAACTGAAAGAAAACCCAGATAACATACTTATGAATATTATAGCTTAAATTATCTTTTCTTTTAATTAAAAACAAAAAACATTTATTTCAGTGGCGGCTAGTCATAATGGGCACAAGGGCACGTGCCCTATACGTAAGCACATAAGACTTGTGAATGTTGTGATATTTTATAAACTTTTATAATTATTATTATAATTTGGTAGATTTTTTTATTAATTTTTCATCATGAATATTGAATCAATTGGTGCATACATATCCGTCTAGCGTCTAGACCGCTTCACGCTTCACCGTCTGTAGACTGGGCTGGACACGGCCGCTGTGTGCCTGTTTTTTCTTTTCTATTTGCATGCGCAAGAAAAGGATACACAGCTTCTATTTTTCCAGCGCGTCTTTTCTAATGCGTTCTGTTACGTCATTGAATGGGCGCTGCCCCGTCGACCAGACGGTACAGAGTACTAGAGATGGGAATACCCCATCATATTAATGAACGTACGTGAGAGATTTCAATTTACTGATTTTTTAACTATAGCCAATTTGTTTGAAAAGGAGAAATTTAACAACTATAGAATAGTTTTTCCTCTGGAACATATTAAAACAGTGTGTGCCTTATTTCCAAAGATCAACATTACAAAATTAAAAAATGAGCTGTATATAATGTATTCTAGAGATGATTTCATACAACATAGTGGTGCTGTTGCTTTATTACAAATGTTAAATAAAAATAATTACTTACGACGTTTTCGGAATCGGTTGAACTATTAACTATATTGTGCACAATTCCTATTACTACAGTCGAAAGTGAACGCTGTTTCTCAACACTTAAGCGAATAAAGACATTTTTAAGAAACACTATGTCACAAGAAAGGTTATGTGCTCTAGCAATGCTTTCCATCGAGAAAAATTTAGTAAACACTATGACTGATTTTAACGAACAAGAACGGTTGCAGATTGTAAGGTAAGCACACCGATTTGTTATGGGTTTGGGTTAAGTACTTAAATGGGTTTTATTATTTATTTTTTTTATCTATGTGTTTTTTCTGGTCTAGCAGAAAACAGAAGTGTCGCCTGCCATTTTTCTGACATGTATACTTTTTTTGAACCTTACTTACATTGCTAGAGCACATAACCTTTCTTGTGACATCGTGTTTCTTAAAAATGTCTGTTATGTGCTCTAGCAATGCTTTCCATCGAGAAAAATTTAGTAAACACTATGACTGATTTTAACGAACAAGTTATCGAACATTTTGCAAATGATAAGTCAAGAAGAATGGAGTTTCATTTTAAAAGTTACTAAGTTTAGTTTTCGATGGACGAGCAGGTGGTTGCAGATTGTAAGGTAAGCACACCGATTTGTTATGGGTTTGGGTTAAGTACTTAAATGGGTTTTATTATTTATTTTTTTTATCTATCTGTGTTTTTTCTGGTCTAGCAGAAAACAGAAGTTTCGCCTGCCATTTTTCTGACATGTATACTTTTTTTGAACCGATTTAAATATTATTTTAAATAATCTTTCCATATTTCTGTCAATCGCATCAAAAAAGGAGATATTTGCGTAACGAAACAATGCAAAATTTTCGCCTGCGGCGCATTTTTTCCCCTGTACCCCCCATTCCCAAATTTCACCAGCCGCCACTGTTTATTACCAACACTTACTTTAAACTTTAAAGACATTCTAACCTAACAGATTTTATTGTTTTGTTTCAATATGGTTAGGGGAACAATCTTCGTACTGGGTACTAAGATAGTTAATGAGGGTACTTGTCATCTATACTTACTCGTCTTGTCCAAAGATGGCGCCAGTCAAAGCAAACGGTGTGCTGGTGCCTACGAGGTTTAAAGTTTCACTAAGTTTACTATCCGGATATACGTAAATGCTGAGAAGGGGCCCGAATATTTCTTCCGTCATGATTTTATCCTTCGGGTCTTTCGACTGAACGATCGTGGGTTCGATAAAGTAACCAATGCTGAAAGAAGATACGTCATATATGTTTCTATACTTGGTTAAATATCTCTCTTACCTCTCGTCGCATTTTCCTCCGCCAATAATCTCAAGATTGCTGGAACTTCTGGCGTGATCTATGTACCCTTTAATTCTGTCGAATGCCTTCTTGTCTATAACGGCAGAGGTGAAAGTTTTCACGTCTGTCGGATCCCCGATTATCAACTGCGACCGCTTTTCCAGCAGGCCCTCCTTAATCTGAAAAAATAACCTATTAGAACGTATAACGCTTCTTGTATTCTCTAGATGCAACGATGTAGTCCAGGAGCTAGCAAAGGATGACATTCGTTATGTTTCTCTGAAATGTATGTACATGCTTGGCTTGATATACAGTGCGAGCCAAAAATGGAATAAAATTAATTTTCTTTGAAGTTAAAATTAAAAAAAACAAAAAATAACGCTGGAACAGGTCAACTAGTATACATTGCTGCTAGTACAAATTGCCACTTTTCTGCAATATTTCCCACATTTTGACGCAGCTATAACATTACCATTTAATAGTGGTGAGAAACACACCGTTAGTGCCCTCTTTGGGTCTTTGCTACTACCTGGCTGACAATTATTGTCAAATTGACAGACAGATAACGACCTGCTTTTCCGTTTCCGCAGGTGCCATTACAGCAGTGACCTCTATTGTCTGTAAGGAAGACAATCGTACTTATTTATTTGAAGGAGATGCCGAAAACAGCCCGTGAAATAGTTGTTTTCGGCATCTCCTTCAAATTACCGTTTAAATGAAAACTTTTTTGTACTTTTATTTTATTGCAGCAAATGTACACCCAATTCGGTGTTTAAATTCATCAATCACATTTCGAATAATATCTGGTGTTATGTTTCGAACTCCTTCTCTGATACCATCTTTCAATCCTTCGATACTGTCTGGTCTGTTTACATACACTTTGGTTTTAGATAACCACACAAAAAAAAATCTAGTGGAGTTAAGTCAGGGTAGCGTGGTGGCCACTATTTTTTACATTTTTTAATCAAAAGAAATCCCATTGTTTAAGCAATCGAATCCTGTGTATCTCCTTTAATAATAGAGATAACGGGTTCAAAAAAGAACGAAAAGGTTCGAAAAAAATGGGGCTACAGTCTAACATCAGTACACACCGACCGTTTTAATCACAGCATTCCACAGGGTGTTGCAAAGTTCATGAAAAAAAACTTTACTTCATTGTAACGCCCTGTGTATGCTCAAAACTGAAATTCGAATAAGAGATACTACCATAGCGCCCTTGTTGAAGAAGTAGGCTACAATTTTAAAAAAAATTCATCGAAATCGGGTTGATGGTGCGCCAGGAAATTCAGTTTGACTTTTTCGGTTTTTCTAAGTGGTGCGTTAATTTTGATGCGAAGTGTATTTTGTTAAAAGTATACACATTCAATACACACTCCGCACAGAAACACTTTTGAAATGATAGAAGACCACCGAATAGGCTTAGTAATGACAATATATTAAATTTTGCAGCGTACAAAGATGGAAACGTGTAAAATCAGTGTATAAAATCTTACCTTTGGCCACAGGGATTCAGGTACATACATTCTGGAGCAGGCGCTGCACTTCTGCCCGCAGAACTCGAACGCACTCCTGATCGTCCCGGTAACGACTGACGTAACGTCGGCCGTCGGGTGCACGAAGTGATAGTTCTTGCCGCCGCACTCCCCAATCAACCGGGGGAAATTCCTGTAGATGTTAATATTCTGGCCGACCTGCCGCCACAGGGTCGTGAAAGTGCTACAAGAAAACTTATGAGGAACATCTACATTGACGTGGTAACCTTAGCAAAAGAGCTCTGCTTACGGGACGCTTCCTGTGAAGTTGATGCCCGCGAGATCGGGCGAGGCGGTAATAGCGTTGCCGAAGACAGGGCCGTCGGCCGGCACGAAATTTACCACGCCTGGCGGCACTCCCGCCTCCCGGCAGATCTGGAAGATGGTCCAATTGGACAGGAGCGCCGTGTCGCTGGGCTTCCACAGCACGGCGTTGCCCTGAAAACGGCGAGTACAGTGGTTTGTCACCATAGGGGTAGGGTGCAAATGGCATCGTTTTTAGATACGGTTTGTATCATTAGATCATCATGTATGCATCATTTCTATCAAGTATAAATATTTTAAACTTTAACTTGTGTCTAAAAACTCTGCAATTCATTTGTTTTGTATTTACTATTAAGGCTGGAGTGTAAGACAAATTCCCGCCGATTGCGGTAAAATTGAATGGCGAGACGGCAGCTATGAACCCATCAATGCCGCGGTACCTCATGGAATTTTTTGTGACCTTCGGATTTTCGGAGATCGGCTGGTACTTGGTCGCCTCTTTCAAGAAATACGCGTTAAATCTGAAATAAAAATATGATTAATCACACTACATCTGGTAGGAACAATTTTCGGAATGCTTCCAGAAAATAATAATAATTTATAAACAGAAATCAAATAAAAACAATAACTATTATGAAAAATAATAATAAAACCTATTGAAAACGAAAAAATACCTGAAAAAGTCTATAAGTTCTGCTGCCGAATCAATCTCAGCTTGGACTATGGTTTTCGCTTGCCCCAGCATTGTCGCAGCGTTTAGTTTTGCCCTGTACTGTCCAGCCATTAAGCTCGCCGCTTTTTCCCAAATTCGTAACCTAAAACAACAAAAATGAATGTCACAATAGCTTAATATCCCGTCCATACTTACCTTTCTGAAATAGGTACTTTGTCCCATTCTTTCTGGGCCGCCGTAGCTGTCTCAATAGCTTGTTTGACCGTATTGGTGTCTGCGTAGTAGAATTTAGCAACTTTCTTTTTATGATCGTGTGGCATAACCTAAAAGAACATCAACTTGACTCTTACTGAGAAATAAAAATCTTTATATTTTTTAAATATCATATCCTATTACATATGGCTCATACACTACCACAAGGTAGTATTATTAGCGAAGCAAGTAATAAAATAAGCTACTGTTTCAATCGCTTTTAAAAAAAATTGGCCACAACCGAAATATTCAGTGCACTCTTTCCAACATTATACCAAATATATATCATTTGAAACAAACTTGTTAACTTTTACCAACCTGATAACGAATATCCTTTGTTCTGACTTCTTTGTCTCCAATAATTATCGGAACATCTACCGTTGTACCAGCAGTTTCGGCAAGGGCAGCGGAAAGTTCCTTTTGTTCCTTAGAGCCTTTTAGGTATTCGAGAACAGGTTCATTTTTGATGCCAAAATCATTTATGTTTAAATCTGGGAGAATGGAGCCTATGCATCTCACACCCGTCCTAAAATTACTGCAACAGTGAGCCTTATTTTATCACAATAATGTCTGCATTTGGAAAAGATGTAAACAATTTATGATTCAATCAGAAAATTGAAATTATTCCGTATCCTAAAGCGTAAAGTCGCTCCTAAAAGCTTTAGTTGCATTTTCTATTCCCTGTAAAGAGTTTATAATGTTTGAAATATATTAATCTTGAGCTGTTTTTGTCCAATCCTAATTTGTAGATTATTTATTTAAATGTCCTTGGTAGATTATAATTACATAATTGGCTATATGATTGGTGGATTTTAAAAACAAGCAATTTGATTGGTTCATATTGACTATCTATAGCTTAGTCCATGAATACACCATAATATACAAAATTAGAGATGTATCTAAATTTTATGCAACACAAAAAACAGATATGCAACACATAGAGTATCTGATTTTTTTTAATGCCAACAGATGCGCTTTACAATTACTTTCAATGCACTTTAATTTAATTTTCTGCATTGTGGTAGAATAATTTCTAATTTGTAGTTGTAGTTTTTTTAAAAACAGGCTGAGTAAACTTTGATTTATGCACCTTGGAATCTTTTATTGGCAAAGAAACGAGAATGTCTAAGAAAATGAGCCTTGTCCTATCAAAACAAGTCTAATATTAGAAGTATATAAATATATCTCTTACATCAACTAATTTGATAAAATGCACTCGATGTGCATTTCTATATTTTTTCAGAGCCTTTATTAGTTGCAATGGGCCAAAAAATTGAAGTTATAAAAATAAATTAGAAACTTTTTTTTTCTTGACTTCTAGAGAAAACGGTTTTTGATTTATATTTGGGTGAAAATTTTTCAATTGTGCCCAAACTTACGATAATAAGTTAACAGATGTAAAATAGATCACTCCATAAATTTTTTTATATAGGGTAAACTATCTATAAATCATTGTATACCTAGATAAATTTTAACTTCATTTAATTTTTTTTTATAGAGCAGTTACCTACACTCAATCAATCAAGATGAATTAAACAAGATCTAATAGGTATTAAAAATATGTTTAATCAGAAATTAATCCAATATATTATATTATATAATGAAAATTTAAAGACATCATTCATTTGGTATTTAAAATAATTTATCAAGGAAGCACAAAATACAAAAGATGGGAAAACAAATATTTAATCAACTTCTTTGTATTAATTAGTAGTTATAGGTATCAACTTCATTTATAAACCTGTAGAATGAGATTTACTTTCAATATTGTGAAATTTATAAGCAACTACAAAACGTCTTTATCCGGGTCGTACGCTATTATTGCTCAACACTAGCAGGAAACCTTGAAACAGTTCCTTTTATAAACTTCCAAGATTTCCCGTTTCAATATTTTGATACCGCTCCCTGTATATAAAACATATTTACGTCGATCAGCTGATTCAGCTCATTCTTTTTCAGAGAAAGGAAAAAAAACCGAGATATAAGAAAATTATTTACAAGCTACGATTTTAAAATGCTTTATTATAATGCAACTTTAAAGTGCATCTGGCACAAATTAATTAAAATCTGTAGGTAAGTAATCAAAAGTTCGTCCCTGTTATTATGATAAGGATGACATATCGATTCGTTGCATTCGAAATTCCAGTGGAAATTTCCACACTGCACGCATCAAAAATATCAGCTAAATAATCAATCTGAAGCAGAAAGCTATTAAAAATTTGATAGACCTTATAAAACTATGCCCTGTTACAACTTATCAGTCAGAAATGATTTATAATTGTTGTTAAAGCACTAAAGGTCAAAAAATAAGAAAATATTGACTGATACCTTATCTAATATGTCAAACATTTTACTGACCTTTGTAGACCCGAGGTGAATGTTTGTTTATAGACCGATAACATTTTGCCCTATGACTTGAACTTCTTTAGCTTTTAGAGATTTGTATTTAATTTGTTAGAGGCTCAAACAAATAGAGACTGATAGACACCATTTGACACTTCTTGACGGGCACGTCACGTAACTAAAAATTTACGTAACCGGTACAGCACAGCTGCGTTCAACTAGCTTAACTTTCATACGCTACTACAGGATCTACTCTATTCCCGTTATTGATTTCTTTATTTAAATATCTTGATAACAAATAAGTTTTACATTTTAGAGTATTGTGGTTTGCACAAACACGAAAATTACTTGTAAATAATAAATTTTAGTCTAACTAAATTAACCTACCTTCAAAAATCTTCTTCTCACAGTAAACATAATCAGTTAAAATAAATGTGATTGGCTAAAAGCAGATCGTCGACTAGATTTGATTGGATTTGACAGGTTCGTAAATGTTGTGGCAACAGGTCCATAGTAAACTATGAAAATAATCTCAAAATTGGGTTTTATTACAGTTGGTAATAATGGCCTTAAGAATCTTTCTTTGTAATTAATATATGAAGAACTAGGGTCGATTTATTATACTTTGTTACCGTACCTATTTAAATGCAAGTTTAAACCGATTTTTTTACTAGTAATATTCAGTATGCATAATAACAATTGCTTTATTTAAATATTTGAATTTAATTATGATAGATGATTAGGTACTTCAATGAAATAGATACGAACAACCCTGAACAGCCGGAACGACCCACCTATAAATGTTTAGATTCTGGTACAGAAGCGTTGATTGAAAGAAAATAACAATACGTGTTTTCTGGTGCCAACGAATTTTCATTGGTTGATTTTGAATATCCTGGATTCTCATTGGGTGGACCGAATTCACTATACGAAAATGAAAATGGTAAAAACACCGATGGTTGGGGATGGTTTGTGGCTCTCTATTTCAATTTAATATTGAATGTTTCTTTTTATTTTTATTTCGAAAATACCTAATAGGTGCGCGCTTTATAGAAATCTGAATATCTACATAGCGAGAAAAAGGAAAACGATTCGTGATTTTATTTTAGCAGTATTTAGGGATTTCAGAGATTTTACACTTTTACTCATAACACAGTATAATTTCTTTAGCATTATACTGTGTTCATAATGCCAAAAATTTAGAAAAACTCAATAAAAATTGTGTTTAATTAATTGGCTAAAAGAAATTATTTATCGAGTCCTCGGTAGTATAGTGGTAAGTATCCCCGCCTGTCACGCGGGAGACCGGGGTTCGATTCCCCGCCGGGGAGGATTTTTTTTGTTTTTGAAACAGAAGTAAATTTTGAAAGGGGTTGTAACTATGACATATACTAGTGTTATATCAATGGTTGGAACCTTTTGTGTGAAGAGAAGGCTGACATAGTTTTCCCGAGGAATTTATATTGAGTTTTTCACATAACACCAGATGCCAACCAACTTGGTTTTGGCGAAACGCGCGTCGAGTGCAGTTATAGTCTTTTGATGCTATGTGGAAAACTACGTCAGTGTGAGGTAAATTTTCTTGTTTCTGACAAACTAAAGCTAATTGAAATAAAGATACTAAGAATACTATTTTATTATCTATTAGTTCATGTAAATATTTATTGTTTATATTGTGATTATTAACAAACTAGGAAATTAAGTATACGATTAGTTCTTTGTAGATAATTATTTGTAATTACAATGGACATTATGCCAGGCCCATATTATATACTGGGTCTCCCATGACATCTAACTTATGAGGAATTAATATAGGTTATTACATTTCATTGAATTTTATACGAGCCCTAACAATTAAATGTTGGGACAAGGTATTATTTTGGATATAATACAATGGCTCATCAAAACTGCTGAATTATTTTGTTTATTTTTTTCAATACAAACATAATATATCCTAGACTATTTGAACACATTTTCGTGCCATGGTGAAGCAATCGGTAGTAATCATAGCGTATTTAGTCATTGGAAGACCAAATTGGCTGACAACTAAATGTTGGGACAAGCACAAATCTCACATTTAAAATGTTTAAAAAACGCTATATAAACATCAAAAAACCGTTTTATTTATTCATTGACAGTTTGTAAGTGATGTAAATAGTTATAAGTAGTAGTATTTGTTGAAATATTTAAATTTTGTTAATTTAAATTGGAATAATGGGTCGTGGATAAGCTACCGAACAGAAATTACGTGAAATTATCATTCACCAATACAATGCGGGCAAGACAATGCGTAAAATTTCTAGCAATTTACCTATTCCAAAGACCACAGTCTATAATATAGTGAAAAAATATGGTGAGCCTGCCAATGTGGATGTTCGAGGTAAAAGTTCGGGGAGACCAAAAGTTGTTTCACAAAGAGATTTATGAAATTTAGTTAAATTATGCAAATCAACGAGAAGTAGTACCGTTCGAGACATAACTGCTCAATGGAACAGGGCAACTGGATTAAATATATCTAGAGAATGTTGCCGAAAATACATTCATAAATGCGGTTTGGGATTTTACAAGGTAAGTTCAGTTTTGTATGGTTCATCCATTAGCAAAAAATTGATCCAAATTCGTATTTAGGCGGAAGAAAAACCGCTATTGACAGAGATTCAAAATAAGAACCGTTACAATTGGGCAAAATCTAAACTTCTGTGGACAGAAAATGACTGGAATAAAATAATATTTAGTGATAAGGAGAAATTTGATGTTTGCGTTGGAGATCACCGTAAAGGGATAATACGAAATAAAGCAGAAGCTTTTCATAAAGACTGCTTAAAAAGGGTTGTGAAGTTTCTAAAGGGAATTATGATTTGGGGCTGCATGTCGGCATGGGGCTTATGCATTTTAAAATTTATAGATGGTACTGTAAATACTTAAAAATAACAAGAGATACTTCAGACCTCACTTTTACCTAGCGCGTAAAATTGTTTCCTAATGAGGATTTCATCTTCCAGCAAGATGGAGCATCATGTCATTCGGCAAAATCTACCAAAAAATGGTTTGGTGATAATAATATAAAGGTTTTATCTCATCCAGCCAGCACTCCGGATCTAAATGTGATAACTGTGTGGCATAAAATGAAGCAGTATTTAAGAAACCATCCTCAACGCACTATTTCTGATTTGCGGACAAAACTACAAGAGATTTGTGAGAATTTTTCTCCTCAAACGTGTCAGTCCTTGGTTAATACAATGCCTGCAACAGTTCAAGCAGTCGTTAAAGCTAAGGGCGATGTGACCTCGTATTAAATTAAAGTTGCTTCTTGTTTGTCCCAACATTTAGTTGTCAGCAAATTTGACCTTCCAATGACAAAGCACGCTATGATTAATGCCTATTCCTTTACCATGGCACGAAAAAGTTTTCAAATAGTCTAGAATATTTGTCAGTCGTTTTGATAAGCCATTGTATTATTTCCAAAATATTATCTTGTCCCAACATTTAGTTGTTAGGGCTCGTATTCCCAAGACACATTACGAGAAATATTGTTAACGGAACCAACAATTCTGATTGCTAAACACTTCTGATAACCAAAATACTGATGTGGAATGCTTTCTAAATTAAAATATCAGTAACAATTCGTGTCAGGTAAATTAGAGATACTCTACATGGAAACAAGTTTTTACCTATATGTTAATTAAAAATACATTTCACTTCGTATTTTGATTATCAGAAGTGTTTGACAATCAGTTCTATTGATTCCGTTAGCAATATTTCTCATAGTGTGCCTTGGGAATACGAAATTCAATAAGATGTAATAAAATAACCCACCCCAATTCTTATTAGTCGACATGAGACCTGATATCTACGTAGCAATTGCATCAACTAACAAAACATGTTAGATATAAGTAGGGTATATTATTTCGTTACATCAACTTGTAAAATCTTATAGAAATTAATGTGCCTCCATTTGTTGATAAATTTTTAAAAAATGTAAAAAACAATTAATACATTATACCATACACCAACTACCATGGTTATAAATTGTAGTTTCCAATCGAAATTATGTAGAATTTCATAAGGGTATTCAAAAACTGAAATAAATGGATGCCAACGGTAATTTAAATTTTTATTAATATAAAATAAATAGATGGATATCATATCGGCTACCATATGGATTTCTTAAACAATTCTCCAATACAACTCAATAATCAAATTGAACTAAAATGATCCGCTTTAATTAATATTGTATAAATTTTACACATCTGAATACAACTAGTTGATATGCAAATAAAAAAATATTTTAGTTCATAACCAAAACTGGATAAGAGGTATGCAATAGATATACAAATTATCTACGTTCCTTATTGCGGCGACGAGCTGTTTTGACAAACCGATGAATTTTGGGTATTTATCGCTAAATCGTTCATGTGCTTCTCCACCTAGAAAAAAAAAACAGTGAATATAAACACTCACATACCGGGTGTCCCACAGTGACGGTCCATTAGAAGTATCTGGAGAACCAATTAAGCTATTAATTTGAAATTTGAGGTGAAGTCAAAGTGGGCCATGATCTACTTGATGAAAATATTTTGCAGTTTCTAACGCTTCCGGTTATATCGGAAGTCGACATTAACTTCGTTATTTTAAATGGGACACCCTATATATTATTTCATTTCTGAATTCTATGTGAAATTCTAAACACATTTCATGTACGATGTCTTATACCTATCTTCAACTGTTTTTGAAATATTGACATTTTGCAACTTTGACACCTTGTAAAATCTAAACGGTTTGAGATCAAACAAATGAGGTTTGCACATTCCTATCTTAACTTTTCATAAGTCATCGTTTGGCATTAATTTCAGATAACCAAGAGATTAAATTTAATCGAAAATTTTTAATTTCTAGAAAATCTGAAATTAGTGTCAAACGATAGCTTATGAAAAGTTACGATTAGGAATGTGCAAACCGTTTTGGTTGATCTCAAACCGTTTAGATTTTACAGGGTGTCAAAGTTAAAAAATATCAATATTCACCTGTCAATATTTCAAAGACAGTTGAAGATAAGTATAGGACATCTTACATGAAATGTGTTTAGAATTTCACATAGAATCCAAAAACGCAATATACCCTATATATTGCGTTTTGCCCTATATATTGCGTCCCATTTAAAATAATGAAGTTAATGTCGACTTTCAGTATAACCGAAAGTGGTAGAAACTGCAAAATATTTTCGTCAAGTAGATCATGACCCACTTTGACTTCACCTCAAATTTCAAATCGATAGCTTAATTAGTCCTTCAGATAGATACTTCTAATGGACCGTCACCATGGGACACCCTGTATATATAACAAAGGTTATTACTTAAAGGTTTTTCAGACACATTCCTTTTTGTTAACTGGAAATTATTAGCCCATTTTAAATTTAAAAGTTCAAGTTTACATGTAGCAGATATTAGAAAGATTTATATAACGTACAAAATGTAGACGACAAACCTTAAAATGGTTAGATAAGACAAACCTTATAATGTAAGACACTACTATCTTTTGGATGATTTAACATTGATCCTTTTTTAGGTTATGTCCGTTGTTTTTTTCCCAACTGCACAGCCAGTATGACATTCGTAATGAATGATAACAACGATATCAATGTTGAGGTACTTACCACTTTCCTTATATAATCGTATCCTTTACTTGTGGTGTTGCCTCGTATATTTTCCAGTTGGTAAGGTGGGCTTATTATAACCTAAAAAAAAATTATCAAATTTTAGCATGTATTTATTCCATTAAATAATATAAAAACAGGGTTCTTACGAGATTAAAGTACATAACTCAATTTACTCAACATTTGCTTCCACAATTCATTGACATTTTTAGGTACTCCATTTTAAAATAAGTGTTTTTATATAAATTAAAATGTGTGTTTGGCCCCTTTCTGGCATTTTTGTGACTGATAATATTAAATATTTACAAAAATTAATTGTTAATTTTGCAAGCGTTAACTTTTTTGGTAAAAATAAGACAGGTTATATATATTTCATTATTTTTTTCGTTGCCGGAGATTTTTCGATACACTGCATTTTTGAAGAAAAAGTATATGAACAAACTAAAATCTCGATTTCATTCAGTTGCAAGCAATAAAAATAACATTTAGAATTTCAGAACACTGGCAACTATATAAAGGTGGCTATGATGGTGGTGGGGTATGATGACTTTCATAAAATGATGCTAAATGTGAAATCTACCAACACCGATAAAAACATTTCAGTTAATTCCCCTGTATTCACACACAAATTGGTTTTCAAAAACACGCTCATCAAAAGTATTTTCAAATCTGTGGAAATAAACAAGAGAAAATTATCCATACAGCCATGATAAGAAAAACAACTGACAATCAATCTTCAATTCAGTGTTTGAAACCAAGCAAAGCATGTCTCAAATAAGTTGTTATATTAATTATTATTTAGTATTGTGTAAAAAACTTTTTTGAAATGAAACCAGAAGAAAATATGTGTATATATGAATGAGACAACAGTATGAAAACTTGAACCTAGGTTTTATATGTGTAAGTGTATCCAGTTCCACATAATTTATGGGATATCTTCAGGAAAAGCTTACTGTCATTAAAAACTGGAATTTGCAAGGTATTATTTAAAAGTCTGCATATACATTGGAACAGTAAGAGCAATCTGTATAGATTTCTTAAAAAGTTACCCAACATGTATGTATCGTAAGAATATCCTTTTGTTTTTTTGAAAAAAAAAAAACTTCAGACAAGTAGGCACAAGCAACTCATCAGCAAATTATGACCCATTTAGGGATTACATATATCTCGAGTATATTTCATTACTTTCTTAGTGGTCAAATGTATGTGTAGTCATAGCTTTATTTTTTATAAACCTAACAACCAACACTGATTCAAGATGTAAAATTGCATTTTATAAATCCATATTAACACGTTAATCGCCCACGACAAATAGTAAAATTTTTCCACCCCAAGCCAAAACTCTCAGAGATATTTTTATTGATAACTTTAAAATACTATATAACAATTTACAAACATTGTTTGTAAGGTATTTTTTCATAAAAAAAAACAATTTTAAAATGTGAACAAACGTTTGGTTCTCGGAGCCTATGTATCTATGAGGCCCTGTGACTCAAACACAATTCACGCATTATGCAGGCTTGCAGTTCCTGTTTTGACTTGTTTGTACGCTCGAACAGTCACATTTACATGCAAATAAAATCATCCAAATAAATTGAAAAGTCTCACTGTAATTTTGGATGTTATAGTTTGAAAATAAAATAGGATATATTATTCGGAGCAAAATAAAGCTTTATGTGTTTCAGTTGGTTTGACTCACCAGCTTCAGCACAAAGTTTTACTTTTGCTCCTAATAATATAATGTACTATTTTTTTCGAATACTTTATTATGCATATCTGTCAAATCAAAAACAAAAAAAATTCCAGGGCCAAAGGCTGCTTGGGACGGTCAGGCCCCATATTTTAATATCTCATAAGAAGCAATGTAAAGCAAGAATTAAACGGCGGATCACAGATCCGAGAATGAAAGCAAGTCGTGAAGCCCATATATGGGTCACAGGGCCTGGTGGTATAATTTTGTTGAGATTCAGATGTCGGGTCACATGGCGAGTAACGTGTTAAGCACCATTTCACACTGTTAATAGGTTCAAAACAGATTTTTTGAACACAGTTCATGTCACTTTAAACTTAGCAGTAGATTATTTTAGGCATATACAGTAAATTCAAAATTTTTACCAGGAGATTTTTCTATTTCATTGATCTATTACTGCCCCTTTTTTTGGGATATGTAGGTATTTACCTCGTGATTAAAGATCACGATTTCTGAATTCCTCCACCTAACCTCATTTATGGTTTTGGCTATTGCTATAAATAAACTCTGACCCTCAGAACTGACATTCGCTGATATCGCTTGTAACATTCTCTTCTTTTCGTCTACCTGATTCCTCACTCTTGTATTTAGCTGAAAAAAAAGCCACATGAAATGTTGTTCTAGCAAAGGATTTGGCACTTACTCTTTGAAGGTTGAGAGACTGTGGGGGCTCTGGGATACTAGTCACTTCCTTCTTTACTTTTAGTTCACTGACCAGGGATAAATTAATAAAATGAACATCATTTAACTTTGGATCCCCACTTGATGAAATACATTCTAGAGTAAATATTAAGGAAAATATTTGTGCTAAAAATCTTAACCTATTTAAATTGAATCTACAATTAATTATCACCTACGTTATTTCCAACATTATTTATGAAATATACCTACAACTAATTCTAATGAACATATTTAAAAACAAGCTTATCAAATCAACACTTGGTAAATAACAATTTCTTTTTAGTATATAAATCAACAACTGTAAATATAACTGTTTTATCAAGTATAATTAATGTTATTGCTTATTTTATGAAAAGTTTGCTACAATATAAGTATTTTGTGGCAAAAAAATGCACAAAAATAATGGCAAACCTGGGCTAACCAAGTCGTTCTCTGTTTTGTTAATTAAAAAATTCAGCTTATAAAAAGGATACTCAAAATTAATATTTTTGTTTGTGGATCGAATGCTAACACTTCACCTTCCACTTCTTTATTATAACATGTTCTACACCAAACAACACTACCTAAAGAAAAAAAGTCTGAAACGGCAGCCATCTCGCAAAATATAAATGGCAGTTCTTGTCATTTGGGGATTGGGGATGTTTTATACTCGGATCCACAGAATATGCATATTCAGATCTGTCTGTTTGTTTGGTTGGCAGTTCTGTGAGCCAAGGTATACACACACAGGTCGTTTCATTTTCGAAATGCCAAGTTGCAAAGCCAACAGGTGTGCCTAAGATGTTTGTTCCTCCGGTTCCTACAGTCAGTGATGGTAACATTTTAAAATTAATATCCCTATACAAACTGAAAAATTTCCCTACAATTAAAAAAAATTCCCTACAAAAATTATAAATAAAGGGCTTAAAATAAACTAAGAAATCTAATATTCTTATTCTATCAATCACGACCGTTTTTATGACCAAATTTTTGAAATTAAAAAAATGCTGTGTTGTAAAACGTGTAACGTCTAAAACGTAACGTAACATCACGTATATTCTGTGCGTAACACCCGTACCGTAAGACAAGACCAAGTCTATGGACAAGACGTATAAATTGACAATTGACATGTCAACATTATCAATGCCGCCAACTGCATGTTTAAATTATAACTAAAACTGGGGCTATTAAATACGCGTGAAAGAGATGGAATGCGATGCATCTCTAAAAGTTAGAAAGAGAAATAGATATTATCGTCGTGATTAGAAAATGGGTTTAAAGATGGTTAAATTAAAAATTTCCCTACAAACCAAGTCTTTTTCCCTATATCCCTACATTTAAAATTTTAAGGACAAGTTTCCCTACGAATAGGGAATTTCCCTACGAGTTACCATCACTGCCTACAGTAGCAGCGTACATAATCAAATATGATGGACAGATATGTGACGACACTTTAAAATCCGCCGCCGATTATCTTCAATGGCCTGGCGTCTTTTCTTATTTCCACCGACAGATGGCGGTAGTTCATAAAAGTCGAACTAAATAATCAAATTAAAATGGCAAATTCAATTCATACTGGTGGCGACTTCATGCTTGCGTTTTTGGAAGGGACGCCATGCTCAAACATGTCAAAATACCCGTCTATTAAGACAAGAGACAGATTTTTGCAAAATAGGCAAGTGTTAGTATTTGATATGAACGATGACAGTAACAGTCAGGAACAGTCGCTGACAGACAGGATTCTGCGCAAAATTATTAGGCGTTCCAGAACACGTGATAAAAAATGGCTTACGTGGCTCAAAAAAATTACATATTCCAGGTTCCAACCCCTTTCAAAATGTTTTAATGATTAAAAATATTGCTGTATGAATTAAAGATATGACATTTACTACCGAAATATGGCATTTCCACTAGAATTATTTATTAGTGACGTACTGACGTAGAACAGGGTGCCTGCGATCTTAGATAAACCAAAAATGTGACGCCACTAAGTAAATTTTAAAAACAAGATACCTAGGTAGTCAACATTTTGTATCTGTCATAGTTTAGTCAAAAATTGGATATCTATTCAGAGAAGGATGTTTTTTCGTACATATTATACGGGTAAACATTTGGCGAATCGGCGGATTCGCAAAATAAATAGTTTATTTATTAAAAAGTTATAAAATAAAACTTTTTTTTGTAGAAAAATTTTAGAGAGAAATAGGATAACAGTTTAATAAAGGACTTTTTCTTGTTTTTGTTACTAGGGCACGCCCACGTGTTTGTGATATAATAAGGTGTAACACCCTATATATTTATATCTTCATTTATATAGAAATTAAACCAAAATGTAAACTAAGAGATTAATTATTAATGTAATTATCAAATATTATGGTTCGATAAAGTTTTAATTTTCCTCATTACCTATAAACTATAGGTACTCAAAGGAATAACCTTATTATTTTTAAGATAGTCGCAAACAACTACTTTGCATGCTATATATGCACATATAGAATTACAACGGCATATCTTAACCTCAGCTTATTATTGTCTTTGGTACAGTTTTATTTTGAATTAAAAAGAAAAATATATTAAAGACAATAATGTGGAGGGTGCATAGCACACAAAGTAGTTGTTTTCGACATATCTTAAAAATAATAAGGTTATTCCTTTGCGTGTTCCCTGGTAAATAACGAATTAGGACTAGGAGTTATTTTTTCAGTATTGTTATTTATCTTAATTACCTAACTATTATATAACTAATATCTGGTGTCTTTTTGTTTCCAACTCGACCAAATTTTTATTTGGGGACCTGTAAAGTGTTTTTCGTAGATTCCTTTTACTGAATACATTGTTTTCTTTAACAAGTCTGTTCTATTTTCCCAGTCAAGAGACAATAAATTTAAGGAAAACAAACTGCCCATAAACAATTATTTGACTACCTCGTAAACTAGTGTAGAGCCAATAAATCTCTCCTTTAATCACGCAGATTCTTGAAGTGTACCACTTATTCTATTTCTGTAATTCGTGAATATGGGTCCGCATGCTTTCCACATGCATTATCGAATTCTAAAATAATCTCAGTCTGCCTTCGAATAGTGAGAATATCGTGCTGTAGCGCAAAATACTATTAAATTAATAACTATACAGCAAATATGAACTATACACTTAATTATAAGAACATAAACAAACTGTCAGTGGTCACTTAAGTGAAACATAACATATAAATAAATAAATAGGCAGTGAAGATGGTGTGTGGTTGTGGTTAATCTAGAATCGTGAATAGTAGTATAAACATTGGTAAACATATTTGAGAAAATGTAAAAATAAAACAGAAAAAATTTAAAATACAATTTAGGTAGTACTAATATGGATACTTAAATTTTATATATATTTTTTATTCATATCAAGTTACAGTGCACATGAGGATGCTATAAACCAATTGAATAAGCATTTATTAATCGATAAAGTATATGCACTAGTTCCCTACAAAATAAAAATAGTGCTTAAAATGTCTCGGTATAGGTCAGATCCCGAAATGTTGGAGTTCGAGACCCCCAGTTACTGTTCCAAATTCTTGCATTACACGTGGAAAACCATATCTTGCCTTTTTTCCCATATCACTTTAGTGGCAATGGTTGTGTCTTATTGCGTTATGGGGGCATATACCTTCGCTTCCTTGGAAGTGGAAAATGAGATACAGGTGAGACATGTTGGTTTATTAATTATTATAAAAGAGTAGTGTATTAATTAAGGTACTATATTTCTTCAACAGACACAACTAAATTAGAAACAATCTTAATTTAAAATACCCGCGCAGTGACGTCATTTGCAACTTAAAATACCTGATTGGCACACTTGTTACCATTTATCAAGGGCAACTGCAACTTCTTATTTATACTTCTTTATTGGCGATTCAGATTACCAATGAGGGCGCTGTAAAATGTAAACAAATATGGAGGAATACGAGTAAAAATTTTGCATTATATCATTTAGCAATTAGCATTCAACCATAAATAATATAGTATTCGCTGCTTTGTGATGATGATTTATCATCGCAGGCATCCAAACGAGGTTTTAACGCAACGTTTTCTTCCATTACAGGTCAAGAAAGGTATATATCGGCTCAGAGAAAATGTCACCCAGCATTTGTGGAACTTTACCCAGGAAATGGATGCCTTCAGGGAACACAACTTTACAGTGCAAGCAGCGAAGTACTTAAAATCGTTCGAGGGTGCTCTCCTCAAGGCAATGACCAAGGATGGATGGGATGGGGAGGAGGACGAGAAGATTGTTCAGTGGTCCTTCACTGGAGCTCTGTTCTACTCCATTATAGTCATTACCACCATTGGTGAGTAACTTATTTTAGCAATTAATCAATAGAAATAGATGCTGGCTAATTGATTTTTAGGCATTGCTGCCACTAGTATTCCTAATGTAGGTATTTCATCTTTCTTGGTCTATTGGATTAGATTATACAACCTTGGATCTTCTTCGTTTCTTTCTCCTGCGGGTCGGTTCCTCTACAGCGAGTTCCGAAGCACTGCGGTCATATCTGGTTATCTGCCAATCGGATTTCTGTTAATAATAAATTATAGAGATGCTTCTTGAGATGGCAGACCCTGTTGTGAGCCTATAGTCATGCTCCTGAGCCGAGGTTTACTCATGTCCAACATCTCTACAGTTTTTCTCTGCAAACGACCTTTTATGAGTGCCTTCGCATGGTTCTGTCCTGGCTTACAATCTTGCTTAGTGGTGTATCTATCAGTTTTTTCTCATCGCGCAAGAAATAAAACTGATTTTCTTTTGGTCTTACTTTATACTTCAGGTAATGGGCCTTTTCCACATCTTTTTTTTATTTGCTTATTATAAAATATATACTTGGTTATGCCTAAAAAGTATTTTTTAAATTCTTTTCTTCGCCAGATTTATATTTTGAAAACATTGTTAAAATTTCCATATATTTCAAATAACGCGCCATTGACGTCATACTCCAGTTCGTTGTTGTCTGTTGGCTGCCCTGCATTTTGTGTTCTGTCAAGTGAAGTGTGCTTAACCTAACTTTCGCTTTGTGTTTTGATTAATTTGATTTAAAATGAATAAAATTGAAGAGGGATATCACGAGGCTAATTCAGACAACCTTCCAAGAGTTGACAGTGAAATGGTTAACGATTTATACGTCACAAATATGAACTTTCTACAGTTACATAATATTTTCATTTCAAAATTACCAGAATGTAAATTTAATCGTTGCCAAGAAAAAAGTAAAATTTTATGTGACAACGTGGAGCCGGTCTTTAACTTGTCTACATTTTATTGGCTAGTGGAGTGTGATGTCAGCAAACCGCGCAGTTTGAAATGATTCATGAAGACCTGTCACTTTGTACTTGGATAACTTCGCTTAATTACAATTCTTTAATAAATTGGGTTGATTCTACCTTTACTTAGGTACCAGTATAAAGTTTGATATTAATAAAATAGCAAAATTCAATTTAGTGGAAAAGGCCCATTACAGACAACATAAGTGAAGAGTGGACACATTCTCACTTCTCTCAAACCACAGACAGTTGTTTCGACGCAATAGAGGTCTCTTCAGTCTGAACAGAGGAGCATTTAATACTTACGTATATGTTTGCAGAAAAGTCCTTGTAATCACTTCTATCTGTAATAAAGATATTTCCGATGGGAATGATTTATCACATAACAATTGTTGAAGTGCCATTACTCATAAAACTGCACACCGATTAGAATAACAATGCTAGTTTTCCCATTCTGACCAAACGACCTGCTTGTAATTCGAACTGCAACTTTTCGTTCGTATTTGGCTTGTTGGGAACATTCTATTCGCGATACGCGGAATTCATTCCCATTTCCCATTATCTATCATTTCGGATTGATTCTCCATCGAAAAACGCTTATGCAAATTCCGTGGATTTTAAACGCAAACAAATATTTAGGTCCCGGTTACGGCCAAGTAATTTTGTTATATGCAGGCATTATTCTGTTAGTGGATGATTTTGGCTGCCGTCCCAGCCAGTGTATAGCAAAAAATGGGGCTGCGGCGTAGGAGGTCGATATTATTGTTCTTGAGATGCTGATGCTGGAGTTGGATGTTGCGTCAGTTTTACAAAATTTAATGACAACTTACATAAGAACAATGTTTCCTTCTGAGCCAATTGTTGAAATTAGATAAACTAAGGAAAAAAAAATGAGTTTCATCTGAATTTTTCCTAAACAATACGAAAAAGTCAATTAACAACAAAGAAGATTTCTTACTTGGACATAATTGCGTAATAGTTTCAGTAAATTACTGCTAGATGACACTGTTGTCAAAAATTAACTAAATTATTTAGGGATATTTTTGTTTAGTGCGTTACTGTAGAGGACAGGGCTTAACTATTATTTTAAGGGTCGTAAAAACGTATTGGAAACTGGCTTAATTATTCTTTGGCCATTTTCACTTTAATAATGGGACACAGTGACTGTTTCACTACTAAATTTGTGACATACAACATAAAAATCCCTAAATTGCAGTTGATCAATACGGTTTTTGTTTAAAATGTTACAATTTATATGGCCGACTATATTTTCAGTGCGACATCTATGTTTTGGTTGTCTAAGTTTACACTGAATACCTACGTTTAATTTATCTTTTGACTGCTTGATCGACAAGGGAGTGAAAACGCGCCTTTAATTCCAACTCTCTTGCCCTTAACGTCAAAACGGTCAAAACTTTCAACAAGTTGACACGCCTTTGTCTAGAATTTAGGTTGTGACCTAATGTCGACAAACGTTACAACTACTGACTGCAAAAGGCCTGAGCGAGATCGAATGTTACACAGCAGCAACTTTTGCAATTTTGCAACTTTAGAGTTTTTTGGCAAATTGGCTTATGTTTATGAGTTCTACACCCTGTTAAAATAAATGTCTTAACTTTGAGAGCACCCTGTATCAATAGCGGTATATTAACATACACGTATTATAACAGTTTTAAGGTACCTTTGTCCTATTTTTGGTTAGAACTGGATGTGTATCAACCAAGGAACCTAATGCGAGTTTATTCAGTCAGTGGAACAATGAGCTCTCTTAGTTCCGTCTTTCGTCTGACCCGCAAGGAATAAGGTACAATTCCGCTAGCAGAAGTTACCAACTTCCTAGTTATACAACTACAACGGTGTTACGTAAGTTTCATTGTTCGAACACACCCCTCACACATTTTTCTTGCGCCGTTCCCGGCGTATTGGCGAAATTTGTACGAATAAGCAACGAGGGCACGGGGCATCGTTACTCTACGAAGTCAAATTGAGCGATTGCCGTAATTTATATAATACACCAGCCATCAACGCTGAATTTAGTCGGTTAATAGACTGGCAGAGAGTCAGAATTTACCGAAAGATTAACGCAGGTGGATGATGAATGTCGTTGGAATTACTGAAATTAATAATATCGTGATATACCTACAGATTTCTCAGCCTTATGCAAGGTGTTTCCTAAATAAAGGTAAAAAAATCCAGGGGCGTATTCTGAGCATTAAATTAGGTACCAACCTTGAAAGTGTTACCCTTTGTAAATTTGACTTATGATGTTACTCTTTCTAATTAAAAATTGAAGTTATAATAAGTAGGATATACAGTGTTATTCAGAACTTATCCATAATAAAATTTGGGGATGTTCAACATACATGTACAAATGTGGTAGTGCAAAAAAAAAATTTTTGGCGGGTTCTGAAAACTATTTAAAAATTTTTAATTGCACGCCGCTGGATATTGGTCCACTGTAATGGAGTGACCTTGGGACTGACAATGCAAACTGGCTAGCACGAAAAAAACTTCGGAAGATCTGAGAGTATACCGACACCCGGCGCAAAAAAGATTTGCAGCGTTTTTACTTTAAAATAAACTTAAAGATAGATAAATGTGACCAAAGTGACGTGTCTATAAAATGAATAAAATTTTGTTACACTAATTTTGACGAATTGCGCTACTTGATTACTAGGTTTTAGAAATATGAAATTTATAAAAAATTTGCACATACCTTGTTACAAAAGCTATTCGAAATGTTGTCCCTCGACTTCTACACACTTTTGGGCACGCCTTATCCAATTTTGCCGCACTAAAGCGAATGTTCCTCCCGGTTGTTGATCTTGTAAACGCAAATTATTAAGTAAATTGGGGATTTTCAGCATTTTGCTGCAACAACCACTCACAAAACCTAACTCGCGTCGTAATTGATAATCCGCTGGTAACAGTGCTTGAACAAGCTGGATATGATACGGATAAAACTGAGCTTCGTGTAGTAAGCGCCACACCGACGATTGGGATACCCAGGCACCTGCCTAGCGATCTGACTTGTATGTACTTATTCGCGTATTGTCAGGGACCAGATTCAACACTTGTTCTTCAGCTGCTAAAATACGTTGTGGTTGTCCCGGGCCATCATCTCGTCCATTCCAACTTCACCATAAATAAGAATCATGTCCATTAACTCAGCATTACTGTACACATGAGCCATTTTGAAAATTTTACAGTTTAACACTCCTACGATAAATAAAACACCGACACTGAGAGAGGACACAGATAGACTGATGACTGATAGACAATAGAGATATTATCCCCACTCCAACTCTATTCGCTCGGTCTTAACCGGGCGTTCCAGGTACAAAAACTTGTTTAC
This sequence comes from Pogonocherus hispidulus, assembly GCA_963924545.1. NCBI lineage: Eukaryota > Metazoa > Arthropoda > Insecta > Coleoptera > Cerambycidae > Pogonocherus > Pogonocherus hispidulus. The sequence goes on from OZ004697.1 coordinate 50,886,100, forward strand.
TTTTTTTTACCACATTCTTAAAAATGTGGTATATCAGATGTCAGATTGAAGTACAGTTGCTCATCTACGTAGTCCTTTATAATGGTATAACTTTAAACATTGTTTACGGGAAATCCTAAGACTTTTATTATAAATTTTTTTGGTGATATCGATTTCTTAAGATCGATTATTTAAGGATGCATATATCCTCAAAGTTTTAGAGATAAGTTCTGAATAATCCTGTATAATAAGTTATAATAAGTATATATTTTGTAAAATTTTATTTGGGAATATTTATTTAGGCTATTTTTTAAATTATGTGACGTATTCAACTCGACTCGGGGGGGGGGGGCAGTCGCCCCCCTGCTCCCGTTGGCAACGCTTATGCTGGAACCAATGATATATGCTACTGGATAGTTAGGTGACATCCTGTGTAAAAAATTGGAAAAATGTAGTGTTTCAATTTGAATTATTACCAACAAAACGGACTAAATAGAATTTCTGGGTGCATTATTTGAATAACGCCAAATCAGCCAATGAGACAGAAATTAACAGGATAGAACTACATACGATTTATTCAATTATTTTACTATAAATAAATTAACAATTAACATATTAATACTAATAAAAAATGATATAATAAAAAGTAAATATATTATAAAATTTGATTCATTATTATCTAATACAGTCTTGTGGCCTATAGTTAAGGCCAATATTTCAAGCTTTCCTGGCCTAATAGGTACCTACGTTTTTATATATTTATATAGGTAAAAGAAAAAATAATTTGTACATATTTATTTGTTGTATCTTTTTCAATTACTTACTGGTATCATTATCGGTGTTAGTATTTTATATATAAAAATATTAAGTTTACTTTTTTAACATGTCTACACTGTGAGAAAGGTTTATGGTAATTTTGCATGGCGCAAGTACTTATTAAAGGTCACTTTTTCACATAAAAATTACCTTTTTTCCGCTTCCGGTTTCACCGGAAGTAACACCAACTCTTGATTTTTATATGGAATACCCTGTATATTATTATATTTTTGAAATCTACGTCATCTTTCGAATGCATCGGGGATGGTCAAGGCACTCTAAATTCAAAAGCAAGAGAGTTGGTATTAGTTCCGGTAAAACTTTTGAAAATTTCTGTGTTCTATTCTTTCTTGAGAAATAGTTTTTATAGCTAAAATTTTTTCACATATCAGTAATAACATCCACGAGGAAAGTTGCCTTAACTTACAAATTGAAATGACAGGTCTTTGAAAACGAGATAATAATTGACAGCACATCTAGGTACGATTGTGTTTCATCTGGAGTCCTGAAAATTGGCTATAGTGTCTTTGTGACTGTATCAACTGTGCTGATTAACCTAAAAGCAGTTTTTTGGTTGCCCTTCTTATCCGTAAGGTCTGTCCACAGGTCCGCCGGGTCCAACGAGGATGCCGTTTTCAGCAGAATAGGTATTTCCTAAAAAAGAGAAATAGTTTTATACCTTACTAGTTACATGTCAAGTCAGTGGCTCAGAGTTTATAGTGTCTCGATCTCTTAACCTCTCGACGGTCTCGATCTCATTTTACATTTAGTAACATTGTTTCAAAAATCCAAGGCCAACTTGACCATCATAAAAATCGAAAAAAGTCAAAAATTTCAGACGCTGTAGTGAAAAACATCCTGTATTTTTCTTCTGTTTTGAAATAATTCCATGGCAGGCTTGACTCGCCAACTGCCTTTGAAGTCCTTATTTTGCTCAATTTTAACACGGTGTAGAACCGAACACCCTCTATATTTTTTGTTCAAAGTTAGTAATGGGGATTTTTACGGGTCCTGATTAGCGCTGTTGTATCAGATTTTAAATAAAAGAAACGCTAAAAGGTTTTTGTGAAAATCGGGGGTATAAAAAAATCGTAGCCGTCCCTGGGTTTGCATTTTGACAAAAGTAATAACGTCAAAAGGATCGTTTTTTGGAAAATATCTCGCATAACTTTTTATCGATTTGTATACACTTAAAAGTAGACACCCTGTATATACATATATATAATATAATTAATTTAGTATCATTAAATAAATTCACCCATCCCCCCCCCCAGAGATAGATCTGGATACGCCGCTGACTAGAACGAAAATAGATCCAAAAGAAATAATCATGTTATTTGTTTTTACGCCATACCCTTTTTATAGAAAGATTATTATATACTTAATTTCAGTCAACTTTTTATATTCTTTAAAGACGGTAAAGACGCTATTATCGGTGTATATTTTAGAACATATATAGTAGTGTATAATAAATTCGTGTATACAAATGTAAACAATAACTATGTACTATGCTTTGTGACCAAATATCTGTTTAAAATACAATACATTCATGTTTGCAAAAATATATTGCCCGCAACGCAAATCAAATACAAAATGTAACATTGGATTATTGCATGAAAAATTGTTGGAGAATTCAAACTACAATTTGAATTCTAATGTAAGTAAGATACCATATAATTTTTCAATGTTATTTCAGAACACTTTGCTTGAAGTATGTTTTTTTTTGTATTAAATTCAGATGAAAAACGATATTTCCAAATTATGCAAGTAAATAATATAATTCATCATTATAATCCATTTGCAAAAGTTTTAAATCATATAATTTTGAACTGAAAAATTGTTCAATCATTTATGAATTCAAAATCCATTTTTATAAATTTCGAGAAATGTATTCCGCGATATTGTTCTTCAGACAAAATTTGTTTGTCTTTATAATATGCGAAACCTGGAAATCCTCAGAGATCAGTTCTAAGGCCTATCAATTTTAAATGCACCGGGTGGAACAAGAAATAAGTGGCTCGATGCTGCACCACTTTTTTTGCAACATAACTCAAGCAAATTTGAGGAATGATTATTAGTAAGTATCTGAAAGTAAGACAACCACATCCGGTTGCGCCGGAAATTATCCCTACTTTTAAAATTTAAATGGCATACCCTATATATTTTAACATATTTGGATTCATCGAGATTGTGTGCATCTACTTGTACCATTTTTTTCCTCTATTTTTGACAGGTAAATGTCAAAATTGTAACGCTAGATTTTTAAGTTGATTCGTTTATATCGTTTCGTGATTTTTTATAAATTTTATGAGTTGTTTCCTCTACTGGTATTATCTATCGATTTGTTAAAACGGCTCGATTTTTTATACAGTGCAAAATATCTTGCAAAATAAAAGTGGTATTGGGGCCACCCACTTTCCCGTTCCACCCGATATACAGGGTGTTCCTTAATGTCATGTCTATACTGTATATAGGAGCTAATTCCTTGTCCAATTTTATGACTAAGAGTCCAAATAATTGACGTGTGTCGTAAATTGCCTCGTTTTCAAGATACAGAGTGTCAAGGTTTGTAGTCATTTGTAGTTATTATTTAAGTTAGGTTAGGTTTAGGTTTGTATCTTGCGATTTTTCTAGTGTCTGTAGATATATTAAATTTCTGCTATAAAAATGGGGACATCCTAATTTTTTTTTTAACATAACAAACATTTAGACATGCACTGTAATAGTTTCATTTTTTTTTCTCGAAAACGAAGCAAGGTACGAAAAAATGCAAGAAACAAAAAAGTTGTATTTGAAATTGTTTCAGCTAGAAAAATTCCAAAACCCAGTGACGCCTAATGTTTTTTCCTATAAATTTCAAATAGGTTACCCTCCTGGACACCACTGGAGCGAACAATTTTAATCTTTTCACGTTAAAATAAGCCCCTTACGGCTGAAAACCAACGTACCAAGTTTCATCCAAATCGGCGAAACAGTTTTCAAGATATTAATAAAAAAACAACAATTTTTTATACAAACCTTGACCCTCTGTATCTCGAAAACGAGGCAATTTAGGGCACACATTTATTTGGATTCTTGGTCAAAAATTGGTCAAGGAATTAGCTCCTACAATATGGACATGACATTAAGGAACACCCTGTATAATCCTTCTACATATTTTACATGATTTTGATGACTGTATATAAGTATTCATATCGAGCTGCTGTTCGGGTATAAGGACGTCATGTTAGGTCAAAACCTGAGCTTATTATTTACAAAACATAATGTATTATCGTAGGCTCTTTTGAGTTAAACCTTTTACCAAAGCCTACATATATTCTAATTATATGTAGACTTTGCTTTTACAAATAAGCTTGAAGTTATAGCAACAAGGAACGTTTTAATTAACGTTTTATTAGATCTTAATATATGAGTAATTTCAGTAATATGCCTTTTTAACTTTAATTTTCTTGTCGAAATATGTAAATAAAGATGTAGATTTGTACTTCCCAAGAGGTTTAACAAATGTAATACTTCTTTTTAAAAGTACTCATTATTATATAATGGGCCTTTTCCACATCTTTTTTTTATTCGCTTATTATAAAATATATACTTGGTTATGCCTAAAAAGTATTTTTTACAATTTTTTTCTTCGCCAGATATATTTTGAAAAAATGTTTAAAATTACCATATATTTCAAATAACGCGCCATTGACGTCATACTCCAGTTCGTTGTTGTCTGTTGGCGTTGGCTGCTCTGCATTTTGTGTTCTGTCAAGTAAAGTGTGCTTAACCTAACTTTCGTTTTGTGTTTTGATTAATTAAATTTAAAATGAATAAAATTAAAGAGGGATATGTTAAGGCTGATTCAGATAATCTTCTAAGAGTTGACAACGATTTCTACGTCACAAATATGAACTTTCTAAGTGCTGAAGTGTGCAATTAAGACAAGAAGGTTAGGTTTTATAACCTAAGTTATCAAATGATCATTTAGTTGATTCTTGCATAGATTGTGCAGTGTTGTCACCTTTACCGAAAAATACCTAAAAATTATTTTGCTCAAGGGATAAATTGTAAAATAATCATTTTAGTAATAATTTATGGAGAATATTTCACCTAAAAATACATATTTTCATTTCAAAATTACCATTTCATCTAAAAATACATAATATTTTTATTTCAAAATTACCAGAATGTAAATCTAATCGTTGCCAAGAAAAAAGTAAAATTATATATGGCAACGTGGAGCCGTTCTTTAACTTGTATACATTTTATTGGCTACTGGAGTGTGATGCCAGCGAACCGCGCAGTTTGAAATGTTTCATGAAGACTGGTCACTTATTTGTACTTGGATAACTTCGCTTAATTACAATTCTTTAATAAATTGGATTGATTCTACCTTTACTTTTGTACCAGTATAACGTTTGATATTAATAAAATAGTAAAATTCAATTTAGTGGAAAAGGCCCATTGAACAATATTACAAAAAGTACGTATTTTTATGATAAAGAAGAGGCATAATATATTTCGTGTTTCATAAAGATATCAAGTTTACTCAAACATTAAAAACATGTAAATCCAACATCAGGCCTCTGAAATTCCCTCTCTGCTGCTTACATTAACAATTCACGAATCTCTGTGCTTAAACACAATTGCGAGGGGTCGACTTTCCAACGGCAAATAAGAATATTATAAAAATACCTGAATTGTACAAGGGCCTCACTCCAAACCCACCAGCACCCGGCCTAGCGTAGTTACCGCCTGGTCTTAAGTAGCCTCCGCCGCCGCCAGGTCTGGGGGGCTTAGGGTTGTAGTTAACCCCAGGTATGGGGTCTACAGGTCCCCCAGGTCCAACAAGAATGCCGTTCTCTATGGAATGGACGGGTTGCGACGGAAGGGGTTCGCCTATTTGGTTGTTTTTGTCGATGGAGAAACAGCAGTACTGCTTCCCAGCATCACAGTGACCCTGAAAAGATAGTGTGTGATTATCATAGAAATTGTAAAAAATATAGAATATATGACACATCCAAAAATAGCCACTCTATGCAGAACACGAGAAAACGTAACTTTAGGGAATTTTCTAGGAATTTTTACACCACACCAAGAGATACAACCCTGCAAGTATTGGTAGTGCTTAATACCAATTAACTTTGACGTTTGTCAGCTGTCAACCTGTGTCAATTGTTCTTGTTTATTTTATGCCCTCCACCTTATTTGTGTATTTGTTGTTCTTACCGTTTTTTTGATAAATATTACCATACTTTATATTTTGTTGTGTTCCCTGAACAACTGTTTTGTTTTAGTTTATAGTGAGATAAATGGCCTTTGGGTAATAAAACGATTTTGTGCAAATTTCGGCTTTAAGAGTTCAATTTGTCCAAAATTTTGGCAAGGATTATTCTACTATGAATAATAATGTAATGTAACCGGCCATTTAGTATTTATTTAGTATGTTACTAGCTAAAAATTGCGAATGGGTAATTATCATGACAAAAATTCCAAGTGGTTGCAAATAATCTAGGTCACATGTAAAATTACTTAATTTTTGAATTTCCCACCCAGCGGCTAATGCGAAGCTAGATACTAGTGTGACCAGAGCTACCTATACAGAAAACCAAAGGTGCTAGAGTTACGTTTTCTCCAAAGGATGGCCATTTTCAGTCTCCATAAAAGCATTCTATATTTTTTATAATTTCTATGCTGTTTATTAAGTAGTTTTAAATACGTGTTGTCTTTTAATGTCTATAGACTTAACTGCTAATACCTTACAATTTTTTTTCTAACATGTTGTTTCTGCAATTCGGTTTAAACTACAAACTAACTGAGCAACTAAATAACGAAATTTAAGGAACTGCAATTAACAAACCTATAGATAAAACCCAACGCGTAAGAAACGATTCGTTGCGAACATAGTAACACTCGAAGCACTGGTCGTTTCAGGATAGAATCTCAGGTTAACGGAGCATCAAGGTTACGGGAAGGAATAGAGCACGTAATAAGGGAGATATTTTTCTGGTTGTTTGTTTAATCTTGTGCAAGTAGGTATTATGTGTAGGTGAAAGTGAAAAAAAAAAACACGGGAAGTGCTATGGTATAAATTGTACGTCAAGATATATTACTTATTAGTGATTAGTATTAGCCAACGGTATAAATAACAAAGCGTTACCATTATTGCATAATAATTAATATAAAAATATAAGTACAAATTACTTATATAATAATGAGTATAGTAAAAAAGCAGCCCGTACAGTTTGCAATTTGAAAGTTACATCATATACCACAAAATATAATGAAGTATAAATCAATTATGTTTATACAATATCGCATTTGGATCTTTTAAAATATACGATTATTTTTTAATAATAAAACAAGAGAAGAGAACTAGATGTTTTGACCATATACAATATAATATTAATACTAATACTACTATATCGCGTATTTCCACAAGCTGTTTCTACGAAAACACTGAAGGACAAAAGATACCTTTAGTGCTATATTCTTCCAGGGAACCAGAATTTTTGTATTTTTATTTTAACTTTATCTTTTGAATACATTAATTAACAATCAATAAATCAGTATCTACTGGTGTACCAATTACGCTATAAAATAATTTAAATAATAAAATGTCATTTGGAAGTATCTTTTATTTGATGTTCAATAGTATTATGTCGAATCATTCTTAAAAACTATGATCTTATACATAGTACAAATTTCTTAGAGTTGTCCATAGCCGCTGTTTTGTTTGTTTTGTAGTTGTTTGAGTTTTTTGCTTTTGTTGATTAAATACAGTGGAATGTTGGTTGCATACCAAGTGGTTCTAAACGTGTGTGTTTACTTTTTAAAATTGTATCCTCCTTTTTTGAGTGTTCCTTTTTTTGTGACACAGACAAAGAAAAACTGCGAATCATCACTCAGTTCCCAACACAGTACAGAACACTCGTGGCTTATTATCTTATTGTTATTAATAAATTCAACTACTGTTCCTACTAACTTTTAGTGCATTACCATCAACAATTTGCGCATTGTTGTGATTGTGTACTGAATATTGAAGACAAACAACAGACCGGCCGGTCTTCAGAAGATCGCTCAGGTCTCTGCTGCAGATTCGAAGAAAGTGGTGGGTTTATGTCACAAATTATTATTTTTTATAGATATTATTATTTAATTCAACCCGCATGGGAATATTGGCTCAATTTTATAACAATTCTTACATAGCCGCCTTTAAGATCTTGCAGAAAACACAACATGGTATTTTAGTTTCTATCTGTGAAAATAACTGAGGTACAAGTATTTTGACGAAGAAGAATTTTGGTAGCAACATTTTAGGTGTGTAGGTTTTTGAATTTACAACAAATGTTGATTGAAATTACTATGTCAAATTAGCTATGGATAAAAAGATTATCTTAAAACAATTTAACAAACTGCCTACTACCTGCTAATGGTTCTTTAATCAGAGGCTTCTTCTTTGTGACCATTTGTCATACATCGCTGACTTATTACTTCGGTTACTACTTACATATGAGATTCCAGGACTGGGACAGTTAAACCTCTGGGTGCACTTGCACTTATCGAAGTTTTTAAACGGCCTCTCCTTCACCCAAGAGGGCACAGGTCCGGTTAATATGCCGGCTCCCCCCGAATTTACTTCTTCCGGATAGTAGCTGGGGCTCTGCTGCTCCCCATATCCCCCATCGTAGTCTCCACCACCATACACTCCACCTGGTCTGAAATTATTTGTTTATAGATACAACTTTTTGAGTTTTCGAGTAAAAACAGTGTTTTCCTGTATGTTTAGTACAAAATTGACCACGAAACATAGACAAAAGTGTAGTTTTAGGAGTAGAACAACTAATGCCAAACGACAGGCAGCCGTTTCGACCCAATAGATCATAGATACCTTACAGATTCCGGCGTGAACAGTTCATTGAGGATTATTTTCATTATGAGACTTGCAGGGATCTGATAAGGTCGAAACAGCTGTCGGGGCCCTTAAGAACTTGTATTTGGTTATTCGTAAATAAATGGAATACATTTTTATTGTAGTAACAGACGGTCTTGGTGACATATTTTGATGAATGGGATCATCACTTGATATTATACATTTAGTTGTCGATCACGCTGTAGAAGTATAAAAACAGTGGCGTCGAACAAAGAAGATAATACTCTCTGTTGCTAAAACGTTAATGAAAGCTTCGTGACAAGTCTAATAATATCCCAAGCAAATATGTCAAGCTGTTCTTTCGGTGTCTTCTCGGAAGATTCCCCAGTCTCGATATATTTGTTCCGTAATAAATTGGCGTTTGTGTTTGTGCCTAAGTATTAGGTTACATTAAAAGCTTTAAATGACTGGAATAGGGGTGTGGAATAACAGAGGGCCATCTTAAAAGGGTCTCAAGATACACATCCTGAAATATTTAGTCTCGTTGGAATACAAAACTTATTTGTTTCCGTCGGCACAGATATTGGCATTTCGGGTTAATTTTGCTCCACTAAAGTTCGTTTGGTGAAAGGGGATAGCGGCAGTGCAATCTTTAGGAGCTGCACGATGGAATTGAAAATTATGAACCAGATTTTTTAAATTATCATTATTTTTAAATACCGCAACTGACTTGATGGTATATTTTGGCATTTCGAAGACATATTTATGGCGAATTTGGCTGGGTTCGGTACATGTGATATTTTAACTCTCTATCTTATGTTAATAGGTAATCTAGTGACATACTGAAGTGTTAGTTTGAGTTGAGAAAAATTCATATCGATATTAAACTGAATTTTGGAACTTTTCTAAAACACAAATAGTCAATATTAAAGTGGATACTCGAAGCGGATGGTTCTTTATGAAACATCGTGAAAATAATTGTTTTGAAAAAAACATGGATCTCATTTAGATGTTCCAAGAAATATAGAGAAAACACTCTATATACTAGTTTTTCGGCTTATTAGGCCTTTTTCAATAGAGTAAATGTCTATTACTAAATGTTTCCAAGCGCGTTTTCGTTATTTATTGTCGAATTAATTTCGACGAATTAATTCGTCGGGAGTTTTACAATATTCGGGAAAAAGAAGCCACCTATAGTTATATTAATCACGTCCCAGGATATAGTGAAAAAATAGCTCGCAGAATAGAACGAAACGGGTGTAAAACGATTAGTGTCAACAAGCGTACTATTGGGAGGATTTTGATAAATAATAAAGAAAGGGTTAATAAATTAAAACAATCAGGGGTATACCAAATTAACTGTGTGGATTGTAATGCCGTGTATGTGGGTCAAACCGGTAGAAGTATTGAAACTAGAGTAAAAGAACATAAAAAATCCATATTAAATAACGCTAAAAATTCAGGATTTTCGACGCATTGTATAGAAAACAATAATTTTATAGATCAGAAAAATGTAAAGGTACTGCATCGCGAAAAGAAAGGAAAGCGCTTAGATCTGTTAGAGCAATTAGAAATTAAAAAATCTTTAATTATAAATCCGTGTACTACGAATGATCAGATAGATTTTCTCGCCCTTAGAAAAGGTAATAAAAACTCGGGCTTTACCTGATGGTAGGATCAATCGGAGGTTGCTTGTAAACAAATAAATAACAAAAACGCGCTTGGAAACATTTAGTAATAGACATTTACTCTATTGAGAAAGGCCTAATAAGCCGAAATAGTAGTATATATAGTTTTTTCTATATATTTCTTGGAACATCTAAATGAGATCAATGTTTTTTTCAAAACAATTATTTTCAAAAAAACAATTACCTACAAATAGTCTTGTTTAGCTATAGTTTTAGCTATATAGTCTTAAAATTTTTAGCTGTGGTATGTCTTTTATGTGAAAAGGATCAAAATTGACTATTTTGTGATAATTTTATTTAAAGTGATCCCGGATAATTAGAATCCTTTGTAAAGCATTGTATATGGGAATATTGGTCATTGGATAATAATTAATCACCATTCCACCGACTATTCTATACAAAATCTCTAATCCGACAATAATTGACTGACCCGTACAGACATATTTTCGATCCTGGATAGTAATAATAATCAATCAATTCTGCAGGCACAGATTTTTCTTGTAAGGCAAGATAATAGGTTATATGGTGTGTCTGTGATGGATCGTGGAGTCTTATATACGTCATACGAAGGATCTCTTCCTGAGGAAGTGGGATAGAGCAAAAAGTTATTGGTCGTGCTGGGCTGGGTATTACCGTGGATTACAGACGAGTGATTTTATTCGATTTTTATTGTGTTTATAATTTTTTTACTACCGATTTCTGCCAAATGGAAAAGATGGTTACACTGAGCAACGTGTTTACGTCGCCTACACTAAAATATGTGAAGCTTGTTGATGATTTGTAAGTTGTTATCCAAATACAATATATACTAATTGATAATATACAGGGTGAGTCACCTAAGACGCAGGTCGTTGCTATAGAATAAGTATATATTTTTTTACTTTTAGAGCATCCTGTATACTAGCCATTTTTTAAAATTATTTTGGAATATACAGCGTGATCCAGTGTAGAGGGATGAACCAAACTTGTATTTTTTTCAATGGAACACTATATTTTTCAATCGCATTCGATTCGTCTTTTTTTACCTGCAAAATGATATTTTATTTTTGAAATTCAGATCCGGCGTTGCCAAGTTATTTTCAAAAAACGCATTTTGTAGGGGCTGTTTGAAAATTGATAAATTACTACTCCTGTGAAAAACACTCAGTGCAAAAAATGCAGATTTCAAAACTGTAGCGATGAAGAACGAAGATAGTACTATGTATCTGCAAAATATCTTTCAAAATATCAAAATATTTTACTACGCCCCTGCAAAATACGTTTTTTGGCAATAACTTGGCAACGCCGCGTCCGAATTTGAAAATAAGACACCATTTTGCAGTCAAAAGAAGGGCGAATCGAATGCGATTGAAAAATCCAGGATGTTCTATTTAAAAAATATAAATTTGGTTCACCCTCTCTACAGTGGCGTACTGGATCACCCTGTATGTTCCTAAATAATTTGAAAAAATGGCTCTAAGTGGTGTACATAATGCTCTAAAAGGATAAAAATGTACATTCTATAGCATCTGAGTAATGGACCGAGACGTTTTAGGTGACTCGCCCTGTATATCACACGAGAAATTACAACTTTTAGAGAAAAAAATGTGTTGTTGCCTTTTGAAAATAATTTTTGATGCCCGATAACTATAATTCTTTTCAAACAAACATGGGATAAATACCTTTCATTGGGCACCAATGGTCGGACTGGTCTATTGGGTCCTCCTCCTCCCCCACCGAGGAAAGGTCTGTTGGGGGTTTCGTTGAAATCAAGGTTAGGATTTTCATTTTCGTAAACCTCATATCTAGGACCTCCCTCTCTAAATTCATGTTATAAAGTGTTATGTAAAAAGAAACAGATCCATATGGATTACTTTGAATTCCCATTAAATAGCAGTAAGAAGAGAAAAATGCATGATACTTTGTCAATATAGAAGTGTACCGGTAGAAAGAAAAATATAAGATATAAGTAAAAAAGCAAAAGTATAGGTATGTTGATATACTCGAAACAAGATTTCAAACGGTGCGCGTCATCAGTTATCAAATTAGTAATCAGTGGCGGCTCGCTGGATTGGGTGGGCAAATTCAAATTTTTCTTTTCCTTATGACTAAACACCTAATTGCTTCAAAGGCACAAAATTTAAATTACAACACCGGCACCGCACCTAACCTCTACACAACCGTTTCCTTATATTTTGTTTTGTAGCAGTGCTGCGAGAGTGACTAGTAGAAGCACGAATATGTCCGATGGGCAAGCCCGAGGTGAATGTGCCAACCCAAATCACCAATAGCCACTTCTAAATTTTTCATCTTATTTTATTAAATAAATTATCAAAGCCCTTGATTAGTTTGGAATCAGTGGTAAAGTAACTGTTCTAGATTACTCTTAATGATATAGAAATACACTGCGTGTTTATATTTGTAGAAAAAAGAAATACCTACGAGCTACTTACCGAGTATAAATGAGCTTCTGAGCTACCAAATACAGTTTCACCGTAGAAAACATTGAAGCAGTTTAAAGTTTAGTGTTATATATACTGAATATAGATTAACCTTAGCAGATTTTGGAAGAAATAAAAAGTTTCATAGAGAAAGAAGGGGGAGTATAGATAGAGATGAGACACTAGTGAGTGATTAGTAATAAGAGTTACAAAGCATGGAGCGATAATTATCAGCATTTCAAACTGTTACCTGTGTCTGCTCTCACTCCTGCTATTGTCATCCCACACCCATCTCTTGCCGTCTTTATCTGCTAAAGTTATCACCAGGAGCGACCAGAGGGCGGCTATAAAAAAATAAAAATATTCAGAGGTCTCACCAGACGATCAAGTTATATAGGTTTATGGGTCTATCTCTAATAATAAGGGAGATGTGCCCAAAAAAGTGCGCCATAAGAGCAATGTGCTAGAAAGAGAACATCGGTTCGTTGCTAGACACAGTATTTCTTCAACACATCGCTCTTATCACACACTTTTTTGGCAGTCAGTACTATTGATTCCGTTAGCAATATTTTTAATAGAAAAATAATCACTTTGAAGTTTAATTAATTTGACAGTTTTCGTAGGAGGTGCTTGTCGTTAGTGCAATCTCACATCGGCAGATAAAATGAGAAAGAAGTTGAGACGGACGCGACTCGATATTTTCGAAGACGAAAAAGACGTAAGAGTTATCTTACGGTATCGAAAAAATATCTCAAAGGATTAGAGAAATTACGGAACTTTCGAGTGAAGCGGTTCTCGAAGCTGTAAAAATTAGAAAAAGGGTCGAGGGGGTCCCGCGAAAAGTCGGGATTTCAGCAGGCGTGACGGGCCCATTAGGCGCGAGGACAAACGCCGACGATCGACGAAAATCTTAAAAGGTTTGAAACTTTGTTGATTTGGCGGCGGAATTTAGAATGAGACAGAATCGACGCGCAAGGGTTTCGTAATGATTAAGTCTGATAAACGAGCCTGTTTCAAGACTTTTCATAAACGTTACCAGAATACATACGTTCTTTAATTTTATTCAGTTAGCTAGGTTATACATTATTAAATCTATCGATTTACAGAGCCAGACGTCCTGTGAAGGCCTTTTATATAACTCTCCTGTTTGGTGAGGAGTTATAAAGCCAGTAGTAATAGATTTTACGTCATAGAAAATTCCGCCTCTTTTAACTGCTCTGATATTATTCGACGGGTTTACATTTGAATCGATACTGTATCGTCGGGAGCGAATGATTTATCGAGAAAGCTCCATTTTCACAACAGCCTCGCGGTAAATACTCCAAAGGAGTTGAGTATTAATTAGCCGGGGCCTTATGTAAATGGGTTATCGATTGAAAAAGTAAATTGTGCCTCGCTGTTTTTCGTTTGATATAATTCTATTTACACGTTCGTCTGGAAGCCATTAACACCGAATTCGTTAAGTGCCCTTCACTGTTTTATAATATTCCTTATTTATTTTCGGGCTTATTAGAAGCTATATTCTTTATACCAGATAGTAGTGCTACATGTATGCCGCTTATTTATTTTATTTATTTATTTATTTATTTTAATTTAAAGCCCAACAGGAAAATCCCAATTACAGGGCAAATTGACAACAAAGATTACAAGATTACAGAGCATTACAAATACTTATATAAATGATAGAAAAAATACATAACAATCAATAATAGATAAAAAAGAATAATAATAAAGCACATTACAAATAATAGTGATACAGAAATAAGTGGTAGTAAAAAAAAGCAAAAAAAAAAAAACTGTAAATTGTACAATAATGTCGAGTACGCATAGGTACTTAAATAAACACACTGATATTATAAGTAAACAAATGGTACAAATGACAGAAATAAATAAACACTATAACCGATCTAAAATAGGTTTTAGAAAACTATTCAAAGAATTAAAATTTATGTCAGTCAGGTAATCAAACTCATTATATTGCTGGCATATTCTGTTTAGTGGAGACATGAGACCAATATTACTATTAGCGGCTTGCAAGTAAAAATACCTATGAACCCTACAGGAGTGTATTGGAATATTTATATTTAGTTTGCTTAAAAGTTCAGCACAGTTTATATTATAATGGTATAAACCATACAAGAATTTGAGATTAACAATTGTTCTTCTGTTTTTTAGCGATTGCATATTGAACATGTTCAACAAAATCTGATGATCGTAACCTTGTGTCGGGTATACTCTTTCAGTCTTGAAATACATGAACTTTAAAAATTTGCGTTGAATATATTCTACCGCATTAATGTACTTCAAATAGAGTGGATCCCAGATCAAACTTGCATATTCTAGTTGGGATCGAATCAAAGATACAAACAGTTGCATGAGAGCCGCTGAATTCGTGAAAGATGAACAGTTTCTAAAAACAAAACCTAATGTTTTATTTGCTGATGCAACGACATTCATTATATGTGGAGAGAAAGTTAGTTTCTCATCCAACGTAACGCCCAAATCCTTGATATGGGATACTCGATTCAGTGGATGATGCCCTATCGTATAATTGTGTAAAACTTTATTAAATTTCCTTGTGAAAGTAATAATGAAACATTTGTTAATATTTAGTGGTAATTTATTAGCAGCACACCATAAATCAAGTTTATTTAAATCATTCTGAAGATGCACTGAGTCAGAAAAGCTGTCGATTCTACTAAACAATTTAAGATCATCTGCAAAGAGCAATGATTCACACTGAAAATTATCCGCTATATCGTTTATGAATAATAAGAACAATAATGGCCCAAGGACTGAACCTTGTGGGACACCAGAGGTAGGTATAAATGAATCAGACTGAAAACCATTGTATTCTACAAATTGCCTCCGATTTGTCAAATACGAGTGGAAAAATTTAAGCATATCCAAGGAAAAACCGAATGATTGTAATTTTGATAATAATACATGATGGTCTAGCTTGTCGAAAGCTTTCGAGAAATCGGAGTAAATTGCATCAACTTGGCCAACATCATCCAAAACAGTACTTACATAATCGGAGAAACAACATAAATTTGTTACCGTAGACCTTCTAGCAAGAAAACCATGCTGACGCTCGCTTATAAGATGTTCAACTTTGCTATAAATATAAGAACGTATAAAAATCTCGAATACCTTCGAGAATCCGGATAGTAAGGCAATGGGTCTGTAGTTGCTAACTTCATTTAGACTACCTTTTTTATGAATAGGAGAAATTCTAGCCATCTTCCAACAACTTGGAAATGTAGAAGTCTTTAAAGAAAGCTCAAATATTTTCCTTAGTGGTTTACAGAAAACGACAGCACAATCCCTGATCAGAAAACTAGGTACAGCATCGGGCCCGCAACATGTCTTTGGCTTTAGTTTGCGAATTGCAGCAAATACTTCATCCTCAGTTACCTGACTGAGATTAATATGTATATCAGAACCACACCCCAACTGATCCAAATCAACTACTGGGTTATCAGCACTTACAGAGTATACACTAGCAAAATAGCGGCTAAAACAATCCACAATTGCCCTAGGTTCGCAATATTGAGTATCTCCATCGGAGATGACACCCGGAATACGCGACACTTTATTTTTGTTTTTTATGAAAGCCCAAAAATGTTTGGAATTTACTTGTACACTATTTTCAACAGAAACTATATAAGATTTATAGGCATTATTTATTTTAGTTTTAACTTGAGATCTAAGACATTTAAACTGATGGTAGGATGCATCTGATCTAGCTGTCCTGTGCTTACGTAATAGCCTGTTCTTATGTTATAAATCAGATATAATTTCTCTCGTATACCAGACTGGGTATTTACTTTGGTTGTTTCTCTTTAATGGTATGTTATGTCTAAAAATATCTAATAAAATACTATAAAATTTATCGCATGCTTCATTTACATCTTTGACATGCTCCAAACAAGAAAAATCAGCAATCGATAATTCAGAATAAACAATTCTCAAATCACACTTTCTAAAATTATACAATTGAGAAAAAGGATTAATAGGAAATACAACACGGTGCTTTGATTCTATGCTCAGTGTTATATTAAGAGGAGGGTGATAGTTATCAACACTTACAAGCGGCTGGTCTTCCTTCACAACAGAACACGTCACATTAGACATGACTAAATCGAGAATTCGACCTGAAGTGTTCAACACAGTGTTAGATTGTTGTAAGTCATAAAAATTCATGAAGTTAATAATCACTCCAGATCGCTCATCTATATTATGTACATTGTTATCATTTATCATATTAATGAAACCGGGTATATTGAAATCTCCGAAAATAACAATACGCTTACCATATACCCTCTCAAAAAGCTCAAAACAACCAAAGAATTTTATGTACATTTCTACTGACGTGGCTGGAGGTATATAGATAGCAAAAACAAAAAGAGATATAAATGAGTTAATAGTTACACAACATCCAACAATATTAATACTAGGAACTTCACTAAAAAAGTTTTGCAGATCCAGTTGGTTGACCAGCCAATTATTTTTGAATGCAAGTAGAACTCCTCCACCTTTGCGATCCGACCTGTCATTCCTGAATATTGCATATTGATTGATGTCAAAAATTTCGCTGCTGTTAACATTACCAGTCAACCAGGTTTCGGACAACGCTATGATGTCATACTCTAGGTCACTAGTTGTAGGATATAACACGTCTATTTTACTGTTTAAACCACGCGTATTTTGATAATAACATAAAACTTCAATATTGGATTTTGCATTGGGCACAACTAGTTTTTTTTAATAATGCAAGGAATCCCCTTTATATGTTTAATGAAAATATCATTTTCTTCTGCTTCTTTGCGTTCTTGAAGTTGACTTTTTATCTTTTTAAAATATTCAATTTGTCTAGGCGTTTTATCCTGGGAAATAAAAACTCTATTAAAATTGGGATTAGTTTTTAATTTACTTGACCGTTTTAAGATGGCAAATACATCCTTCTCCTGTTCCAATACAATTTTCATAGGTCTGATGGAATTTGGATTACCCCTACCAATTCTGAAAAAATGCGCTATGGGAAAAGCAATGCTGTTATCTAGAGCTCCTAATACAGAATTGATTGCTGTCTTCTCATGTTCAAGTTTCTCAGCAGCATCCTCACAGATAGTTTCCTGCAGACCAAAAATTATAATATTCTTTTTTCTCTTCTCTCTTTCACCCAGTTCCTCGATAACTTCATCAAGAGATAAGTCTTTCTGCGTATTATCAGCAGTATTTACCACCGATGCTTTATGGGTAATAGCTAAAATTTGTTCACTCATTTCCTCCAGCCGAGCTTTCAGTTCCACAATTGTGGATTTAAGACTATTTATGTCTTCCCCTACCGAGTCACAGGAAGCACATAACCACATAGCACATACTTATCTATAGTATACAAATGAATTTTCTGTTAATAGGTGTAGGGGTAGATACAGTAGTATAAAGCTGGGCGCACACAAAGCGACTTTCTGTCGCGCGATTATTTGGTCGCTAGACTGAAGTAGGAATGTGCGTGTTTATTCATCAAAATAGTGGCAACTATTAAAAGAGTGGAAGAAGGCATCTCAATAGGTTCCACAAGCTAATTGATACACATCACATGCCAGGAATGAGTTTAAACGAGCTTGTGATTAGTCAGTCGCATTTTTCCATGGTTACCAAGAAGCTGAAGTATGTGAACACTGATCACGATCTAACGATGAAATTAAACGATCCAGCACAGCGTAAATATTGATTATAAGTTTATATATGAATTTATTTACATTGTTATTACTATTAGCGACGTCTGGTTTGAATAATAGGCGTTCGATCATTTATCATTTATCATAAAATATAAATATGGTTTGGAACCGGTCAGCATTGACCCAAAATTTGGCACTGTAGTACGAATTTTCGCGAAAGTGGTACAACCTGAATTACTAGCACTATTATACATATAATGTTTATTTATATTAAAATATGTCACGGCAAAGTCGTAGGTTGTTTCTGTTCTGGTATGGAAATTATAACATGTAAACATAAACAGAATGGTTTCTATTTCGATATATCTATATATTCGAATCATATTGACTCAGGTCAGTTCTCATAAATAATTTATAGGTACAGCGTGTTAAAACTGTTATATATTGGGACGTTTTTATATTGTACGTCATAAATTTAGTAGCCTTATTTGAAACAGTCAATTATTAAATTTATAATTATTGGCAAAGAATAATTAGGCCAGTTTCCAATACATTTTTACTGTCCTTAAAATAGTTAAGCCCTGTCCTCTACAGTAACGCACTAAACACGAAATATCCCTAAATAATTTAGTTACTTTTTGACAGCAGTGTCATCTAGCAGTCACTTACTGAAACTATTACGCAATTATGTCTGCGCTTCCAAATTCTGCTTTTTCTAGCGGAAACATTAAAAGCCTATGTATTAAACTATGGAAAACCGACTTTTTTATTTGCCAGGACAAACTATGGAAAAAGTTTTCCGTAGTTTAATACATAGGCTTTTAATGTTTCCGCTAGAAAAAGCAGATTTTGAAAAACAATTAAGTACAAACAAACAAATTGCAAGAAACGGATATAAAGAAAAACTAATAGATAACATGATAAAAAACAAAAGGAGGAAATTAATTCGACGGGAGTTTTACAATATTCGGGAAAAAGAAGCCACCTATAGTTATATTAATCACGTCCCAGGTTATAGTGAAAAAATAGCTCGCAGATTAGAATGAAACAGGTGTAAAACGATTAGTGTCAACAAGCGTATTATTGGGAGGATTTTGATAAACAACAAAGAAAGGGTTAATAAATTAAAACAATCGGTAGTATACCAAATTAACTGCGTGGATTGTAGTGCCGTGTATGTGGGTCAAACCGGTAGAAGTATTGAAACTAGAGTAAAAGAACATAAAAAATCCATACTAAATAACGCGAAAAATTCAAGATTTTCGACGCTTTGTATAGAAAACACTCATTTTATAGATCAGAAAAATGTAAAGGTACTGCATCGTGAAAAGAAAGGAAAGCGCTTAGATCTGTTAGAACAATTAGAAATTAAAAAATCTTTAATTATAAATCCTTGTATACGAATGATCAGATAGATTTTACACTATCGCCCTTCTTAGAAAAGGTACTAAAAACTCGGGCTTTACCAGATGGTAGGATCAATCGGGGGTAGGTGCTAGTAAACAAATAAATAACGAAAACGCGCTTGGAAACATTTAGTAATAGACATTTACTCTATTAAAAAAAGGCTTAATACGCCGAACTACTAGTACACAGAGTGTTTTCTATATAGTTCTTGGAACATCTAAACGAGATCAATATTTTTTTCAAAACAATTATTTTCATGATGTTTCATAAAGAACCATCCGCTTCGAGTATCCACTTTATTATGTTCTCATGTAAATTTTTATTTAATTTCCGTAAAATTGTTTAAAATGTGGTACGTGTTGAATGAACCGGCCGTAGCACGTCATTCTTGGAAATTTAATTGTGTAAAGAAATAATAATATTAAGACAAAGAAAAATTATCTGTATATTCAGTTATGTGTTTCATTAAGGACGCCGAGATTGAAACAATTTTATTTATAAGAAAAATGCTTTTTGGAACCTTAAATGGAACACCCGGACGGTTTTTTGAAATTTGTATATAAAGTTTTCTTAATTTAGGATTTGTGTTGAAGAAAAGAAAAGCAGTTCATTGGTATGACATAGGCTACCAATTATTTGTCGAACAAATGGTACACTCTTTTCGTTATATCTTCCTTATTATTAGAGGTAGACTCGCCAAATGCTATGTCAACGTTTTCTTGATAGAACAAATATATCAAAATATGAAAAACATACAGTATGTCCCGTTTAAGTATAGAAATAAGCTGATCTACTTCTTTTCTGGAACATAAATTTTATGCAAAAATGCATAAATTTTAATAAACATTCGTCAATAAACACTTCTTAGGCAAAATTGACCAACCCGAGTTTTGTGACGACGTGCTGAGGAAAATTTGGTTGTAGTTGTAACATTAATAGCTGCACTGTATAGTGAATGACATTGTACTAAACTGGCTTTGGGCTATCCATTAAAATTTATACATGAGGTTGAACAATTATATTAATTTACATGAAAGGATCGAATATTACTTTCAGTTGACTGACTGTGCAAAATATGTTTGGAATTACTGTTTGCAAATAGAGAAAATGTCGTAATGTCGTAATGTTTTGTTTCTGTAATGATAGAGCAGGTAATACAGTAAATCAATAGAAATGTTTATAGTATATCATTATATACAGGGTGTTTCTTAATGGTGTGAAGAAAATCCGGGGGCGCATTCTATGACTAAAATGAAGGTAATTTTGTTAAATAAAATTTGGTCTTATGACAGCCGTTTTCGAGCCAAGGGATTTTCAAAATAAAAACAAATCAATTAAAAATTTTTGATTTATAAGTCGCCTGAGGTATGTTGAATATAGTACCCCATAATTAAATAAATTTAATTAAATTGAATTGATAGTACCCCATAACTCGACCACTGGGTATTTATGGGTTGAATTTCTTTATCTTATAGCTACTAAAATATTAAAAATGTACACCAAATTTGTTAAAAATTTCACAAGCGATTTATAAGTAAAAAAATAATTGATTATTTTTATTTTGAAAGCCCTGTAGCTCGAAAATGGCGGACTTGGGGCTCTATATTTATTTAACAAAATTACCTTAATTTTAGTCATAGAATACGCCCCTGAATTTTCGGCACGACATTAGGCACCCTGTATAATTTGTGAGCGATTGTAGAGAATTGAATTTTTGGGGTGATGTATTTGTCCTTAATGTTTTAAGTGTGTCCTTAGTTATACAGTAGGTTAAAAAGGGGAGGATCAGTAGCTATAGAATGTTTTTTAAAGCAGCACCTTGTAAATTTAATTATACAGGGTGTCCACCTAGTGCGCGTAAGTCCAATATCTGGGTTAATAAAAGAGATAACTTAATTTTTTTTTCTACAGGGTTGTCTAATATCCCGAGCTGCACAAAATGAAAATATATTTACATATTCAGGGTGTTCAGTTTTTCCTGGACAGGTACCAACTTCATTTTTCTAAATGGAAATATATATTTTTTATTGCTTTTTCGAACTAAACCCTTGATTTTAGTAGGACTTTCATCAGCCTTCCCTATACCTAACTTAAACTGTTTTTGAAATATTGACGGGTGAATATTGACATTTTTGCAACTTTGACACCCTGTAAAATCTAAACAGTTTGAGATCAAGCAAAACGGTTTGCACATTCCTATCTTAACTTTTTATAAGCTATCGTTTGGTACTAATTTCAAATTTATATAGGAATAAAAAATTTTCAAAATTTTCAGAAAATTTTAAATTTTTGGATAATTCTGAAATTAGTACCAAACGATAGCTTATGAAAAGTTAAGATAGGAATGTGCAAACCGTTTTGCTTGATCTCAAACCGTTTAGATTTTACAGGGTGTCAAAGTTGCAAAAATGTCAATATTCACCCGTCAATATTTCAAAAACAGTTAAAGTTAGGTATAGGGAAGGCTGATGAAAGTCCTACTAAAATCAAGGGTTTAGTTCGAAAAAGCAATAAAAAATATATATTTCCATTTAGAAAAACGAAGTTGGTACCTGTCCAGGAAAAACTGAACACCCTGAATATGTAAATATATTTTCATTTTGTGCAGCTCGGGATATTAGACAACCCTGTAGAAAGAAAAATTAAGTTATCTCTTTTATTAACCCAGATATTGGACTTACGCGCACTAGGTGGACACCCTGTAGAAACAAATATTTATTCAATTTCGTTGTATAAACAAACTGGGAGACATTTTTCGAGTATAGTTTTCGAGACATCTGTACCGAAAATTTCAATATTCCCTATGTTTTATTAATGTTAGTAATTTTTAAATCTTTTTCAGAAAACAAAATAACGTTAGAAGTTACGCAGTAAGTGTCAATCGACGAATCATAATATATTTGCATTATATCATTTAAATTCAAGCCAATCAAAGATTGCAATCAATCAGTTTGACCGAGTTCAAAAAGATGGAGATTTTCGAAAAGTACACATTTTGTTATAGGCGTATGTTAGACCACAGAAAAGAGAATTTAATTTTACATCAGTCAATCATAAAATTTGATGATTTTTACTTGAAAAAATTGAATTGTGCCCTTATACACACAAATGGGACGCCCTATAATTCGTTCATAGACAGAACATTTTAACTTTAGTAGGCACTGGTATTAAAATTTTATTATATTCTATAAATGTAATAGGTACCAGTACTTTAAGTAATATCCCTAAGGACTATCCCTCACCATTGTGTTCAATACAAAATGACGCGTGTCAATTTATATATTCGGCGGGAAATAAACTACTTTTAGGCAATCCAGAAGACAATATAGAAACTAAGGAAAAGTCGGGGATTTAGAAAATTAGCCGTAAAGACTGCAATCAAAGGTATGTTGGACAAACTAGAAGGTCAATTGCAACTAGATTCAAGAAACATATGGCTCATCTCAAATATGGTAGAACAGATAAATCTAGTGATCGTCCAACATGCGTTTGAGAACAACTATCAAAAATAGATAGTAGGTAGCAATTTAAAACTAATTAGGAACGTAACAAATTCCAGACAGCTGGAGTTTCCTATTTAAAGTTTTTCCCTACTCCAAGGAATACACACAAATGGGACACCCTATAATTCGTACATAGACAGCACATTTTAATTTTAGTAGGCACTGGAATTAAAATTTTATTATATTCTATATTAATATATTATCAGCCGTCAATAATAAAAGCTGATTAGCTTCAGATTGTACGAAATTTAGAAAGGTACAGAAGAATATTTCAAAATTATATTTTTTTTCCAGAAACTTTCCTATGCTCAAAAAATATAGTGCATGTGTGCAAGGCGAATTCACTATCATAAAAATGTTTGAGTGTGATTGAAAATATGTTTTGAGATTTAACATTAAAAAACACTTTTTTCTGTTGATTCCGAAAAAGTAAACATACTAACTTGAAATTTTACTAAAATCTGATTTCTTTTATTGAATTTTTTATGTTTAAAATTTCTAAATCCTACAATATTCATATTTTTCACAATTTTTTTTTAAACTTTTAACTGAATTTAATTTGTTTCTACCACATCTTGTAAGTTTATATTTTTTATACATTTCTCAATTTTTTTGATAAATGTATGTCTCTTACCGATTTTTATAAACATGTTCACCTCACAATATCACCCACCAACAAAACAAATCCAAATGAACCAAAAATAAACCGTTACATTCGATCACCTACAAGTAATACCTTATGTAATACACCGTCAAACAAGTGGTGTCTTATATATCTACTTAAAAATTCCAACCACGGCATGTGGAGGGGATGTTGGATGGATTTCATGAATGAATGGAAAAGAGAAAGAGACAGAACGTATCGTGATATCTGGAACTATTGTTTCAATTAAAAAACGAATCTCTGCGTGAAAGTGCAAGTGATTGGGACAGAGCTTCTCAAAATGTGTGAAATTGGGTTAAGTTATGGATTATTCTATTATTCCAAACCACCATAGGGATGGAGATATTAGATATCGGGGTAAAAATGCTAGAACATTTAAGTATAGCAATAATAATAATAATAGTTAATTTGAAGATGGGTGGTATACAGGGTGATTGTCAATATATGAGAAACATTTCAGGAGGTGGTTTCTTGGCTAAAATTAAGGGCAGTTTCCTATATAAACTTATGCACTAATTACAGGAAAATTAGGAGGAATTAGGAAGTTATTAGGAAAATTTTAAAAGCTTTTGTTTTTCTTATGGACGCCATATTGGATTTTTGCATTTTTTAAAACTCGGTAGAAATATATTTGAAGGTATAGTAAATTTTTACATCATTTGCATAGAGTAACGAGTGACACGAGATGTCCAGGGCTTGAAATAGTTAAACCCTGCCCTGTACTGAAACGTAGTAAAACAGCATGCGCAGAAAATAGCCCTAAGCAATTGGTTAATTTTGGTAGAAATAACATCTAACAGTAAATTACTAAAACGATTTCACAAAATTATCTTGAAGCAGACATTTTATGCGTTGTTAATTGAGTTTTTTTTTGTTCAGGAAAAGTCAGGAAAAACCTCCTTTTTTTGATAATTTTTTATAATCTTAAACAGTTTGCTAGGAGTGGGTATTGGCGATTCCAAAAATGAATGCGCCCTCTGCATGAAAATATTTGAACCTACTTAAAAGGTAATTTTTGGAGGGTTATTGCTGATATAATGATAAATAACACGTATTTGGGTTTGTTTAACGTAATAATTTAGTGGTGCTTGTGATTTTTTGGTATTAAAAAGTTAAAAGCGACGTGGTTAGTGTTTGTACATCTTTATTTTTACATTTTAAAATGGCATTCAAAAGAAATCAGCACAGCACAAACTGCCGTGTTTATGGGTGTTATTCCACAAAATGTGTCAATAGAAGTGTTTAAGATAGAAGATAGGTAGAAGTTTGGCCCTAGTATAAGAAACTGTTTCTCAATCATTTCTCCAAAAGGCATGTAACAATTTAATAACAGGGAACACGTTTATTTACACAACATAACCACTTTGTTGTAGTTTGTCTGTACTTTTCTATTATTAGTCTTATAAAAACAGAATATACTTTATAATTGTTTTGAAAAAAAACATTGATCTCATTTAGATGTTCCAAGAAATATATAGAAAACACTCTATATACTAGTATTTCGGCTTGTTAGGCCTTTTTCAATAGAGTAAATGTCTATTACTAAACATTTCCAAGTGCGGTTTCGTTATTTATTTGTTTACAAGTCTACCTACCCCCCGATTGATCCTATTGAAAAAGGCCTAACAAGCCGAAATACTAGTATATAGAGTGTTTTCTATATATTTCTTGGAACATCTAAATGAGATCAATGTTTTTTTCAAAACAATTATTTTCACGATGTTTCATAAAGAACCATCCGCTTCGAGTATCCACTTTATTAGAATATATTTTAATTTAAACATTACTTAACAAAAAACAAGCACTAATTTGATATCACCATATAGTTTATCACACTTATTTTAGCCCAAAATGTAAGTAAACAAAAACTAGGGTACCTGTTTCAACCCAAAAAATTCATATAATTAGCAATGAAGCACTTATGGGACGTATGACTGCTTTTACCACTCTTTTTATCCTTTATTTCACCCTAACTACCACATGAAGTCACTATATTTATGGCAGTTTAATGCTAAATTGCTAGATGATGTGATATGAAATGCAAAATTTTTACTCTTCTTCCTCCATATTTGTTTACAATTTGCAGCGCTCTCATCGGTAATTTGAATCGTCAATAGTTTTTCCGTAAATTCTCTTAGAAAATTGTAAAATTGTGTGAAATTTGTTGTATATTGAATGAACAAGTTCGCAACGCCAACTTAAGGAAAATATTTTGAAAACAATTATAAAAGCAAAACTACGGAATTTCCGATAAAATTTTCAAATTCCTCAACACAATTCAAAACTAAGACACGGTCACTGGCCATTGGTCAAGATTAAATCACTGGGAATCCCTCGTATTAATAATGCCTTGCAAGTCTGCATTTCGTTGGCATAAAATCTCAGTCAAGCGGCAAAGAAAACGCCACACAAGCGTGCCGTGTGAACCTGTCGCAATATTTTGCAAAAGCGAGCACTCTGGCATCAAAAATTAATTCGGAATTACCCAGTCAGTCCACATAGGATGCACGGGTATATTAATTCAGGTGTAATTAGTTGCAAAATAGGGTAATTATTAATTTGTTATTGTCCGCCTGTTAAAAATTTTGATTTGTTATTAGCAGTAGACGTATATAATCGGGTCAATGTCAGTTAGTCAGTAGTCCAGTAGCGTGGGTATGCACGTCGAGGTGGAGAATTGAGAATTGGACGATTATAGCAGAGGTTCCAAACAATTTGATTGTGATCAACGATTTTAGGAGAGGGCGCCAAAGTTCCTGCTTGAAATTTCAGCATTTCGTGACAGTTTTTATCCTTTTGTAGAACGAAGAAGACATCCTAGTTATTTAGAAGCTTTAAGTTGGATGTTCATAACATAATCGATATTTTCGTTAATCTTATCCAGACTGAAAACCAACAGATTATCCTTTTGCATAATATATTTCCGTTACTCATCACTTATTGAGAAACTAAATTGTTTTATAACTGACTGACTGACTAACTGATTTTTTTACGCCAAGTATTCAGGGGCGTACTTATTTTTTACCTAAGGGTTACAGTTTCTGAGTAAAAAGCCCAAGTTGTATTTTTTCAATGGAAACCTTTGGTGGTTGAGGTTTTTCCGAAAAAAGCGTCTTTTGAGCTTTTCAAAAATATATATTCCGGGTACATATATAAAAATTTTAGTGTCCCATTTCGATCATTTAGAGGGCTTTAGATATTTTGTGACTTTCCACCAGTTTCAACGTATTTCATCAACAGAGGTCAGTAGACAATCCCAGTAAGAACTGTTACGTAGAAAAAACGTTTAATATTAATATAATAATTAGCTAGTTAACTTTGATATTCTAATATTTTTTAGACGTACAAGTGTCCTGCAAAACTACGTCAATTGCAACGCAATTATTAACGTTATTAAAACATACTATATTATTGAATCGAAACGTTTTTCCACGTTTAAATAACCTGAAAAAGACGTCAATAGTAACACTCTTTTTAACGTTGAAGGAACATAGAAAAGATATACATTTAAACGTCACATTTCCAATTAATAATCACGCTATATACAACTGGTGGTATACAATGTATGTTATTATGTTTAAAATTAGTTAAACTGTAACATTTCTTTGTTATATAAAACAAAAAACAGCTAGCGTCCATATGTTCACATGCTATTCGAAGACCATGTAGTTTCTGGTTGTTATTGGCCTTTGTTCATGATACAATAAAGGAAGGTATGATATTGCGCATATCCCTCCCACATCCGTGTCGTCACCGAGAGCGCAAATTTGACATTTTACAGTGTTTACATATGTAAAGGTGTGAAAGTTTCGTGGTTTTTACTACATTTTGTCCTCTAAATTCATTTTTTTTGGCAGAGTATTTGTATAATTCTAGTATATACTAATTATAATCATATGTGAGTATAGTTAAAGTTAATTTTATATTAACACGTACCTAAACTAAAAGTGCAATAAAAATGCGTTGTGCTGTGTGCTTGTATAATAGTGATAATCGCAACCAAGAGCCCAATAATTTAAATAATATTAGGTAATTATATTGCTATGATATTTAGACAATGTAAACATTGCACTATCTATTATGTTACAAGGTTTTTCACGTTTCCACGGGATGAAGTAATAAAGAAACTGTGGGTGGTAGCTTGCTGTCGAGCAGAAAAGTTTAATGTACATACTGCCAGAATATGTTCCAAACACTTCACCGATGATGATTATGAGATAAATTTAAAGCCTGTAATAAATTATATAACCTGTAATAGATATGGTTCTGTAATGTGGTCATTAAATAAAAAAAAAAATGACAAACATTTAAAATTTTCGAATAATTAAAAAAAAAATGAATATATTTAATAATACAGTCAATTTAGAATCTTAACCGACCTTAAGGAACAATTTTCACTTTTAGTCGTAGGTGTAAGGCGAACGGCGAAATATATGTATTAAAGTTAACTTGTTGCCCACATCCTATGTTTATGAAGCGTTTATCCTATATTTAAGTACTAATCATTTTACACACGAATCAGAATAACTAATTACTTATAATAAAAATTGCAATAATCACCGATAACAGTTATTATTATTGAAGTAGGTAAGAAATTAAAAGAGCCAATTTTAAACCACCAGGGATTACCAGGGCATTTTGTATATGATAGGTACCTACCATATGGAGTACCTATATCTAATCTGTGCTTATGATTATTAAAGAACACATTTAAGGACACTGGTTAAATTTCCCAACATTTTCCTATTCGGCACACTGTTTTGTGCCAATTATATGAAAGTTTTGATAATGTTTCCATTGAAATCGTATATAACATTTGTATTTGGCGATCATTCTGCGCTCTCGGTGACGTAATGCGCACAGCGGACGCATTTTCGTACTCACGAATGTCATACCTTGTACCGTTGAGTGAGCTTATAATTTGCTCACTCAACGCTTGTACTTAATACTTATTATGTCATGGCCTTTGTTAGCATGACGACCCTGCATGATTCTCACCAGCAATCTCCTCTCGGTGGGAAATAAGGTGCCCATCTAGCGGTAGAATCGCAAACTACGAAATTGTGTTTTAACAAGATCAATACTAATGTTTAAAACACCAAAAACTTAAAAGTATATATACATTGAAAACACCTGTAAATTTAACATTTTTTCTAAGTAATATTTAAACGTCCTTTTTAGGACGTTTAATACTAACTTTTGAAAAACCAAAAACTTAAACGAAGTTTTATTTACACCTTTAGTTATTTTAAATAATATTTTCAGGTATATAAGATGTTTAATATAAACATTGAAGAAACATATAAATTTAACGACATTCTCAAGTAATATTTACACTTTTTTGATAATTAAAATAGTTACTTTAGCGTTAGTTCAACGTTTAGTTGAAAATTTGTCGCAAAAAAGACGTCATACTTCTAACCTTTTCCGTTTAATCAACCAAAACGACGTTGTTTTCACGTTTTTTAAACTATGATGTTTCCATTGCAGGCGGAAAAGCAGGTCGCTATCTGCCTATCAATTTGACAATAATTGTCAAAGAGCAAAGTAGCAAAGACAAAGGGTACCACTGTGTGTTCCTCACCACTACTAAGATTACGTCAAATTTTCAAATTTTTTGATCTTTATAACATTTTTTAACTTTCTGAATGAATTAAATAATATCTATCTCTCATTCTAATAACAAGGATTAACCGAAAGTCTGAGACTTGTGGGAGAGTGGTGCGGTATATTATTACTCAGTAGGCCGCATTTGTGCCCTAGGAATGACTTATATGTTGACAAGCCCTAACCACCATTCAGTGTTGGAATGAGGGAAACTTAGAAAACCTCAGTAATTAGGGGGGCAGTCAAACATCGACCGATGTTAATCTCGCGCATTAACACCAAGCTTTCACACATTTTTCCCGTCCTAGGCCATCGCCACGATGGTTGCCAACCACCAAATACTCCAATTCAATAAATGGTTTAGAAAATTGAAATATGACATTTTTTATGTGGTTTTTAGATTTTTTATTAATTTTAACATTTTTCATATATTGCGTCGTCGTTATCTGTTTCGATTTTTAGACCAATTTTGATGTTTTTCAACTTTTTGAACCATTTTTGACTTTTTTAGACCTTCGATATTTTTAAAAATCTAACCCACTTACAAATTATTCGAGATTTTGCAACAATTCGACATGTTTCGAATTTTTCAACAAAATAATAATAATAATAATAAAAAAATACAGTCCAGTTTTTTCATAGGCTACCGCCAAATGTTTCTTGCTGTCCCTGAACATAAAGCTATAATTTTCAATCTAATTAATTGTATGATGATATGATCTTGAACTTAATTATACATCTGACATACAAATTTGAATATACTTGCCATTTTCATCCGGTTTTATAGGATTCGCCTATATTTCACGGTCACTAAGCCGACACTTGAACAGGACCGGACTTTAACCACTTGCAAATAAAGATGAGCATTTCCCTTTTTAAAGTCAACTAACTGGATTGTCTTATGCAATTTAGCGTTACTAGCTCACAAAATACTTGCCAACATTTATATTCGACCTACTGATATGTTAAATCATGGGCGTCGCCAACGAATGATATCTGACCTAGATATTGAAAAAGTTTTTAAAACAAAGTTTGGGTTGATATCTGTAAACGTTTTCGAATTATCGAATTTTTAAAAAGCGCTCGCGTGTATTAGAGTGAAGTATTACGGCGCGCTCAGGCTTATAGCGCGAATATCGGTGCCTCTATAGAAGTCTACCCCTAGAAAGAAGCGAGTTAAACCGGCGATTTTACTCCGCTAATATAGATAGCGCAGCACTCGACCGACGAGTTGCGTGAAGAGTAGTGGGGGTGTTCAGTTATAATACCGTACTCGCTTAATGAAGTAGCGTTTCATTTGATAGGACGATAAGCGCGTTTATAATCATGTTTCATATATGATGTTATTATTTCTAATGTCTCCGATGATTGTGAAATTTGTGAATTTGTATTTAGGAATGTGTCCATTATGGAGTGTGGAGTTTCAAAGCCGCCCCTGATGCGCGAAACTCTTATCCGCGTTCGCCATTCATCAATGCTGAAACAGCCATTATTCCATCTCCTGCGAAGGCTACCTTAATTATTATGAATTTGTTTATGCCTATTGTTGCGTAGGAAACCTAATTAGGTTTTTATTAAGAGTGGCAAGTCAGAGTGAGAGTTTCAATCGTAATTAGTCGGAACCCTCTACAAATTATACTTAATAAAAAAAAGGGTTACGCGAGGGGATCTCTGAAATTATTTATCGCGGTAATTTGCCTTAATAAGTTAAAATTATTTTGAGATAAACAAGATGTTTAGTAGTTGTCATAAAGGTCAAATATATCCTAAAACGCCTCGATTCTGTCTCGCTCTAAATTCCGTCGCCGAATCGACAAAGTTTCACCTCCGAGCCTTTCTCCTATGCCTAGGCGTATTTTCATTTCCTGCGCGTTTTCCCAAAACGCCTTTTCAAAAAACCCCCTGCAAAATTTTCGTCGATCGCCGTTCGGCGAGAGAGATGCGGCTAGCACCGGCGTTTGTCCTCGCGCCTAATTGCTTCGTCACATCTACCGAAATCCCGACTTTTCGCTGGACCCCCTCGACCCCTTTTCTATTTTTTACGACTTCGAGAACCGCTTCACGCGAAACTTCCATCCTTTCTGTAATCCTTTGAGATTTTTTTTCGAGACCGTACATCGAGTCCTTCTACGTCTATTTCGTCTTTGAAAATCTCGAGTCGCGTCCGTCTCAAATTCTTTCTCATTTTATCTGCCGATGTGAGACTGAACTAACAACAAGCACCTCCTATGAAAACTGTCAAATTAATTAAACTTCAAATAGGTTATTTTCCTATATTGCTAACGGAATCAATAGTAGTAACTGCCAAACACTTCTGATTACCAAAATACTGAAGCGAAATGCTTTTCCAATTAGAATATCACTAAAAATTAATTTTTCAGGTTAACGCGTACAGTTTACATATACTTAACTGTCTCAGCGTCAAACAATAACAAGTGACGCGGTGGCTATAAGTCGCAGGATTTCAAACATCGTAATGCTGAATTTCGCTTCACGTTGGAGACAACTTTTTTTTTATTTTACTTTTTAATTCCAATTATTTATTAGTATTATTATTATTATTAGTCTTATGCTTTTGTCACCCGGTAGGGCTAGAAATTAGCGATTTTTTACCATTTCTAGTATATTTCTTAAAATGGAATATCTTTTATAATATATTTAAAATTTACCTTGAAAATCCACACAAAATCATGTAGTAAAGAGTTTGATAATAGTTTAGCATTTTTAAATTAGTATTTTTGTTATTTTGCAACTTTTATATAGGAGATTTTTGGCAAACTGACTTGCAGTTACGAAATCTATATCCTGTTAAAATAAATAGCTCAAATTTGAGAACACCTTGTATTAAATGTTTCTAAAGTTTTTGACTGCCACAGAAATACTGAACGATATTTATTTAAATTTAAATCGTGTATAATTCGTTATGAAATAATAGTGACTAATGATGGAAATTAAAAATTGCTATTGGGTTTTGATTTCATATAAAACAATCTCGAATATCGACCGATATTAAAAAAGCAAATTTAACTTCGCAGTCGAATGCATCATTCTGTGACTTATTGGTGCAAAATAAACCGACCGCCCTTTGCCAATGATTACAGACTCATTTATTTATATGAATAATCGACCAGTAAACCACAGAACTGTCACCAAATCGTATAACTTGCCAGAACGAGGTATTCCCAAGCCAATAATACTAAAATTTTAATTTTAATTCAATCGCGCTGGTTTACGGGCCATTCTGCTTTTATAGTACCACATAAAATGGCTCTTTTTGAATTCACCATCAGTTAATTGTTTTATTTATAATTGTCGTTATCGATTTACGAACGCAGATTGATCAAATTGTCCAAGCCGCAAGGGCCAGACATCATAGGGATTAAATGGGAAACGATCTGCTGACCACCAACACTCTATTTCAGGGTATGGTCACATAGCTCCGAAGACGACATGGGGAAAAGTTGTAACCATCTTCTACGCCATCCTGGGTATACCCTTGATGTTGCTGTGCCTGTCGAACATCGGGGATATCATGGCTACTTCGTTCAGATTCCTTTACTGGAGGGTGTGCTGTTACGTCTGCACCAAGAAACCCAAAAAGCACAAAAGGTCCAAGTCTATCAGACGATCTGGGAGAGGATCAGACCGATCAGAGTAAGTTCATGTCTAGCTTAGGACGGTGCACCGCAGGGGTCTATTTTGGGACCCTCTAATTTCCTGTATTTATAATTGACTTCACTGAAGTTATTAGAACATTATTAATTGCACTCTACCACAAAGAAAACTGGTAATTTTTCTTTTTTGCTCTTTAATGTAAATACCCTCCATATTTGTATAGAACGTTCTCTCATGAGTCTATCTCTGTCCACCTCTAATTCATATACATTGTAAGAGGTTGAAAATATTACAAGATAAACACTAATAATTTTTAGTTATATTAAATGTTTTCTTTATTTGCAGACGAGGATATTCCAGACCTAGGAACGCCTCATTCAGAAGGTCGGTGAGAAATTCTACGAGATCTGCAGACAGTGGATTCCCCTTATCTGACACAAGTCCGAATTATCATTCAGATTCGGAACTAAGGTAATTAATTGTGGAATCTAATTTTAAAAGATACAGCACATTACCTTGTTCAATTATTAACAATTTTATTTAATCAAGTGAACACATAAAAAAGTTGGGGGAGGGTGGTATTATCTTACATTAATTCTTCCACTACCCAGTTATTTAGTTTTCTATTTCCACTTTCGATTTCAAGGTACCACGACGAGGTTTCACGTAGAGAATCAATCGTTCCCAAACCACGTCCCAATCGATTATCAGAAGTGAGTCCCCCAAAAGTTCGGTTAAACTCGTACCAGAACCGCGGCAACTCCAACCAGTCTCCCAAAGCCAACTCCTTGGACAGAAGGAAGTTCCAGAGGGACATAGAGATCGAGATGGACCCTATACTGCTGGCGAACACCCCGATACTTTGCAATAAGTATGTCGTTGGTAAAAACGACGGGTTTGCCAGGAGTATACCAGGTAAAGGTAAAAGGACCCCTATTTTTGTTATCATCGCTTTTGCTGTGCTCTTAGTAGCTTCAAATTGCACGTAGAAATATCCAAAGTTAAAAGTACATAATTAAGTTGGCGCCCGACGTTGGGCAGCGGAATGAAATTAATTATCTTCAAATATAAATTTTCTTAACTAAGTAAAACTATACAAGATAAAGTATTACAGTTGATATGGTGATCATATTGTCGTTATTTAATGTTTTATAAGTTCCGTTATTGATACATGATTCCGATTGATATTGCGTTATTGATTCCGCTTAGTTAAAAACTTTCAACTTGAGGTAATAATGATCTTCCTATAGTTTAAATAGTGGTATAACTGTGACTTCACCGTATAACACTACTGTAGAATGGCTGCTTGCTGCTAATATCTAAAAATTCCGCTGTAAGTTTTTATAGAATTAGGTTTCCGTACTTTTCTACTCGGAAACGTTTCAGGGATAACCATCAGAGATATGGAAGGTGTTGGCAAAATCCATAGTACCCCTGAACAAAGAAGAGCCAAGAGTATGCCGAGGAATCAGCATTATTTAGAACCACCCAGGTTCCCCTCCCCAGATTCATCAGATAGGGAGGACGAGGGGTCTGTTAGAGACGGTCGTAGAAGACATAGACATTCTGGAAGAAGATCCAGATCACCAAATCGTAAGATCTTTTGTATTTCTGTGCTTTGTAAAATTATTTTTGTGGAACCACTTCACACTAATTTCATGATTTTTTTAGCTCAAATGAGGGCTAGTCCCAGAATGATGACTCCTTTGGGCTATGGACATCCGAGCAAGTACCTCGATGACCCAGACTCAGAAGATGACTACTATGACGACTACTACGACGACTTCTACGATCCGGGAAGGGCCAGAACCAAACCGGTGCCAATTTGGCTTTGCGTACTTCTAGTAGTCAGTTATATCCTGGCAGGGGCGTACCTATTCACTTATTGGGAGGAATGGGCGTATTTGGACGCGGCTTATTTCTGTTTTATTACCCTCACGACTATTGGGTTTGGGGATCTGGTGCCAGCCAAAGGTGTCACGCAGAATGCCACCATCAGTATAGCTCTGTGTTCGTTGTATTTGCTGTTCGGGATATCTCTGTTGGCCATGAGTTTTAATTTGGTGCAGGACGAAGTTATTTCGAAGGTGAAAAGGGTGGCCAAGACCTTGGGGATTATCAAGAAGGATGAAGATGATTCTGAAGATGAAGATTAGCCAATAAGTGTACATTTACAATTTTAATGTACCAATAAAAGTGTTATCAATTATCAAGGTGTATTATTCTTTATGGAATACCAAATTGTGGTGTTGGTGCACTTTAAAAATAAAATACTCCTGCTGCTATTGATGCAATTATACAGGGTGAGTCAATGAAAAGTGTCATCCTCAATTATGTCTCAAAGGATTGGTTTCAATGAAAAATGTTCGGATAGGTCGATTTTTATTTGAAGAGTGATACATTTTATATTATTGACATTTGTACGGAGTGTACCAAAAAGGAGATGTTTACCAAAACTTATATTTTTTAAATAGAATACCCTGTGGATTTTTAGATATTTGGATAGAACATTCTCTCACGAATACATTGATATATGGTTTGATGTATCTTGCTCTAACAGTGAGGGAGATATACCTCAAAGAATATTCCATAATGCAATGTGTTGGAGAAAGACTTTGTAATTACTTATAATCATAATACTTAGCCATGGACGTATCATGGATATTTACTGGATATATTTAGAATAAATCCTTGAAAATTCTGATATCCTAGTCTTCAGAACATAGGCATATTTGGTGAACATCCAGTGGACGTATTTAAAAATATTCCATATAAGATATCCATCAGATATTTATTTTATATCCATGTTGGTTCCAATGTTTAATGACATCGTATCCAATGAAATATTAAGTCCTAATTAAACCTTACAAGTTGAGCTGATGTCTTTTTTAAATTTAATAAACCCGACAATGTTACAGCAGCTGGTTCGTTCAACGTACGTCCATTGGACATCATACTCTAGACAAGTTAGCTGTAATGAATTAGCAACTTCTAGAACTGAAAATATCTTATAATTGAATCAAGATATACTTGTAGAAACAATATTGAGTCTTTATCATATTCAATTTTGGATACAAATCTGTAAGTTTCTAGAAATAACCAGAAAATGTTCACTGAATGTCCGCTCAATGTTCTCAACTGATTTTAGACTCGAGACACATTGTTTATACCGCAGAAGGCCACATTTTTAACACTTTATATATCCATAAACATAAGGCAACATTTTAAATCTCTATTTTGTATCCAAACCTATTCTAGATATCCCATGTATGTTGTATGGATATCTGCTGATAGTCTGTATGAAATTACTTTTTATTAATGAGTGAAAAACATTTTCCGAAATTCTATATTGGATATCGGATATATAAGTTAGATGTAGAAATAAATTTATATCTTCTGGATATCTTGAATATAATGTTCATTAATTATGTTTATTTATGGCGCGGTAATTCATGTACCTTATCCGGAAAAATAATGGTTTAGTTTCAGTTAACGACCGAAACTAAAATACTTCATACTAGCGAAGCTGCGCATTAAATCATTATTTTTTAAGTAAATACCCAGAAATATGCAAACTTCGGCCTGCGCCTCCGGCCATAATCTCCGTAGACTTTATGAAAATGGCAAAAACCTTCCCGCAGCCTAAGTACATGCGGCGACTCACTTGCCGCACTCCTTATTAAAATGACTTCTTTCCACTTGCGGCTCCTGTCCGGACTTTGCAGGAGTAAACTTTAAAAAGTATATTTGTGAGTCTCGCGAGTCCTAGGGATTAGGCTCGCTCGCCCAACGGGTTCGTTTTCGAGTTTATGCTGCGGGAATTGCCGACCCCGTCGGATATATTTGCGGCCCTAGAAGGGAAACGTCAGAAATAATGATCGGCCGCGAAAAATATATTGGGCAGATAAATGGGCGCAGTTTAGGGTAGGATTCGTTTTATTTTTTGTAAATTGGAAAAGTGTAAAAATAAAGATTGCTTCTATAAGTCAGTCTATAATTACAAAATAGGGTATATTTTACTTTGACATATGTATATATACACACAGAGTGTTTACAGGGTGTTAAGATGTTGGGAACCAACAAAAAATAACATTGAAGCATAAGTTAGTAATTGTCCTTAATTTGACGTTTATTAAATAACAAGAACCGCTAGTAAACTCACTGGCACCAGTTTATACATCCTTATATACATCCATATATTATACAGGGTTATTCAGAACTCATCTCTAAAACTTTGAGGATATGTGCATCCTTAAATAAGAAATCGATATCACAAAAAAAAATTATAATAAAAGGCTTAGGGTTTCCCGTAAACAATGTTTAAAGTCATACCATTATAAAGGACTACGTAGCTGGGCAACTGTACTTCAACGACATCTGATATATCACATTCCTTCAAAAAACAGTAAACAACAGTTTTTGTACCTGGCGAACGCCTGGCGAATAGAGTTGGAGTGGGGATAATATCTCGATTGTCTATGAGTCGACAGTCTATGTGTGTCTGTAGGAGTGTTAAACTGTAAAATTTTCAAAATGGCTCATTCGGTTCAAAGGAACATTCGGTTTAGTGCGGCAAAATTGGATAAGGCGTGCCCAAAATTGTGTACAAGTCGAGGAATATTATTTCGAAAAGCTTTTGTAACAAGGTATGTGCAATTTTTTTATAAATTTCATGTTTCTAATACCTAGTAATCAAGTAGCGCAATTCTTCAAAATTAATGTAACAAAATTTTATTCATTTTAAAGACACGTCACTTTGGTCAGATCTATCTATCTTTAAGTTTATTTTAAAGTAAAAACGCTGCAAATCTTTTTTGCGCCGGTGTCGGTATACTCTCAGATCTTCCGAAGTTTTCTTCGTGCTAGCTAGTTTGCATTGTCAGTCCCAAGGTCACTCCATTACAGTGGACCAGTATCCAGCGGCGTGCAATGAAAAATTTTTAAATAGTTTTCAGACCCCGCCAAAAAATTTTTTTTACACTACCACATTTGTACATGTATGTTGAACATCCCCAAATTTTATTATGGATAAGTTCTGAATAACCCTCTATACATATAGCATCCTATAACACTATACATATTGTCATCTTTGTCATACAGCTTCAGGACTAATTGAAAAAAAATTGTTATTATTCAAAAACTTTAACGCCCAGTATCGCAGAAACCAGCAACCTCAGACCCTTGGTTTCATAAGAATTTCGGGCCTGTTGAATTTATGACCTGGACATAAAATACACCCTGTCTAATAATGACGTATTTTGACAGTGAAACATTTTACTTTTGACTTATAAATGACGCATGAAGTGTTTGACTTTTCTAATATGTTAAATTATATGCTTAGATAGACCAGCTTGACACTCGGTTCAATTTGCTATCGAGTGTCTTCATTTTAATGGGGATATTGGTTCCAGTAGCCGAACAGACCTCTCGTTAGCAAATGTGACTCAGCTGTTCTAATTCAGCTGGCAATTCCGAATCAACTACGATGTATTGATGTTCCTTCTCCATCAAAGTAATTAGGAATGGACACATTAGCACTACAGATTGTAAAGGCAACTGAAATAGATATTTACTTGACTAGTCTCTAGTCCGTTTCATGGATGTATTAAGAGGACTAAAACAGTCAAAAAAGTAAAACAAGCGCATGATAATTCAGTATTCAAAATGTTTGCTATTAATTAAATACAGGGTTATTCAGAACTTATCTCTAAAACTTTGAGGATATGTGCATCCTTAAATAAGAAATCAATATCACCAAAAAAATTTAT
The DNA here is from genome assembly GCA_963924545.1 of Pogonocherus hispidulus. Taxonomy (NCBI): domain Eukaryota; kingdom Metazoa; phylum Arthropoda; class Insecta; order Coleoptera; family Cerambycidae; genus Pogonocherus; species Pogonocherus hispidulus. Next base: position 50,925,112 of record OZ004697.1, read on the forward strand.
AATAAAAGTCTAAGGATTTCCCGTAAACAATGTTTAAAGTTATACCATTATAAAGGACTACGTAGATGGGCAACTGTACTTCAACGACATTTGATATACCACATTTCTAAGAATGTGGTAAAAAAAAGTAAACACGTTTTTGTACATTGAACGCCTGGTTAAGACCGAGACAATAGAGTTGGAGTGGGGATAATATCTATTGTCTATTCAGTCATCATTCTAACTGTGTCCTTTCTCAGTGCCGGTGTTTTATGTATTGTAGGAGTGTTAAACTGTAAAATTATTTTCAAAATGGCTCATGTGTACAGTAATGCTGAGTTAATGAACTGTTACCAGTGGATTATCAATTACGAGTTAGGTTTTGTGAGTGGTTGTTGCAGCAAAATGCTGAAAATTCCCAATTTACTTAATAATTTGCTTTTACAAGATCAGCAACCAGGAGGAACATTCGGTTTAGTGCGGCAAAATTGGATAAGGCGTGCCCAAAAGTGTGTACAAGTCGAGGAATATTATTTCGAACAGCTTCCGAAGTTTTTTTCGTGCTATCCAGTTTGCATTGTCAGTCCCAGGTCACTCCATTACAGTGGACCAGTATCCAGCGGCGTGCAAAGAAAAATTTTTAAATAGTTTTCAGAAGCCGCCAAAAAAAAAATCTTTTTTGCACTACCACATTTCTACATGTATGTTGAACATCCCCAAATTTTATTATGGATAAGTTCTGAATAACACTGTATGAAAATGTAAAGATAAGAGTAATATTTCAATTTTAAGAAAAATACAAATTGAATGATATATTCTTATCACATTTCCGTAGTATAATAGATGGGAATAAATATTTATTTTCTGAAACCGTCTTAAAAGACGCCCTTTTTGATACCCATATCTGGCATTAAAGTTATCGTTTTCATTACTAAGATGAAAAGTAAAAATAAAACTTTTTTCGGTAAGTAAACTGGGCGAAACACATAAGAGCACATAATCCGAGTGACATAATATACTATTTTTTATTCAAGGGTCAAAATTAAAACTACCTGCAATTACCGGCATTGGCAGCACGTAACGATAAGTTTAGGGTAGTCAATGGTTTGTTTTGAGTTGAGGTTAGTGACAGCCTGATAGCTGTCAAACCTATCTGCTAGTGTTTCCATAATTGTTTTGATTCTATCCGAATTATCTTCGTTATTTTTATTATTTTGTCGTTGTGTGTATAGATTTTAAAGTTTTCGTTACTTTTATGAGTTTGGTGTTTTGTAGTGCCGTAAAGTGCCGCTGCTGTCACTATTGTCACTGTCACTGACAGATGGTGTATGCCACAGTGACATTTTGTAGTTCTCAACCGCACAATGTGGTGGCGACAACTACCGAATCTCCATAGCAACCACGACAATCGGGGATTTTTATTAATTTTAACACAAACAACTGCTCGTCAGAATAAATATCACTTTTTATCCTAACAACACAATATACCACTTTTTCCGAAATCTCTGGGAATTCAATAATGGAAAACTTATTTTATTAACTCTACCTCTAGTAAAGGTTCTCTTATACGCGATTCATTTTAAGATCGTAGCGCCAAAGCGGCAGCAACCTATACTAACCTATGGGCCTCTGATGTTTGAAATTATATTAATTTGTGAAGTTAAAACAGGTAAAAAGCTTGTAAAACAATTTTTAAAAGGGTAAGTAGTTATATAAAGTGAAAATACATTGCAAAATAGATTTTCTTAAGCTCTTTTTTACTTACACCTTGGAAAATTCGTATATTTTAGGTTAAATAAGTGTCAACCTAAAGTTACTAAAACAAAGTATTTATTTTTCTTTTAGTAACTAATCTTAATACTCAAACATGAGATTAAGCATTTTAGAGGTAGCTTTTTTGTAGGGATAGCAATAGATTTCAATATTTTTTCGAGCGTTTTATCTGATAATTAAGCTTAACCTCAAAATATATCAAATTCTTTATTAGGCATTACGGCATACTTACGTACCTTTATGGAAATTCTCATTCTCAGAGGAAGGTAGAGAGCACACTCTACTCTGCGTTCTTTAGCTTCTTTATTCATATTTGTCTCCTGTAACTCTTTAATGCCCAACATATAGTTTCCACGATAGCTCCAGATTTTCCCGCTTTGGAAAAGTATGAAGCTGATCTCGGGGTTTTTCTTTGTCGAGAAAAAGAGGGACAATGACGCTCACAACAATAATGATTCATATCTAATCAAAGCAATTAAACTAATATAACAACGGATATTTCAAAATTCACAACAGAAATACATACGCAAAACTGAACCAAAAGCTCATGCGTTAGTTGTGCGTGCCGCCAGTAGGTGGCGTATTCCTTAGCAAGATCGCCTATAGGTCGCAAGATTATGCGCATGAAGGACCTGTATAAACCTTAGTCCAAATAATTAATAATGAAACGCGAAGGGTAACGGTCCAAGAATGGTTCCTTGAGGAACTTCAAAAATAGCAACCTCTAGACCATTTTGATGTAGTATTTTGTGACAACAAAAACCAAACTATCACCGGCGTTTAGTTTGTCAGTGTCATTTTGTCAAGGAGTCTTAGGGGTCAAGGAATGAAAAACGATTAATACGAAGAAATTGTTTGTTTTTGATCAAATTTGGCATTCCAGGTAGTTTATGTCAAAAAATCCGTAACTAAACATACTAATCAACGTGTCCGTGAGTTTTTCCGCAAATTAATTTTAAACGAATTTGTTCCTTTCGCCATGGACGCACTGCATAAATGACTTAATATCTAGCCGAGTTGGGAGGTGGAAAATCTAAATTCTGTTCACCTTGATTTTTTGACGGAAAGCAGAAAATCCTCGATAGTTCGTGACGTACGACTACATAAATAATTTGTGACATCCGAAATAAACAGAAAGATCAATAGTTGGCAATAAATACTTCCACCTACGCTCGTTTGTGTAACTCTGTCTCTAATAAGTTGACTGTCATTTTTATATTACTTATGGCGAGTTGTTTGGAAACTTAACATCGATATAAAAGATATATCCTGTTTTTGTAGAGGAGAACGTACAATAAAAGAGCCGTCAAAATGGAAGGGTTATACGTGGTGTCCCAATAAAGTGTTAGTGGACTGCTGAGACAATTTGTTGATTTTCCTTTATTTGTATATTTTGATAAGGAATTATACCACATCATCTCATTACGTAGACCACTTATCAAAATAAATATGATTAGCCCGAAAGTTAGAGGCTAGTATGGGAGAGGAAGCGGCATGTTATTATTATTATGGAGGTCGTACTAGCGACTATAATTGGCTTAGGTTTGTACCCCCTAACCACCAACCATAGGAATGTAGGAAACCGGAAAAGCGGGTATAGAATAAATATCTAAAAAAGTGTTTTCTTACCTAATATAAACATTATAATATAATTTTTGGATATTTATTATGTCACTAATTTAATTTAATATTTATGTAAAACCATTATTTTTAGCTATTAGGTAATCTTGAAAGTCCTGTTTTTTGTATTTTATTGAATAAATAAATTCCTCTATTAAATATATAAGTATATATACAGGGTGTTATCTAAATACGTGGCCAAACTTCAAGGGGTAATTCTTTGAGTGATTCTGAGACGAAAAGTTTATATAAACGTAAGTTCGGTAATGCTTCGTTTTCAAATACAGGGTGTGAAACTTTTTTAAAAAATCTTTTTCTAAATATCTTTATAACCTTTTAGCCGATTTTTTTGAAATTTGGCAGTGTTATTTATGGTAGAAAGGGGCTAATTTAGCTCTAGATTAAAATTATTGAGTCCAGAGGCGTCCCGAGTGGCCCCTTAACCAATATTTTTACAAATAAAATGTGCGCCACTTTTTTAAAATTTTTTTCGCATTCAGCTACTAAAAATACAACTTTTTTGTCTCTTGAATTTTTTTCGTATCTTGTTTCGTTTTCAAGAAAAAAATAAAAACCACTTTATTGCATGTCCCTGGGACAACATATGAAAAAATTAAAACTACCAACTATCAAAAACAGGGGTGTACCTAATATTTTTTTCCATGTCAAAAGTCTATTCTAGTTTTGGAAATTGTTTTAAAAAGTTGTTAAAGTGTTAAAGTGTTAAAATTTGTAATTGTTTTGCGTCTTCTTATTAAAAAACAAAGCCATTTAAAACCTATGTTGTTTGACACCCTGTATCTTGAAAAAGAACTTTTCGTCTTAGAATCACTCAAAGTGTGAATCATCCCTTAAAGTTTGTTATACACCATGTATCTATCTATCTATCTATCTATCTACTATATAAAGAGGAATACTATTAATGAAGTTTTCCATAGCCCACTAGAATGTACAAACGCAATTTATCGTACATTTTTGGGACGCCCTGTACAAAATCGTTTTATAAACAGAAAAACAAATAAAAAATGATCCGCCAAAACGGGGGTGTTGTTTTTATGAATACGAAGTATTTATTATCGAGAGACCAGCCATCAAGAAAACTGGGAGGAGCCATTATATAGACTTTGTTCATGAAGCGGTGTTTTTTGATGTTGAAAAATCGCGAAAAAACATGTGTTCGACATTTGAAACAAGGATACATGCATGAATATAGATCGGTTTTTGAAAAATTACCACGTTGACATGTTTATAGGTTTGTAAAGCTTATTTATTTCGACTGTTACAATCGGCCTACATGGCCGTACATATGGGGGGGATTAGGCGGTTATTTAAATAAATAATCAGGTAAATAATAATCTACATCTATAAATAAATGTATGAACAGTTATTATTATTAAATAATTATTAATAAAAAATATATCATAATAAATATTCATCATTTATTACATACAGGGTGTCCACCTAGTGCGCGTAAGTCCAATATCTGGGTTAATAAAAGAGATAACTTAATTTTTTTTTCTACAGGGTTGTCTAATATCCCGAGCTGCACAAAATGAAAATATATTTACATATTCAGGGTGTTCAGTTTTTCCTGGACAGGTACCAACTTCGTTTTTCTAAATGGAAATATATATTTTTTATTACTTTTTCGAACTAAACCCTAGATTTTAGTAGGACTTTCATCAGCCTTCCCTATACCTAACTTAAACTGTTTTTGAAATATTGACTGGTGAATATTGACATTTTTGCAACTTTGACACCCTGTAAAATCTAAACGGTTTGAGATCAAGCAAAACGGTTTGCACATTCCTATCTTAACTTTTTATAAGCTATCGTTTGATACTAATTTCAAATTTATCCAAGAATTAAAAATTTTCAAAATTTTCGGAAAATTTTTAATTCCGATACATTTGAAATTAGTATCAAACGATAGCTTATAAAAAGTTAAGATAGGAATGTGCAAACCGTTTTGCTTGATCTCAAACCGTTTAGATTTTATAGGGTGTCAAAGTTGCAAAAATGTCAATATTCACCCGTCAATATTTCAAAAACAGTTTAAGTTAGGTATAGGGAAGGCTGATGAAAGTCCTACTAAAATCAAGGGTTTAGTTCGAAAAAGCAATAAAAAATATATATTTCTATTTAGAAAAACGAAGTTGGTACCTGTCCAGGAAAAACTGAACACCCTGAATATGTAAATATATTTTCATTTTGTGCAGCTCGGGATATTAGACAACCCTGTAGAAAAAAAAATTACGTTATCTCTTTTATTAACCCAGATATTGGACTTACGCGCACTAGGTGGACACTTTGTATACATATAGACGTAAATGTGTGCATAGAGAAGAGATTGGCGATATTAGGTTGGTTAGGTATATTCTAGATAGGCAATTCAATATACAATTTTGGTTCCATACGCCATCTAGTGTTTACACGCGGTTCCAAGCTTGTTGTTGGAAGGCGGCGCACTCAGGCCTTTAGACCCATTGTGCCTGCCGCTAGTCGAGAGCTATTGGAAGAGACCCGTGCTATGTGCATATTACGAAAACAAAATGCTTTGTTTTAACAACTGTAAATTTGGTAAAATACTTTCTTCAGTCCAGACTTATTCATTATAATCCACGCCATCTGGTGACGGTGGCGTGGATTCTTATTTACTAATCTTAAGCTCAAATGCTATAATTTTGTGTCTAGTATACAGGGTGCTTCAAATTCGATGCAATACATGGGGATCTCAGAAACGGTAAGAGATACGAAAACGGTTAAATTGGGGTAAAGTTGCGTATTCAGGGGGGCAACATAATGGTGAAAAGAGATCAAGGCTAACTTGATTAGTTTTCGAAATATTTTGAAAAAACCGAAAATTTTGATTTTAGTTTTTGTTTTTTTGCGGGCCTATTTGATGAGGTATTCAAAAATAAAGAGCACTTTTCTATAGCAACTTTTTGCCCTTTATCGAATGGTGTTAGCAAATTTTCCACAAAACGTTTCTTTTCCCGGAAACCAACATCAACTTAATTTTTTTAAATACGGACCTGAAATTTTTTTTCAATTTTTTGGAATTATTTTTGTAACTTGATAGAATGCCACCATAAAAGGAACCAGATTTAAACGTTTTGTCTAAGAAAAATCCATCATTAGTATTTTTGTTTCGACTTTTGTTAATTCTAGATATTAAATCTTTGATGTAATTGAATAAACAATGAATAAAACAACAAAATATGTTAAAACTATAAAAACCCTAAAGCAGATGTTGAAATAATCCTCCGTCATTATTCATGCAGAGGCGTATTCGTCTTTTTAAGTTTTGAATAGATCTTTCGTTTTCCCTTGCAGGTATTGCATTCAGAGCACGAATAGTGGCATTTCTCAAATCCTCAATGTTATTATATTGATTCTTATATAAAACATTTTTAGTTCGTCCCCATAAGAAATAATCTAATGGGGATAAATCAGGAAGCTCTTGCTGGCCATTCTATAGCACCATGATTTCCAATCCATCTCTTTGGAAATGTTTCCTTTAAGTAGTTGCGCACAATTCCTGAATTATGAGGAAATTTAAATAAAATTAAAAAATTCTAGATTGCTGATGCCATTTTTAAGTACCGATAGTGCTTGACACAACATTGAAATGTGTTTGTCATAGAAACGTTTGCCTAGATAAAACTAAATCTAAGAGGACCACGGGAAATTATTAATGATGGATTTTTCTTAGACAAAACGTTTAAATCTGGTTCCTTTTATGGTGGCATTCTATCAAGTTACAAAATTGCTTCCAAAAAATTGAAAAAAAAATCCAGGTCCGTATTTAAAAAAAAATAAGTTGATGTTGGTTTCCGGGAAACGAAACGTTTTTCGGAAAATGCATTAAAACCATTCGAAAAGGGGCAAAATGTTGCTATAGAAAAGTGCTCTTTATTTTTCAATACCTCATCAAATAGGCCCGCAAAAAAACAAAAACGAAAATCGAAATTTTCGGTTTTTTCAAAATATTTCAAAAACTAATCAAGTTAGTCTTGATCTCTTTTCACCATTATATTGCCTCCCTGAATACGCAACTTTGCCTCCATTTAGCCGACTTCGTATCTCTTACCGTTTCCGAGATGTATTGCATCGAATTTGAAGCACCCTGTATATTACGATTAAGAGTCTGATGTTAAATATTGAGTCGATTTATAGTTATATATTTCTTTATTTTTATTTTTTGCATGTTTTGGTTTTGTTACTTTCCAGCTGCAGTGTTATTTGAATATACTCGTATAGGTATATAAAACAAAGCTCTTCTTGCTGATACTGGAATCAGCTCGGAAAACAAACGCCCCTCGAAATAAAATATCTGTTTTTACGTCTCTGGTCCACATATTTATCTTATTTTATTTTTTCGGACGCCGGATGTGGGTTGCAAAACATCGACTCTTTTTGTATAAATGATATATTTAATGGTTTAAAATTACACGGTTGTTTTATTATTAGCCTAAATTTATATAGGATGCTCGAGAACTTTGACACAATATGTGTATCTTTTTTTATAATAAATTTCTTAAAATATTATTCCTGATTCCTGTTTCAGCATATTTTCAAACTCGAAACGCGTTTATTAAAGATTTAAATTTCTAATTTCGTATACAGGGTGGACTCAAATATGACTCAGTGTAAAGGATTCGTATTTACGAAAACACGAAAACTGTTATTTGCAAAAGTCGAATTACAAGCTGTCAAAAACTAACCCAGAGCAATTTATTAAAAAATTCTGGTGTTTGTTATTATTTCTGGATCACCTAGTCTATCACAAAAATGGGATATTCCAAAATACTACCATATGAAAGACAAATGGTAGTATTTTGTCACCACACCACTTTAATAAAATTACTTTTGTGCGTACTCTAGTGCCTACTCTACACAAATGATATTGTCAAGGTACGCATAAGCTTTGTTAGCTTTGTTTTGTTAAATGAATATATTAATAAAATAAAAACTATACAGGGTTATTCAGAACTTATCTCTAAAATTTTGAGGATATGTGCATCCTTAAATAAGAAATCGATATCACCAAAAATTTATAATATAAATTTCTTTGGATTTCCCGTAAACAATGTTAAAAGTTATACCATTATAAAGGACTACGTAGATTCCTACAAAAAAAGTAAACCAGTTTTTGTACCTGGAACGCCTGGTCAAGACCGAGCGAATAGAGTTGGAGTGGGGGTAATATGTCTATGTCTATCTGTGGCGCTCTCTCAGTGCCGGTGGTAAACAAAACGAGGTCAGCCCAGCCTGGGTACTGGGTACATTAGAAACAAGAAGTCAGTACTGTTGTTTGTTGTTTTATTTATCTTAGGAGTGTTAAACTTTAAAATTTTTAAAATAGCTCATGTGTACAGTAATGCTGAGTTAATGGACAAGATTCTTATTTATGGTGAAGTAACCAGGAGGAACATTCGCTTTAGTGCGCCAAAATTGGATAAGGCGTGCCCAAAAGTGTGTACAAGTCGAGGGACAAAATTTCGAACAGTTTTTGTAACAAGGTATGTGCAAATTTTTTATAAATTTCATGTTTCTAATACCTAGTAATCAAGTAGCGCAATTCTTCAATATTAGTGTAACAAAATTTTATTCATTTTAAAGACACGTCACTTTGGTCACATATATCTATCTTTCAGTTTATTTTAAAGTAAAAACGCTGCAAATCTTTTTTGCGCCGGGTGTCAGTATACTCTCAGAACTTCCGAAGTTTTTTTCGTGCTAGCCAGTTTGCATTGTCAGTCCCAAGTCCACTCCATTACAGTGGACCAGTATTCAGCCGCGTGCAATTAAAAATTTTTAAATAGTTTTTAGAACGCGCCAAAAAAATTGTTTTTTGCACTACCACATTTATACGTGTGTGTTGAACATCCCCAAATTTTATTATGGATAAGTTCTGAATAACCCTGTATAGAGTATCAAAGTATATTATTCCTCATTAATTTGGTGTATTATTAGTAGGACTATAAATAATACATGAAAAATGTTACGTTTCCACAAATATGTAGTAGTTTTCGAATAAATAAATTGTAAAGAAAGACATTTGTAAAGAGCATTTCAATATTTTTTACCCACGAGAGAAGGCAATACACTATTTTACATTTCTGTTGTGTTTGAATTTTTACATTCCCGGCATGTGCGCCTGCGACGTTATCCTTTTTATCCTTTCTTGTTCCCTTTACACTCCCGGAGATCTACACTCACCTGCTGTATCTAAAATTTATGTAGTTCCAGTCGTTTAAAAAGATCTGATCTAAATTCTCCCTTCTCGTTGTGAGTAAATCCACCTTTCCTTGCCCCGGTCCGGTTGCAGGTCGGGATCCAGTGGCGTGTATACGGGGAAATCAAGGGGCTTAAGGATACGCGACACCATGCAATATTCTGTTAACCACCAGCAGTGTTAGATGAAATTTTATCACATAAAAGTATTGTCTAAATTTCGAAATGGGTGACCAGACTTTAAAACTTCCACCATCTAATTATATAATTTTTATTTATATTTGTACGTAATTTTTCATAAATCAGCACCTAAATCTGATTTAGGAGTGCATCCTAAAATAATGGCTCCAATTAAGTTTTGCATATATGTTATACAGTTCTTAGTAGGTTTCTTTCTTTTATCTTCAACTATTTTTTTTTGTTACACTATCAGGTTTTCTAGTAAACTATTGAGACACAATTTACCGTTACATTTTAAAAAGTTACTTCTTTGATTAAAATGAAAATTATGGTTTTGTGTACCATATTTATTTTCATATGCGTTTTTAAAGTGAGGGGTCAACAATTTGGTAACGTTTTCCTTGTGGGAAGTTACTATCAGGGCTATTACGTGTCCTGTAATATTCCTGAACTGAGGTTTAGTCGTGCCCAGTATCTCTACAACTCTTTTCTGCACTATAAGCGACTTCATAAGATGGTTCCTCTCCTATTAAAGACATTGTAGATGCCTTCTAGCAAGTTCGTCTGCACGTTCTTTTCCTTCGATTCCTTGATAACCGCACCCGATATAGTCTTATTCTATTGAAATTCAATTAGTTTATTTCGATCAGGTCAGTGCAATTTGGAGGCAATCCTAAACAATCTTCGAACTAACCTCCTTTGAGGTCAAACACGAAACACGTCATTATTGCGAAAACTTTTTCTTGGAACACCGTGGGATAAGACCCCAGACTATAACTTCTTGGCCATCTTGGTCTCAAACCAAATCCTATTTCTGTGTCTATATGAGTTTAGTTCGATCAGGTCAGTTCAATTTAGAGGCAATCCCAAACAATCTCCAAACTAACCTTCTTTGAGTTCAAACACCAAACACGTCGTTATTGCGAACATTTTTGCTTGGAACACCGTGGGATAAGTCCCACTTCTTGGCCATCTTCGTCTCAACCCAAATCCCATTCCTCTGTCTGCTTTGGAGTAATCTATGAACCGCACTGGGCTCCAAGCCTTCAGAGAATTTACCTTCAAGATTCTATATTTGAACCTCTAATGGTTTGAAGAAGTTAAACTTTGCAAACGTTCTGTCAGATATCATCTCTAGGGTAGGATCTTATTTTAGAATGTCCCTTTCCTAGGCAACTTCTTGTCCAATCATTATTATTCCTGATGGTACGCTGCTACCATTGGTTCTCGTGTTAGATTTAGCAAGATTTTTAGCTGCTGTATTTGGATGGGAAGTCATAACTCCAGTTATACCTACACCTCTTGTTCAGCTTTTCTATTACAGTGATCTGAGTGGCCTTCTGTCACCATATTAAAGCAATATAACTTGATCAATTGCATATATAGTGAATTCTGTTATATATATGCTCATTTTCCTGATGCAAATTTTAGGTATGCAATAAATTCAATACATTTCTCAGTATTAATCCCAATTAATTTATAGAGGTAGCACAAGAATAAATAGATAAAGATATGTCGAAAACAACTACTTTGCGTACAATATGCACCTCCCCCCATATTGAATGACAACGGCATATCTTAGAACCTCAACTTATTGTCTTTAATACATTTTTCTTTTTATTAGTGTTATCTACATCTTTTAAATAATGGAATATTAAACAAGCATCTATATTTCATTAAAAATAATTATTTTCGGTCACATACCTTTTGTATTGAATTTTATTGAAAATTATTCAATACCAACAGGAAAAAACAAACTGCGTGGTGAACTAAAGAAATATAAACACAAGTCAAGATTAAGGAGAAACAATTGAAAATGTATCTAACAAATAGAACAAATAAAAATTATAAAATTTATTAAAGAAAATTAGTAAAATGAATGTTAAAAATTTCAAAAGGAAATTCATGGAAAGAATTTGGTGAAAATTAGAAAGGGATAGCAAGAGCAATCAAAAATTGTTTTATTAAGTTTTAAAAATCTAAGAACAGAGACAGCAAATCAAACGGTAGCAAAAAAAAGTAGGAATGGAAAATACTAACACAGGGAAAAGATATGGAAAGATGGAAGGAATATTTTGAAGAACTATTAAGCATAAAGGAAAATGAAACAGATACGGAAATAGAAATAGAAGAAAGTAGTAAAGAGGAATTGGAAGAACAAGAACAAATAACATTAGAAGAACTGAAAGAAGCAATAATTAAACTAAAAAAATTGAAAAACTCGAAATATAGGAAACACAGGAACGAAAGCACTTTTAAAATTATACACTAAATTTTAGCAGGGAAGTAGTTCCCAATGACTGGAAGATAGGCGTAATTCCGATATTTAAAAAAGGAGATAAGAACTGTAAAAACTATAGAGGAATAAGGCTGCTAAGTACATTTTTGAAAATATATGAGTACACAGCGTCAAACGCGTCGAGAAAATGCACGTGTTTAGAATTGTTTTCAAAACTTTTAATAAATAAACCTGGTTTGTAAAACAATACTATCAAAGATTAATTGATATAAAACTTCAAACAACGATATAAAGCTTTCAAAATCATTGTGAGGCATATTTAAATTGCCAAATATATCCAAATTGGCATTGTCGTAAGCTTTATAGTAAGTAACGTAGTTTTCCACATAACAACCAAAACACTACACTACACTCGACACGCGTTGCGCCAACCGAGTTGGCATGATCTGGAGATGATTAAAACTGTTTAACTGTTAACTAATTGAATTAAGACAGTTTTAATCATCTGGAGATGATTCAATCATTCAGATCTCCAGACGATGATGCCGACTTGGTTGGCGACACGCGCGTCTGGAGATAGTATTATTTTTTCTCTTTCTTAATAATTTCCGCATGGATATCATGTCTTACAGGCAAAACATCTATAAAAAGTAAGTACCATGGCCACATAAAAAGTTAAAGCGCTACCCTGCAGCGTATATTTAGTAGAAAAAAAAGCAATCAATGATAAAAAACACTTTATATCAGATGTCACACCCTCCTTCTGTACAATAAAGCCGACGCAGCAGTGCCCACGGCTCGAAAAGATCAAAAGAGGAACAAAAAACTTGTAAATGTAATACCTTTGGTATTTTATTTGAAGTTGTAAATTAAAGTAAGGCGATGAATGGTTGGCACCAGAGTACCAATCCATGAGGCTCTCCGCTTTGTAGCGCTTGCCCCGGGGTGAAGTGTCTTCTTAATATCTGGGCATCTTTCGCTTTGCTGTAGAGTAGTGCTGGGATGAGGTGGGTGGGTTTCAGGGTAGTGGACAGTGGATTTTTTATTATTTATGAAGGAACGTTGTGGCTAGGATTTGTGTTGTGGTATTAAGGGTGGTTTATAAGGGTTGGTATGGCGGATTTTTTTATTATTTATGGTAGGATGATTTGGGGTTGATTTAGGAAGTTTTGGCGGTTAAGGGTGGTTTTTGGTTAGGGGTGGTTTTTTGGATTTTTTGTTATTTCAGGTAGGAAGATATTTGGGTGAGTTTGGGAAAAAATTTTTTAGGGGATGATTTATTTAGGGGTGGGTTTTTTCGGATTTTTTATTGTTTCGTGACAGGATTTGGATTTTGGGTTTTGGAATTTTAGGGGTTGTAATGGAAGCTAAGGGATGGATGTTTAGGACGGGTAGCAAATTTGACGGTTAGGGGATCAGTCAGGGAAGGATTTGTGTGTTGTCTAATGGTTTGTGTGAATTTAGGGATGAGTCGGTGGTTTATGTGTTCGTCGATTGTCGGGGTGCCTGATATATTGTGTAGAACAGGGATGGGTGTGGCAAGTGGGAGGTTATTCGCAAGTCGAAGGGATTTATTTTGGATTACCTGAAGGGTGGACTTATGGGTTTGACTAATTAAGGGATACCAAACTGGAGAGGCATATGTAAGGATGGGTCTTATGTAGGATTTATAAAGGAGGGTAGAAATGGCAGGAGGTCCGTGTTTAATAACACTGGCTATTTGGCCGAATCTCCGGTATGCGTTTCCCTTGATCTTGGAGACCTGTTTCGAAAAGGTGAGACCCTTGTCGAGTACGAGGCCTAGGTATAGTAAAGTGGCGGTGGTATGCACCGGCATATCGCTGATTCTCAGTGTTTGCTCAATAGTGAGCAGTCTCTTTGTGAAGTAGGTGTACTGGGATTTTTGTGGGTTGACTAGGAGTCCCCAGTCTCTGTAATAGTCGACTAGGTCGTCCGTCTGGTCCTGTAGGATTCTGTTAAGCAGGTTTTGGTCACGTGAAGTGGTTATTATAGCGGTGTCATCCGCGTATAGCGCAAGGGTAGTTCTGTGGTCTTTGGGATCTGGGATGTCGGCGGTGTATAGGGTAAATAAAACGGGACCTAGGGACGACCCCTGCGGGACGCCGGATAGGATAGGGGTTGTAGGAGAGCTCTCCTCTTCGACTACTACTCGAAAGGAGCGGTTAGATAAATAAGCTTGTATTAATTTAATAATACGCGCAGAGTATCCCGCGAAATGGAGTTTATATAGTAGTCCAGGATGCCAGACTTTGTCGAAGGCTTTTTCGAGGTCTAGGGAGACAACCCCTGTCAATAGACCTCGATTGTTATTAGTGGTGATGATTTCACAGACTCTGAGGAGCTGTTGGGAAGTGGAGTGGTTTCTCCGAAACCCATACTGGAAGTCACTGATGACTTCGTCACCATCCAGGACCTCCAGCATTTCCTCCAGGATCATGGAATCGAATACCTTGGATAAGGAGGGCAGAAGACTTATTGGCCTGTAGCTGGCCGGCTGATTCCCGGGCTTTTTGGGCTTAAGGATGGGGATAAGTTTGGCGGTTTTCCAGGGAGTAGGATAGTGTGTTTCTCGAAGACTAGAGTTATATATTTTGGTAAGGAAAAGGATTGTGTTAAGGGGTAGGTATTTTAGGGCAAAAGTGGGAATATTGTCGAGCCCGGGAGCCTTCTTGGGATTAAGGGATTTAATATGTTCGAGGACTTTGGATGGACGGAAATATACGGGGTTATCTGTTGTTGGTAGTCGACCTGCCGGTATATCGGCGGCTTGGTGGTCGACTAGGGTTCGGGTGTGTTGAGGGATGAAATTTGGGGTGAATTGGGTTTGGTATTGGGTAGAAAGGATATAGGATTTTTCAGAGTCTGTTACATACTTCTCATCACCTACTTGCAGGGGTGGAATCTGAATTCGCTTTTTAAGAAATATTCGGGGTAGATAATATGGATCTTCAGGGTGGTCGAGGATAGTTTGCGCTATACCTTCGTCTCTGTAGGCTCTAATTTGTCTGGCGATTTCGTGTTTTTGTCTATTGAGTTGCGTTAAAGTGGCCGGATTATGAGTACGCAGGAATTGCTTCCTGGTCCGGTTTTTTGATTTAATTAAGTCAAGTATGTAGGGTGGCAGTGGTCTGTTGTAGCGTGTCGTACGTTTTAATGTGCACGTCTGTTCTAGGGCTCGTTGAACTACCGTCGTGATGTTAATCACCGCTCGGTCGATTTCGGGAGGGTTGTTACAGGGTGGGTTATTTGGTAATTGGGATGAGAGAATGCGGGAAAACTCAGCCCAGTTATAGTCCTTCTCCCTAGGATAGCATTTTACTGCTCTAGGGACGGCCGTTATGTTAACATGCGTCAACACTGGCCAATGATCACTATTTAATTGTTGCAGAACAATAAGTTCTGCATCCCCTTTGAAATTGGAGCTGATCATGAAGTCTATAGTGGACTGAGAAGAGGGTCTGGTAGGTTCTTGGGGTGTGTGTATTTGGATATGGGGATTGTGAGATACGTAATCATATAGGGCCTTGCCCGAGGCATCAGCCGGGTGATATACGTCCCAGGTAGGATGTTTGGAATTAATATCTCCGAGCAGCAGGTATTTGTTATTAACTTGCCCTAGTTTGTCGAGGTCCGAGGTGTCTAATATAATTCTATGCTTTTTATAAGCAGAGATAATCAAAATGTCCGTACCTGTGGTTTTTAATGTGATGGCCACAGCGTCGAAGGAATTAAGGGTAGGAAGTGGGGTTTCAAAATGTTGTAGGTGGGATTTGACTACCAAGGCAGTGCCTACCCTGCCGACTGCTTGGTCGGCCCTATACACTCGGTAGCCAGGAAAGCTGAAGGCTGAGGAAGGTTTTAGGTTTGTTTCACAGAAACAGGCGATGTCGATGTGTTCTGCGTCGAGTATCGTCTGTATCTCGGGCTTTTGTCGCAGCACACCATTACTGTTGTGCTGCAACATATTTAACTTTGTTCTAGTCATTGTAGGTTCATGTAAATATGTCCGAGATAGCTTCTACAATAATCAGAAGCTTCTCCGTCGGGTCTGTCGCGTTCTTAAGTTTTGCTATTATTAGCTTAATTTTATTCCAGATGTTCTTCAGATCGAAAGATCTGAAGAAATCCAGAATATCCTTTAATGGACTGTCCGTCTGAGGGGCGGGTTGTGGCGTCTGTGGGGGTAGTCTCTGCTGCTCTCTGGCCCTGAATTTTGTCCAGGCCTGTGCAGCAGTGTTATTGTCTGCTGTTTCTGCAGGGGTTGGTCTTGGGGCGGCTGTAGCCTTTGTTTGGGGGGGTAAACTTGGGAACGCGGTTGTGGTTAAACCAGGGTTGACGGCTAGAGTCGTGCCGGACGGCCGCTTGTTAGCAGCAGTGGAGGCAGGGACTGGCTTAGGTGCAGGGTTGGGATTAGACCTTGCCTTCGCTACCAGATATGCCGGACATCCACGGTAGCTGGCCGGATGTTCCCCGCCGCAATTGATACATTTGCAGGCGGGGGCGGCGCAGGGTTGTCCCTCGTGGCTACCTCCGCAACGCACGCATTTATGCGCGCGGTTGCAGAGTTGGGACGAATGTCCGAACTTCTGGCACCTGTGGCATTGAGGGATGTCCAGGCGTACATAATCACTTACTGTGACTTTGAGATGACAGAGATCCGTCATCTCATAGTACGCCTGTGTGGAATCTTTCGGGATGGTGATAAGTAGGATGTTGGAGGGAACTTTTTTGCCTCCACGGGATAACATGACTCTAGCTATGGAAGTGAAAGGAAGAGATTTGAGCCTGAGATCAGTCTCAATGTCAGAGTTCGGTGTGTCTACTGGTACATACTTTACCACCACTTTCACAGGCCTAAAGTTGGTTAAATTGTACGTAAAGTACTCGACTTTATTATCTCGCAAAAGGTTCACCATTTTCTTATGGGTCTCCTGGGATGTTGCATGGCATACCAGCGCCGAGTTATTAAATTTAAACACGGGGGATGGCTGGATGTTCGTTGTGATAAGTTTTATAACTGTGGCGTGTTTTTGTGTGTATATGTATATTGGTGGTGTATTGGGTTTTTTTATTTGTGTTTGTGTAGGTGTCTGTGTTGGTTTTGGGGATGGTGGGCGTGTGTTTTTGTTTATTTTTGTTCTAGGTGTCGGTTTGGGTGCAGGCGTGTTTTGCGTCGGTGTAAGGGGAAGAATTTGTATTGCGTCTAAGTCTTGGGATTTGTTTTTGTTTATTTTTTTTTGTTTTTTAGTAATCTGAAGTGTCTCGGGAGAAGAGTTGGTGTCGGAGTCTGATATTAGGTCTAGTGTTTGTCGTTGGAAGGGATTGTCTGGGAATATGGAGTTAATACTGACGTCAATCAGTGTTTTAGCTCCATATGCTGATGGGGTGGTTGTTGGAGTAGGGGTGGTACGTGGCGTCGAGTGGATTAGGGCTGTGGTCGTCGTCGTATTTACGGTCGTAAACGTCATCGTCGTGCTGGTACTGGTCGATTGTAGCGTCGGGATGATATTTGCCATTGTGATGTATGTCGTTTGGTCCTCTGTCATTGTCCGGGGGGTGGCATATTCTGATAGGAAGGATGTGTCGATTGGTGAGCTTACGCTGGAGGAGTATGTGCTGGAGGCTATGGACATGGTAATGGGGGAGTTTGCACTACTGCTACTTACTCGTGCTGTAGTGGTGGCATCGACTTGAAGGGGTGCTGGTTTGTCGCGTTTTCGCTTCTTTTTGCGTTTCTGGGCTGGGTTGGTATTAGGCATCATAATTTTCGGCGGCACTTTTTTGATCTGAAGGGATAATTTAGGGGTGGGTTTTTTGAAGGGTGGTATTTTGGGGTGGGTTTTTTATTGGGAGTGGGGGTAAGTAGGAATTTGGTAAAATTTGCTATTAGGATAATATGGAAGGAGTCTGTTTATATTCGCTGAGTTGCACAGGCGCAGGCTTATCTCGATTCAGGATCTTTGTTGGGAGCGTGTAGATTATAAAAAAAAAACTACGCGCGTGTATACCCAACGGCAGTTCAAGAACTAATTTTAAAACCTTTGTAAATTAAAATTTATTGTCATGAATTTTATACCTTGCATTACGCTTCGGTACTTATAGAGTGGCTTACAGTCCACTTTTTTAACCTTGAAACCGGGCCCTTAATTTTTTGAATTAAAAGTTCTCTAAAAATATAAATATACGTAATTTTTATACGTAGGTACTAGTTGCAGTTAGAAGAATCTATAAAAAATCAGAATAATATTTCCCTGAGATTCTATCCTAAACGGTCAGTGCTGTAGCATCCCGAGTGCTAGTAGATTAGGTTCAAAAGTGAGTGGGCCGAAAACCAGACCCTCCACCGCGACCATGTGGTCTATTGTGGCTCACACCTACTTATATTTCACCCAACAGGTCCAGCCTTTTAATGAAGCTGATCACCTTATTGGGTGAGAACTTATTCAGATCCTCTGGTAGAAGTTGTCCTTTGTCAAATATGAGTATCTGATCCTTCCCCAGTGGGGCAGTGCATAGTGTTCTGCCGTTTCATCATCTTCTAACCACAAGCGGCACTCAGCATCTTCTGCTAGGCCGAATTTGTACATATGATATTTTAAACGGCAGTGACTAGTATACAGATTAACTAAAAAATATTTAGCCGAAATCTAAAGAGGGACGAAGCGATGTAGGTAACCATAGATTTATAAAACAAGGGAGATGTAATTGTTTACATTTTAAAGCAATCAGAGATCCCCTTGTTTACTCTTTATCTGGTCAACTGCAAGGTCTACTTTATGATTGTACGAAAAACTGTTGCCAAACTATCAATTGTGTAATTTATATTTTCACATTTAAACTACCATGATTATGGGTTAAGTTTAAAATATTACATAAAAATATTTTTCCGTTTCCTAGTTAAGTAGATAAATCATATTTTGTTAAAAACGTTGCGATAAAAACTAACTTCATAACACAAAAATGGAATGAACAGGCATCATTGCTCCCTACTCCAATCCGCATGTCCATTGACGCCGCTAACAAGCACGAGAATCGTAGTATTTTATAGTATTTCTTTTGTGCGGTGTTGCTGGCAGTCGGAATTTTGCTTTTGTGACTTTTTCGGTGTTTTTCATAAGGATTTTATTACTATTCTTCAGAAAATGGTGCATCAGTGTCAAGTGTATGGAAAAATGAATTCTTTATATTCAAAACTGTCTTTCCACAGGTAAATTTTGCCAAGTTTTGTTTGGTTATTCGGTCGCTATATTTGTCACGCCATATTTACGGATTTTCAGGGGCGTGCTGGCTGGCTTCCTTATCATTTTACGCAATATAGTATATATATACTATATTATATTATGGAATTGCTTTTGTTATTTTTTAAAATATGGCTGATGTGTTAGTTTTTGGAGTTACCTACACACATGCTTAAATACGATCAAAACAAGAATCCAAGCAAGAAGCTAAGGCATCATTCAGCACTTTGCTGCATAACAAATTAAAAAACCTATACCTAATGTTTGGTAAGTGTGAAGCCAACATGCAACGTTTGCACACAAAAATTAAAATCAGTTGCGTAACCAAGGTAATTTTTAAAGGTATCCTTTATACTAATCTAAGAGAAAATCACCATTATCAGGCTTTTAAAGAGTTATTTTGAAAACAGTAAGTCAAATAACTTTAAACAAAAAGTTGAATTAAAAACTAACACCATGTACATCTTTCTTATTTTAAATTATATTTCACTTTTAAATGTAATTGAACCCTGTATACAGGGTTTGGGTATCTTTGAAAAACTGAAAAATACTTTTTTACACTACTGTATATATAAGTTTTTGTAATGTAGTAGGTGTACCACCTTTACTTAATTCAGAATTTTAAGTGTTCAAGTTTCAATTCATATTCCCTACATTAAAACTCCGATACTAATTTAATTTCTAATCTCACAAGCTTTTGCTGTTGCAATGTATAGTACTGATTTTCTTAAAATTCCTTTTTTGATGTTTTATTATCATACCCAACCCTTCCAAAAACAGTACGCCTTTGGCGTCGGAAGCCCAAAACTTTTGCAACGTTGCACGGAGTCGGAATTTTGCCGTTCTTTCTCTCGGTATTCTTTGTCATTCACATTGCCAATGATTGATACAAAACAAAAGGTTATTTATGAATGAACCGTGAGGTCTCCTCTTATTAAGTCTATGGTGAGAACTTATTCAGATCCTCTGGTAGAAGTTGTCCTTTGTCAAATATGAGTATCTGATCCTTCCCCAGTGGGGCAGTGCATAGTGTTCTGCCGTTTCATCATCTTCTATGCACAAGCGACACCTGACATCTTCTGCTAGGCCGAATTTGTACATATGATATTTTAAACGGCAGTGACTAGTATATGGGCCAATTAAAGTTCGTAGGTGCAACCTGCTTAACACTAAAAGTTTTTTAGTTCTTGTTTTTGAAGGGTTTATTATATATTCGAATGAACTAATCTTGGTAGTTCTTACCAGTACTGGAGGATTTGTCCCTCAGCCCAGTCCAAGAGAGTTGCTTTCGCAGTACTCGAGGATATGCCAAGCACCGGTTCTGGTCCGACAAATTCAGAATGTAAAAAAATGCACAGGTTTCACAATCTTTGCAACCATCGGGGACATTGGAAATGATAACTCCATATATGAAACATATAAGGGCGCTGATCGTCCTATCAAATCAAATGCTACTCCATTAAGCGAGTACGGTATTATAACTGGACACTCCCCACTACTCTTCACGCCGGTCGAGCGCTGCACCATCTATATTAGTGGAGTAAAATCACCCATCTAACTCGCTTCTCTATAGGGGTAGACATTTATAGAGGCACTAGTATTCGCGCTATAAGCCTGAGCGCGCCTTATACTTCACTCTGACAAACGCGCTGTTTAAAATTTCGATAATTCGAAAACGGTTACAGTTATGAATCCAAACTATTTTTAAAAACTTTTTTAATATCTAGGCTACATTTCAATCGCTGTATATATATATTTCTATAAGATAATTCTGTATAAATGACTGTTTCATTAAAGGAATATGTAAATACGTTCCCTTCATCTTTTTATCTAGTCGTTAAAAGCATGGTTTTCTGATCAAAGAACAGACATCAAAAAGAATGTTTCAGGTATTAATATCGTCATTAGTTAACCACAAAAAGTTCATAACAGTTTTATAGATCTGTTAGCACATTGAGATGGTATTTAAATGAGAACTTAAATTAGAACCGGACCTTATTTCATGTATATAGATATTTCTGAGTTAATTGAGGTTGACAGACAACACATTATATTTGTCTCAATTTAAATAACTTATATAAGACGGGGATAGGATACAGTGGGATTTAGCCAAAATTTGGAAACGGAAACTAATTATACATATAAAAATAAAGTTAAAAAAATCGTTTATTGTTTTGTTTTAAGGGCACTGTATCAAAATAAAGCCAGATTGCTTATTCTTCAGGAAAAGTAATTGAAATATGAATTATTCTATTGTTAATAAAAAGTTACCTCACGCGATATATACTTTCTACAAAAAAACTTCACACTTGAGATCATAGAGAAATATAAAAATAGAGTGTTTGATTCTTATGAGCAATTTGGCACAGAGTTTATGATGTTCTGCGCAGGCCAGCCGCGTATGGAGGCGCTAGCGTCAGTTGAACTAAAATGAGCCACGTGACACGAGATAGAGAAACAAAGGTCCTAGTTGTTGAAGTTCCCCATGACATGACATTACAGCACGGGGCTTAACTGCCCAACACCGCCAATCTTTCATCTATGATTACGGCGAATGTACATACTTAAATGAATTAATTTTAATTTGTTAAATCTTTAATTTGTTTAATTTTGTTCTATGGTTTAGAAGATATTTAAAAAAAAATACATTTGCAGAAAATATTTTTACCGTCAGTTTTTTGTTTTCTTAAGATATATTGAAACCCTCCTTTTATGGTCTTTCAGAGGACACTTGCAGCTTCCTTTTGTCTTTTACAGAAACTCATTATGTTATACAGGGTCTTAGCTGTGAGCCTGACAACTTGACCAGCACAATATATTTTTTTCAAATGACTAAGTTTGGATCACGTGATGTAAAATTAATCTTTTCCTTAGAGTAACATATACCTAAGAAAAAATTCTCATAATCAGTTTGCCTGCCACCCAAAAACCTCCACTTACCCCGACTTCATTGCTCCACGCCCCCACTGGCATGCTTGGAAAACGGAATATAAATTCGACTGATTTGACTAAAACATTTTCAGGTTCCGGTGTCCCTTCCGAGTTTCCGGAGTGTGTCTGGCCCCGCTGCGATTCCTAAGCCTACTTTTCAGGCTCGAGATTATCGAGACGGGCGCCCCTGCTCTAAGGAGCACAATAAGCTGTCGGTCGGGGAAACATCCAGGTCAGTAACGGCGGGAAAAGTGACTATCGCGCTGTTTGGGTCAGTCAGTTGGTTTTAATGGTTTTCAGATGATGAATACTTGGGTAGCGCATCGCGTGGCATGTAAATCACGTTTCTATGATGATGGATCGAAAGGCATCAAGCGCCAAATAACAGCAACCCGTTCTGAAGTCGTACCAAGAAGAAACTAAAGCTCTTCTCTAGAAACTTTCGAAGGAAAGTTTCTTTGCCTTAAAATTCAAATCTACGAATTCCATTGGTTGTTAAAGTATGTTCCTCTCCCTCTGTTTAGTAGCATTAATCATAGCAACTTTTTGTCAAAGTCTCAGGCAAAGAAAAAATGTACTTATTTACTACTAACCTAAAACCCTTATTAGGTTAGTAGTAGTAGAGAATTACGACCTTACTTTATAAACTGATCTTATACTCGGAAAATTCTCCGAAAAACCGGGATATGTTCTTGCCTTTTCAATATTTATCAGTTTAACAGATAAAATAGTGTCTATTTCTAAGAACCTTCTAGGTACCCATAATTCATATATCAATGGGGTGTTTTCCTATTTTTTTTACATCAGCAATGGAAAGTAGTTGGAAAAAGAAGAGATACGTATTTCTGGAATTTTAATATTGGGTTCATTTAAGTCCATAAATTATTTTTTTAATGTGCGCAATATTTATGTGACGTCACTAAGCGAAAATTCAAAATTTGCGCCATTTTTTAGTGATTTCTAGGATATTTTCATTTGTGTGGTTAGTGTCACTGCGTGACAACTTTACTTTTGTTTAGGTTTGAATTGTTTGGTTAGGGTAAACATCATGGTAAACATGAGACATTGCTTTTGGCTTATATTTTTACCTGTGAATTGTTGTCTCTGCCTGTGACTGATTACAAGTGTATTTATTAGTAATAGAAAAACATCGTAATTTGTAAAGGTAATTTTCAAATATATTTAATCGACTTAGCAGTAACACTGTTAAGTTAAATACTAACCTTACATTTTTCATCCATTTTATTTCTGAAAGGATCTATAGGATCTTTATCATAAAAGGATCTATAACCGGTAAATTGTCGGACTTAGCCTCTACAAAACCTTGCTCTATGTTTAATAAAAGTTTACTTAACAAGAAAACAACAATACAACACGTCAAGTTGTCAAGCCAAAAAACACAAACAGGAAATTTCAAATGTCTATTATCGAAATGTCGTTTGTCGTAGTTACAAATTGAATCTAGCCACATATTATCAGTGTGGCCTCTTTATAGATACATATTCCCTAGTTTTCGCTTAGTGACGTCACGAATATAGAATAAAATTTCAAAATTGAATTCAATCAATCTTATACCGATTCAATCTTAATAATTTTTATCCTAATAAATATAAAAAAAAATATATATTTTATAAAAATACAGGTTTCCACTTTCATTTCGATTGAAGGAAAATACCCCATTATATCAATTTTTGCTAACTTGGCTCATGGGCTAGATTCGGTCCTGGTAATTTCATCAGGAAGTTTTATAGGATACAACAGCATTTGACGTGCCCAATAAACGATATTCTTAAATTGTGTGGGCAATAAGTACACTCATACATACCATCATACGAAACGCTACATTTCACTTAGCGGAAAATCGCCTTGTAAAACTTCGCAGGCACACACTGAAATATGCATTGCAGAAATGGATAGACATAAAGTTCAGTATAAACCCATAAAATCCTAACGATTTGTCGTGTGTTGAACTAGATGAAAATTTTATAACTATAACAAAACGATATCCCACCAAAGTCTGAGTTTATTTATAACCTGCATCACACAATTCTCGATTCTGTACTTGAGCTATTTTCAACTCGTCTCAGATCGACCTGAGCTATATCTTTGATTCTTTCGCCCCTAGTACTACGGCGAGGCGCTGTTGGACTTTTTTCGGTGTGCAAGGCGGTGAAAAAACTCGAAATGGTTTCAGTTTTTAAGTGTATTTACGTGTTGTGTTAGAAACTCCGTGAAAGTGTGCAAACACGTTTTGCCTCGATTTTAATTGACTAAAAATACTTTTCTTGTGTTCACTGGAGTTCTGTAAGTGAGTATTTTAATTGTTTTTGTATATAGAAGCGAGGTTATACCTGGATTGATAAAAATATACGTATATCATTTCGGTTTCCCTTTATATATCACCAGAATAGCCTGGTTTAGATATTAAAAAGTTTATCTTAATTATTTATTACATAGTGTTATTATAGCACGAATATATAGTTCTTATTTGCATTAAATTGCATTTTGTATGCTAATAAACATGGGCGTTGCTAGGATATTTGCCAAGGGGTAGCAAGAATTACAAGTATATAATTTTTCATGGCAAAGGTTCTAATAAGGGAAAAATATTCATTCAATACATCTTTTATATACCTACCTCGTCGTGGTATCAAGAGTAAAAATAATGAAATAAAATGTGACATGCATTTCAAAAAGTATCTAATAATGCTTGTTGCAGTTCATATTGGATGCTCATGTATAGTTACATGATCAATAGTTTGTTTAACTGTAACAATTAATATATTTTTAAAAAAGAAATTGTGGCTTTCTCAATTTTATAAATTCGCTTAACGATAATATTCAGTTTACAATGGAAAAGGAGGAAAACAATCAATTAAACTATTTGGATATAACAATAAGAAAGGTAGAAAATAAATTAAAATTCTCGATTTATAGAAAACCAATTACTTCCCTCGCAATTATACCAGCAAGATCGCAGCAGTCCTGGCAAACAAAAAAGTCGGTTTTTCATACATAGGCTTTTCATGTTTCCGCTAGAAAAACCAGATTTTGAACAAGAATTAAGTATAATCAAGCAAATTGCAAGAAACACCGGATATAAAGAAAAACTAATAGATAACATGATAAAAAACAAAAGGAGGAAATTAATTCATCGGAAGTTTCACAATATTCGGGAAAAAGAAGGCACTTATAGTTATATTAATCACGTCCCAGGTTATAGCGAAAAAATAGTTCGCAGAATAGAACGAAACGGGTGTAAAACGATTAGTGTCAACAAGCGTACTATTGGGAGGATTTTAATAAACAACAAAGAAAGGGTTAATAAATTGAAACAATCGAGAGTATACCAAATTAACTGCCCGTGATGCTATGTACGTGGGTCAAACCGGTAGAAGTATTTAAACTAGAGTAAAAAAACATAAAAAATCCATACTAAATAACGTAAAAAATTCAGGATTATCGATCCACTGTATAGAAAACTATCATTTTGTAGATTAGAAAAATGTAAAGGTACTGCATCAGGAAAAGAAAGGAAAGCGCTTAGATCTGTTAGAGCAATTAGAAATTAAAAAAATCTTTAATTATAAATCCTTGTACTACGAATGATCAGATAGATTTTACACTTTCGCCCTTATTAGAAAAGGTACTACAACTCGGGCTTTACTAGATGGGAAAGATCAATCGGGGTAGGTAAATAGATAAATAACTAAAATGCACTTGGAAATATTTAATAATAGACATTTACTCTATTCAGAAAGGCCTAACAAGCCGAAATACTAGTATCTAAGGTGTTTTCTATATATTTCTTGAAACATCTAAATGAGAACTGTGTTTTTTTCAAAACAATATATTTTTGTAGAATAAATAATATATAACATGATTACTTAAGCTGGAGGTTCTACTTTACAATTGTTTGTTATTATTTCATGTTATTCAGTATGTTATTGTAACAGTAAAATTATTTGAAATTTTGTTGAAAACGTTGATTGAAGAAATCAATTCTAGAGTTAACGATATTACTTTAGTATATTTTCAGTAGTTATTCTATTAAAATTAACTATTTATTGTAAATTTGCGGGGTGGTCGTAATTGGCGTGCTCTGGTGACGTTCATGGAAGAAATAAATTCAGATAGCACCCAATTTTGATACCATTTGTTATACCCGTTAAAAAATTATTTATATTCTACAATAACAGATATATTACCACCATTCTAATTTTATACGTAAACAAGGCTGCTTTTCAAACACTTTTTCAATCATTTGTTTTTGTATACCTATCAGTAAATAGTAATTTTAATAATACTAAACTGCTAATATATAAATTTAACATATAAACAATGTAACACAAAACGGTTTTGAGAATTGGAGAACATTTTCTTCCTGTTTAATTTCTTCCAATTATTTGAAGATATTATAAAGTTTATATTCTAAGTTATAGCAGAGACTTATACATCTACAAAGACCGTTCACCTAATGTATTTTTTTGAAGTATAGACTTTTTCCTGATTTTATGCAACCATATATACGAGATGACAATTAGCCAATCAAAATCGAGTAATTTCAACCCGGCAAGTTGCGCCCCCACAGTACCAGTAGATTACATGTGTAGGATTCTACTATCGCTTCGCATTGCCATACAGGAATTTAATTTTTCAAGCGTACACGTTTAAGAGAATAGTGCAGTGTTGTCAGACGTAACCTAACGAACGCTATGGATTTAACATAAACATCATTTTAATAATTTTACACGGAAGTATAAATTCTCCTACGTTAATAATTTTATTATTGTATTTATTTAATATTCTGGTAGAATAAAAAGTGCTTTGCCGTTAAACGGCATCCGAGGATGGAACTCGGGACCTTCCGCATAACAGGTAATGCTCTTACAACTGAGCTACCTCCCTACGCTATTTTAAACTTACTATTTCGGGTAAAATATTTACTACATTATAAAAAAGAAATTTGTATGTATCTTATGCATGCCGTGTACATAAATGAATTCAATAATGTAGGTAATAAATAAAAGTAGACCTTATTACGTACCTACTTACTACACTATTTATACCTCGCTGCTATTATTAAAACCATCATAGTAGGTAGTAGGTACCTACTCGTAATATTAGAAAAATCCAAAAAAATTTATAAAATTGGACACAGTTACAATATCTCCATATGTACAGTTAACAAATAATATTGGGATTAAATAAATGTGTATTGCAAAACTGGTACCTAAGAAAAAAGTATCTATATAACCTAAAACCTCAAAACTAATGCTTCATTTTTCTACGGCATCCTATACAAAAGGTTATATTAAAAAATGTGAGGGAGGACTAAAAGTTCCGGTTTACCAAACCTGTACCAAATATAGATGAATGATTGTCTTTGCCTTGCCGCGAGTCTTTTTTGCGTGTGCGGAAGGTTAGTACAGTTAGTTACATGCGGTGACCCCATGTCTTATAACTTATAAATCTATGGGTGACCCTATCTGAGGACAGTTATAGGTACCTACATGTTTATTGAAAAAATTTACTTTGATGAGCCGCCCATTAAAATGAAATTATTAAAATTTCTTGGATATAAAGATAAGCTTTTCTTATTATGTACGAATAACTATAAGATCAAATACATAAATATTCTCGAATTTTACTAATTATTTGTTCTAATATAGTGGCCCTCATAGAATAAATATTCAACTGCGGCTATAAATAAATAGCAATAAATAGTCACGGCTCAAATAAAAACTATAAAAATGTATAGTTTTTTTAATAATCATATAAAAAATGCACGTTAGTATAGTGTATATAGGTAGTGACTGAAGATTAAAAAAAGTGTTATATTAGTTATATAAGAATAAAATAAGTTACCCCACTCGGGTACCGTTCGGCACTCAAACGTTTACTTACACAGGAGCTCACGCTCGACCTGTAAAGTGTTGGGTGCGATTGATATAGAATGAGAAAAACAAGTGATTATATATTTATGTTTTATTTTATTTTATTTTTTGTAAAAATGCCTGTGGTAGATTATAGTGAGGGTTGCTGTCCCTCGCAATATTGGTAACCGAATACTTTTTAAGAAAATGTGTTACAACATTCCTGTGAAATTTGTAGCAATTTTAGCAAATAGAGAAGCCACGTTCTGTAATCTTATCCTATAGTAGCACAAAATCAGGGGTATTAATTGTACCATTTAGAAACATCGTGGATAATTGGTCGTAGTATGAGAAGACATTTGTGTTAGTAAATTTGAGGAATTAGTTTGCCACGAAAATATTGGAAAAACACTAAAAAATCATTTCTTAAATATAACTTTTAGTAATACCTCAAGGTAAAAACTTTCCTTTGGGCTATTTTATTAATTTTTATATCAGAACCTCTATTTATTTTACATTAAAATTTGTTAAGCAAAATATAAAAACCGGGACAGCATCCAGCAAAGTTAATACAAACCATTCAAAATTACAACATTTGTAATTTTTCTTAATAATAGTATAGATGAATGGTATTCAGATTATTTCAGAGGCCACTTGGATTTAATTTTTAAAATTTGGTATTCTGAGGTTTTTTGGGGATGCTCTCTTTAAATGAAATAATAGCGTCCCTGCAGCTCTTCCGGTTATACCGGAAGTTGACGTCAATTTTGTAATTTTAAGTGGAACACCCTGTATATTATTCAATCCATCAATCCATGCATCCATCAATAACCTTGATCGTATGATTAGAAAGCTTATGCAGCTTATGGATTTAACTCTCTCACTTGTGAATATTGTCGTTCTATATCGTTCTTGATTAAACAACACAGGCTTTTAAGTTAGGATTTTCGATTTTTCGAAAACAGGTAAACTTGATGAAAGTGAGCGTAATACCGACCGAAAGTGACCGAAAGTGTAGAATCCAAAAATGCTATAATATACAGGGTGTCCCATGTAAAAATTCAAGTTTTTATGGCTTGCAGTTGAGCTAATATGGTATTAAATTTTTACCACCCTGTAAGCAACCACCAACCCTGAAGATGTGATTAGAAAGCTTATGAATTTAACTAACGCCTCTGTGATTATGACCGCTCTATCTTGCTTAATATAAAAAACACGGGGTTTTAAACTATAAAATATATACATATAAAAAAAAATAAAATATATCGAAAATGGTTAACTTTAGGAATAGGGAAACTTGATAAAAGTAACACTAAAATCCAAAAATGCGATAATAAACTACTTGAGTGAAGTTACCCATAAAAGTTAGCCATAGAAATTACTATCTATAGCGGTGAAATAAAAATAATTCTAGTGCCGTTCCCGGTCCCGGACAAGTCATTCTGACTATATAGGACGACAAAGGGCACTTCCCTTGACCACCCAGCATATTTTTTTTTCAAAATTTCCCATAATTAATTGTTTACAGACTTGGCCATAGAAATTGATATCTTGATCGGTACAATAAAAAAAATTCTAGTGCCGCTCCCGGTCCCGGACAAGTCGTTCTGACTATATAGGACGACAAAGGGCACTTCCCTTGACCACCCAGCATAATTTTTTTTCAAAAATTTCCCATAAATAATTGTCCACAGACTTAGCCATAGAAATTACTATATCGGTCGATAAAATAAAAAAAATTGTAGTGCCGCTCCCGGTCCCTGACAAGTCGTTCCAACTATATAGGACGATAAAGGGCACTTCCCTTGACCACCCAACATATATTTTTTTTCAAAATTTCCCATAAATAATTGTTCACAGACTTAGCCATAGAAATTACTATATTGATCAGTAAAATAAAAATAATTCTAGTGCCGCCCCCGGTCCCGGACAAGTCATTCTGACTATATAGGACGATAAAAAGCACTTCCTTTGACCACCCAGCATAATAGTTTTTTCAAAATTTCCCATAATTAATTGTTTACAGACTTAGCCATAGAAATTGATATCTCGATCGGTTCAATAAAAAAAATTGTAGTCCCGCCCCCAGTCCCGGACAAGTCGTTCTGACTATATAGGACGACAAAGGGCACTTCCCTTGACCTCCCAGCATGATTTTTTTTTCAAAATTTCCCATAATTAATTGTTTATAGACTTAGCTATAGAAATTGATATCTCGATCGGAACAATAAAAAAAATTCTACTGCCGCCCCCGGTCCCGGACGTCATTCTGAAATTTTGAAAAAAAAAATTATGCTAGGTGGTCAAGGGAAGTGCCCATTGTCGTCCTATATAGTCAGAAAGACTTGTCCGGGACTGGGGGCGGGACTACAATTTTTTTTATTGAACCGATCGAGATATCAATTTCTATGGGTAAGTCTGTAAACAATTAATTATGGGAAATTTTGAAAAAAATATTATGCTGGGTGGTCAAAGGAAGTGTTTTTTATCGTCCTATATAGTCAGAATGACTTGTCCGGGACCGAAGGCGGCAGTAGAATTTTTTTATTGTACCGATCGAGATATCAATTCCTATGGCTAAGTCTGTAAACAATTAATTATGGGAAATTTTGAAAAAAAAAATATGCTGGGTGGTCAAGGGAAGTGCCCTTTGTCGTCCTATATAGTCAGAATGACTTGTCCGGGACCGGGAACGGCACTAGAATTATTTTTATTTCACCGCTACAGATAGTAATTTCTATGGCTAACTTTTATGGGTAACTTCACTCAAGTTAATAAACTGCGATGTTCCATTGTAAATAACAAAGTTGCCGCCAACTTTCGGTGTAACCGGAAGAGCTACAGGGACGTCATTATATTATTACCAATTTCAAAATTTAATTCCAAGTCGTCTCGGTCTCTGAAATAATCTAATAGGATACTTAGAAACTTTTAGCCGCTCGGTATAGACACCAGTTTCCAAAAGTGTTTCATCTTTTATTTAGGCACAATTTAAACATAAATAATTAGTATGATGTATTTTTGAACATAGTCCTTCCTACCCATTGAATAATTTCAATTTATATAATTTAATGCTGCACTTTTGGAAAACCCCAGTCAGTAATCAAATATTCTCGGCGCGAAACCAAACTATCTTTGTAATGTCCCTCGTAACGAGGAGATTTTACTGTCGCACGTAGATGGCCGATCGCGGCGGCACGATTATGATCTCGAAAAATAAAAGTTCCCACGGAGAGGAGCAAGCAAGCAAACTTTGGAATATCAACCGATATAAAAATTAGCTATTAACAGCGACGAATACCTACCTACAGATGTAGATCTAAGTAGGTATATAAAGTACCTACCTCGCTGCACCAAGGGAACTTATTCGAAAAACAAGAATTTTGTAAAATTGGACTCCATAACAACGTTATAAAATTCTATTTCAGCGACTAAAATTATCCTCTATAAAATAGTGACATTTTAGTTAGTTAGTTACAAAGCATATATACCTACACTTTGGTTATTACCTAAAAAAAAGCTATAAAAAATAAACGAGATTGTTAAGATACAGAAGCCTAAATAAAACACCAACAGTTCAAACATTCTACGATCTTTAACGGTGTAATTTTTTACACATTCTTTAAAACTATTATACCTATGCAACTAACCCAGTGTAATCAGTGTTTTAGTATAAACACATCAACCCTTCATTGTGTTTACACAAATTACAAATTTATATAGTTCGAGATATTTCCATATACTTTATGCAATATTAATGTAATGTAATGTAATTTAAATACCTACTTTTTTAGTAGGCACAGTAGTATGTATACCTATAACCTTATATCTTCGTTATACGAACACCACAAACAGCAACAAAAGTCCCAAACTTGCAGATTGTGGAGATATTGAGTACATAATTTTTAGACAATGTGTATGCATCACGTCCATATGGCACGAATTCTTAAGAAAAAAAATCGTTATCGACTACGGATCGAACCTGGGACGCTCGGGTGACACGCCATGAAATAATCAAATGTGTTACTAATGACACGCATAAAAATTAGACTTTTGTAGACTACATTTGCAAAACTTTCATTTATTGAATGTTTTAAATTGGTATTATTGTAATTTGATTTTTATAATGTAAGTAGGTATATCAAATGCGAAGTATTTGGTAGACAACTATAAGAAAACATATTCACAAATAATATTTCACACCAGTTATGAATATAATAAATCCGGCAACAGCGACAGCACCTATACATGTGCAGTCAACCTTATTTAGCGACATCTGGTATTAAACGGTGGAAACAATTGTGGAGAATGTCCAATTTAGTTCCAATGGACACTCCTGCAAGCGCTGCTGGTAAAATTCCAGCAGAGCCATCTACGAATGGCCAGTAACTTTTCGGCTTCATGTCGCCCATAAAGGTGAAACGTCTTTGTAGATTCTATACGTCTCTGGTTATAGGTTATATCAACGTACATACAGGGTGAGCCAACGAAAAGTTCATCATTGAGTTTATAGAAATTGATTTTATCAAACAAAAGATAATGTTCACTTATATTGCACTGATGAGATCATAAAAAGGTCGAAACCGGTCTGCAATTAGTGGCATCGTACGATGTGTGGTCTCAGTATTTCCTCGTAGTTTTAGTTGCAATCCCAACCCTTGTATTTTTGATTCTAACTGTGTTTAGACCAAAATACGGCAAATCTTGCTTTGTAATTCAGTGCTCGGCGCGGCATATAACCAGGAGAATAGCTGTTTTGGTTTGATTTGTTTTAGTCCTTATTTAAATAAGGCGTTTGCAGATGGAGGATAGTCTTAATGATGTCCTTACTATTCGTAGTTATTTGCTATAAAAAAATCTTTTGTTGTTCGCCTAGTTTTTTATACGTTTATTTTAATTAGTATTATTTAAGGAACGTTGCCATTGACTGACTTATATTTATACAGCGATTCTGAATAATCAAAATATTGAAAAGTGTTTCCAATGAATTTTCAATATGATGAATTATGAAAAAAATAAAGATTTCAACAGTTTAAAGTTTTCGCCTGTCAATCATTTCATTTGAAACGTGTATGTACAAACAGGCAGTTAAATCTATAAACTATGTAGAAGAGAAAATAATTAATTTCGATTTATTATTATTATACTTTAGGAATAATAATCATTCCTTAAGAGCTACACTTTGCTTTAATTATAACGTTATTAATAAAACATTTGAAATTCTTGCCACGGATATATGTTCATTGTGTGTATATTTTCATATATTTTTATCGTATCAAGTTAAACGTTTAAACTGAAGTTGTCTTTTGTTATTGTGATGAACAAATACTTTATATGTAGACAAAAATAAGCTGTTGCTCATCTCATCTATACAAATTTGAATAAGAGGTCCCCCAGGGATCAGTGTTGGACCTCTTCTATTTGTTTTATTTATTAACGTTATATGAAGCAGCCTTCAAACAAATGTTCTCTATGCTGGTAACTTAAAACTATTCACATATATTGAGTATGTTGAGGATTGTTGTCGTAATGAAATTTAATTTATGGTGCTGAGATAACAACTTCCCACTGAAGTGTTCCAATACAGCGTCGTGAGTTTTTCTTCTCACATTAATTGTATTGTATCAAAGACTTAAAAGAGTTTGGGTTTATATGAGGAATGAGCGTTATTTTGCAGATATTTCTATGGGTACTTTGATCTGAAAAGTATTTGTCAGACCAAAACTTAGAATATAATAAATCCGTTATTGTTTGGCATTCTCAACATGAGTGACACATTTTAGTGACTTATTATTCAAGGCAAAATGACATAGCGACGAGCGGTTTTCACTGGTGTTCTTAATTTTACAAAAAGTTTTCTTTTGTCATTGGTACCAGTTTGTTTTACTTCTACAGGTGCTTGAAAAAAATTGCCTCTTTTTAGTTCAAAATTGTGATCATTTTTTAAATGGAACACCCTGTAGATTATATTACCATTCGATAGAGACACTTTTCCTCTTTTGAAAAATGTGTAGTTTTATAGAGTTGTACCAAAAAATAAAGGAGTTATTTCAATTTATATACCAGCCTTTTTCAATAGACTATAATTTTTTTGGAAGATCGCATTTTATTTTTTTTTACATTGTCAGTACAGAATAATAGAATGCATCAAAGGATAGACAGGTAGAGCCGGACCAATAGAATGGCCTGCATATTTTCTCGAACTAACGGTACCTGATTATTTCATTTGGGGTTACGTCAAAGGTCGTTGTTATAGTCCTGTTGTACAAAATATAAAACAACTAAAACATAACATAACAAATGTTTTTCAGACCATAACACCGGAAATGTTAGAACTTGCCTTCAACAATATGCAGTTTAGATTACAAAAGTGTATTGAAGAAAACGGTGCGGATATTCACCAATTTAACCTAAAAGATTAAAGATGTACAATACATTATGTATGTACATTAAAACTGAATTCTTCTTAATTGGCGTTTTTGTTTCAATAACTTGGGAATTTATGCTGTAATGTAATTTGTATAAATTTTTATTAAATTAGTTCTTTTCTTAATAATAGCTTTAGTTGATGCATACCGTTATTCTGTATTTACAATGTAAAAAAATAAAATGCGATCTTCCAAAAAAAAATATGGTCTATTGAAAAGGGTTGGTATGTAAATTAAAATAACTCCTTTATTTTTTGGTACAACTCTATCAAACTATACATTTTTTAAAAGAGGAAAACGGTCTCTATCGAATATAATCGTAGAATAGTATAAAATCATCACAATTTCGAATTAAAAAGTGGCAACTTTTTTTCGAGCACCTGTAGAAGTAAAACAAACTAGTACCAATAATAAAAGAAAACTTTTTGTAAAATTAAGACCACCAGTGAAAACCGCTCGTCGATATCTCATTTTACCGTGAAGTTATAAGCCATTAAAATGAGTCACATTGTCTTGGGACGCCCTGTATTTAAAATATATGTTAAAGACTATTTTGACATATAACGGGTGTTAAAGGTATGCACCGAAGTAACTGAATTGTCCTTACAACATAGGCCCCGTAACATTACTTTGCAATATTTCTCAGTGTGAAAATAGTTGTCACTTGTCTATGTGTATCTCTCCCTATAATCACTCTGTAGGTATATTTTTCTGCAACCTAACGCATGTGGGAAAGCGACCACAAACGACGTTCAGTCAGTAATAAAATCATCTTTAAAATAAACCGAATAAAATCTATAGCAATTGTTGATCTTAAGAACGAATTGCGAATGTGTGTAATATAAAATTTATGAAACAATAAAAATTTTATTTATGCCGGTAAAATTTATGTCACTTTTGTGGACGGACGTGTTGTTCGTATTACTCACTAGTCATAATTGTAACGATAAATAGGCTGGGTATCGATTTCAATAATAAAAATTTAAGCGTTGAGGATGGTGGGCAAGGATATTTTTTATTCTTTGGACGTATTTAATGCATAATATAATAATTAATAAAAATGTCAAAGTATATTAAATTTTTTTCAAGTGAAATAGTCCATCTTCTCAAATCTTGATTGTTCTAGAAAATTCAGCAAACTAAAGGAATCTTCTAATAAATGTATTTCTTGTTTTTGTTTTTTCTGTCAAAATATATTTTCTAAATGAAAGAACTTGAACAATGTAAGTACTTAAGATTTTACGAGAGGAATTAAACGATACCTACAGCAACTATAGTATCTGCACAGCAGATGGAGTCTGCAAAGTAATCAGGAGATCGGATCCCCTCTGCATGGTCCAAGACCATGAAACTTCAGGGGTCGGAGCATTTCTATATAAGGCAGCACGAAGAGCAGCTGATGAACTTGATCTAATCTTCGACGCTGAACGGAGAAACCCAGACTCTGTCACCGAGTTGCGACCCGTTCAGTCGAAAGCCCAAGTTAAAGATGCAGAAGGCGGTAAGCTTCTGCAGCTGCATAAGGACAAGCCATTGCACGGTGTCTTCTATAAGAGACTTGCAGATCATGGCTTATCCGAAAGGAAGACCTTTGCTTTTTTAAGGTCAGCGGGGCTTAAGTCGGAGACAGAGGGATTCATAATGGCTTGCCAGGATGGTGTATTTAACATCCTCGTCTATCGAAGCCGTGTCATGGGTGTGAAGGTCCCTGATGTCAACTGCAGGGCCTGCCATAGGGCGCCAGAGACAATTATGCATCTGCTCTCCGCTTGCCCTGCATATGTAGTTTCGGCCTATATCCATAGACATAACGCGGCTTTACGAGTGCTTTACTACTTTCTACGGCACTCGTACGAGATAGATCAAACACCAGTGCTCCGGGGGATATTGGATCCGTTGTGGGGAATGAGAAGTGCCGAATTTATTGGAACTACCACTCTTAGACAGATTCGAGCCTATAAGGCTGATGCAGTCCTCCTCCAACACCAGCTCAAGACAATGTTTGTCATCGAGTTCTCTCTTTCTGTAGAGACCAACACTGTCTTGAAAGAGGAGGAGAAACGGACGAAATATCGAGAACTTCGCAGACCCCATCCAGAACATACGAAGTTTGTGGTACTGATTATAGGGGCCCTCGGTGACACAAGTGTATTGCCGCGGCGATAGCTCAGCCTATTAGATGCTGAGTGGTAGCTTGTGAGTAACAGAATGGTATAACCATAGATTAATTGCCGAGGTATAACGCGGTAATCCCTGGCGATTGCGAATCTCGCCAGGGAAAAAATGGCACCCCTCCCAGGAAATGGTTGTGTGTTTGCGTTTTTTTCATGTGTACCCTCCACGTCTGAGGCTTTCAGAGGGAGGTTGCCCATTTGTGTGGTGTGTTTTATGGTTTTGTTTTATGTTTTATGTAGTTTCAAAATCAAACTGTTAAACCAGTGGCGGCTCGTGGGTCAGTAAATAGATGACGCGGACTGCGGGCCGCAAGTCCGGAAATGAAAACCGCAGGCGAAAATTTCAAGCAAATTCAAGGTCATTGCAGTTGCCCGTTACTTGTGAATTTTATGATAGTTGAAGCAGACAAATACTAAGCGGTGAATTCGCCATCCAAAAGTTCTTTAAAATTGCCACGATTGTCCGAACTCTCCGATTCAATGTGACCCCGAAATGCCAACTCTTGTTTGCCTAAATAAATCGCTGCGCGAATAGGTAATTGCATAAACCGTCTATTTAAAAGGACGTCATCGTTAAATTGTTTAATATATAGTCTGGAATTTTCCCTCAAAGCGTCTTCGATTGTATTGAGATTTTTTCTAAATTCTCGGAATATTAATGCACACCGTATATGTTCTAAAGAAGCATCGTGCTTACGACAGCCTCGCTAACATCCCAAAATTGTTAAATCCCTCCTTATTCCACACGCCTAATTTTTTTTACACCCTCAATTAAACACGGCATACAAAAAAGTTTTTTTAAATAAATACTTCCACACAATCACTTATACTCCGAATACCACTCATTCCGAAACTTCCGAACGAACACTTTGTCTTTTGACTTTACCTTTTTTCGAAATCGAGAGAAGGCACAGGTCTCTTGCAATTTAAAAAATCTTTTTTGTCTTCATTTTTCC
This sequence comes from Pogonocherus hispidulus, assembly GCA_963924545.1. Lineage (NCBI taxonomy): Eukaryota > Metazoa > Arthropoda > Insecta > Coleoptera > Cerambycidae > Pogonocherus > Pogonocherus hispidulus. The sequence continues at coordinate 50,962,767 of OZ004697.1, forward strand.
ATCCAGAAAATGGTGTTTCTAATAAAATACAAACTGGATCATACATAGGAAACATTTCTACGATTGATAGAAAACAATGATTATTTATTATTATAAGAATTGTTTTTTAACCGGCGCGGCGTCACGTATAGAGGCAAACTGGCTAGGACGGTAGGAGTGATGTGATGCGCTATTGAAATCCGCGGCACTCATTCGCCCACAGGACAGTTTAGTCACGTATCGGCCGCATTGTTGCCATGACAACCGCGGTTCCGATTGTCGCAGAAATACCACCTGATAGCGATCTGCGTCTCTTGTTTATTATTTATTATAGGAAGGGAACGGTACGGGGTTTAATGTTCGCTCTCAACGAAAGCGATGTTTTTTTAGAAGGGGTTCAGCGCGCAACGCTTTATAATAATTATTCTGTTTATTAACTATATAAATATATTTATTATCTATTTGTATGTAAATATATCTAAATTACAAAATTTATATGAAATTAAAATAATTTTAAATGATACAACCAAACACGGAAATTTTAGGTGAAGCGGCGCGTCAGTTGCGTCACCTGGCGAGCCGCCACTGTGTTAAACCTAAAAAAACAAATGTAAAAAAATCCATTTAAGAATGATGCCTTTGTGATGCCTGATTGGACAATCACCCTGAAACCTGTAATTCATTTATAATGTAACTTTTTACGAGTTTCAGAGTCTTTGACTTACACGAAATCCCGGAAATAAACGCTAGCGGTCAGCGGCAGCGACAGTGCCCTATTAGCAATTCATACCTCGCAGATTTCTCTCTATTCCGCGGACAGAAATGCCTGGCTTCATTGGTGGGCTAATGCGATGTAAACACAGCACGTACCGGTTGGTTTAATTAGGGTTTATTTGGATAATGAATGATGTATGGCGCCCCGAAAGAGGAGAATCGTTATTCCACTTTGATGTCGGCGGAGGGCTTCATCAAATGTCGGGTAATTTGTTTATTCATGAGCCGTTATTGTGTTGTGGGCGATGCGATTCGAGGCATGCTAGATTATCGCTGCACCGGAGAGAACTATTATCTCGGTAATTGGCGTTTTGAAGTTTTTAATGATTAACTTGGGACAGTTTGTCCAGGAAAAAATGTATTTCAGTTTAAACTGGGTGTAAGGCAAATTTATGTATCTGTATAGGAAATTTAGGAATTTGGGATGGATATATAAGTTATTTGGAGAGTTTGTCAACAACCAAGTAGTTTTAATTACATACCAACGTTTCAAACCAGTCATCGGATCAAGAGTTTTTGACCAAACGCTTGATCAAGCGTTTTTTACTAAACGCTTGATCTGATGACATAAAAATTCAATATGGCGCTGATAAGAAATAAAAAAGTTGACTGTCGAATCTCAAATCAAAATCTGCTCAGGGGAATATAACTGTATTTTTGGAGTCGACATTTTCAATAATGTACAAGTTTCGAATTTGAAGTTTCTACCTTGTTGTTGGAAGGCGGCGCGGTTACCCGCAGCACTCAGGTCTTTCGACCCATTGTGCCTGCCGCTAGTCGAGAGCTATTGGAAGAGACCCGTGCTATGCGCATAGGCCAACACCCGTTCCAGAGGAAGCTCTCTAATATCCTGGGGCAGGAGAAATGCTACACCCAGATGTTTGTGTCTCTTGACCATGAGACAGGCACAGCGACAGAGGATGTGAATGGAGCCCTCATCATCGTGTCCGCAAAACCTGCACCTTCTAGTCTCACTAAGGCCGATAGTGTTAAGGTGCTTGTTGAGATGTCCGTGATCTGTCAGCAGTCCTGTGACAATCCTTATGCTGTTACGACTTAGCACAAGTATTGATCGAGTTGCGTTCGACCAAGGCCATTCAATTAAGAGCCTGGCTTGTCGCAGCTCAGTCCCTTTCGACCATTCTTCCTCTGATCTTTTCATGATCCAGTTTTCAATAGACCTTGTTAACACATGCAGAGATAGCAAACACTTCCGCTTGAAAGACCGTGGCATACTTTCCCAAGGAGAAGAATAGTCTCGTCCTTGGGTGCACTCCTTGGACTCCCGCTCTTGAGCCTTGGTCTGTCTTGGACCCATCCGTACTGTACTGTGAAAGGTTCTATCCAAATTTTTTCTAATTTAAGCTACCTTGTATCTTTTACCGTTTTCGAGATCCCAATGGTGGCCAAAATTGAATGTGTATATCTATCTAATGTGAACACCGTGTATATCTATTTTTTTTGACGAAAATTTTTACAAAATGATCCATACTTCAAATGTAACAAGCTTGTTATGCTGTTCACCTTTTCTTCTAAAGATGTGTCCATCTAAACATCTACATGGTGTTTGTTTAACTTTGACACCTGTGGTGGTCTAGGCCTACTCTTCCTTATGACTTCCTTTGCATGTATTTTTCTGCATAAAGAATGTAGTCGGTACTTTACACTCAATTTACTCGAAAATGGTCGATTTTAGAGCTATGTAACAAGAGCACCTTTTTTGTTCAGAATTGATAGCCGATTAAGGAAAATTTAGTTAATCCACGAAAAAGTAGGATATGCAAGAGTTATGAAGACAAAATCATAAAGAAGAGAAGGCTTAGGCCACCACCGGTGTCAGAGTTAAACAAACACCATGTAGTTTTAATGACCTTTAATAGATGTACACGTCACCCAAAAATTACCTAAATCTACGTAACGGTTTTTAAATTATTGCGGAAAATTGTTTTTTTTTTCTCCAAAATAACACCCTGTAACTCATTAGGCGTGCATCAGATAATTTTTTTTATAAGAGTTTTATTCTTTTTTTGGTCTGCTCTACCCCCTGGTAAATTTTTGTACGCTCACACTGGGACACCCTGTATATTACAAATATATCAGAGCGCACTATTGCTTAAAGCTAATAGAATTAACTAACAAAAAATGACGTTTCTGGCGCACCCGAGTTCAAAGACAGGTGTTGGGGGACTCCGTTTCTAATTAATTTGTACAAAATCTCCCAGACGAAAGGCTTCAGCAAGAAGATGAACCGCTTAAAGAGACTTGCGACGTTGCTTAGGAATTTTCCGTTTCGTAAGTCAAACAATCAAGTCTGTGGAAGCGACCGTATTATGCAATGGGAAATTAAATAGTTTCAATTAAGGAAATGAAGTCTTTTGATTGCAGGCAACTTAAACGAAATAATCGTTTCCTCTAGTTTACCCCTATTGATAATTCCAACTGAATTAGTATTTAGGCTGGTATAAAACATGGAAAATTCGACCTCACACGGAAACAATACCCTAAATTTGTTTATTGTGTCAAACGCCCATTCTGCAAAAACATCCCATCCCATAAGGGCCGGTCTTTCCATCTCTTTATAAAATTGCTTTTAACTAAAAAAAACTTAAAGTTAACAGGTGAATTTATCTGGCAGTTAAAAAATTGCGTCTTTCCAACACAATTTAACCGCTCTTTTGTAAAAAGACTGTTTACTGAAATTGGCAATACTGATTAAATAAGAAAATCTATATAATAAAGTGAGATAGATGAAATGCGTCAACCGTAATCAACAAAATATGTCAGTACTACTATTTTCTATGGTCAATCATGACATTAGCTAACTATATCTGCACCATACTGTGGCTATAACCATAACTAAGTATAACTTTTTTTAAGTTCTAGTCGTTTCTGGAATCTCTAGATAAAATTTAATATTCAGAAGTGTAAAAATGTCTTCCCAGGATGATACAGTAAAAAAATTGGAACCAAATTACCCAAGAATTTGAGGGGCTTACTAGTACAAATCGTAGCAGTTCAGTCCTCCGTTCAAAATATGATTCAATAAAACATGTCATAAAATCTAACAAATACGTAGATATCATTTCTTTTTTATTATTAACCTGTTAGTGTGATGCCGTAAATGTTGCTCGATTTCTTCTAGAATATTATTTAACACCGTTATTTTTGATACACGAAATCTCATCAATTCTTCATCATCCCAGATGTTTAAATTGTCTATATGAGGCCTTATAGTATACATTTTTCGTTCGCGATTTGCAATATTTACCATGTTTATAATTTCATGATCTTCTTCAAAATCAATAATGTTTTCCATTATAAAAATATATTTTTTTGACGTTTTATTAATCAAATTGTTTACTAACACTCAAATTGTAAAATTTGAAGGTTAGAAATCTTTTTTGTAACAACTTATAGACCAGTAAAAGTGACCGATAAGTTAAAGAGGAGATAGAGACCTTTAAAGACAGGATTTAAATTAAAACACAGTGAAGAGACCCATTTTGTAGTTACAAGGAAGATACATTTAAAATGATGTTTATAAGGAGATGGAAATCCTTCACCAATCCTGTCAATAAGACAATAACTGTCAGGCGGATAGTAGCACAGATCAAAAGAGCACACTACTATACTTTCCACCTATACTAATATAAAAGATGTCCTTTAGATAATCACGTCGCAACATCGTTCATCGAGTCCACTACCCATGGTACTCTGAAGAGCACATAGTAAGTGCGAAACCGGTTATTGTCTGGTGGTTGGTCTGGAGTAATGCAACGCCAGTCGGGGCACATAGTCCGTGGAGTTGTTGTTTTCAGCATCTCCTTCAAATAAATTTGACATGAGCTACGTTTTTCGCGTCAAAGCCGACTGAGATGAGTTTTTAAACATCGTTAGCAACGTGTCAAATGGAATATATTGTGTGTGTGTGTGTGTGTAGCTCATGCACTTTGTCTGTTTAGTGCCACTATCACCAAACGAACTATAGATCTTCCGCGTGACAACATAAATGATTTGATAGCATTTTATTTTATGAAAATTTTTGTTTTTTCTCCAATCCAGTTTATGTCGCTTGCTGATTATAAATTAAATATCTTGGATGACGTCACGTACGTTACGCTAATGTTCAATTATACTATTTCGTGTTGGCGCTTCTTACAGAGCAGCTACTGTAATGATCTACCGTGGAAAATCTGGGATATAAATAAATACGTCTGATTCTAGCGTCACGGAATTAATGATATACATAATCAGAACAATAAAAATAACGTTTCAGTTTCACAAGATGATATACAGGACAGGTAAATACTTGTTAGATTTCATTAAATAGCTTAATCTAAAACTAAGAATAACTTTCAGCAACGTTTGTGTTATTGCATGGAAGTTGTTGGCTTACACTTTGAGCATTTAATTTAATTTCTACATTGTTAATTTTGAGTACAAAATACCGGGTGTTCTACGGTGACGGTCCATTAGAAGTATCTGGAGAACCAATTAAGCTATTAATTTGAAATTTGAGGTGAAGTCAACGTGGGCCATGATCTACTTGATGAAAATATTTTGCAGTTTCTACCACTTCCGCTTATACCGGAGGTCGACACTAACTTCGTTATTTTAAACGAGACACCCTATATATTATTACATATTTGGATTCTACGTGGAATTCTAAACACATATCATGTAGGATGTCCTATATCTATCTTCAACTGTTTTTGAAATATTGACAGGTGAATATTGACATTTTTCAACTTTGAAATCCTGTAAAATCTAAACGATTAGGTATATTTAATCTCTTGGTTAAATCTGAAACTAGTGTCAAACTATTGGCGATTTCAAAAATGAATGCGCCCTCTGCATGAAAATATTTGAACTTACTTAAAGGGTAATTTGTTGAGGCTTATTGCTGATATAATGATAAATAACACGTATTTGGGTTTGTTGAACGTAATAATTTAGTGGTGCTTGTGATTTTTTGGCATTACAAAGTTAAAAACGACGTGGTTAGTATTCGTACATTTTTGTTTTTACATTTTAAAATGGCATTCAAAAGAAATCAGCACAACACAAACTGCCGTGTTTATAGGTGTCATTCCACAAAAATGTGTCAATAGAAGTGTTTAAGATTGAAGATAGGTAGAAATTTGGGCCTAGTATAAGAAACTGTTTCTCATTCATTTCGCCAAAAGGCCATGTAACAATTTAATAACAGCGAACACGTTCATTTACACAACATAATCACTTTGTTGCAGTTTGTCTATACTTTTCTATTATTAGTCTTATGAAAGCAGAATATATTTTAATTTAAACTTTATTTAACAAAAAACAAGCACGAATATGGTATCACCATACAGTTTATCACACTTATTTTAGTCCAAAATGTAAGTAAATAAAAACTAGGGCACCTGTTTCAACCCAAAAAATTTATATAATTAGTAATGAAGCACTTATGGGACGTTTGACTGCTTTTACCACTCTTTTTATCCTTTATTTCACCCTAACTAGCACATGAAGTCACTATATTTATGGCAGATGAATGCTATATTCCTATATGATGTGATATGAAATGCAAAATTTTTACTCGTCTTCCTCCATATTTGTTTACAATTTGTAGTGCTCTCATAGGTAATTTGAATCGCCAATAGCTTATGAAAAGTTAAGATAAAAATGTGCAAACCGTTTAGATTTACAGGGTGTCAAAGTTGAAAAATGTCAATATTTACCTGTCAATATTTCAAAAACAGTTGAAGATAGGTATAGGTATAGGACATCCTACATGAAATGTGTTCACGTAGAATTTCACGTAGAATTCAGAAATGAAATAATATATAGGCTGTCCCATTTAAAATAATGAAGGTAATATCGACTTCCGGTATAGCCGAAAGTGGTAGAAACTGCAAAATATTTTCATCAAGTAGATCATGGCCCACTTTGACTTCACTTCAATTTTCAAATCAATAGCCTTAATTGGTTCTCCGGATACTTCTAATGGACCGTTATCGTGGGACATCGTGTAGAATTTCATTTTTTCCTATTCTTCTCTTTACGCAAGTTCAAAGTTCAAACGTCATTACTCGATAACGGATCGATTGATTTTAAAACTAAGCATGGCGTTGAATAGAGAATAAAAATACCTTTCAAATGGGGTACGACTCGACGCTTTACTCCCACTTGGAATTTTGTGTGCCTTTGTGGCCGGGGGAGAGGGTGGAAGGAGTCAACCTTCACTTATGCTCCAAAAGTAGCCCCCCTCCCAAAAATGATAGATTGACCTGTTTCGACCAATTTTTATATATCGTTTTATTCTAGAGATTTAAAGCATGTTTCGTTTTAAATGGGGCACCCTGTATAGAGTTTTAGTAAAAAAATAAAAAAATGTAAAATTAAAAATGTTACATTACTTATTGGTTTTATTGTTTGACAATGTTGATTAAATAATTTTCAAAGCAGTGCTGAATTTATTAAAAGGAAAAACAAATACGAAATTGGCAAATAAGATTCTGCTGTAATTTTTCAATTCCTCCCGTTGATATTCAGAATAAATATTACAGTAATAAATAATTTCTATATTTATTGATACATAAAAAACCCAATCTCCTTTCAACAAATACATCATATCTAGAAATTCGGCTTTTTTCCTCACAATTCGGCAGTTTATCGAGTTACGGCTTTCGATATACGAGTATATTTCTACAGCCCGAGTATATCCAATAAAATACTTCAAAGCACAATGACGTTTTAGCTTTTTTATATATGACTTCCTCCTAATATAAGTTAATAATAAGAAAATATAACGCCCACCACGCTTTGCCGAAAAACGATGGAAATGAAATTGTAATTTGCACCTCAGAGAAATAGGTGGCGTGTTTTGTAGGGTTAGTTGTCGAATATTTAAATATTTTTCATAACTGACAGCCTACATAAGATAGATAACATAATAATTACATAATAGACCCCATAATATATAATATTTCAGTATATATACTGTTATTTAGAATTATATTCAGTACTGATGAGAACAGAAGGAGTTCAAAACTGCTCAGTAGGCGGATATCACAGCTATCACTTTGTTGAACATTTTTTTGATACTGCACAGTGGTGCAATAGCAAAAAGTGTATTCAAACAACCGTTACGGGGTAAATTTTTGATATATTTGATGTGCAAACAGCGTTTTATACATTTTCACACCCTTTCTTTATTTTTATCGAGGGAATAAATGCCTGGTATACCTTTCATAGGATCGGAGACAGCTTGTGGAGTCGCTACCAGAATGGCACTGTGAAAATCAGGACGAGTCACGCGAAAGCACTGGTGATTGGTCCTTCGTAGAAAATAACTGATAGAAAAGAACTCATAACCTGGCACTGCTGTCTCAACAAGCCTCTATACCTAAGATTGGCTGAAAGCCAGGGTCTGTGATGATGCATACTCTGGATGAATGTGAGGGCTACTATAAGGCTAACTATTCTGGGTAAACCATTCGTGAAACTTGTGACTTGAGGAAAATTTCTGCGAGTAGACTGTTGGAGTATCCAACGAACGAAGATGTTTACTGAATAGGAAAATTTGGGACCAGCTGTTGAAGGACCAACCCGAAGAGAGAAAAAGAAGATATAGAGAAGATACTGTATAAGGCTATGCACAGTTGTGGCCACTTTGAGAATTGTCTACAACATAATGTTGATTCTTTGTGGGAACAAACCAAATGTCTCTCTCGGACAACATTAAGGGCGCATTGGCACCACCTTGTCGATGTATAATTGCCAAAGAGTAATTAGGCCAATTTCCAATACGTTTTAACTGTCTATAAAATAGTTAAACCCTATCCTCTATAGTAACGCACTAAACACAAAATAGCCCTAAATTATTTAGTTACTTTTTGACAGCAGTAACTTACTGAAACTATTACACAGTTAGATCCAAAGTAAGAAATCTCCTTTGTCGGTAATTGCATCTCCAAGGACAAGATCCCCTCTTGTAAAGAGTGCGGAGATACCCTGGAGGAGCTGGCGAGAGGAAAAGAGGTAAAATTGGTATGGGTACCAGGTCATAGCGGAATCCCAGGGAACGAAAGGGCCGATGAACTGGCCCGACTCGGATCTCAGGGACCCAGCCAGGGACCAGAACCGATTTTAGGCATTACACGAAGGCAGGTCAACATGGCTCTCAATGATTGGACTCATGAGACACTGAGTAAACATTAGAGAAGGAGTGGGAGCTGTAGACAAGCTCGCAACTTTATAGTGGAGCCAAGCAAGACCAGGACGGCCTGGTTGTTAAGTCGTAGCCGGAAGGCTTTAAACCAGTTGGTGGGTGTTTTAACGGGTCACTGCAGGCTTAGAAGACATCTATGATTGATGGGTGTTGAGGGAGACCCTATCTGCCCAAAGTGCGGGGAGGCCGACGAAACGCCTTCCCACTTCTTGATAGACTTATACACTGACACACGACGTCTGGGGGGGCTGGGGAGCTGCAAGGGGAAGAGGTTAGTTCCATTGAATGGACCGATATCTTGACCTATATTAGAAGGTCGGGAAGGTTTGACCAGGGAAGAGGTGATGGAGTTAGATAGAGGACGACAGGGGTAGGCAACAAGGGCCCACTTGTGGCCTAATTGCCAGGTCTTTGACGCCCCCTACTACTACTACTTGTCGGTAATTGACTTTAGTTTATGTACTTTAAACAATTTGTTCTGAAGGGACATGGTTCTTATGTAAATTTTGAATTAATTTCTCGTAAAATTGTGTAAAATGTGGTGCGTGTTGAATAAACTGGTCGTAGTACGTTATTTTTGGAAAATATTATTAACAATTTCATCGTTTTGTTTTTAAGAACAATGCTCTTTTGTAAGTGACAAAATGGAACGGGGCATTAGCAGTGACAATGTGACCTTTAACCTAAAACTTTACCAGTGTAAGCAACCTACTCCGTCGGTGGACCACCTTGTCAAACACATTCAAGGAAACTTTATACATTAACATTAGCTTCACGCAAGACAAATGAATTCAATCCAACTTCACAATGCACTTTGTGCAACATCTAAGGCGGCGAGGCTAATTAATGTCACATAATCCGCACAAGCGAATCACCGGTACTCGGTTGGCATTATTGAACCTGCCAGATTAGGAGGACGTTGTTGCGGAGGAACAGGTATACGTATATATAGGGTGAACGCCGTTCGAAGCCTGTAACCTCTTCCAAATGGTAACAACTACATTTCCTCCCAATCATTGTTGAAAAACAACTGTAATATAATCTAAAATAATATTTAAATATCATTATCAGATTAAAATTGACAACATAAATAAAGAAAACCTGTAGTATAAGGAGCAATAACGTGGGGACTGAAACCGAGGATGTTACATTGGATGTACACCTGAATAGTGAGACCTAGGATACTTTATGGTGCTCTGGTGTGGTCGCATAAGGCCACGCAAGCCACTGTAATAGAAAATCTGAGTAAGATTCAGAGGTTGGCATAACTGGGGTCATGGCCTCGGCACCAACAGCTGCGCTAGATCCTGCTAAATCTACCACCACTTCACGTGATGTTGGAAAGAGTAGCAAGGATAACAGCATACCGAATCAGGAACAGTAACGATTGGATAGGTAGTTCCCAAGGAAGGGGACACTCCAACATAAGAAACACATTGATGTCAGAGCCTATCCTAGAGATGATATCTGACAGAATGATTGAAAGGTTTAACTTCCGTAAGCCATTCGAGGTTTAAATACAGGATCTCAGTGACTGGGAGTTGAAGATAAATTCTCTGGAGGCTTGGAGCCTTGTATGGTTCACAGATGGCTTCAAAACAGACAGAGGAGCTGGAGTATTTGGGCTGAGACCTAGATGGCGTACAAGTTACAGTCTAGGGACTTATCCCTCGGTATCTTAAGCAGAAATGATTGCCATAATGGTATGTTTGGTGGAGAATGTGAGGAGGGTACACACGTAAACTCATATACATATTCTCTGATAGTCAGGCCGCAATAAAGACTCTGAACTCAAACAAGATCAGTTCGAGGCTTGTTTGGGACTGTTGGCAATTGCTGGTGGAACTAGCAAATATCAATATGGTGAGACTGTGTTAAATGCCAGGTCATAAAACAAAATGAATTGTATGACCAAATAATTGAATTGTATGGTCAAAATTCAGTCTTGTTCTTGACAGATGTCAAGCATCAAAACTTCACAGGTATCGACACAGAGTAAAATTACTGGTCAGATTTTATAAAGGGTTTTTCAATAGGAACGCTCGATGTTTGGCAACAGCGTATGATGAAGTCGGTAGTCAGACAGGTTGTATCTTTGACGGACGTATTCAGTTAGTCTTTACATTTCATTATGGAACGCTATACGATTCAACAACGCCTCGAAACGGTTAAAACTTATTATCAAAATCAATGTTCTATTCGGAAAACGTTTCGTGGACTTTGGCCAATTTATGGTTTCGATGGTCGTCCTTCAGAGTCCACAATTCGCCGTCTAAAGCCGGGTTCAGAGATCTACAACTGCCGCTCGCGACAGTAAATCCGACCAATCATGAGTTGTATTCCCCTGATTCTTCTTCCCCATTTTCTGTCGCTGGCTACTACTGCCTTGAAGTTCAAAATTCTGAACTACACGCGACAGACTTTATTTTTTGTGAGTTTATGTTGGTCAATCATAAAAAAGTCAATCTCATGGCGTTTTGCTGTCGCTAGTTTTTAGTTTTAAAAAACACGAATATGAAGACAAGGTGGTGGGGAGACGTCGTGGGCGACAGTTTTAGTTCTGTGTACCCGGCTTAATAAATAAATTTGAAGCAACTGGGTCGCTGTTAGATCAGACAACGCTTCGTCAACGAAGCGCAAGATCCGTTGAAAATATTGCTGCAGTCCGGGAAAGTGCGTCACAGTCCATAACAATCCATTCCACGTCGTGCTCAAGAACTTGGCCTTTCTTCGACGTCAGTTTGGCGAATCTTGCATAAGGACTTAGGGTTTCACCCTTATAAAGTGCAATTAACCCAAGAATTAAAGCCCAACGATCATAGACAGCCGCTTGCATTCGCTGAGTGGGCGCTAGAGCAGTTGGAGGTTGATCCTAATTTTGGACGAAAAATAATCATGCGATTTAACGCCATTGGATTTTTTTCTCTGGGGCTTTGTGAAATCTCGTGTCTATGCCGACAAACCACAGACGGTTGCCGCCTTAAAGGCCAACATCAGAAGCGTCATTGGTGAAATTGAGCCACTTCTATGCGATAATGTCATCAAAAATTGGATCTCCAGGATTCGAGTCACCAGGCGAAGCCGCGGCGGACATTTAGCTGATATAATTTTTAAAACATAATGTGCTCACATATGTTTTAAAATAAAAATAAAAACATGTCAGTTTAACTTACACAATTTGTTTTATTACATTACAAAGATCGAGCGTTCCTATTGAAAAACCCTTTACTTTGGTCGTCTTTAAAAAATAATAGAAACTATCTGTGATTACCGTACTATTTATAATACTATTTATAATTCCCTAAGGTGTATTTTTTCTTCCACCTCATTTGTTGAAAGCATTTGTGAAAATTTAACATTATATTTTTTCATTTTCTATGTGGTGGGGTGTCAGGACATTTTTGCGTATGTTATTAAAGCAGTCTGCTATCAGTGTATTAAGGTATTAATTTGTTAATCAACCGATGATAGATAGCCAGATAAGAAAGTCTTTCTGAGTACCTCAGATATATCTTAAACTGTAAATAAAGCAACTAATCTCCGTGATGTATGATTTATAAATGCGTTACTAATACAAATTTTTATTAAAATAGTGACACAACCGTATTGTTGTATCTAAAAAAATTAACTAAGTCATATATTATTAATGAAATTATCGAACTGTTATAATTTAATTATTATTATTTTGGCTGATGTTTGCTGAATCAGCTGTACCATATTATTTTTACATTCAAGTAATTTTGTCGACTAAATTTCCACCACAATAACAAAAAATGAATATGAATATTTTAAATTGCCGCCAAATCTACATTTAAGTCATTCATACAAATAGCTGTTGCGTGATTGCTATTGCACGTTCTGCTGTTATGCTGCGAAACTCAATTTCGCACCAACCGAAATGGTAAGAATCTATAATACTAAATCCCACTTCTGATGTAAGTGTTCAAGGGGTAATAGTACCCTTATTAAAACAATTTGATACCATTTATTGGATACAAATTTAGCCACCCTTCCACTAATCCGGGCTAACGTGGCAATACATCGTAGAAACTCCTCTTAAACTAAAGTAACGCATGCGTATCCGGTTCAGGTTGCATGATAGAATGGCTCGGTCCACCTCCACGAGGCCCCTCGATAACAGGGAACGCTAATTCGGCCTTTGTCGTGATCCAACATCACCAACCGAAATGGTAATAAACTAGAATACTAAATCCCGCTTCTGATGTAAGAGTTCAATTGGTAATAACACCCTTATTAAGACAATTTGGTAAACACAACCATTTATTGGATACAAATTTAGAATGATAGAATGACTCGGTCCACATTTATTTATACAGAGCACTGAGAGTATATCTACTACTAAATATTTTAGAAAATATATATTTTAAAAATGGTTGGAACAAACTATAGGTACAGTTTTTACAATTATATCAATTCTTGGTATATTCTCTTTATAAAGAAATTTTGTAAAACACTTATTTATCTATAATAAATATAATATACAAAAAGAAACAATTAGTAATTTAAACAAACTGTGGCTTATTAGCGGTTTTTAGAAAGATTTTTCCCTCAGTGTAATAACCTTTCTTTCAACCCCAAAAAATTAAAATAACTGTCCACCTCTGACTCTTTATATTTTTCAGTGCGTTCTGTTATCCTTCATTTCATTCTCTATAAGACATGTGGTGGTTTGTAGTGTTGATTGCCTGTCATGTTGTCTCATAAATATACTGTCAGCCGCTAGCCACTTCCGGTCCAGTTTTTTTCCAACTTAAATTCATGTGTTTGCCGGTCGTGATTAGGGGACTGGAACACACTTCAGAGTGTCATATTTGGGTTAATGATATGTATTTTTCAAAGCGGATGTTTGAGGGCCGACCAGTAAAAATAAAATTGTAAGAAAAACGGATCGGTTCATTAGGCGCTAGAAGTGAAACATTTGATTTTTTTGTATATACAGGGTGGTTCAAATTGGTATATGTTGGTAACTTACCGAAAATCTAATAATATACAGTGTTATTCAGAACTTATCCATAATAAAATTTGGGGATGTTCAACATACATGTAGGAATGTGGTAGTGCAAAAACAATTTTTTTGGCGGTTTCTGAAAACTATTTAAACATTTTTCATTGCACGCCGCTGGATACTGGTCCACTGTAATGGAGTGACCTTGGGACTGACAATGCAAACTGGCTAGCACGAAAAAATCTACGAAAGTTCTGAGTATACCGACATCCGGCGCAAAAAAGATTTGCAGCGTTTTTACTTTAAAATAAACTGAAAGATAGATAGATGTGACCAAAGGGACGTGTCTTTAAAATGAATAAAATTTTGTTATACTAATTTTAAAGAATTGCGCTACTTGATTACCAGGTATTAGAAACATGAAATTTATAAAAAATTTGCACATACCTTGTTACAAAAGCTGTTCGAAATTTTGTCCCTAAAGCTATCCAATTTTGCAGCACTAAAGCGAATGTTCCTCCTGGTTGCTGATCTTGTAAACGCAAATTATTAAGTGAATTGGGGATTTTCAGCATTTTGCTGCAACAACCACTCACAAAACCTAACTCGTAATTGATAATCCACTGGTAACAGTCCATTAACTCAACATTACTGTACACATGAGCCATTTTGAAAATTTTACAGTTTAACACTCCTACGATAAATAAAACACCGGCATTGAGAGAAGACACAGATAGACTGATGACTGAATAGACAATAGAGATATTACCCCGCTCCAACTGTATTCGTTCGGTCGTCGTTCGAGGTACAAAAACGTCTTTACTTTTTTTTACCACATTCTTAGGAATGTGGTAGGTATATCAGATGTTGAAGTACAGTTGCCCATCTACGTAGTCCTTTATAATGGTATAACTTTAAACATTGTTTACGGGAAATCCTAAGACTTTTATTATACATTTTTATGGTGATATCGATTTCTTATTTAAGGATGCACATATCCTCAAAGTTTTAGAGATAAGTTCTGAATAACCCTGTATAACTTTCTTAAAACACCCAGTATAAAAATATTGTTCAGATAAGAGTATTTTAGTTAAGTTTTTGCATCTTTTGGTAACTTTGAATTTGTTTCTGAGCCAGTACTTTCGTTGCCATAGCAACCAATTTTGTTTTTTTAAATGGCACTACGCTATTTTCTGTTCTTATTTGGAATCAACGTTTTTTTTTGCGTATGAACGTGTAGAATGGGTAACGCGTAGCATTACATTTTTTAAAAAATCTATAATTATAAATACTTTGTAGATGGACATTCTGTATAATGAAACTGAAATGGTAACTCAATGGGGAGACGTCTATTCGTAAGTCTAAAAATAATAATCTAGTTACCAAATAGCGCTAAAGAAACAAATAGATTTTTCAAAATTTCTTTTTTTTTTTTAAGAATCTTGGTAACAATATGAAATTTTTTATTTCTCCACGATTGAGTACCTGGATTGTGTCTTAAACTTCCTACTTCCTATCTTTTATGACATAACTAACCCCCTAACTAATGAGGTTCCCTAACTAATGATGTTTTCCAGGTTTCCCTCATTCCTATCAACGTAAGTCGTTCCTGAGGCGCAAATGCGGGCCGCGAAATAATAATATGCCGCCCCCTCTCCCATACAAGTCTCAGACTTTCGAGCTAATCTTTGTGATAAGAATGAGGGGTAGAGTTATTATTATTATTATTATTATTATTATTATTATTATTATTATTATTATTATTATTACATTCCCATGAAACTGAAACTTGCTGTGTACACGCGATATTACTAGTTTAGTATATTCAAAAAAGAACCAAACCACTTCCGTTAAAAAATGTTTCTATCTTAAGAAACCAAGGGGTTCAAGAAGAAATGTGCACATAAACATCACCCTCATATACACCCTCATGGTCTCTATAGACACCAGCGTATTGTGCATGACATAAAAGATGAAAGGCTACTTATTAATATAATATCAACGTCTAATTTCCTCCGAATCAGGCTCCATCCCCAGGCCATCTCTTATTAATGCAGTCGAGCGGGCGATGAAAAAGATCCAGCGCTGATTTAAAGGGTAATTCCCTATTTTATTTCGGAATTTGGGGCCATTTAATTATTCTAGAGAAACCAGGCGCCCCCTCTATGCATTCTAAAAACGGTTTGAATATTCTAGCAGGTCTTCGTACGAAATCGCTATGCATTCCGTCATACCGCGGAAAAGATTTTACGAGTCAGCGTAAAATTTTTATTAGTATATTTTGCAATGGATTTCTAAGTTCCTAGCATATTCCGAAGCATAGTAAATATGATTTGTCGATAGCTTTTGTGTTTCGTGTTCTTGCCAAGAATCTCCTGAGGGAAAATTCCTTTGAAAATTAAAATAATATTGACCTGTACGATGTCACAAATAGAGATTCCATTAGTTTTTTCCTAGATTACAAATTTTCGGAGAATGTGGTTACAATTTTGCGAGGAGTCAACGAATTACACATACGACGAGATTCGAGATCATTCAGTATGAATCATAAGTATTTAACATATTTCCCACTTATATTTTCCAATTTGCTGATATGAATTTGATAACCTGGCTCCCATACAAGAGATGCATATTCTGTGCATATGTTGAGGGAAACCAATGCTTTAAAAAGTAAAGATAGAGAGGAACAGTTCAAGGGCATCTGCATAGAGAAGAGACCTGCAATTCAGAGGCAAGATGATGACATTTATAAAAGATTAAAAATAATAGTGGTTCAACGACCGAGCCTTGGGGGACTCCTAACGTCGCCTTAATATCAATCGACTGGACACAACGATATCCCACGGAAACTCTTCGTTGAGATAGGTAAGAGGTGAAATAGGTCAAGTCTATCTTATATAGTTTTAATACACTGGGGCTAACTATAAACTTTTAAATATTACACTGCTTCAAAATGCTCTATTTTTGTGTGTTTTGTCCCAGAATCGTTAAAATTTACTTACGTACAATACGTGTGCAAAATAATGAATACGTAAACTGTATTTTTATGTCAGTTTAGTTAACGTAAACAAGAATTACGTGTAATATAGTAATATATCTTTCGTATAAATGCTACTTTCTACGTATGTTGTTTATAATAAAATATCTAAGCGTTTTTATTTTGGATATTTACACTCCCGCAACACATTCAATTGGATCGTAATGTGTTCTTTTGTTTAGATACCAACAAATATATTAAACAATGAAGCTGGCCGTCGTTTTCGGCGGGCCATAGGCGTACGCATCGTAATTATTTATTCCAGAAGTCCCGAAAAGGTTGTTTATAGAGTATGTGCAGGGGAACATCACAGGCAATCAGTATTAACAGTAAATCTAACATAAACTGTGATATCGAAGGCACGCCATATTTTTATTTTTATCTTGTACACTAGTTATAACAACAATCGTCAGTAGATATACTAGGGGGGTTCTGGCTCACAAACTCCATGTCAAAGCCCATAAGCCAAAAACGTGGTGAAAATTTGTTCCCAGATGAATGCTGAAATCTGATTGCCTGGGGGCGTGGAGACATGAGCAGTTAACTCAAAGCGTCTGCACATTCATCTGGGAACAAATTTTGACCACGTTTTTGGCTTATGGGCTTTTACATGGAGTTTGTGAGCCAGAACTCCCCTAGTATATCTACTATCGTTTATTGTCCGATCTAGACGAAAGATCTCACCATCATAATGTCAATAAAATTGTTTTTCACCTGAACTAATTGAAGGGGAGGTCATCTCTTACCGTTCGGACGCTATACATCCTGAAATTTGGAGGAAGGATAATTACACGCAAATTGTAAGGATTGCAGGATTGTAATCTGAAGCCTTGCACATTTTTCCAATTCACGAACAAATCGCGACTCTGTAAAGAACTATAAATTTCCGAGTGAATTTTCTGATGACCATGACCGTGACCATGAAAATTAAAATTAAAAACACACGTGACGCTAGCATTTGTCTTTGGACTCTAAATTCCAGGATGTGGTAAGAGATGACCCCTTTTCAATTAGCTCAGATGAATTTTGGGTCTTTTGTCCTGGCCGGACAATAGTTGATCAAATTTATTTATTTTGTAGTTGATATTACAAGGTTATACATTACGATAGTTAGACATCTTATACTACAAGCTACCCATGCACACATTTAACAGAAATTCTCTGACAAAGAATAAAAACATTTAATCACCAAGTACTTTAAAAAAAAATGAACTTATTAAAATCATTACACTTATGCCTTAAATAATTTGGTGTTCTACTAACAATACATAGCTTTGTAAAACGCAAACAAATTTCATTTTTACTCCTGATATTGAGTCCCACAACAGACATCACAATACAGGGAAAACAGGTTTTTGTTTTTAAAGACATACAAACTACGTTTTGAAAATAAACAACGTCAACATTTTAAATTCACCAAAGGCGGCCCTGCATGACTGAAACGTTGAAAGTCCTGCCTTGAAACTTGTGCATAGTATAAACTAATCAGTTGAGTTTTAGTTAAAAATTCCTTCACATTTTTAAACAAATAGAAAGTAGAGGATAAGGATGTTCTTTAATTTTTTCCCACAGGGTAACTGGGAAGGAAAGCATGCGATGCTGTTGCTTCCGCACCAATAGGCTGTATGTCGACGTTTCTTCTGTCGTTGCCCTTGCATTGCCGCCGCCTTTGCACCGCCGGATACCTCGCCAGCTTCAATAATAATTACACATTAATATTTCAAGTAAAAACTATTGATTTAATAGATAATATATTTTTATGAAGATAAAAGAATGGAAGAATAGCAATAGCCACTCTTTTTAATATTTTCTTTATTCATAATTATATTTTATTATTATTATAACAAACAAGAAAATAGGAAAGAGTAGCTATAGTTGGAAAGAAAATATTGAATTATATACAAAAAACTCTTTATTCCGGAGAAAATCTATAAAATTTGCAATCCTTTTTATGAACTGCTCTATCATTAGGTAAAGATATATTTTACACAAAAGAATTTTACGGTGAATTTTGCAGTATTCCTGAAAGGGTTATTTAAAGCCGACTATTAAAAATACCCCTTTCAGCTTAATTAGAGAAAAGTGATTGTTAAAGGCACGTGTTTTTCAGTCGAAATATATGAGCACAAGAGTATAATAACCTCTTTTATATATTAAAATAACGTTATATTGCATTTTTGACGTTTACGACATCTAAATTCAAGTTTATATTTTCCCATTATTAGCATTGCATAATTCAGGGTACTTCTATACCGGGTGGTCAAATTTGCTTGTCATTATAGGACAACTATTGCACTACGAGAGATCGATAGTAAAAGACTTGTGTGGGAGAGGGTTCGGCATATTAATATTCTGCATTGACCCTCTGGCCGAGATGGTCCACAGCCGAATCATAAGATTAACATATAGGTGATTAAAACATGTTATTTTGTGACCTACAAGTTATATCAACTATTTCTTAAAATTCTTTATGGAGTGGCGAATATACAGTTGATAGCATTAGTCTTAATGCCCTCGAATCATACTCGTAATACCCACCCATAAAAGACAAACGAGTTCGCCACAAACTGTCACCAACAACTTTATTTTTAGTGCCCTCTCCTAAAGCCACATCCGGCTTTACAAATTGAGACGTTTATCTCAGTTTGTGCGCCATATTTCACAGGTTTAAATTTTACCTATCCATAACTCCGCGAGAAGTATGTTCTCGAACTCCGGCTCAACTTTTCCCATATAGCTCGTTACCAAACGTAGGGGTATTCGGAATTTAAAATTCGCAACTGACCTGACGTTGCGTTTCATATTAGGGATATTGCCTCCCAGGTTTTCATTTGGAGTTGAATTGTCTGACAGTTTACCGGAAGAAAACTAGATTTAAATCGATCTCCACAGTCTGTATTCAATCCGCGACAAGCCCAGTTATTTGTTTTAGATGCCATTTTGTTTTAGTCTGTCATTACAGATAGTTTCATTTAATCTCAAAAATACCCAGAGGATTTTATTTTCTCTTTATTCTGGATTCACTCAATTATGAATATCAAGTTGATGATCAAATAGAGCACAACATTTATATTTATAACGAAAATATCGTTTACTGTGTTATCTTAAACAGATGGCTAAGAGCCACAGGGAAGACGCCAAATTGAAAATGTGTTCTGAGATTTGTGCAATTATAGTAATGAAATATTCAGTCATGGAGGAATCACTGGTTTTGTACAGAGCAATCCATTTCTGTTGGGAATCCAGGTTAACTCAAAAAGTGTAAAACTATTATTCTGTGCGATAAACGGTTCCGGAGATATTCGCAAAAAACGAAATTTTTTTTTCAATTTCAACACCCTGTATCTCTAAAATGGTGCATTTTAGAGGGTAAGTTAATAGATACTTTTTTTCATATTTTTGGACGAGCTATAACATCCTGAAGTCCTGCGCATATATTATGAAACACCCTGTATTTCATATATGGTGTTATCATTTTCAATGTCTCCGACGGTAGCAAGGATTGCAGGTTTTGTGAATTTTTTTGTTTGAATTTCTATTTTCTATTTTCAATCACATAATGTATATAAATTTTCGATTTCAGTAATACAATTTTGAACTTGACAGGACAGAACTATGCTTCTAAGCTTGTCTTTGTAAAAAACATTAATTTTTACCAGAGAAATATTAAACAGGCATCGGGTAGGTATTACGGACTTGGCTTTTGCGCCTGTCAAATGGATGAGACGATAATGCAGGCAAACTCTTTTGAATCCCGTTTTAATGCAGATTGATGTAATGCGGATCTCTTGTTTCAATTAAGAAGGGCAAAATTTCGCTTAATTACAGGTTAGTAGGTACAATTTATATTTATTACCTGTTTCACCAGTCTTCTCACTAAATAAAATTTTCACCGGTTGATAAATTATTTCTAACCCCCCCCAGATCGCATTACCGATGACCCATTTTAAAACTTAACAGCTTTAATATGCTTCCTGAATTTAACGGGAAAATTCTCAAAGAATAACTGTTTTTCTTATATGCCTACAGTGCGTCAAAGTCCAACATCATCGGCCCCATTACAGAGTTTTGAGAAAAAAACGCTTTTATGGAAAAATGTTGTATGAAAATGCGCATATTTTAATAATATTTTCAAACACACAAGGTGGCTTAGGAGTATTAGTGAAATTAAAACGATGTGTCAGTATACACGGAATATACGAAAGCGTAGAAAGGACATGTGTGAAATAATTTTATAATTGCCAGTTTAAACTGTCAATTATAGATAATTGTCAGTTTAAACTGACAATTATACATCTTTATAGAGTCAATTATAGATAATTGTCAGTTTAAACTAGCAATTATCTATAATTGACAGTTTAAACTGGCAATTTTACATAACTACCAGATCAAACTGACAATTGTAAAGTGTCAATTATACATAACTACCAGATCAAACTGACAATTGTAAACTGTCAATTATACACAATTGACAGATTAAACTTACAATTATTCATAATTGCCAGATTAAACTGGCAATTATCTATAATTGACAGTTTAAACTGGCAATTTTACATAACTACCAGATCAAACTGACAATTGTAAAGTGTCAATTATACATAACTACCAGATCAAACTGACAATTGTAAACTGTCAATTATACACAATTGACAGATTAAACTTACAATTATTCATAATTGCCAGATTAAACTGGCAATTATCTATAATTGACAGTTTAAACTGGCAATTATAAAATTATTTCACACAATGTACTTTTAAAGTCAGTTTTAATGTCAGTTTAAACTGGCAATTATGTATAATTGACAGTTTAATCTGGCAATTATGTATAATTTCCAGTTTAAACTGTCAATTATACATGATTGCCAGTACATAATTGCCAGATTAAACTGTCAATTATAAAATTATTTCACACGTTGTCCTTTCTACGCTTTCGTAGGAATATACATACTTTGTAGCCAATCGACGTAGTTAACACTACAATCAAATATAGAAACCTAAGGAACCACATGTTCAACAACTATTTATTAAATTTCGGTTTCTACAGTTCGTAGGGCACTGCTCCGCTGGTAAATGCCCCTACCAGTACTTTATATTACTTCAGCTGTTTCTAACTTCTTAGTTCTCATCAGTAGGCCGTACGTGGAGGAACCGACGAATAATGATGCGGGTAACTATGATAACGAGGCATCGCGAATCGACCGTACATTCCAGGGGTGTATTTTGTTTGCCATACCAAGATGATGATAACGTTATATTATAAGACATTTTCTCAGTGATCAATAAAAACACAAGGTTAAACATATACATGCCGTGGACTGCCCTGCCTGTGACCTTCACGGTCGTAGTTGGCAGTGGCAGCTGTAGTGTAGACTTGAAGCGAGTCAGGTTTTATTTTAACGAGTGAATTTCATTTATGTATGATTTTTGTTTAGATTAGGTTTCATATTTAGAAATAAGACGTCGCAATCTTGACCATTTTTGGGAGCTAAACTAAACAATTAATTATTTCGGGAATTTATTCAAAATTATACCTATTGATGGCAAATACAACAATGTGAGTGTGTCCGCGGAGATAACCCTAAGACAGAGTTTGTTAAAGACATTGTCTGAAACAACTGTACATACTGAGGTGTGTGACAGAAACATTTGGGTGAGTGTGGACAAAACCAGCGACGTAACAGGCCGGAACATCGCCAATGTATTGGCTGGCGGCATGGAACAAATTGCACCGATGCCCGCAAGCCTTCTTTCGTCAACAGTACTTAGCATAAAAAAATCGGAAATAATTTCTAGAACATCTAAAACATTTGCCATAACTTAATTTAACTCTACAAAGAACTAATGTGCAGTGTGTCTTATGTTATGTTAGGTACTACCAGCCGTCAGTAAAATATGTCCTGGATCCGCCCCTGGAACATTGGGATTGTACGGTCAACTCGCGTTGCTTAAGAAAACATCAAATCGATATGTGTCAATTGAGAACACTGAGGGAGAGATGGTAGTATAGACCAATAGATGGCATTATTGCGTTCCTTACAAATCAATGTACCCTTTTGGTTTATTTTCTTCAATTTCCTCTCATGGTTAAAGTTTAATAGTGTGACTTCTAATTAAAGTGTATATTATATGAGGAAAACTGTGGATTGAAATATCTTTTCGCAGCTGTATAAATAAATAGACTAGAACGCGTTATAAATCTTCTAACTTCTCCGCAGGTAAAAAAATTCTGGCAACTAATATATTTACCCAAAAACCGGAAACTGAAAGTGGAATCCGAGCAAACACAAAAGCATTCCTTTCTATTTTTACCTCGGTAAAATAGTTTTCTTTTCGGAACCGTCGTAAATCCTCCGCAATTAATTCCGCCACTTCGATCCGGGACAATCAATTGGATTTGGACATAAAAATAAACATGCTTAGCGGGGCACTTATTCCGCCATAAAAATCATATAAAACCGCGTTGTGGCCATAAAAGCGACACTTAAATTTAGATTACTATTTTTATTATTGCTTGCCACATCACGGAAAGGGACGGACTTTATCCAGATTTAACTGCAGGTTTGAGAATTAGACCAAGAGAGACAATTACGTACCGGGGAAATTGAGATTCGGCACCAACTGCACTGATACGGGTTTTCAAAATCTCACATCAGAAGTGGGATTTGCGCGATCTGTTTATGTATTTTACATTATTCTTGAAGACTCACTATTAACCTTAAGAATATATTACAAGAATAAATAACCGGAAAATCTCGCAGGGGGCACCTTTGATGTGGTTACCGATGGATTCGTTACCTCAGTTCCAAAAGGGAGACGTGTTTTTATTAAATACATTTAAGAAAATCTTTCCAAGTTCTATATTAAAAAAGTACACTCTTTATACAATTAATATCACAGTCACATGATTTTGTATAATGATTATTATTAGATATATCTAAATTTATTATAAAGGAGAAGTATTTTAGTCATCCTATATATATAAATAGGTAAGTTGTTATATTTATTAGAGATGTGAATTAATTTTGAATTAACATTATTATTAGCCAAGAACATGGCTGAAAGAGTCTTTTTAACTAGATTAGTACTCTATAAGCTTTGAAAAATTGAAGCAAAATAAAAATATAAATATAAAATTCATTGCTTTGCCATTGCATCTAAATTTAATAATAAATAGGTGTACCTAATTCAGTCGTAACATGTACAGATGCGAAACTTTCACTTAGTTTACAATAAAAGATTATATAGAACCACCCTGGGGTCGCAAAAGCGGTTCTTAAATTTAGATTACTATTTTATTATTCGTCGCCAAGGGAAGGACCAGGAGATAGATTTAACGGCAGGTTTGAGAATTAGACCAAGGAAGACATTTACGTTCCGGGAAATTGACATACTGTGCCAACTGCACGAATAAGGATTTTTAAATCTCACTTAGTAGCATCAGAAGTGGGATGTTTATTAAATTATATACATATGAATGCACATATATTAGGTAATTAGTATTTAATAAAATATATATTCTTTCGAAAGAAAAATTGACCTGTCTCATTATATGCCTGTTTTTCATTATATCCACTTAAAACTCCACAAATTGCTATTCTTTCTCTTTTCGGTGGGCCACATTGTATAAGCAATTATTTTAATAAGCTGTTTTTTATCTTGAATCACGTTTGCGTATATGACATGTTACATTACATGCCAATGAATGAAGTTGAATAAAATCTTGTATCAAAAATAAACTGACCTATATTTAATACATTTCAAATGCTTATATTGCCAGTAATTTGAAGTATTAAATAAAGAAAGTAAACCTAGTTTTTAAGCTGTTAATAAAGACTCTTTTAAAATTATCTTTTTATACAGGGTGGGCGAAATTCGAGGCTCACTATTGGGATCTGGGAAACGGTAAGAGATACGAAAACGGTTAAATTGGGGCAAAGTTGCGTAATTTTGTGACCGATAATATGCCGTCAAGAAATACAGAATATCTACATTCGTTTTTGAGTTATTTCAAAAAAACCAAAATTTTTTTTGGAGTTTTTGTTTTTCATTTTTTTAGCTTTATTTGAGACGATATCAAAAAACTGACAAGACTTTTTCATTGCCACTTTTTATGCTTTATAACGTGGCAGTACAAAATTTCCGTTACGGCGTTTCGTCCGACCAGGACCATCTTCAACTTTATTTTTTTAAATAGGGACCCATAATGTTTCTTATGAAAAACGATAGGATTTTTTATTCTGATTCCAATGATGTATGATACTTTATAGTTTTAATTATTCTTTTTGCTCAAATACTAGGAATAACTTTTAAGACGATCAAATCTAGTATGCTTTGGGCTGATGACATTTGTTACAAAACAATTTTAATTGTCAATACAATTTGACGTTTAAAGAGCTTCGCTTTAAATAATAAGTAATAATGCCGTTTACAAATCCAGAAAAATGTGATATGATTGAAATTTATTATAAATGTTACAAAAATTCAACCAGATTTGAACAAACATATTTTGAAACATACCCAGAAAGGCCACAACCACATAGAACGACATTTTCGAAACTGCACAGACAATTGACAGAATTTGGACTATTATTTTGTATTCTCCTGTAAATACTGTTATGTTCTAAACTATCGATTTTTGTCAATTGTCTGTGCAGTTTCGAAAATGTCGTTCTATGTGGTTGTGGCCTTTCTGGGAATGTTTCAAAATATGTTTGTTCAGATCTGGTTGAATTTTTGTAACATTTATAATAAATTCCAATCATATCACATTTTTCTGGATTTGTAAACGGCATTATTACTTATTATTTAAAGCGAAGCTCTTTAAACGTAAAATTGTATTGACAATTAAAATTATTTTGTAACAAATGTCATCAGCCCAAAGCATACTAGATTCGATCGTCTTAAAAGTTATTCCTAGTATTTGAGCAAAAAGAATAATTAAAACTATAAAGTATCATACATCATTGGAATCAGAATAAAAAATCCTATCGTTTTTCATAAGAAACATTATGGGTCCCTATTTAAAAAAATAAAGTTGAAGATAGTCCTGGTCGGACGAAACGCCGTAACGGAAATTTTGTACTGCCACGTTATAGAGTTTTTTGAAATAACTCAAAAACGAACGTAGATATTGAGGATTTCTTGACGGCATATTATTGGTCACAAAATTACGCAACTTTGCCCCAATTTAACCGTTTTCGTATCTCTTACCGTTTCCGAGATCCCAATAGTGAGCCTCGAATTTCGCCCACCCTGTATATTTTGTATTTATAAGTATATAGATGTCCAGTCGATAGATAGCTGAAGCTGTAGACTTTTTAGATTCAGGGGTAGCAGATTTATTTCCATGTACACCAAATAATTGTTAACTTGGGTAGAATGTTTGCTCGAAAAAAAGGCCTTTTAGGTCACTAATGAATAATACTATACCGCCCCTCTCCCACACACATGTCTAACTTACTTACTAATAGCTGTGATTAGAATGAGATCAACTAATTTTCAACTAAGAAGCGATTTTAAATAAAGTGTTTACTGCCAACCAAATTTTCTTTCCAACGAAACGCTATATTACGTTCCACATATTTGATGACGGTCTTCTCTATTATTTTCCTGGAGAAAACCATCCATCACGCGGCCTCTTTCCACAAGTTACTTCCATTCATATGACGGACTTTTCTATAAAAAAATATATCGCATATCGCGCTTTTTATCAGCCCCGATATTCATTCTGCTCCGGGACACGGCTGGCCAGAAAATCCATTACGTTTTGTCTTTGTTTGACCGGAATTTCCAGAGAGAGTCAAAAAGAGAGAGTCATAAATATTCAATTTATTGTTTTAGATACGTATCTTCCAGATTCTTATTTGTCGACGGGTTTGAAATATGATGTCGAGGGAAGGTATTATTTGTTTTAATTCAGTTTAATTCAATTATTTTTTTAATAATAGAACGGTTCACTATAAGGATTACATTCTTCAGTCAATGAATAAACTTAAAAGTTTAATAAACAGTATGACAACTTGCTAATTTGTTTATTGGCGATTCCAAAAATGAATGTGCCCTCTACATGAAAATATTTGAACCTACTTAATAGGTAATCTTTGGAGGGTTATCGCTGATATAATGATAAATAACACGTATTTGGGTTTGTTTAATGTAATAATTT
Organism: Pogonocherus hispidulus; assembly: GCA_963924545.1. Taxonomy (NCBI): domain Eukaryota; kingdom Metazoa; phylum Arthropoda; class Insecta; order Coleoptera; family Cerambycidae; genus Pogonocherus; species Pogonocherus hispidulus. The sequence goes on from OZ004697.1 coordinate 50,989,900, forward strand.
AGTAGTGCCTGTGATTTTTTGGTATTACAAAGTTAAAAACGACGTGGTTAGTATTTGTACATCTTTATTTTTACATTGTAAAATGGTATTCAAAAGAAATCAGCACAACACAAACTGCCGTGTTTATGGGTGTCATTCCACAAAATGTGTCAATAGAAGTGTTTAAGATAGAAGATAGGTAGAAGTTTGGCCCTAGTATAAGAAACTGTTTCTCACTCATTTCTCCAAAAGGCATGTAACAATTTATTAACAGCGAACACGTTTATTTACACAACATAACCACTTTGTTGCAGTTTGTCTATACTTTTCTATTATTAGTCTTATAAAAACAGAATATATTTTAATTTAAACATTATTTAACAAGAAACAAGCACTAATATGGTATCACCATACAGTTTATCATACTTATTTTAGCCCAAAATGTTGGTAAACAAAAACTAGGGTACCTGTTTCAACCCAAAAAATTCATATAATTAGCAATGAAGCACTTATGAGACGTATGACTGCTTTTACCACTCTTTTTATCCTTTATTTCACCCTAACTAGCACATGAAGTCACTATATTTGTGGCAGATGAATGCTAAATTGCTAGATGATGTGATATGAAATGCAAAATTTTTACTCGTCTTCCTCCATATTTCTTTATAATTTGCAGCGGTAATTTGAATCGCCAATAGTGAAGTATTTTTTAAAGCAGATATTTACATTACCTTATTGCCTATAGTCCTTTTGTTTATAATTATTTAGACTATGCTTATATATATTCACAATAGTCATAAAACACTTATTTTTTAACACTTAAATTTGAGAATTAGATATTAACTGCACTGAATCGATTTTTTTTAATTCTATCAGGAGAAAAGTCATTCACCAAATAAAATTCTCTTGCATTTTACTACATATAGAACTTTTTATTGTAGTTTCTTTTGGTATTACACTACCTATAATAATAAAAACCAGTAAAATAATAAAACCAGAAAACCAAAATTATTAAAAATAAAAATTGAAAGTATCAAACTTGTTTGCTCCAAAAAACCACTGTATAATATGCGATAAAAATAAATGTTTGACAACTTAACTAAATTCCATTGATGGTTTTTTAGTTTCATATAAAATTCTGTAATAGGTATTACAAATGATATTTAGAATTATCTAAATAAAAAAATATAATAAAATTAAAAAGAAATTAAACACATAACTAGCTTTGTTAAGTGTTTATTGCATTTTATAGTGTTCTTTTGGTGCAAACTTTAGAATTTTGCCTTGATACTACACTTTTCATCTTTGTTTTGAACAATTCTGGTTTCCCGTTTTTTATTATTCTGCAAGTAGGGTAACCCAAAAACTACAATGAATACGATATAGAATAAGTTACAGACATTATGTAGGATTTTTATTAAATATTACTTTGAGATAAAGACAAAAATAATATATTTAAAGACCTTGACCAAATAATGTATTTTTTTTGAGAAAATATGTTTTGAAATGTTTATGATTATAAAAGTTTTATATAAAAATAAAAATTTATTCAGGAGTATTAAAAAATTTCCAACCAAGTTTTTTATTCACAAATGGTACAGGTACCCTTGTCTTCAGTAATAGATTTTTATACCACCTTTTTGATTGGATGTTTTGCCATATCTATAAAAGAATAGTCCGACAACTCCTTACCTTCAGACTTCGATGTTCCGGTCTTTTGTTCCTCTTCAGTATATCAAAATGAATACGAAATGATCTAGTATGAAATGAGTTTGTTTTATCACCAATAAATTCTGGTTACAACCAAATCTCACAGTGTGTGTGTTTTTTAAAAATGATAATATACTGAACATTTTTTTATGAAACTTCTTTTAACAAAGAAGGCGATATACCAGGGATAAATTATATCCGTAAATTATTATGTCGAGTTTTTTTAATTTATAGAGTAGTTAACACTCACGCAGTTTTCTACATAATACCAAAACACTATACTGCATTCGACGCGCGTTTCGCCAGTTTTAATCATCTGCAGATGATGCCAACTTGGTTGCCGAAACGCGCGTCGAGTGGAGTATAGTGTTGTGGTGTTATGTGGAAAACTACGTTAGTGTTATCATCACATGAAAGGTTCCAAGATAAAGAGTAGTTACTTTCAGGACGAATTTACCTTTCCAAATTGCACAGAAGACAAAATAATTTTAAATAAAAATGTTGTAAGGTACACCAAAACTTTTGTTTTAGCTGTAATTTGACGGAAAATATATTTTTTGTCTTGTGTTTTCTAAAAGTTTAATGATCATTAAAAATATTTAAAAATAAACAAGTATTATCCTTTTTTTTTAAACTGCTTAACTTCCTATGAGCAGAGGCATGGTATTTTATGAACCAGAGAAAAGGTTAGTCCCTAGTTGAGGTTCTCTCTTCAAAAACACCTAATAATATTTACTTCAAAAGTTATTAAGTTCAAAAGTTCAAAAAGATTTTAAAAGTTAATAATACAAATTCGTACCTGATATCAGTTACGTCACGTCGACATAAATCTGGGATTGAAGTGAATATTGTAACATAGAGATTAATTTTAGCGGTAATATCTAACCAAAATAACGAATAAACACCAAATACTAAAATTTATTGACCATTTACATGGGAAAATAATATTTTGGCACTTCAGTACGCACTTAAAAATATTTACACCAATCTATTTTGATTACAAACGGAGAATCTGTAATTAATACTGATATAAATTGAATATGAATAAAATAACAGGAAATGGACACTTCAAAACAATTTTATTTGCCTTTCACGTTCTGGCACTTAAATACAATACTTCTCAGACCTTTCCACTAACATTTTTATTAGAAAATGGGCTCCCCCAGTTCTATATTGTGGGTCTCCACGAAGTTGTCGCAGGTGCCTCGTTTGACAACACTGAGTGATCGGTGGACCTTATGGACACATTCAAAGAGGCATTCGTTTTGGTAGGTTTCCCCATCGGAAGCACAAAGCGGATCATAGTTTCTTGGACAAGCACAGGGTGCTACGTCACTGGGTAGGGAAGCAAAACAACTGGCCACCAATACAACACAAATCGTTAAAATTATTAACTTCATTTTCGTTTCGATTAGCACGTTTACTTTCAGATACTGTTCTGATTATGGATATCGCCGCAGATATTTCATTTTATATGCCGAGTGCTTAGAGGAATTTTTGTTGTTATCATCCACATTATCAGGCCACGTATTCGTTTTTGTTTAGGTGATAAATACAATGTGACAGATCGTAAAGTTTAGGTGATAAGATAATCGCTGTAAGTTGTACACTGTGAGCTAGTATAATATGTGTTTTGTTGCCAAATATTTTGGAAGCGACTAATCTTCCAGTTCCGGTATTCAGTTAAATTCAGTGTGTTTTTAGGTTATTTAAATTTTAGATTAAAACACTAACCCGTGTGCCAGGGGATGAAATCTTGGCAATTATATTGGTTGAAAAAGATCAGAAATTTATACATAATTAATAAGTAACAATAATGCTTTATATTAATATGAAAAATCTAGTTAGTAATACCTTTTATATTATTAAATCACAAATATAACACAAAACACAAACATCAAATAATAATAATAATAATAATAATAATAATAATAATAATAATAATAATAATAATATTAATAATATATCTACTCTTCATTCTTTTCATAAGAATTAGCCCGAAAGTATAAGTGAGTAAATAAGACTTGTGTGAGAGAGGGGGCTACCTATTATTATTATTTAATAGCTCTCAATTGCGTTTCAGAAAGGGTTTACGTTGCAAAACCCTAACCACTATTCAGTGCTGGAATGAGGCAAAGCTAGAAACCCTCATTAGTTAGAGGGATAGTCAAACAGCGACTGTATATGGCTTATGGATAAAAGTCTTTATTTTTTAAGATCATTACTTACATCAAGCTCTGTGTTTGCACCATTTTAAATTTTATCCTTGCTGCGTTGAGGCTGTATCTTCCTACAGTAATATTGAAAAGGTTACAGAAGAAAAGATTACACAAGCTTCCTAATTGAACACACTGTATATTTTTACATATTTGGATATAGCGTAATGTTTTACATCTACCAGTATTATTATTTTCTATGTTTAACACTAAAATTTTGTATTTTGTTAAATTTGGATGATATGCGTGATATGATTCATGAAATACCTAGATTTTCTACCGAACTAAAAATCATCAGAAAATTATTATGTCACTTAGCAGATCCCACTGTTCCTTCTGTTCATTATAAAAGTAAAAAATGATTTGTTGGTAAAGTATAATAAGAATAATTTTAAAAATTCAAAATTTTGCCATTGTCAAGATAAAAAACTGTCAAAAATAGAAAATAATAGTACCTACTCGTAGTTGCAAAAAATCACGTTCAATGCAAATATGCAAAAATATAGGTACAAGATGAATTTAAAAAATCTGGATCACTTCCGGTGAAACCGGAAGTTGTTCCGTCGTTCTAATATTGCTCTTAAGGACATTTTTTGGTCAATTATACATACAGTTGACATATCTTGCAAAATAATAGTGGTACCGGGGGCAGCCATTTTCTGATTCCACCTGGTATAATAATAATCAAGAAAAATTGTTCAAAATACAATTGTTTTACTTTGATAAGCAAATTTTCTGTTGAAAGTAAAAATTGTTTATCGTTTTTTTTTTTTTTATTTCAGTATAAGTACAGGGTATTCACGTATATTTTGACCCCTACCTACAGGAGTTATTAAGAAAGCTAGAAAAAAAGAGTAAATACAAAAGTTGTTTGGTTTTTTACGTATTACCTTTTAGCTGGGTCGAAAAAAAAATTGCATGTCATAAATTTAGGAAAACTTAGCAGAGGGCTAAGGCAGGGACACCCTGCATAATTTTACACGTTTGGGTAAACATTTTTTTCCTGATTTCAAAAATATATATAAATTTGACATTTGCACTGATAGTTTTCGAAATATTCGACAGCGAGTACCATAAAAAAATACAAAAATTACAAAGAACTAAAAATATTTATCAGTAGAAACCAACAGTAATAAAAAATATTTAATGATTGTTGATGTGACCTCCTTAGTTATTTAAACATTTTCTAATATTTTAATTTTTTAATATTTTTTTTATGATTTATTGCAAACATTAAATATTAAAGATTTCGAAAACTGTCAGTGCAAATGTCAAAAAATATATATTTTTGAAATCAGGAAAAAAATGTTTACCCAAGCGTGTAAAATTATACAGGGTGTCCCATTTAAAAATATTATGTTCAATTGGTTTCCTCAAATTTACGACATTCAATTTTTTTTCAACCTAACCAAAAGATAATACGTGAAAAACCAAACAACTTTTGTATTTAAATTTTTTTCCTAACTGTCTTAATAACTCCTGTAGGTAGGGGTCAAAATATACGCGAATACCCTGTACGTAGATACATATTTCTTATATTTTTTTGTTTAGTTAAAATCTAGTAAATACCACAAAATATGTTCTTAATATTATGCTACTGCTAAGTTATATTGATGCACATTGTGGTAGTAAATTTTATTTAGTTGCAGCTTCAGAAAAAATATTCGGAAAAACTATAAATACCATTGTTAACTATATTTTAAAAAATATAAACCGACAGTACCTACCTAGTATCACTTGGCCAATCGTTTATGTTTTCCTTACCTAAAAACTAGCAAAATCTAGTAGCCTGACGAAGATTTACTATCTTGGACATATATTGTGCAATTAATTGCAAAGAGCATCACCAAACACATTACAGAGACATCTTGTACTGTAGCCATCGAGTTTACAAAGGCTATTGGCTACGCTTGTACATTTTAGGGATGCATTGGAACTGCTTAGGCAACTTTCAGTACATGACGGTGTTACCAATAAAATACAAGAACGTTACAATTTCTGACACAGGTATATTACAAAATTATGGAGATTTACTATACAATTTAAAGATGTATTTACACATTACAGTAAAGACAATATATATACATGTTTTACAGTACAGAATATTACAATTCCGGTGCCGGCACAACTTGTCCACTTCTAGCCAATTGGTCACATGTTCCACGTCCCAAAACTGACAAGCTAGCGGTCCTGGCTCTCTCTTGTCTAAATGTACAATCGTTGGCATACGTTCTACCATTAGAAGCACAAAGGGGGTTGTATTCCAAGGTACAAACACCCACTGGGCCTTCTATGTCTGCCAAGCAGACGCCTAGAAGCAAAACGGTCAAACTCAATGTCAATAACAGCTTCATGTTGATGTTCTGAGATGTTTCGAGTTACTAATGCTTGTAGGGCTTAGACGTATGTTATAGGAAGCGGAATTATCAATTGGATAGACAGGTGCTTGAAAATATTGCTATCAGGGATCATTGTATTTATTTATAGAAATAAATAAGTAAGGTTTCCTCTAGCTGACAGTAAATTATTAAGTTATTATCAGTGACACAAGTGATCACTGATCTGCCAGGGTGATTATGATTAATAAGATGGTAGGGAAAAAAACAGTTCGTTGTGCAACGCGTATTTAACTTGCATATAAATAAAACCTCTTAGAAAATATTAAATAATTTTTTATTAAATATACTGTAGGTATATTCAGTTGTAATATTGCGATCGATAAATTACAGGTTTCAATTTTTACATGAAAGTATATGTATTTTTATATCAAAATACGAAAAAATATGCAGAGACAAAAAGTACGCTTTTTAATAGATGTCTATAACTTGTTTGTGGTGCATTTTCATGATTTATTGTAGTCTTTTTTTTGGGATTACACTACCTGTAAAATAAGACAAAAAAGGGTTTCAAATTAAATATTCAAATTGTAGTATCAAGTTTGCCCAAAAAAACACTGTATGATATACAGTAAAATAAATATTTGATAAATTAACTAAATTTCATCAGTGGTTTTTCAGTTTTATACAAAATTACAAATCATGTAATCGTGTGTAATATTACAAATCATATTTTGAATGATGTCTAAATAATTATTATAATAAAATTTAAAGGAAATTAAACACTTAGGTTAGGTTATGTTCAAAAGTGAGTGGACCGAAAACCAGACCCTCCACCGCGACCATGTGGTCTATTGTGGCTCACACCTACTTATATTTCACCCAACAGGTCCAGCCTCTTAATGAAGCTGACCGCCTTATTGGGTGAGAACTTATTCAGATCCTCTGGCAGAAGTTGTCCTTTGCCAAATAATGAGTATCTGATCCTTTCCCCAGCGCGACAGGTACATAATGTGTGTTCAGCCGTTTCATGGTCTTCTAAGCACAAACGGCACTCAGCATCTTCTGCTAGGCCGAATTTGTACAGAAGATATTTTAAACGGCAGCGACCAGTATATAGGCCAATTAAAGTTTGTAGGTGCAACCTGCTTAACTCTAAAAGTTTTTTAGTTCTTCTTTTTGAAGGATTTATTATAAACGCCTTGGAATGAACTAATCTTGGTAGTTCTTGCCAGTACTGGAGGATTAGCCACTCAGCCCAGGTCAAGAGCGTTGCTTTGGTAGTACTCGAGGATATGCCAAGCACCGGTTCTGGTTCGACAAATTCAGAAGCAGCACCCTCCCTGGCTAGAGAGTCGGCTGCTTCATTCCCTTCATGGCCAGAATGGCCTGGGACCCAGACCAGCGAGTTACTCTATTTTTCCTCCTCAAATAAGCCAGCGCCTGCTGACAAGTCCATACCGTTTTTGAGTTAGAACGGTAGGAACTAAGAGCTTTAAGAAATGCTTGGCTGTCTGAGAAGATTTTTACGATTTGAAAAATTTGGTGGCATACCAATTAAACACTTAACTAGCTTTTTTCTAAACGTTTCCAGTCGATCCTCGACTAGTCCGCAACCTCAGTGGAAAGTTTGTATGACAAAAAATTGTCATATTGATATTTTTAATTTAAAAGTCATCACATGCACTGATCACTTTGTTATTATTAATTTTCCACTGGTAACATTCTTCTGAAGTAGAGGCAAAAAGAAGAAAACACTTTAAGATCAATATTTACAAAAACAAAACCAATTAATAATGATCAAAGTTCAAAAAATTGTATTTACCAAATTCCTTGTGAATGTGGTAAATATTATATTGGTGAGACATCTAGACCATTACAAATAAGGGTACGCGAACACAAAAATGACGTTAAGGATAACCAGGCTAAAATTTTACAAAAACATCCTTCAGATGCAATATTCTTGGATCAAACGTAGCTTCCTTTACTCCAGAAGGATTGTTACCGGTGGAAAATTAATAATAACATAGTGATCAGTGGATATGATGAAACTTTGAATAAAAAATGTCAATTTGACAATTTTTTATCATACAAACTTTCTACTGACGACGAGTCGAGGATCGACTGGAAACGTTTAGAAAAAAGCTAGTTAAGTGTTTAGTTTCTTTTAAATTTTATCGTAACAATTAGTTTAATTAGACATAATTCAAAATATGATTTGTAAAATTACAGAATTTTGTATAAAACTGAAAAACTACTGATGAAATTTAGTGAAGCTTAGAAGTTTGCCCCAAATTGCACATATTATTTACATATTTTTTTCTGCTGACCAAAACTGGATTGCCACTGAGATAAATAAGTGAAATTTAGGTATTCAAAAGTATATTATTGCTTTAAATAAACCTGGATACTTTCAATCAAATCAGAAAAATAGTTATTTCGATTTTAATAGAATAAAGAAAAAACGATTTTTGTGAAGATTGTAACACCCTGTGTATGCGCAGAGATACAGAGTGTTACAATACAGACACAGATAAGTGAAAAATTAAGTGTTTCCGTAGTTGTTTACTTATTTTTGTGCAATGAATCTTCTATTGTTTTTTTACGCAATATTAATGAATCCCTATATACCGTCCGTGCACATTTTCAAGACTGACTATTAATATTAATACCCAGGACTAGGATTAAGTATTGTAGATTACTGAATTGAAACAATTTTGTTTGTAAACTATTCTACCTTATTTATGCCTAAAAAAATTCCACGTTGTATTTTTTGACTAACAAAATCTTAAATCTTAATCCAACTTTTTGATGTGTATTCCTAGATATGATGATAAGATTTAAAAGAATTCAATCCAATGATTGACATGTACCTGGTCTGCAATAAGTAAAATTTGATTGATTCCTTATTTAAGAAAATATTATACAGATTAAGGATTTAAGATATAAAATAATTGTTCTAATATCATAAAGTATATTGTAGGTTTGACATTAGATTAATATTGAGCTACTGTCTCAAAAAAACGACTAAAGATAACGAGTATAAAAATTAAATTTCATTAACTTGTACAGACGCAAATTCCATGTTATTTCAGGCTATCTTGGGCATTAATAGAGATGCAAAAAATCTACTACCACCTTCAAAATAAATTAAACAGTCACGTCAGAATTTGATAACGTTAAGTTGATGGTCATTGGCGATTCAGATTACCGATAAGGGCGTTGCAAATTGTAAACAAATATGGAGGAAGACGAGTAAAAATTTTGCATTTCATATCACATCATCTAGCAATTTAGCATTCAACTGCAATAAATGTAGTGACTTCATGTGCTAGTAAGGGTGAAATATACGATAAAAAGAGTGGTAAAAGCAGTCAAACGTCCCATAAGTGCTTTCATTGCTAATTATATGAATTTTTTGGGTTGAAACAGGTGCCCTAGTTTTTGTTTACTTACATTTTTGGGCTAAAATAAATGTGATAAACTGTATGGTGATACCATAGTAGCGGTTGTTTTTTGTTAAATAATGTTTAAATTAAAATATATTCTGTTTTTATAAGACTAATAATTGAAAAGTATATAGACAAACTGCAACAAAGTGGTTATGTTGTGTAAATAAACGTGTGGCCTGTTATTAAATTGTTAAATGCCTTTTGGAGAAATGAATGAGAAACAGTTTCTTATACTAGGGCCAAACTTTTACCTATTTTCTATCTTAAACACTTCTATTGACACGTTTGTGGAATGACACCCATAAACAGGGCAGTTTGTGTTGTGCTGATTTCTTTTGAATGCCATTTTAAAATGTAAAAATAAAGATGTACAAATACTAATCACGTCCTTTTTAACTTTGTAATACCAAAAAATCACAAGCACCACTAAATTATTACATTAAACAAACCCAAATACGTGTTATTTATCATTATATCAGCAATAAACCTCCAAAAATGACCTTTTAAGTAGGTTCAAATATTTTCATGCAGAGGGCGCATTCATTTTTGGAATCACCAATAAAAACAGAATAGGTTTACCACCTTGTACTAGGCAAAATCTGAAGATTACTTTAAATATACATTTTATTCTTTATTTTCGTAGATACAGGGTGTCCCAATACAGGGTGACCCAATGGCGCGTACATAAAACGCTACTAATATTCCGAGGAGTTTTGAACATTATTTAGCGAACTAAATAATCTGCTAACACTTCATAAAATGTTAGAAGATGTGTTGGAGAAAGACCATGCCAAGCACCGAATAGATATTCTCTTTCTACATTGCTCTTATGGCACACTTTTTTGAGCATACTTCTCTTATTATTACAATACAATACAATACAATACAATACAATACAATACCTACCTTTATTAATCCAATTGATCATAAACATGATATAGGACAAGTCTGATGTTTACAAAGAACTTTGGAATTACAAACACAAAGTAAAATGGAACAAAGTACAAAATAGTCTAGATGTATGTCATATACAGGGTGTCCACCTAGTGCGCGTAAGTCCAATATCTGGGTTAATAAAAGAGATAACTTAATTTTTTTTTCTACAGGGTTGTCTAATATCCCGAGCTGCACAAAACGAAAATATATTTACATATTCAGGGTGTTCAGTTTTTCCTGGACAGGTACCAATTTCGTTTTTCTAAATGGAAATATATATTTTTTATTGCTTTTTCGAACTAAACCCTTGATTTTAGTAGGACTTTCATCAGCCTTCCCTATACCTAACTTAAACTGTTTTTGAAATATTGACTGGTGAATATTGACATTTTTGCAACTTTGACACCCTGTAAAATCTAAACGGTTTGAGATCAAGCAAAACGGTTTGCACATTGCTATCTTAACTTTTTATAAGCTATCGTTTGATACTAATTTCAAATTTATCCAAGAATTAAAAATTTTCAAAATTTTCGGAAAATTTTTAATTCCTGGATACATTTGAAATTAGTATCAAACGATAGCTTATAAAAAGTTAAGATAGGAATGTGCAAACCGTTTTGCTTGATCTCAAACCGTTTAGATTTTACAGGGTGTCAAAGTTGCAAAAATGTCAATATTCACCAGTCAATATTTCAAAAACAGTTTAAGTTAGGTATAGGGAAGGCTGATGAAAGTTCTACTAAAATCAAGGGTTTAGTTCGAAAAAGCAATAAAAAATATATATTTCCATTTAGAAAAACGAAGTTGGTACCTGTCCAGGAAAAACTGAACACCCTGAATATGTAAATATATTTTCATTTTGTGCAGCTCAGGATATTAGACAACCCTGTAGAAAAAAAAATTAAGTTATCTCTTTTATTAACCCAGATATTGGACTTACGCGCACTAGGTGGACACCTTGTATACACATAAACATACGTACATTACTAGATACATTTAGTAGTTACAGTTACAAACTTTTCTTCCAATTAAGACATTAAGTATTCATCTACTGAGTAAAAAGCTTTTAAAACGAAATTTCTTACAGTTGACAAAATTTTTTTATGATTTACAATTTGTTTTATTTGGCTATTTAATTTATTGTACAGGATGGAACCGGCATAATATGGATTTTGTTTATAAAGTTCAAGTCTATGTATTTCGTATTGAAAGTCAGATCCATTTCTAGTTGAGTAATTATTATGATGTTGATTTAGTAGATTGAATTTGTAAGGATTATTTTTCACAAATTTTAAAATTTCTAAAATGTATAAACAAGGCAATGTTAAAATTCTTTGTTTTATAAAGAATGGCTTACATGATTCTCTAAACTGTAGTCCAAGAATTGAGCGTATGGCTCTTTTTTGTAGAATAAATACTCTTTCAGGTGATGTGGAATTACTCTAAAAAATAATTCCGTATCGAAAACCTGATTCCATATTAGAAAAATAAAATGTTTTTACTGTGTGCTCATTGGTTATTTGGCGGAGTCTCTTTAAAGCGAAACATCCACTAGCACATTTATTGCAAACCATGTTTATATGTACTTTCCAATTTAATGATAAGTCAATATGTATCCCAAGAAGTTTAAAAGAGATTACCTGCTGTATGGTTTTCCCATTCATTTTTAAATATGGACTCGAGAAATAATTGGCTGATATAGGATGAAATTGTAATGAGAAAGTTTTGTCATGATTGATTATTTTTTTTTACTTTTAAGATAATCACTTAGTAAATTAATGTTCGATGTTAGTTTGGATCTTAACGTTTCTAAATCATTCTCAGCTATAGCAGTGGTTACATTATCTGCATATACGGTTGAAAAGACGGATAAATTTATATCCAAATCGTTAATATAAAGTAAGAATAATAGCGGCCCGAGAAAACTTCCCTGCGGTACCCCAATTTCAACCAGTAGTTCGTCCGATTTCCCTCCAAAATAATTTACAAACTGTTTTCTGTTATTACAGAGAGACCCATAGAACCTTATATAACCATATTGAAAAAAAAAAGTTCTTTCCAAATATGTAAAAATGTACAGGGTGTTCCTTTTAAAAAAATAATTTGGAATTTTTTGTGAAAAACCGGTAAACTTGACAACATTGCCGATACTTTTATTGGATCGGGCGTTGTTTGTACACTATGTATACAAAATTCTGTTTCCGTATCTCTAGTAGTTTCCGAGATATTTGACCCGTGTGCTACTTCTGATCAACTCTGTATAGTAGAAAGAAGTAGTAGTCGAGGCATAATAAAATTATAAAAACATGTTTATCATGGTTTTGTTAATTAGTTCAGGTCACATGTTGCCAGTGACATTTAAAAACAAAATACGTCGTAAATTATGTCACATTTTTATTAGCTCAGTATATGATTGCAATATCAAATTATCTAACCTATTATAAAAGCCCGATTTACAGATGCAACATCTTCAGCCGTTCATGACCTTTAAGGAAATGAATAAAAAACGGGTATTCAAAATATTATGTTTCTAAAAAAAATATGTGAAAATAAAAACGAGGTGCCTTCGTCTGAGGTGACCTAAATAGACCACGTTTCATTCAGCGTTTTTAAAATAGAGACCATACTCCAAAATATATCAATATTTCTCGGCAATGAAATTATTATAATGATCCAAAAATCGACTGAAGCAACTTCGTAAGATCCCACGTCGGCTGGTTCTTTCTTAATACAGGGAAAACAGAAATTATTGTACCTCTGAATATTGGCTTATGATTTATTTATGTATTGTATATGTGTATGTATTTGTTCATGTCTTTTGCAACTCTTATTTCTTTTGTTTTGTAACTCTTCAACACAGTTGAATAGGAGGCGATTGCATTTTAATTTGATTTTATTATTTCCTCATACACAGAGAAAAAAGTTTATGTGGATATACTAAATTTATTTCTTTGACTAACATTTGTAATAATAATAATATTTGTAATATCTCTATCCCGCATTCTCATCTTAAATGATGAGCGGAAGTCAGAGACTAGCGGGGGAGAGGCACCGGCATATTATTATTTTGCGGGCCGCGAGTGCGCCCAAGAACGTCTTACGATGTAACTTTAAGGTTATGTTATCACCCCCAATGCCGTGTTCCATTTTGTCACCCACAAAAAAGCTTCGTTCTTAAAAACAAAACGTTGATATTGTTATTAGTCTCGGCATTCTTAATGAAACACATACCTGGATATGCCTCACCATGATATGCATCATTTTTCTTTGCCGGAAGTTGTCGAATAATATTTTTCAAAACCATGCTATGACCGGTTCATTCAACACGTACCACATTGTACAGGGTAGTCGCGTATATTTTGACCCCTGCCTACAGGGGTTATTAAGAAAGTTAGAAAAAAAAATTAAATACAAGTTGTTTGGTTTTTCATGTATTATCTTTTAGCTAGGTCGAAAAAAAATTGCAAGTCGAAAACTTGGGAAAACCAATTGAACATAATATTTTTAAATGGAACACCCTGTATAATTTTACACGCTTGGGTAAACATTCTTTTTCTGTTTTCAAAAATATATATTTTGTTGACATTTGCACTGACAGTTTTCGAAATATTCGACAGCGAGTACCATAAAAAAATACAAAAATACAAAGAGCTAAAAATATTTAACAGTAGAAACCAACAGTAATAAAAAATATTTAACGATTTTGGATGTAACCTCCTTAGTTATTTAAATATTTTCCAATATTTTCATTTTTTAATATTTTTTTTATGATTTATTGTAAACATTATATATTAAATATTTGAAAACTGTCAGTGCAAATGTCAACAAAATATATATTTTTGAGATCAGAGAAACATAATTTTCCCCAGCGTCTAAAATTATACAGGGTGTCCTATTTAAAAATATTATGTTCAATTGGTTTCCTCAAATTTATGACATGCAATTTTTTTTCGACCTAGCTAAAAGATAATACGTGAAAAACCAAACAACTTTTGTATTTAAACTTTTTTTCTAACTTTCTTAATAACCCCTGTAGGTAGGGGTCAAAGTATACGCGAATACCCTGTACATACTTTTACGAAATTCAGGTTACTAAAGCTTCAGTTTCCTAGGTAGCGGTGCCGTCTTTTAACGGCCGTCAAAATACGGTGGGTGACGTCACAAAAACAGTTTTATAATAAGGAAAATAGTTTTAAAATTATAAAACTACTTCACCGCTATACAAAAGACACCGCAAAAAAACGTTGATGAGCTGATTCGTACCGTATGACCCACCGCTTCAAATGAGACGGCACCGCTCTGTTACGTTACGGTGTGCGCTACCGCTCTCTTGGAAAACACTTCCCTTTATACACGACACCATAGACTTAATAAGAGGAGACCTCACGGTTCATTCATAAATAACCTTTTGTTTTGTTTCAATCATTGGCAATGTGTATGACAAAGAGTACCGAGAGAAAGAACGGCAAAATTCCGACTCCGTGCAACGTTGCAAAAGTTTTGGGAGAACTTGCTTCCGACGCCAAAGGCGTACTGTTTTTGGAAGGGTTGGGTATGATAATAAAACATCAAAAAAGGAATTTTAAGAAAATCAGTACTATACATTGCAACAGCAAAAGCTTGTGAGATTAGAAATTAAATTAGTATCGGAGTTTTAATGTAGGGAATATGAATTGAAACTTGAACACTTAAAATTCTGAATTAAGTAAAGGTGGTACACCTACTACATTACAAAAACTTATATATACAGTAGTGTAAAAAAGTATTTTTCAGTTTTTCAAAGATACCCAAACTCTGTATACAGGGTTCGATTACATTTAAAAGTGAAATATAATTTAAAATAAGAAAGATGTACATGGTGTTAGTTTTTAATTCAACTTTTTGTTTCAAGTTATTTATAGTTATACTATATTCCGTAAAATGGTAAGGAAGCCAGCCAGCACGCCCCTGAAAATCCGTAAATATGGCGTGACAAATATAGCGACCGAATAACCAAACAAAACTTGGCAAAATTTACCTGTGGAAAGACAGTTTTGAATATAAAGAATTCATTTTTCCGTACACTTGACACTGACGCACCATTTTCTGAAGAATAGTAATAAAATCCTTACGAAAAACACTGAAAAATTCACAAAAGCAAAATTCCGACTGCCTGCAACACCGCACAAAAGAAATACTATAAAATACTATGATTCACGTGCATCAATGGACATGCGGATTGGAGTAGGGAGCAATGATGCCTGTTCATTCCATTTTTGCGTTATGAAGTTAGTTTTTATCGCAACGTTTTTAACAAAATATGATTTATCTACTTAACTAGGAAACGGAAAAATATTTTTATGTAATATTTTAACCTTAACCCATAATCATGGTAGTTTAAATGTATATGTTAAAATATAAATTACACAATTGACAGTTTGGCAACAGTTTTTCGTACAATCATAAAGTAGACCTTGCAGATGACCAGATAAAGAGTAAACAAAGGGTTCTCTGATTGCTTTAAAATGTAAACAATTACATCTCCCTTGTCTTATAAATCTATGCACGACACCGTTTTTTGTGATGTCACCCACCGTATTTTGAGAGCCGTTAAAAGACGGCACCGATTTCTAGGAAACCGAAGCTTTCGGGTGCAGTTTTTATTGCTCACCCTGTACCACACAAATTTTAAATTTAGATATTTGCATATCGGTACAAGCACTCATTCATCCCACACTCTCAAGTGGTTGGATATATCGAGGAAAATATATATAAATGTAACAGAAGGCACCGTTTTAGCTTGGAAGTCTGTTAAAATGAAAACTATTCCGTTAATTTATTACCCGTGATCGCCATGGATTATTTATTTCGCAACGGTGCTTTAAATTAGATCGTTTTAATGATGATGCTGTGGTATAAACAGTGCCCGGTAGACTGGTTTTTGTATTAAGAGACTCATAATTGTGTTAGTTGTAAATTCAATTTTTACTTTTACCGATAGTATCAATATGAATAAAACAAAATTATTCTATGACACCTCCGGTACACACAAATAAAGACTAAAACAAAAAAATGACGACATCTATTTTTCTGGTTATCAGACAAATACTACTTTATGTAACAAACATTTTTTATTGCATGAGGAAATGCTAGTCTTCTTTGCGTAGGACGTCACTAACTGCAGATCGGTTTCGATCTTGTTTGTTCCCAACAGTCCAGCATAAGGCCGTAATCGTCGAATGGAAGGCTCTTGTTTTCCCTTGTGAAGCTCTCCAGTGTCTTCTAAGGCTTGATATTTTTATCAAGCGTCTGAGTGTATAATAATATTCTAGGGGGAACCAGGTGGTTGGTGGTTTCTAAATAAAAGGCAAAAACGGGGTAGTATACAATTCTTTATTGTTCGTAAGGGTGTTAGTGTTTATATTTTGGTTTTAATTTGTATATTTGTTTTAGTATATTCTTCTTCATCGTTTTGCTTTAATTTTTGGATGGAATTACTTATTTTGTATCGTATAAGTACTATGTTTTCCAAATATTTGTCTGTAATGTTGTCTGAATTCAATATTTGCTCCTTTCTGCAAGAGGAAAGTAGCACTTGTAGAAGCTGGTGCATTTAGTATGACTATGCGTAATTATCAGGAGTCATCTATCGATAGTTTCGTGCAACATGCCGAACGTTGAATTGACAATCGACAAAAAACCATCAACAGATGACGCCAGGTACCAGCTGTTACAAGTACTATTGCTATGTCGACAGGTATAACCACTTAACGCTGCGCTGATAAAAGTAAACAAGATTGAAACTTGTGTAAAGTTAGTCACATCCTGTGTGAGAGTGCGTACAGTGTGGCAATCCATCTGAATTTGTATTTTAGTGCTAGATGGACTTTGGAGTGTTTGTCTATCTAGGACGATATTGAATGCTATCAAAGTGTATCGACTGGAAATCAAGTGAGCATTCGGGCAATTATCTGTGCGATC
Organism: Pogonocherus hispidulus; assembly: GCA_963924545.1. Classification (NCBI taxonomy): domain Eukaryota; kingdom Metazoa; phylum Arthropoda; class Insecta; order Coleoptera; family Cerambycidae; genus Pogonocherus; species Pogonocherus hispidulus. The sequence continues at coordinate 51,007,489 of OZ004697.1, forward strand.
TGCTAAATTTCTGCGCGTTATGGCAGTTACCTGCGCGTTATGGCAGTTTCCTGTGCGTTATGGCAGTTTCTTGCGCGTTTTGATAGTTTCTTGGCGTTCTGGAAATTTTCTGCGCGTTCTGGCAATTTTCTGCGCGTACAGGCATTTTTCAGTGCGTTCTGGCTTTTATTAAGAGTGCAAAAGTTTTTTTATTTTCTCGTTCTAATAATTATGCTTTCAAATTCAATGCGATAGAAGGTCCTGAGATGAAATTAGTAGTCTTAGTTGTTCCATTAAAATTTTTGCGCATTTATCTTGGACTATTTCGCCCGTGCTCGATTTTGTTCAGCCGAAAATTAAATCTATACCTTCTAAATGGCCCCGGACGACAGAATAATGCTGGCCGCCGTCGTTTTAGACGATGAGTATAAATAGAATAAATAAAAGCTTTATTTACGGCGGGGGGTGATTAATTATTGTTGGTATATCTCTATTTTAACATCCAAGCGAGAACCCACGGGAGCCCCTCGATCCCCAAATTTCTTGGGCGTGGCCATAGGAGGTGTTAAATATTAAAGCTCTACTTTTGGGTTGAAATTGGTATGAAACAAAAAACTAACTCATCAGATGTCCATTTGTGGCCTTCTAAACACCAAAAACCCGAATTTCTGCACATATGTGATACTGATAAATATAGTGATGATGATGTAAGCGAGTATTGTTACGTAATTTAAACAATTTGCTCTGAAGGAACATATAATTTTCATTGGATTTCGTAAAATTGTGCAAAATGTGGACTACTATTTCAGGTATATCTCCCCCACTATTAGATAAGATCCATCAGACTCTATATGAATATATTCGTTAGAGACCGTTCTATATAAATCTGTAAAAATACACAGGGTGTTCCATTTAAAAAATACAAGTTGTGGTAAATATATCCTTTTTGCGACACCCTGTATAAATGTCAATGATATGGAAATGTGTCCCCTTGAAATAAAAATTGACCTGTCATTGGAATTTGTTTGAAAAAACTTGTATACCAAGTTATTGAAGGTAGACATTTTTCATTGGGCCACCCTGTATATTTGTTTCAAACTGACCAATAAGAATGTCATACTAGTTGGTAAATATATAAAATTAATTATCTAGAGTTCATATTTTATCGGCAAAAATTTCACACAGTCTCAGTCCTGTTTACATATTAAAATTACATTTTGGGGGAATTTAAATATTCGAAACATCAAACTCCAACTTTAGACTTTTGAGTGATTAATATTGCTTTTACGTTAAATCAAAAGTTTCCGATATTTGCGTACCGAAAAAAACAGTCTAAAATAGGAACTTTTAGGCGCCCGGGAACGGCCACATACACAGAGCAGTCCATTTTTTAAGGGAATCTCGAAAAGAATTTTAAGAAATGAACAGAAATTTTTATATTGTTAATTTAAAGTAACCGTAACTATTTAAATATACCCATGGTGTTCGTTAATGGTTTGTCCATAGTGTAGGAGCTAGTTCCTTGTCCAATTTTGTGACTAAGAGTCCAAATACGTATATCCTAAATTGCCTGGTTTTCAGATACAGGGTGTCAAGGTTTTTATAAAAAATCTTTTTTTTTTTTATTAATATCTTGAAAACTCTTTCGCCGATTTGGATGTAACTTGGTACGTTGGTTTGAAGTAGTAAGGGGCTTATTTTAACGCGAAAAGATTAAAATTGTTGGTTCCAGTGGCGTCCAGGATGGTAACCTATTTGAAATTTATGGGAAAACCATTGGACGTCATAGGTTTTATACAAATTTAGGATTTTTTTTAGCTGAAAAAATTTCAATAACTTTTGTTTCGTGCATTTTTTCATAAAACTATTACAGTGCATGTCTAAATGTTTATTATGTTAAAAATAAAAAAAACTGGGATGTCTCCCAGGAGCAGGAATTTAATATCTATAAACATTAGAAAAAATGCAAGATACAAAACTAAATAATGACTACAAATGACTACAAACCTTGACACTATCAAAGTTTTAGGCACAAAGCTGTTTTCGACATACAGGGTGTATTTAAAGGAAAAAATAGTCTCTAAATTGCCTCGAAAATGAGGAAATTTAGAGCACACATTTATTTGGACTCTTAGTCATAAAATTGGACAAGCAATTGGCTCCTACAGTATGGACATGACGTTAAGAATACCCTCTATAATACTGTGATAAGGAAGAAAAACTACTTTTGAATAAGGAAAGATATACAACGTGTTCTATTTGAAAATGTGAATTTTTTTGTAGTTCAAAAACGAAACTGGATAGAAAAACCTGACTACGCCACTGTAGTCCACTGAAATACTTAAAATTTGTCATTTACACTTTTTCTATATCTCCAAGTGAGAAAGATACAGGGCCTTGTTTTAATAGGCTAAATTTCAAAATCACCCTGTAATTCAAAAGCCTTTGACAATAGAACTTGGAAAAATAGGTCGAGGTAACCTTTACAGTTTTTGAGTTAACCTCGATTCCCATAAAAATGAACTGTTTTGTACAATAAAGTATCTATCGTGAGACTGCCAGAGGAAAATCCCTCCCATTTACCGGACTAAAATTTACGTATCATGGAATAATTAGCCGGCTTCAGGAGGAAACAGGAGGGAGGGGGAGATGAGCGCACGCTCTAATTATAAAAAGGTGAATGCATGGGCGTTGCGAAATATTAATGGATGGAACAGTTCTTATTTGCCTCGCTGCTGACGTGCCACGGCTGATTAATAGGTGTCAGATCTTGAAAAATAGCAGGTCTTTGTTGGGAGGCAGCAGGGGTTCCCCAAGGAGGTGACCTACACTTGTTTTCAATTACTATGTTGTTGAAAGACAACTTATTGCAAACTCTCTCCAATCGCAGATGAAATCGTGTACAAACGGAGGCAGAAGAATTTGCTCTTATACAGAGAGTTCCAGAATGATTGCCCGTGCCGCTTCATAATGATTTTTTATGTGCCGCCTTTCTATTTTTAGTATCTGCACTAGAATCACGAGCGCAGGCAAGGGAATTTACTGGTTTGATTTGATTTGTTCCATGCCATGGTACGTCAGTAAATATAGGTTATGTCAAAAATAAAATAAAGACAATTTATTAAAAATAATATAGTTATTATTTTGTATCATTCTATTCCTATGTATCAACAGTATAACACCTGTTCAAACTGTGAATTGTGGAGTGTTAAAAAACATTAATTTATGGATCTTATATTAATTTCAACATTAATTTCAATATTAAGAAATACAAAATTACCAACCCGATTTAGGAATCTCTGAAACTGTATAGTATTGAAAATACTCTTTTGAACGTAAATGATACTTCAGTAAAACAATTTAAACACGAAAAATGCTAAACGCGACTGAGTCAAACGTCAAATGCTGTCAAATATGAAAATTTTCAAATTGACAGTTAAAAAGAAAGTAATTTTAGCAAATGGAAATAAATTTTGAATATATTCAGGATAGGCTGCGTTCTCGTACCGGACAATCATTCTGGAACTCTCTGTATAAAGAAGGGTTATAAGTTATAAGCAAATAAAAATACAAAATACATTTCCCCTTAAAATAAAATTGGCAACTTGAAACCATTGTGTTTTTTTTTTAGAAATAGGTAGGTAGAGTAGGTAGCCAAAACGATTTAAAAACTAATCATAATTTTTACGTTCACTAAAACTTGTACCTATATATTTAGACCGTAACCAATCTCGTCGATAAATAAGTATGTAATGAATATATTCCATATTACGTATTTCCAATATGTCTACTTCATTAGAATACAAATCAAGTTACATAATGCTTTTGCCTTTGCTTTTGCTTCCATTGCGATTCAACTCACGAGGAATTACATCGAGATCGTCACAGAAGACATATACTTATAACCAATTACATTATTGTGCCTTTCGTTGTTTGTTATTAGATTCCTTGTGTTGTCAACACAACAAAGTAAATATGTATTCTGCTTGTACGGATTATCAAATAATATTACATAAACTCAGACGTCAAAGATGCCTCTCTCTCTCTGTTCTTGCATCTACAGGGTGAGTCAGTTTTTCTGGTAGGACTTTAACAATTGATCGAAGGTCTATTTTTAAGAAGAAAAGATCATTAAATATAGGTCGTAAAAAGTAAATTCTGGTATCTCAGAAACTGATCTGTGATATCATCTAATTCTGACAAAATGGTGTGTTCCATATTCCTTGACATTCTTCTGGCATACCGAGAGGAAACTAACTTCAAAAAAGGAATCAAGACGCCAATAGTAGTTTCAGCCTGCCACCCTTTGCCCTATACTATGGAAATCCCGTTCAAAATGAATTACCCTGTACACCTAAACCTTGGAAACAACACCTTTTTACCGTTACTCTTATTTACCACGCTTTTTCATTGTATCAGACTCTCAAGGAGGATTAAAAAACATTTAAGGGACTGAAATCTGATGGTGCTAATATTCCAAGACATAAAATATCGCCCCAATTCTATTGTCCGAGTTTTTCTTTAAATACAGTGTTTTCTTTTTTGTCACTGATGAGAAAACGCTGTTTTAATTATTCTCATAAACGCTGCGTCATTCTCCAAAACCTTTCTTATCATTCAGCCCCAGACTCTGCTGGCATAAAAGTTGATCTGGGGCTGCGAATTTTATAATGTTAATTAATTTTATAATCAATTGCAGCTCGCTGTAATAAGCTGAGGAACGTTTTTTGGTTTGGAAGGGTTGATCGTTCGTAATATTTAAAATCTTATCTGAATTCACAGACAGAAAAAGTGGAAACTGATTTGCTCCAGCCGAAATAAAATTGGGAATATAATCAAACAGTGGAAATTTTGCAAGTCTTTCCACTTTAAAAGTAATAATAATATAATCTCTGTCACTTATTTGCGGTGTATCTTCATGATTCATTGTATAGTCTTTTTGGGATTGCTCCATCTGTAAAGTAATAAAAAACAGGAAACCAAAAGTATTCAAATTAAATATTCAAAGTGTAGTATCAAGGCAAACTTCTAAAGTTTCCCCCTCCAAAAAAACACTGTATAATATGCAATAACATAAATTAACTATTTTAATTTTCTTTTAACTGATTTTTCATCAACTCAACTTTCCCATTGGCCTTTAACCTTGAGGTAACTGGGATTCACTTTATGGACGAAAAGATTACTAAACTCAAGATCTAAGAAAGATACCTCAGTTTACATCTTATGTACTGTGAAGGCAAGGGGTTGGAACCTTTGATGTGAAGATAACACTGACGTTTTCCACATAATACCAAAACAATACTGCACTCAACGGGCGTTTCGCCAACCAAGTTGGGAAGATGATTAAAACTAGTTTTAATCATTTCCAGATGATGCCAACTTGTCAAGTGCAGTAGTGTTTTGGTGTTATGTGGAAAACTATATCAGTGTTAAGGCTTAACTAGAATAACATTTTTAATAGTCGTCTAGAAAAAAGCTTCTCCAAGAAGGCCTATTGAGGCTGTGAAGCCTAATAAGAAGTACTAAGCTGCATATAGTATTCTAAATATGAAAGAACGCCAAGACAGATGCTAGTTTAAGCTGATTGAGTAGTTCATATATTATAATCTAATCTATCTCAACGTCTAAGAGTTTATAGTTACCAACCAAAGACTTACTGAACTCTAAAAGACCAATAGACTAGAATCTGCCACACTAGATTTCGCACTACAGATTGCTAATGCATTTTTAGGTGATTTTGTTCATTGTTCACATTCCTTACTTATCTTGAATGGATCGATATTTTGTTAATTAATTTCCAACAACTCCTATTGTTCTATAATCAGCAACTAAGTAAGTGTCGGCAATTTAGAACCATAAAATGAAGTTCAAGGGATATATTAAATGGCGAACCCTGTTTCCCTACTTGCCGCGCCTTAATAAAACATTTAGTATGGCTCAAAGTTATGCGTGCATATAAAGGTTGAATTTTGGAGGTTTACGTGTAAGTAGATAGAACTGTACGGAATGATAATGAAGACGACGAAGTATTCATTAAATTTATTTGGTAATAGGGCTACAACAAAGTGTATACATTGTAAAAGATAAACACTGGAACTTTATTATTCAAATAAGGTTCTCTATCGTAATATTATGGAAGTGAGAAAAATACCCAATTACCAATAAAGTAATTGTAATTGATGGGACGTTCTAAGGTATATTGTCAAGTTTTTAAAAATTATCTGTTACGAAACAGATCGAGTCTGAGTAAAATTAAATTGACCACTCGTATATTGTTTCATTCCGGTCTTGTATTGCAAGTATAAATCCCTCTGCTTGTGAGTATAATTGGCTTGTTTGTAAGACCTTACATAAAAGATCTTTGCTTATATGTTCTTGGTTTATGTTTGCATATGTTTGGTGTTTGGTTGGTGTTTGGATTATTATCTTCTGGATTCCTTTTGCAGATCTATCCACAACCACCCAACACCCATGCTGTGAGCCTGTCGAGATGACGACTGTGAAAACCAGATACAAGCCAATGGTTTGGCTTGAGTAAGATGGAACGAAGAAGGTCTGTCCGAAGACAGAGGAGGTACAAAAGGCCTTGGCTCAAGAAGTGTAAGGAGTATGTAAGGCAGTTCATAGCGTTTCTGTTTAGCAATGTCGGCATCATCGGGTTGGTGGTAAGTGAAAGCTGGTACCTACTAAAAATACAAGTTACTTGTGCCAAAGGGGTCCATCTGCAAAGTAATGACACTCATTTTGTACACACTCATGTGAATAATCAATCGTTACTACTTTTCAGTGACTTTTATCGTCTTGCTTTGGAAACTATACACTCACGGATATGTTCTATCTACAAGTAACGACACTCATTTCTTGCACACTCATGTGAATAATCCATCATTACTTATCAATTACACTCACGGATATGTGCCACCTACAAAAGTAATGACACTCATTTTCTACACACTCATGTGAATAATCAATCATTACTTGCCAGTGACTTTTAACATCTTGCTTTGGAAACTATACAGACACGGATAGGTTCCATCTACAAAGTAATGACACTCATTTTGTACACACTCATGTGAATAATCAATCATTACTTGTCAGTGACTTTTAAACTCACGGATATGTTCCATCTACAAAGCAATGCCACTCATTTTGTACACACTCATGTGAATAATCAATCATTACTTGTCAGTGACCTTTAACGTCTTGCTTTGGAAACTATACACTCACGGATATGTTCCATCTACAAAGTAATGCCACTCATTTTGTACACACTCATGTGAATAATCAATCATTACTTGTCAGTGACTTTTATCGTCTTGCTTTGGAAACTATACACTCACGGATATGTTCCATCTACAAAGTAAAGACACTCATTTTGTACAAACTCATGTGAATAATCAATCATTACTTGTCAGTGACTTTTAACGTCTTGCTTTGGAAACTATACACTCACGGATATGTGCCATCTACAAAGTAATGACACTCATTTTGTACACACTCATGTGAATAATCAGTCAGTAACTTTTATCGTCTTGCATTGGAAACTATACACTCACAAATATGTTCCATCTACAAAGTAATGACACTCGTTTTGTGCACACTCATGTGAATAATCAATCATTACTTGTCAGTGACTTTTATCGTCTTGCTTTGGAAACTATACACTCACGGATATGTTCCATCTACAAAGTAATGGCACTCGTTTTGTACACACTCCACACAATAATCAATCATTACTTGTCAATGACTTTTATCGTCTTGCTTTAGAAACTATACACTCACGGATATGTCCCTACATTTATAAATAGTGCTTTATCAGACAGATCTACAACTGGTGATCACACATATACTAGCATAAACTAAAGGATCCTTTTGGTGAACAAGCATCCAAGAATCGGAGATCTCAATCCAGTGCAAATTATTCTTTTTCTGTGTCATGATTTCATTATGTGTCATTTCTGTGAAGGAATTCGATGGACTAAATCTAACTGACTATAATTGAAGTAAATTTTTTTATGTCTAATAACCAAGTGACCTACCTAGAACCTTCTTCCATAGTCCTACAGACATTAAGAATCTTTTCTGTCATCAAAAGTGACTAGCTTAAATTTCTTATGACTCTATTAATTTGTTGATCGAGTTCTTTTAGAGTTCTGGTTGCTTTTAAAATAATGCAGCTTGCAAACATTCTCTGTAATATAAGAAATGCATTAATTTATTTTTTAGGTAGGTTATACGATAGCAGGATCGTTCATCTTCCAGTCCATAGAGAGTAAGCATGTTCTGGAGATCAAGGGGGAGGTGTGGAGAAACAGAAGCATCTACGCGCAGAAGCTCTTCAACGTAACGATGCAGCTGAATGCAAAGGTAGTTCTGAATTTTTTATCATCCTTAATATAAATGATGTCGAAGAAAATAGTAAAAAAGTTGTAGTAGCAGAGGGCGTATGACCCAAATACCTAATTTATTACATAATTCCATGTTCCTAAGAGATAGTTAGTGGTTCATCTTTACAAAATCTTTTTAACTTTACCTTTTTGATTTTGGAAAAAGGAGTTCATCTACAAATTACTGAATGCTTTATTTTATTTTAGGTGATGGACAAAGAAACATTCCACAAAGACGTAATGGGTGTGTTAGAAGACTACCAGAAGATTATAGTTAATTTTTCCAGAAGAGGGTACGATGGTACCGATGACATAGACTCGTCAGCCCAGTGGAGTTTCGCCGGAGCTTTTTTGTATTCATTGACAGTCATCACAACTATTGGTAAGTAATGATATTCTGAAGACATTCCTGTTCAGTTATTTGAGGTTACAATATTTGAGTCTATACGTGGGTCAAACGCATACAGTGGTTGAATGTGGAATAGACAACCACAGGAGAGGTGTGAATTTAAGGCAGATTCTTAGTTTTTTTTTATATATGGAAAACACCCCTTGAAGGGTATTTTGCTGCTATTACTATCTGATCAAAGGGAGATCAATGAGTAATTTGGTTCTATCCTAATTTAATTAAAGTTGAAAATCTTAGAGCTAAGGTCTTGCTCACTAGTATACCTTAGAGTCTGGTAACTTAATAACACTAACGTGTAACACTAACCGCACAATACTCTGCTTTTATACTGATATAATCAGTTCACTAACTCAAAGGGCTTACTATGTTAGCGCTGTCGAGGAGCTGGATGGCCTCGATGTTCACTTGAATTCCTTGCAAATTTAGTAATTGTCTGTTCTACAGTGTCCATTTGAAGATCTCGATGAAGGTCACTGTTTCTGATGTACCAAGGCGCTTTGACAATGTTCCGCAGTACTTTGTTCTGAAATTTTTGAATGATTAATATATTACTCCTACTAGCACAGCCCCAGAGCTGTATTCCATAGGTCCATACTGGCTTGAGAATTTGTTTATACAACAGTATTTTGTTGTAAGTGGGTCAAACGCATACACTGGTTGAATCTGGAATAGAAAAACACGGGAGAGGTGGGAGTTTAAGGCAGATTCTTAGTTGTAAGAAAAGCGGGTAATCATATGTTTAATAATGGACATGTAAATTGGGTAATCCTTTTTCAGGGCAAATGGAAAAGAGTTCCATACCGTAGTAGAAAAAAAACCACAAACTAATTTTAACACATATATTTTATTTATAAACCCACTTCACCTTATACTAATGCGACATAATATTTATCAGATTAAAAATAATTCGTACAGTCTATATCGATGATATTTTTTGTCTATACAATGGCAGCTGTTGTTTGTAATATATAGCTATAATCCATTGACTGACAGCTGTTTATTTGTACATACCCTTTTAAATTCTGATACATCGACGTGAAACTTAAAATTGAGTGAGTGAAGATTTATGAAATAGTAATATTTGGACGGCCACATTTAAGAGCCTTTAAAACGAGGATTAATTAACTGTTTTATTTAGTAATGCAGCGAGTCCTTAAATACGAGTTTTTATTCAAATCTAGGTCTATATGAAAGTTGTCGAAGGAACAATTTTATTGGAAAAAAAGTTATTTGCTACGTAAAAGGTTATCATTTATTAATTTTGATTTAATCATAATATAATTTTTGTAAAGTGGATACTGGACGCGGATGGTTTTTTTATGAACCATCGTGAAAATAAGTGTTTTGAAAAAAACACATTTCTCATTTAGATGTTTCAAGAAATATATATAAAACGCTCTATATACTAGTAGTTCGGCTTGTTAGGTCTTTCTCTATCCAGTAAATGTCTATTACTAAATATTTCCAAGCGTGTTTTAGTTATTTATCTATTTACCTACACCGATTGATCCTTTCCATCTGGTAAAGCCCGAGTTTTTAGTACCTTTTCTAAGAAGGGCGAAAGTGTAAAATCTATCTGATCATTCGTAGTACAAGGATTTCTAATAAAATATTTTTTAATTTCTAATTGCTTTAACAGATCTAAGCGCTTTCCTTTCTTTTCCCGATGCAGTACTTTTACTTGTTCCAGATCTATAAGATGATTGTTTTCTATACAATGCTTCAATAATCCTGAATTTTGTACGATATTTAGTATGGATTTTTTATGTTCTTTTACTCTAGTTTCAATACTTCTACCGGTTTGACCCACATGCAGGGCACTACAATCCACGCAGTTAATTTGGTATACTCCCGATTGGATTTACTCTATTCTATTCTATTTTATATTTATATTCTTCCTATTGTTTATTAATAGTTTATTGAATGAAGTCAAAACTCATAAACTTGTGTATGCAGATGATATGAAACTGTTTCAAACCATCAATACAGTAGAAGATTGCTTACTGTTACAGCATGATTTGGCTTCTGTTAGTAACTGGTGCCTTAGGAATAAGTTAAACCTAAATATATCCAAATGTGTTGTATTATCTTTTAACAGGAAAGCCTCGCCAATGTATAATCAAAACCAAATTAATGACATCACTGTAAATAGATGCACTGAATTCAGGGATTTGGGGATACTTTTTGACGATAAACTGTCTTTTAATCTACATTTTCAACAAATAATTGCATCTGCAAGTAAAATGTAGGGCTTTATGTTACGTAATTGTAGAAACTTTCACAATACAGCTGTTTTTGAAATCCTTTATTTTGCTTTAGTGAGATCAAAATTAGAATACGGGGCGGTAATCTGGAAACCCTTAGCCCAAAGACATACAATCAATCTTGAAAGCGTTCAAAGAAAATTTTTAAAATATTTAGCTTTTCGAACTGATGGAGTTTTTCCAGATAGAGGTACTGATCAACATTTGCTACTGGATCGATTTCAGTGTACTTCTTTAGCCGACAGAAGGAAAATTTTATCTGTTACCTTCTTGCATAAGTTGTTGCATAACAATATTGATTGTGAGACTATGTTACACAAAATAAATTTTCTGGTTCCAAGACTCAATTCTAGAAACAAGCCTACATTTTACTGCGGAAACCCTAGGACTAATACTCTGGTTAGATCTCCGGTTCATTCAATGTGCAGCATATTTTAACTGCGTCGCGGGTGTCTGCGATATTAATTACGATAGTTTAAATTATATAATTTCAAAATTATCTGTTGCTATTTAGTTTATTTCTCTTTGTTTTTCTATAAGTGTGTGTATGAAAATTTATGTATATTTGGTTTAAGTATTTCTTGTAATTGGGTGTAAACCTGTTAGAAATAAATAAATCTATCTATCTATCTATCTATCTCTATTGAGAAAGGCCTAACAAACCGAAATACTAGTATATAGTGTTTTCTATATATTATATATGCTATATATATTTCTATATTTCCTAACATCTAAATGAGAACTGTGTTTTTTTTCAAAACAACTATAATTTTTGTGGTGCAATTTTATTTCTTTGCCCAAATATCACGTTCAATTCCCGAGTCTCAGTTTGCCGGTCGAAATCTATTTGACAGATTTATGGACGAAACTTTTCCAATCAAAATATAATATAAACTAGTTTCAGAGACGGCCTGAAAACTGCTAATGATTTACAGTTTGCGGCTGAAAGTTTCAGCCACTAATATGCAAACATCAATGTATAATATTAGGATAATAAAATTTTATCGGTTTTCTCAATTACTTTATATCATATCTACTTTTAGTTTGTTTACAAACGGGTAGTAGCAAAACATTGATAGACACATTAAAGGATATCGCTTGGCATGGCAGTGATAGCTTTTGCAAATATACGAAAAATTATGTTGGCAGTATGACCTGGATTCGCTCTGCAAGTCCAGATTTGAGGTTTCTCACCTACTATGCATTGTTAATTTGAAATCAAAACAAATATGATGTTAATTTGTTTACTTACCAAATATCATTATTGACATTTTCAAATAGTAATTGATAATGTAAATATGGCACTAACAGGAGTTTGTTGTTGTTGGAAGGCGGCGCGGTTACCCGCAGCACTCAGGTCTTTCGACCCATTGTGCCTGCCGCTAGTCGAGAGTTATTGGAAAAGACCCGTGCTATGCGCATAGGCCAACACCCGTTCCAGGAGAAGCTCTCTAATGTCCTGGGCAGGAGAAATGTTGCACCCAGATGTTTGTGTCTCTTTACCTTGAGGCAGGCACAGCGACAAAGGATGTGAGTGGAGTCCTCATCATCGTGTCCGCAAACCTGCACCTTCTAGTGTCACTAAGGCTGATAGTATTAAGGTGATTGTTGAGATGTCCGTGACCTGTCAACAGTCCTGTGACAATCCTTATGCTGTTACGACTTTGCGCAAGTATTGATCGAGTTGCGTTCGACCAAGGCCCTTCAATTAAGAGCCTAGCTTGTCGCAGCCCAGTCTCGTTCGACCATTCTTCCTCTGATCTTTTCTTGATCCAGTTTTCAATAGACCTGGTTACATAATTTGGCGGAAGCCCGAGTACTGGTTTGCACAAACAGAGCTTTGTCTAATCCTTTATCTCATCAAATGAATAATATATCTGGTCGTGCCCCTGGTGAACGTAACTCCCAGTTTTGAGAGTACTGTACCTACTGTTCTAGTTTTACCACTGGACAACTAGTGTCATCACGGTATTCCAAAACTGCACACTTTCTGGCTGTTTTGCCGTCGCCAGTTCGAAATTTTGTTCACAAATGGCACGAGAAATTTAACGAAAGTTCACATTGCAACAAAATGTAATAAAGATCTTGATTTTGAGCAACTATTTCATTGTAAGCAGTATCTAAGTGACGGGAATCGTCACTGAGCAAATCAACAAACAGAGTGCTCATCAGCAGTATGTTTCGTATCATTCGTTCACTTTCGAATTCATAAACCATTTTAAATCTGCAGATTTTTCTCAATCATCGGGTGTTCCACAAGGATCGATACTTGGACCACTATTTTTTGTGCTTTTCGTAAACGATATTGTAAATGACCTCAATGTACACTACTTAATCTATGCTGATGACATTAAACTTTACTGGTGCATAAAATCTGAAGATGACTGTATCAGGCTCCAATATAATCTTGATATACTTAATACGTGGTGTGTTGATAACAGTTTACCGCTAAACCCCTCTAAGTGCAGTGCCATGTTCTTTTCGCGTAAAGTTAACCCTACAATCTTTGATTACACTATACTATAGGCGTTTTTTAATCAGCATGCAACAGCTTAAAATTTTATCATGTTTTGTTAGTAGTGGTAAGGATGTTATTTGATGTTAGCTGTAATCCCAATAAAAAGTGATTGAGGTTATGTTTTTTTGATTTTGTCCACATACGTCTATTGTCACACTGAAAAATTAATTATATATATGTGTATAAAATGCACAAGTTAATAAAAACTGTTCTTGTTATCTAATCTACCTGTATTTAAGTGATTGATTATATCCTGACTCTCGTTAACAGTTATTTCTTTGGCATTTATTATAAATTTTAGGTTATAGAGAAAGATAGGAATACTTACCATAACACATTACCATTCTACAGAACAGTGTTAGCTGTTTTATGTTTTTTTTGCTTAAATCATCTAACAACAGAATGTAACAATTCCCAATCGAATAGCTTAAAATAGCTAACATCTAAAATTTTAAGCTGTTGTAAGTTGATTAAAAAACGCCTATTGTATTAGCTTAGAGAGACCAGAATTTGTTAAAGATTTAGGTGTCATCTTCGATCAGCGGCTAACTTTCGGTAAGCACGTTCAGGAATGTTTGTCTAGTGCCTACAAAAATTTGGGTTTTATATTCCGAAACAGCAAGAACTTTAAGGAATTACATACACTGCGTTCATTGTTTATAACTTTTGTTAGGCCCAAGTTAGAATACGCATCCTTAGTTTGGAATCCCTGTTATTTTGTATACATAACGGCTCTTGAAAGAGTACAACGGAGGTTTTTTAAATCTGCAACCTACATCCTGGAGGGTACCTATTCAACTAGGGGAACTCCGCAGGAGTTGTTTCTAAATAGATTCCAGATGAGTAGCTTGGTAAAGAGACGACAAATGTTTTCAACCATTTTCTTATACAAGATTATCAATAACCTAATAAACTGTCCCAATATTTTATCGCGCATTCCCCTTCATGCTCCAAGAGTAAATGCAAGGACAAATAATGTTTTGATGGTTCCCACAGCGCGTACCAACATATTAAGCTCTTCTCCTCTGTCATCAAATGATTGTCAATTACAGCGATCTAGAGAACAGGCTGGATATATTCAACTGTAAAACATCTGATATAAAAAATATGTTCTGATAACTCTCTAAACTTAAGGTTTTGTTATTTCAGTGTTCTTATCTCTTTTTTATTATCTGTTTTTGTATAGCTGGGTGTTTCGCTTACCGCAACCTTAATCTTATTAGTTTGTCAATGTTATTGAGTATTTTAACTGTTATTTTTGTGATTGTACTACTATTACTATTGTACTAGTTCTGAAATGTTATTGTTTTTACATTGTATGGAGCTGATGTTTATCCTGTTACTGGGTTATTCCTATTGGATGAATTTAAAATAAAAATAAATAAATAAATAAACAAACATAAGGAGCCAAGCATCTGTTAAATCATATTTAATTCTTGAAAGGGGTTGGAACCAGATGGTACCAACTTGGTTGGCGACACGCTCGTCGAGTGCAGTATAGTGTTCTGGTGTCATGTGGAAAACTACGTCAGTTTTATATTTAACACTGTTTTATCACTGTAACGTCACTGGAATAAATCCCAAAGTTCCTGCTTTGCTGGGTAATGAGATTTTATTCGTTTTCTCCATTCTCCACCTGACGGTGGTAAGGGATTTAGGTATACGTCGTCCCTATGATCTCATGCCGACTTCAGAATAATAGTATGTCGCATATTTCGGCACAAGTCTCAGAATCTGGAGGGATAATTTTATCGATGCAGACACTGTAAAACTAATGACCCAATTCTAAATTCTGCTTTATCGAGTGCATTAATCTTTCTTCTTTTTTGGGCACATACCTCCTATAAAACATATTTAGGTCTTAACGATCCTCTCGGGTTTCTTCTTATACCGTGCCAAGATATTAACTACAATTTATAACCCCCGTGGTGTAATGCAGGCGGCATTATTTCCTTGAAAATAACTCCTCTAACTTCCGATGCACGCACGCTCTTAGAAGAACCGTTACCGCGTTCGACATGAGATTTTCCATCCCTTTGTGGTTTCGCGTTGTTAAATTGACCCCGAGTGTCATCTCGAGCGCCATCTATCCATCTTCGCGGACGTAAATATATAAAGCACAGGGGCGGACTTAGGGCTGACAGATAATTTCTTAATGTGCGAAAAGTAGATCCAGAATGTAGAAAATAGAAAAACTGTTATTTGAAACTTCACAACTAACGCTGGTAACTAGCTTCAAAAATCATAAGCGTCGCGTCGGTGATGTACATAAGAAGTAAATACAGGGTGTCCCAAGACAATGTGACACATTTTAAAGGCTTATAACTTCAAGGCAAAATGAGATAGCGGTTTTCACTGGTGCTTTTAATTTTACAAAAAGTTTTCTTTTGTCATTGGTACTAGTTTGTTTTACTTCTACTGGTGCTTGAAAAAAAATTGCCACCTTTTTAATTCAAAATTGTGATCATTTTTTAAATTATTATTATTATTATTATTATTAAACTAAAGAGAAGAGCAGAGGTCGAAACCTATTATGCTCCTAAAAATAAACAATAGATTGACAAGAATGGCAATAGTAAATTGTTACAGTACAGCTAATCCTTATAGGTAACAGTATATGTACATATTTATAAGTAAAAGTAATTGAATAAAAATTACAAAGTACGACTTAAATAATATAACTGTATAAAAAGATACAAACAAGAATATATGTTCTGTGAAGTTAATTTGCAGACACAATACAGGATACCCAACTAAATGTCTTGTCTTTACATCAAAGCATTTCACTTCTGTTCTAACGGGTTACTGTATAATTTGGTATCGTCTGCATAAAAAGTGTGGGGAACGGTAATAAGTGGATCGAGATCTGCAGTATATAAAAGGAATAGAATAGGACCCAAAACTGATCCTTGGGGTACACCTGAAGACACCTTTCGGAAAGTAGAGTAATCGGTTCCAACACGAACCGAAAAAAGCCTATTTGTTAGATAACTGGCTATCCATGACTTTAGCTGACCTCTGATACCCAGGTGCTCTAGCTTTAGAAGTAGCCGGTGTTTGGGTACCTTATCGAACGCCTTTGACAAATCCAAGTAAATCACGTCAATTGGATCTCCTTGATCTAAACAACGAGACCAATAGTTAAAACTTGCCAACAGATTTGTGGAAGTAGATCTACCCGGGATGAAACCATGCTGTGATAGCGGTAAGATATTATAAGATATCGAAAATTGCATTATATGATGTACTATAATTCTTTCTAAAACCTTAAGACAAATAGACATTAGACTAATCTGTCTATAGTTTTTGGGGTCTGTCTTATCTCCACTCTTAAATATGGCAATGGATGATGCAAGTAACCAATCTGAAGGAAGAGATGATGTAGCTAGTGAGTGCCGAAATACAAGATAAATGGAACACCCTGTAGATTATATTGCCATTCGATAAAGATACTTTTCCTCTCTTCAAATATCCATAGTTTGATAGAGTTGTACCAAAAAATAAAGGGGTTATTTCAATTTACACATCAGCCCTTTTCAGTAGACCATAATTTTTTTTACATTGTCAGTACAGAATAACGGAATGTATCAAAGGATAGATAAGATAGAGCCGGAGCAATAGAATGGCCTGCACATTTTCCCGAACTAACGGTACCTGATTTTTTCATATGAGGTTACATCAAAGGTAGTTGTTATAGTCCTGCGTTGTAGGAAATATAAAACAACTAAAACATAACACAACTAATGTTATTCAGACCATAACACCGGAAATGTTAGAACTTGCCTTCAACAATATGCAGTTTAGATTGCAAAATTGTATTGAAGAAAACGGTGGGCACATTCAGCAATTTAACCTCAAACATTAAAGATGTTCAATACATATGTGTGTATATTAAAACTGAATTCTTCTTAATTGGTGTTTTTGTTTCAATAACTTGGCAATTTATGCTGTAATTTAATTTGTACAAATTTGTATTAAATTAGTTATTTTCTTAATAATAGCTTTAGTTGATGCATACCGTTATTCTGTACTGACAATGGAAAAAAAATAAAATGCGATCTTCCAAAAAAATTACGGTCTATTGAAAAGGGCTGGAGTGTAATTTGAAATAACTCCTTTATTTTTTGGTATAACTCTGTAACTCTAGCAAACTATACATTTTGGAAAAGAGCAAAAGTGTCTCTATCGAATAGTAATATAATCTACAGGGTGTTCTATTTAAAAATGATCACAATTTTAAATTAAAAATTGCCAATTTTTTTTCAAGCACCTGTAGAAGTAAGACAAACTAGTACCAATAACAAAAAAACTTTTTGTAAAATTAAGAGCACCAGTGAAAACCGCTCGTCGCTATCTCTCATTTTGCCTTGAAGTATAATACCCTGTAACCTAAAACCCTGTATAATATCCTAAAACCCTGTATAATAACAATAACGTAGGTATACGACAATAAGTAAAAATTAGTGTACTTACTATTAAAAACGTTTTACGCACACGTCGCATATCACTTTTCAGCAGCTGTTCTTCATATCATATAGCATAGGTAACCCGGTTCCCAAATATACATTATGTACGGTCGATTTTATATTTTCCTAGTGTACGTCATGATTTTCAGATAACAATTATAAAGAATATAAATAATATTTACTTTTTGAATGTAGATATTTATTTCATATTTTCATAAAATAATGTTAATAATAGTATTACAATCCTAAACTATATTAAAAAATATAAAAAGTAATATGAAAAATATACCGCTAAATTATTATTGTTCTGTTGATCTAATTCTAATTAACAAATGTTACGAATAAAGTTAACTCTGTGGGAATATGAACTATAAGATCTTATTTTAATTAACCTTTATAGTCCTTGATACAGAGCAATGTATTGTTACATATAATAATGCGATTAGCAGTTGTTAATATTACAGTTAAATTTTGTTGCTGCCCACCTTGTTTATTAAAACCATTCTTTCATAATAAATTAAATCCGAAAGAGAAGTGAACCTAAACGAAAAAAATGAAAGAGAGAGAACCTAAAAAATGTAAAAACTAAAAGTAGTTGCTATTGTTGTAAAGCAAATAGGAGAATAGTTATCTATCTAGATTAGATGTGACTGAGCCTAAGTCGGAGTATAAAATATCAACAAGTGTGTAGTATTTTATATTTTTACTCCTTAAATACAATTCAATAAAAATGTTCGAAAAAATCGAACCAGTCAAAGCTGTTTACATAATCAAATCTTAAGCTCAGTGTGTCAAAGTTACATACCAAATTGAAAAAGGTAGAAAATTCAAATTTAGACTTTACTTGATAACAAGTTTAATTTATTTTATTTATTATTTCAAAATTATTATGTAAAATGCAGTATTACATTGTAATTATACATTATACACTCTTAAGAATGTAAACTTACTTTCTAATTTTACATGTATAAAATAACAAAGTAAAAATACAAAATTATTATTTACAAAAACGTTTGATATGTAAAAATCACATTAATATTACATTAATCGAATGTAAAATTACATTCCAAAATAATTTTACAATAGAACTTTACAGTTTATTTGTAAAATTACAGTCGATAAGAAAATTACAGTAAAAATGAAGGGCAAATCAATTGCCACCTATTCTTACTGTAATATTTTTTTCAGTGTGGTCATATATTTATTCTTTGTTCTTCTGTTTTATCCACGTCCAAAAAGATATCGGAAGTACATTGCAATTGAAAAAGGTAGAAAATTCAAATTTAGACTTTACTTGATAACATGTTCAATTTATTTTATTTATTATTTCAAAATTATTATGTAAAATGCATTATTGCATTGTAATTATACATTAAACGCTATTAAGAATGTAAACTTACTTTGTAATTTTACATGTGATTATAAAATAACAAAGTAAAAATACAAAATTATTATGTATAAAGACTTTTGATCTATAAAATCACATTGATATTACATTAATCGAATGTAAAATTACATTCCAAAATAATTTTACAATAGAACTTTACATTTTATTTGTAAAATTACAGTCGATAAGAAAATTACAGTAAAAATGAAGGGTAAATATTTTGCCATCTATTTTTACTGAAATATTTTTTTCAGTGTGGTTATATATTTATTCTTGTGCTTCTGTTCTATCAACGCCCGAAAAGATATCGTATATCGCCGGCACATTGTTGTCCTTAGTACGGCCCTGTCCGAGCAGTTCCCACTTCTTATGCTTAGACGAACGTTAGAAGTGTCAGCCTCGTGATTGCGGCCGATTTCATACATCGGAGGACCCTTCCTGGCTGACAAATTGTCTACGTTTTTTTGCCCATTTTTATAAATGTTGCGGCAAGACTGTTCCTTGTCCGTTTGAGGTTTGTATAGCCGAGTCCATTATTCAGTTGACATTATATCTTTTTTGTCCGTGGTAAGAACACGGACCATGTATTCCTACTTTAAATGTGTAAGTGTCAACGGCAGCTTGTTAGGTTTAAAACGAGATCTACTTCTTCTAGAGACTTCTCTCGCCGGTACGCCGCGGCCTTTAAATAGACGAACTGGGCTTCTAGATCCTTGTAGATATTTCCATCGACTACTCACGAATAATTCACATACCAGGGCAGTTCAATAAATAATCGACAGCTAAGTTATACGAGGGGTATTCGATAACTACCGGTGGTGACGTCCAGGAAATGTGAACAAAAGGGCCTATCTCCCTTATTTGAAGGTCTAGAGCGAGGGGTAATTCACTAAAAAAATTTGTATACTGAAATTCCCCTTGCAGGGAAAAGTCCCCGAAATTCCCCAAAAATTCCCTGAAATACCCTCAAATGTTTGAAATTCCCTGGATATATTAAATTGTTAGCAATTCCCCGAAATTCTCCAAAATCCTCTGCAATTCCTCGAAATTTTCCAAAACACCCAGCGAATCCCCATAGCGTTTTGAAATTCCCAACAAAATAGGTACCCATTATTATGTGCTGTGCTACTGAAAGACAGACACAAATTAAGTGTAACTTTTATTTATTCCATATTAAAAACAAATAAAACTCACATATACCATAGTATATTTATTTATACTATGCATATACCAACAACACAACATAAAATGTTCTTTAGTAAAAAATAAAACTAAACTAAGGTAAAAATATATTTATTCATACAAAAACTGTCTCAAAAATATAATACAAAATATATAACCCATCACAAAACATTTTTAAGACGTACCTTATAATCCTGTCAAGAAAAAATGTCTTCGTAATTTAAGAAGTATAATGAAATCTAGCAAAAATATAACGTAAAATATTACTAAAAAATGTCGAGGATTAGGTTATAACCTCAGGTCGGGCCTCAGATATAACAAAATATGAGAATGAAGTAACATTTTAATGGATAAATTACAAATTTAAAACAAAATAATAAAATAACAAAAACATTTAACAAGTATTTTTTTATATTACAGTCAGTCTTTTCTTTTAGGACAAATAGAGGTGAAGGTTCAGCTTAATAATAAAGTAAACGTAAGATATTCCTTTAAAAGGTATTTTACAGCATTACATTTTAATACATTATTCAAAAATAAACAAAAGCATTTAAAAAGGCTTTTCTTTTATTTCATTTAAGATAGAGTAGTAGAGATAGTAGTACAGTTTGAGTAAGAGTAAAATAAACGTAAGATATATTCTTTTAAAAGACAGCACCATATAGTTAACAAATTTATAAATTGTTTGTTGCGAGGTTTCGTATATCGTTATATTTTGTATTTATATTCAATAAATCAACCCATTTTAGCTCAAAAGGTTCTGAACCCAAAAGAATGATTGTAGAAATCTCAAGAAAAATTAAACATGTTCGATTGAAATTCCCCAAAATACCTTGAAATTCCTCGCAATTTCTTGAAATTTCCCGCAATTTCTTGAAATTCCCCAAAATTCCCCCTGCTTGTACACTAAAATACCCCAGTGATTCGCCTCTCGGCCTAGAGGGAGACTTCTTCCTTGGATTACTATCCCTGGCACCTCCAGAGGCGTTGTTGCTGGATTGTGCACAATTTCCCTAGGACTGGGGGAAAACGTAGATTTGACAACGCCGCACTGTATCGGCGATTTTGTAACAGTATGAATGTTTGGATCTGAATAATCACAATGTTGTTTTACGGTGGTCGGATGTAAAATTACATTGCAAGATAATTTTACAATAGAACTTTACACTTTACTTGTAAAATTGGAAATACAATACTTGAAATAAGAAAATTTCAGTAAAAAAGGGGGGTAAATATATTGCCATCTATTTTTACTTCTTCTATTCTATATTCTATTCTTTTTTCGTTGAAAGAACGTCAGCTTGAGCACTAAAAGAGTTGTTTGTATTATCTTTTATGATTCTTTTTCAATTATTTTAATGGAACTGTCGTAAAAACATATTGTATGCACTTCTTACGCGAAATTTCTTTGGTTACTCTCATTCTCAAGCACCAAAATTTAATGTTGCTCATTAGATATAGATTAGTATCTGTTACTGTTTAGAAATACCATAAAAAAAACATTTTTCGAAATTCTGAATGTGTCTCTCTATCGCTCTGTATCATATTCTGTAAATGGTACAAAAATCCAGTAAACACCCTTATCAACTCCCGACGAGTGATAAGTGACCACGACTCGTCCTCTGACCCCAAACCCCTCTAATTCATATACACCCATCGATTTCTACTAAAACGCGAAAGATATAACAGACGGGAGGACCGAGACGAAATGTTGTCAATTACAGATAACCTCCCGACCTCCCTCCGCCTCAAGGCCTTCGATTTCTTTCCGCTAACTCGTACAGAATAAAAACTCTTCCCGGCACAGCCAATCTAGAACGGACCGCAAATTACCCAGAATAGATATAAGCGGCCCTATTAAGGGATCCCCTACCCCCGGGGTAAGTGACAGCCGGAGCTAAATCAAGGCGGCTAATGAACAAATCGCTCATAAAAAGTGTCGAGTTAACGGGGGCGGGTCGGCCGCCTTTTTCCCTCCCGAGGCCATTCAACAGGGCCGCCAGCGGCGGTACGTCTATACGTATAACAGTACCTATAATAATAATAATATTAGTAATGTTATTATATATTAATGTAATGTATTATTATATTGCACTGATGAGATCATAAAAAGGTCGAAACCGGTCTGCAATTAGGGGCATCCTACGATGTGTGGTCTGAGTATTTCCTCGTAGTTTTCGTTGCAATCCGAATCCTTGTATCTTTGATTCTAACCGTGTTTAGACCAAAATACGGCAAATCTTGCTTTGTAATTCAGTGCTCGGCGCGGCATATAACCAGGAGAATAGCTGCTTTGGCTTGATTTGTTTTAGTCCTTATTTAAATAAGGCGTTTGCAGATGGAGGATAGTTTTAATGATATTCTTACTATTCGTAGTTGTTTGCTATAAATAATAATAATATTTTATTTCTAAAACTAACAAAAAAATTAATAATTACTAAATGTTTCCAAGCGCGTTTTCGTTATTTATTTGTTTACGAGCACCTACCCCCGATTGATCCTACCATCTGGTAAAGCCCGAGTTTTTAGCACCTTTTCTAAGAAGGGCGAAAGTCTGATCATTCGTAAGACAAGGATTTATAATTAAAGATTTTTTAATTTCTAATTGTTCGAACAGATCTAAGCGCTTTCCTTTCTTTTCACGATGCAGTACCTGTAAAGGTACTGCATCGTGAAAAGTTCTTTTTCTGATCTATAAAATTATTGTTTTCTATACAGTGCGTCGAAAATCCTGAATTTTTTGCGTTATTTAGTATGGATTTTCTATGTTCTTTTACTCTAGTTTCAATACTTCTACCGGTTTGACCCACATACACGGCATTACAATCCACGCAGTTAATTTGGTATACTCCCGATTGTTTTAATGTATTAACCCTTTCATTGTTGTTTATCAAAATCCTCCCAATAGTACGTTTGTTGACACTAATCGTTTTACACCCGTTTCGTTCTATTCTGCGAGCTATTTTTTCACTATAACCTGGGACGTGATTAATATAACTATAGGTGGCTTGTTTTTCCCGAATATTGTAAAACTCCCGACGATTCAATTTCCTCCTTTTGTTTTTTAGCAAGCTATCTATTAGTTTTTCTTTATATTCGTTGTTTTCTGCAATTTGTTTGATTGTACTTAATTCTTTTTCAAAATCGGCTTCTTCCAGCGGAAACATTAAAAGCCTGTGTATTAAACTATGGAAAATCGACTTTTTTATTTGCCAGGACTGCTGCGAACTTGCTGGTATAATTGCGTCAGAAGTTGTTGGTTTTCTATAAACCGAGAATTTTAATTTATTTTCTACCTTTCTTATTGTTATATCCAAATAGTTTAATTGATTGTTTTCCTCCTTTTCCATTGTAAACTGAATATTATCGTTAAGCGAATTTAAAAAATTGAGAAAGCCGCTCAAATTTCTTTCAGTACCAGTCCAAATACAAAAAATGTCATCTACATAGCGAACCCAAAAGTGAACATGTGATTTTAAATTATTGTGATTATTGAACAGTGTGTTTTCAAAATGATTCATTCAAAACAATTATTTCACGATGTTTCATAAAGAACCATCCGGTTCGAGTATCCACTTTTAAAAAAATCAAACTTTCATGGTTGCCTTTAGCTGATATTTAACTGACTTGGCAAATGCTCATTTTTCAGACAGCTATCAATTACCAAAGTATCACTTTTCCTGGGTAGATCGAACAGAGAGGATTTTCCGAGCTGACAGAAGAAATGCACTTCTGAATACTTCTGGAACACCGGAGAACCACTTTCCGGTGCACTTATTCTTTATGCTACACAAGAAAAAAATCATAAACTTCCAATCTTTTTTATATAACAATAATTAATTTACAAAAAAAAATAGTTCTTTGAAATATTGATATTAAATACAGAATTATGAAGCGTACAAATAGCAAAGGCAATACCTTGTTTAAATAAACCCAATACTGAGCTTGTTCTAAAGCTGTTGTTGAAATTAAATCATGATGATTTGTAACTTCTGGAGGTTCTCGGACAAGTCAAGCTTTCATACAGTTTCTTCCATGTTTTCATCACTTTCAGAAGCTTGAGATGTCCTCGGAATACCTATCTCGTCCATTGTTTAATAATGAATGGTAATATTAATGATGTGTTCACTTAAAATTGTTTTATAATATGAAATTAAATGACACTACGGTGACAGATAATGGATGCGCCACCTATTGATAAAAAGTTAAATTTTTTTCACGGCCAGCCGTGCAAATGCCTACTTTCGCGCCTCTAAAGGCTCACGAAAATGGAATTTTCTCTTAGTGTAGGATAAAAAACCTTTTAAAATTATGTAATTAAATTGAAATCCTTTATCAGTACATTAGAATAGATGCAGACTTTGTCAGTTCTAAGAAAATAAAATATTTTTTTGCACAGAGACAGAATAACAAAATATCCAGTCTGTAGGTCGGTTACAATGAAAATTTCTTGTGTAAGTACTTAATGAAATTGGGAAATGAACAATCGATATTATGGCGAAGGCGCCAGTCACGTCGATTTTATTTTTATGAGAACAGAATAAACAATTTCTAACACCAATATTAATCTTTCTCCAATTTTTCTTTTTGTTCAAGCAATGTTACTTCGCTAGCAAACCGTTTGACATGTTGGTTCAGTCTTAAATAAAGAAACTTTTGAAGATTAGTAGAATTTCGAAATTGAATCCCTGTCTGTTATATATAAACTTATATCTTTAGAGAACATTTGAACGGTTACAAAATTAGTGCAAATATTTATTATTAAAGAACGATTATCATCAAAGAACATTATAATTTCAATTTATGAATCTTTGAAGGACGCACAAAGAGCTTTTATACATACCACTCAAATCCAAAATTAATATTTTATATGTACTTACTATTACTATAGTATATTATCATATATTATATTGTGCATAAAAATGCCAAAATATTTTCTTTCCTGATTAAATTTTATATTTCCTCATTTCCCGAACATTTTCATTGTCTTAAAAAATGGCAACGCCGCCCAACATGCCGTTTGTAGATAGAATGTGTCTCTATTCAACTCATTGAAAATGCTGTCTGTCTCTTGCTAGTTTTATCCACCACCCGACTAGACTTCAGGTGAGTAGCACGGTTTGGGGACTTGGTACGCATATTTTATTCGTGTCTTTGTGCTTTCTACTAGTTTAAAATAAAGTTTTATGTGATTGTAATATTAATATAACTTTCTACATTGCTTCAGTGTAATTAAATGAAAGTGACATATGTAAGTTAGTAGTGTCAACCCGTGCGTCCATGGCCAACACCGACCTTGTTAAGATCTCCGGTCGTTGCACTATCAAAACATTTTAGATCGACTTTATATTACAGAACTGTTTACATAGGTATTTTGAACTTAGGAACTGCTCCTTTAAATTTGGCAACCAGATTATGATCATGTTATATTACAATCTATGTTGATGCCTATATACGTTATTTTTTTATAGCCAATTTTAGAATTATCGCTTGAAGAATTTATATTTATAGTTGAAAGTTGGGGAACATTTAATTAAGCTTTCGTAGGATGAATTTGTTGACAAATGGTTATCATAAACTACTATAGATTTGGTATATTTAACATTTATTCTTATCACATTAATTCTTATATTTGAAGAAGATTAATCAATGGTATATAAATAAGGATAGATTAAGTACACCCTTAGGCCTAAAAATATGCATATTGACCTTTACATTTTATCTTGTCGTGTATTTTGTTATGTATGTAGGTATATACAATGTAGAAATACGATTTAGTTTTTTCTTTCAGCATTTAAACAGGACATGTGATATTTTTATGTCTGGTAACGAATAAAAACCGATGGGTAACTAACACGGTGACCGATATCAGCGCGCTAGCAGCTAAAACCTGCATATCCGTTAATTGCATGTCATTTTTCCGGAGAGTCTACCGGTGATGCACTCTAACAGGGAATTAGTCCTGGGATCATATTCACAATAGAAAAATAGAAACAGATTCACTAGAACAATAACACAATATAATATAATGCAAAGTAATGTAATTGTAATGTAGTGTATTGTAGTGTAGTGCAGTGTAGTGTAGTGTAGTGCGGTGTAGTGTCGTGTAATGTAGTGTGGTGTAGTGCAATGCAATGTAATGCAATGCAATGTAATATATTGTAATACAGTGTGATATAATTAATGTTTTGTCAAAGTAATTTGCCTACGCAAGCGAGCCTACGCAATTTGAAATTGTTACGATTCTTTAAAGTAATCTTACCCCTTTTCATTCCCTGAGACGGGCTGACAGATAAAAGTAATAGGTACTATTTTCTAATGTATCTCTACATTCTCTATTCATACGCGTGCATTTTAAATTTCGACAACGCAATATAAAATTGTTACAACAACACAATATAATATAATGTAAAGTAATCTAATTGTAATGTAGTGTAATGTAATGTAGTGTAGTGTAATGTAATGTAGTGTAGTGTAATGTAGTGCAATGTAATATATTGTAATACAATGTGATATAATGAATGTTTTGTCGAATAATTTGCATACGCAAGCAAACAAAGCAAGCCAACGTAATCTGAAATTGTTACGATTCTTTATCTCATCTCTATCTTTATCTATCTCATTTTTTGATGCGTCTTCTCATTCTGTATTAATTCATGTGCATTTTAAATTTCAACAACGTGTAGTGTTGTGTAATGTAATGTAATATATTGTAATATAGTGTAATATAATTAATACAGTTTGTCAAGTAATTTTATCATACTGTTTGTATTCCACATTTCGTACTACAGATGCAAAACGACTATTTATAAGCTCGTAGTTTCAAAATAGCAGCTTTTACCGCCCATCGCCCGGACTATAATCTTATGCCCTCGTGATGAATGGCAGAGGCATTAATAAATTTTAATTATAACAAAGCAGCTTAAAAATAAAACATGACAGGGGTTAGAACGCCCCAATCTCACACGTTATTCCGGTAATAAATCACATTACTACACATCGGGGGCGGCCCGTGGGGGTGGCGCAGTCATTAGCGGGGGCGGCCGCGGTCCTCGTCTTCGGAGAAATTTCGGCGCGAAGCGACTATTAGTAGTTGGGGGAAGGGCGCGAGGAACCTGCATACCGCAAATTACTGGCGAAGTAGAAGAAAGTGTTTTGTATTTATGGGGTAAAGGCGGCCGTGCACGTAAAGGTAGGCTGTGCGGTTAAGTTTGTGTAGGCTTTTTTGTCTGTAACTGGTTGGCAGGGTAGCAACTTAGTGTTCATATCATCGATATAAAGGCTAAGATGTACGTGAAGGCGTACCATCCCTCGTATAGGTTCTAAAGCCGGAAGTCCCTTATCTATAAAATGATATGCAAGTAAAAGGTCCTTATCCTACTGCGAAATATTAAATTTTCAATGTTTAGTCAATTTTTTTGGCAATTTGTTATGTAATAAAAATCAGGAAACCATCAGACCAAGAATTCTTTCAGAAATACGCCATCCTTGAGATAATAAAACAGAAAATATTATATACTAATATTACGCGGTATCCAAATTTTGAATTAAATAAAACTATTCCGCATCACACCTAGAGGAATGGTATATGATAGTTTCTTATAAATAGAATGCCCTGTATACTATACTATATATTTAATATTTAAATAGGCCGCTTTCTTAGGATTTAGAAAAGTTAAGAAAATCACTTACCTACTTAACTTACACTTCCTTAATCACTTATAACAAAATTACTGAAAAAGTGCTTTACGGTAAGCAAAGAATCATGTGATGCATCGCTCTTCAACCATATGATTTCAGGCATATTTCAGCACCTCATTGTGAGAGATACACCTGTCAAGCCTTTAACAATGTCAGTGTAAGAAAGGCCTATCCGTAAATGAAATAATATACAGAGATTAAATTTAAGAAAAAGCAAAGAATATACAAGTAGGTAATGGGACACTTGAGGTAGACAGACGCTGCTTCAAGTGTCAATGCATACGCTCTGCATTAGCGGCGTAGATACATCACGCGTAACCAAAAAACGTCACGCGTAACCAAAAAACGTCACGAGTAACCACAAAGACGTCACGCGTATTCTGACAAACGTCACGCGTATCCTTATATCCTTATATCCTATCAGGAAACATCAGGCATATCCTGAAAAACGTCACGCGTATCCTTATTTCCACGTAAAACTTGACGTTTTTGTGGTTACACGTTACGTTTTACGTGGATATAAGGATACGAGTGACGTTTTTCAGAATACGCGTGACTTAAAACGTGACGTTTTTGTGGTTACGCGTGACGTTTTTGTAGTTACGTGTGACGTTTTTGTAGTTACGCGTTACGTTTAACGTGGGTATAAGGATACGCGTGACGTTTTTCAGGATACGCGTGACTTCAAACGTGACGTTTATGTGATTCTGGGTGACGTTTTTGTGGTTACGCGTGACGTTCCACGCCGGTAACAGTTCGTATACGTACCGACCTCCCTGAAGTTGGCGCCACAGACCGGAAGCGCCTGTCTGCCTCAAGTGTTAAATTACCTGCTTATACAGTTCACTTCTGTTAAGTCCATAAATAAGTCTACAGGCGGTAAAGCGTGCATAGATTTAAATGCATGCCTTTCTTTCACGTGTACGACCGCCTTTACCTTAATAAATAAATAAAAATAATAATCGCGTTGTTTATTACTTCCAAAAAACGTATTTCTTCTTCTTTTTGGGCGTGCCATTTTTGGAAAACACCAAGTAATAATCAAAATATTGTCAGCGCGAAACCAAACTACATTTGTAATGTCCCTCGTAACGAGGAGGTTTTGCTATCGACGTAGATAGTGGAGGCACGCTTGTGATTTCGAAAGATAAAAGTTCCGACGGAGAGTAACTGATATAGTTACATTCTGTAAACTTTGCCAAGGCCTTGACATGAGAGAGAAAATTCACAGTTTCAATATCACAACCAAAGATTGTAATTTTACAACATATCGCGGCCTAACACGTGGTAACCTTGTCCCCCCCCCCCCTTTGCTTCGAATAATACCCTCTGCAATCGACCATAAACAAATTACTTGTGCCGCCTCGTCTCTTCTAATTGTGCACATAATAAATCTCGTCCTGGCATCCTGGCAGATGCTACACATAGCGGTTACAGCAGCTTCCCTCATCTTGGGCGGGCAGGACCGGAGCTACCCACGAGATGGAATTTCTATGGTATTACAAAAGTCTTATGGTCAATTCCGGTGAAAATACTGGCAGAGTTTTATTACGCATTCCATATACAGGGTGGGCCATAGTGTGACGAAGATAGATAATTTTGTTGATATATAATATAAAATATAAAAAAATATTAAATATAAGGGTTAAAGGATATTAACAATACATTTTTTTAAATTAATTCGGATGTAGATATCCTTGGATTATTTGGTTAAATGGAACCGAACCGCCGTCGGGCAGATTTTAGCATTCTATGACACGAAACGTAAAGTTCTCAGCCATTTCGGAGAAATTTGAAGTTTTATAAAAATTTTGACAGATGCAAGTATGTGACTGTATAATTTTTTATCATAAGAAATAATAATTTAGGTTTTGGCACAAGAAGATTAAAAGACAAGAAAAATTATATTATAATTTTTCAGAATTATAAGATATTTGAAAATAGCATACAAAGTGTTAAATTTTTCATGATTCATTTTAGAAAGTTTAAAGAGCGAAAACTTTTTTATTTAAATTGGGACATCCTGTATTTTTTTCTATAGAGTTATGTAAAATTAATTTATCTTTAATAACAGGTAGTAGGTGTTGAGGTAATAATTTTTTGAGATATGCAATTTTGTAATTTTCTTCGGTTTTCAAGAGACTTCTTGTAAAAACTACCATCAATTATTATCCTACCATTATTATTATTATTATTATTATTATTATTATTATTATTATTATTATTATTATTATTATTATTATTATTATTATTATTATTATTATTATTATTATTATTATTATTATTATTATTATTATTATGATTCTTTTATTCTTCTTCTTCTTATTTTTCTTTTTATACGTTTGTTTCCATCAATGGCTAATTTAATGGCAATTTTTACAAAAGCTCGTGGAAAATATCAAATATATCAGAAAGTTATTATATTATTGTTATTATTATTATCTATCAGACCATATTTATCTTTATCTATCTATTAAACAGACCCATCAAAATCTATATTACTGTATTCGTGAGACAACGTTCTATCCAAATCTGTAGAAATATACAGGATGTTCCATTATAAAAAAATATATTTCGTGCACCTCTTTAGAATCACCCTATAGAAAATCAAATGCACGCGAAAAACGGTCAAAAACAAAATAAAAGCGGCCTGTGTCGGCGTTTTTACAAAATATAGATTATTACAGTTTTATTGAATTTGTTCAATAATGTAGACACTCACTGTAGATATATACAGTGTGTGTGAGTTTGTATTACACACTCAGTAGCTTCGTAAATATCAAGATATTAAAATTTTTCAAATAGTACCTTTCAACTCTCTGGTTAAAAACGTTCTTATTAAAAAAACAAAAGAGCAGCGACATGTACAGTGATTTTTTTAAATGGAACACCCTGTATTTTATTTCATAATTTGAAATTATGAAATATTATATATTATCAAATTCTGGATATGACACCACTTTTATTTTTTTTAAAAAATGATAAATAGCAATAAAAAAAATTATAGGTAGCAGGCCATGGATTGCACAATTATTGAAAACAAAGCAAGAAGAAAGTTATGCAAATAACTCATAACTTTGTTAATGATATTATTTTCATTTATTTCAATAAATATTTTGTTTCAAGTGTACAGATAGGATTTCAAATTATGAAATAAAATACAGGGTGTTTCATTTAAAAAATCACCGTACATGTCGCTGCTCTTTTGTTTTTTTAATGAGAGCGTTTTTAACCAAAGGGTTGAAAAGAGCACAAAAAATCTATTGAAGTACTTTTTGAAAAATTTTAACATCTTGACATTTACGAAGCTACTGAGTGTGTAATGCAAACTCACACACACTGTATACCTGTAACAGTTTAAGTACCTACTATTTTTTGGCTAAACAACAAATTATTATATAAATATTATAAATTACTGACACTACGGTGAATGCAACATGCATTATCGAAATGGAGCATTTTCACCGATAGTCTTTCTTTATCCTTTTTCAAAATTACCGATAACACTGCCCTAAGCATTATGCGCCACACACCCTTAATCCCCGACATAAATTACCCCCCCAAGTGATCTCGCCGTATATATTTTCATATTTTAATCATAAAACTTGGAGCAAACGCCATATATTATTGCGGATTTTGCGAAAATTTCTGTTCCTCCGTAAGCCCTGCCCGTTTGACAAATTAAGTAACTTTGCATAGAGGGCTTACGCGATATTGATTTTAAAACTTCTTAAGGGCCTCCAGAATTTTTCGACGCGGCCATTATCAATTACTAACTGTATACACTGAGGGAAAAATCTTGCCTAAAACAACTAATAAGTCGTAGTTGTGTGAAATTATTAATTGTTTATTTTTGCTTATTATATTTATTAGGTATAGATAGATAAATTGTTATTTCTCAAAATTACTTTATAAAGAGAATATACTAGAAATTGATATATTTAATTGTAAAAACAGTATCAATAGTTTATTTGAAGGAGATGCCGAAAACAAATACTTACTTACAACTACTTAGGGGCATCTCCAAAGGAGTCGCCACATTTTTCATCGAGACCGACCATCAGTCACTGACCGATTTCGCGGTTATTATGCGCTCATCAGAGTGCCATAGGTAGTGGACTCGATGAACGATGCAGCGACGTGATTGCCTAATGGGTATCGTGAATGTTAATAGTATCGTGAATGTGAGAAACACACCCAAGTGCCCTTTTTGGGTCTTTGCTATTACCTTTTTGACAATGGGGTGTTTTCCTATTTTTTTTTTTGAAAGTAGTTGGAAAAAGAAGAGATACGTATTTCTGGAATTTTAATATTGGGTTCATTTAAGTTCATAAATGATTTTTTTATTGTGCGCGATATCTATGTAACGTCACTAAGCGAAAATTCAAAATTTGCGCCATTTTTTAGTGATTTCTAGGATATTTTCATTTGTGTGGTTGGTGTCACTTCGTGACAATTTTACTTTTGTTTATGTTTGAATTGTTTGGTTAGGGTAAACCTCATGGTAAACATGAGACATTGTTTTTAGTTTATATTTTTACCTGTTGTTGTCTCTGCCTGTGACTGATTACAAGTAGTGTATTTATTAGTAATAGGAAAACATCGTAACTAATTTGTAAAGGTAATTTTTGAATATATTTAATCGACTTTGCAGTAATACTGTTAAGTTAAATACTAACCTTACATTTTTCATTCCTTTTATTTCTGAAAGGATCTATAGGATCTTTATCATAAAAGGATCTACGAGTATAACCGGTAAATTGTCGGACTTAGCCTCTACAAAATCTTGCTCCATGTTTAATAAAAGTTTACTTGACAAGAAAACAACAATACAGCACGTCAAGTTGTCAAGCCAAACACAAACAGGAAATTTCAAATGTCAATTATCGAAATGTCGTTTGTCGTCGTTACAAACTGAAACTAGCCACATATTATCAGTGTGGCCTATTTACAGATATATATTCCCTAGTTTAGTTTATTCAATAATATAGAATAAAATTTCAAAATTGAATTAAAAATTTTCTACCGATTCAATCTTAATAATTTTTATCCTAATAGATATAAAAAAATATATATTTTATAAAAATACAAGTTTTCACTTTCATTTCTATTGAAGGAAAATACCCCATTATGATTGTCAAATTGACAGACAGATAACGACCTGCAGAAAGCAGATGCCATTACAGCGACCTCTATTGTCTTTGAGGAAGACAATCCTATTTATTTATTTGATGGAGACAACTACTCCACGGCCAATGTGCCCCGACTGGCATTGCATTACTTCGGCATCTCCATAGGAGCCACATTTTTCATCGAGACCGACCACCAGGTACTAACCGGTCTGTACAATAATTAAAAATCTGTACAATATCAAACCTCATCTAAATTTCAATATTACGTATTTGGTAACTTTAAGTATCTACTTGCTACATTTTGGAAAACTAAAGTTTATTTTTCAACAGTAGCTAAATATAAATTAAGTGTACCAAATCCGTTTGAGAAAACTAAACATTTAATTCAGGTGATTAAATATTTTTCTCTTTGGCAATTACATTTTTTAGATAATATTAAATATTCAATATTGCCATTGAAATAAATGCTATGCTAATACCAATTAGATCTCTAATTCGCCAAATATAAATAAATAATTTAATTGTTGGTAAGGAATTTTATTTATCTCGATTTAATCCTTTTCTCAGTGTAGTCTGTCGATGTCGCGTTGTATATCTGAGCCTCGGGCCACCGCACCGTGACGGATGGCTTTTTTGTTTGTTGCCATGGGCTAGTGAATAATAAAAAAGCGGGTGTATAGCCGCTACGACGCTACACGGCTGTTTACATACGCCTCTCCACGAAAAGAAATAAGCATTGAATATTTAAATATGTTTGCGTTTTTGAGCTAATATGCGCTCGAAAGAATATTGATCAGGTAGTAGGATTGCACAACTTGATTTACCTATAGAAGGTTTACCTAATTGAGAAGTTATCTACTATATTTAGAGGACGACACAAGAGTGCGGAGATACCCTGGAGGAGCTGGCCAGAAGAGGTTACATTGGTATGGGTACCAGGTCATAGTGGAATCTCTGGGAGCGAAAGGGCCGATGAACTGGCTCGACTCGGATCTCAGGGACCCAGCCAAGGACCAGAACCGATTTTAGGCATTACACGAAGGCATGTCAACATGGCTCTTAATGATTGGGCTCATGAAACACTAAGTAAAAACTGGAGAAGGAGTGGAAGTTGTAGACAAGCTCGCAACTTTATAGTGGAGCTAAGCAAGACCAAGACAGCCTGGCTGTTAACTCGTAGCCGGAAGGCTCTAAACCAGTTGGTGGGAGTTTTAACGGGTCACTGCAGGCTTAGAAGACATCTATCATTGATGGGTGTTGAGGGAGACCCTATCTGCCCAAAGTGCGGGGAGGGCGACGAAACGCCTTCCAACTTCTTGGCAGAATGTGTGGCTTTCGGCAGACTAAGACACGACTAAGACTACTACTACCTACTATATTTGAAACAAAGTCAAGTTGAAGTACTCTCAGATGTAATACTCCGGTAGATCCCGTAGACTAGGACGCGATTCCAAAGATGGATTTTGTGTACCTAGATATACTATACATTCCAGTATCGAATATAATAGTAATGCAATTAATTTTCAATGTACAATCTACTTATAATTCATTTCTATATGTTATTGGGTGTGTCGGCAGTGACAGTAAGTGGTAGACTGTTCAGAATTTTGTAACCAAAGCTCAAGTTGTGAATCTCAAGTTTTTCTTGTGTTTTGGTAAATAAATATCTTTAGAAATTAAAATCCTACTGGGTCCTAATAATAAATTAATATTAAATGAAACTAAAACTGAAATGGTCTTTTTTTCAACCCGGGAGCTTAATAGAAGCTTGTTAGTGAGATTCAATTCCAGTACCATCAAACAGGCACGTGTGGTAAAGTTTTTGGGAGTGCACGTTGATGATCGTTTGTCCTGGTCTGATCACATTAATTTTGTGTTGGGGAAGATGGCCACTCATTGCTTTGTGATTTGGCAACTAAGATCTAGGGTGGGCATCGACCACCTCTTAATGTATTATTACAATTATATTCAATCTCTATTAAATTATGCAGTTATATGCTGGGGTAACTGTGTGAGAGTTAAAGAAGTCTTTGTTCAGCAGAAAAGAATAATTAGAACTATGCTCGCTAAACCTAGAATACACCCATGTAGGGAATTGTTTACACAATTGAACATTTTAACACTTCCCTCATTGTATATACTCAATTGTGTAAGTTATGTGAGGGCCAATCCAGAAAATTTCGAACTAAGTAGGGGCAGCTATAATAATTGTTCTTATGGTCTACGGCTGAATTATAACTTTAGGATTCCACGGCACAGATTATCCATCGTCGCGAACAGCCAAATGGTATTTCCCATTAAAGTATACAATAAGCTGCCAATCCAAATTAAGAAAATTGTAAGTAAAAATAGTTTTAGAGCTGCCGTTAAGAAAAAGTTGCTGGCTAATAGTTTTTACTCTGTGTCCAAGTATATGTCTAATGTAAACTTGTGATGTCGTGCCTTAAGTGTGTTATTTTTGTGTTTATGTTTTATTGACTGACTTGCTATATATTTAGAAGTCTTTGTGTTATGTACTACTTTTTTTTGACATTATCTTATACTTACAGTTGTGAGTCTAATGGAAATAAAGATTATTTATTTATTTATTTATTTTAATTTAGATAGGTCGATTTAGTAGAACCATTTTGATTCTTTAGCAAGAATGTTAGTTTAGTCATAAAACTCTTGAAATTGT
The DNA here is from genome assembly GCA_963924545.1 of Pogonocherus hispidulus. Taxonomy (NCBI): domain Eukaryota; kingdom Metazoa; phylum Arthropoda; class Insecta; order Coleoptera; family Cerambycidae; genus Pogonocherus; species Pogonocherus hispidulus. The sequence continues at coordinate 51,043,591 of OZ004697.1, forward strand.
TCTGGTTTAACAAATTCATGGTAACGTTTTAAGAATATCCAGGGACACAAACCAGGCTCGTAAACCCCTGGGGACGAAACAGTGTTTAATAGACAAAAGCGCCAAATATGCATGGCAATAATAACTGTCAAGTGGTACTTAGAAGGTTCTTAGAAATAGATACATGTTTATAAATATTCAAAAGGCAAGACCGTGCAACAGCCTGGTTTTTCGGGGAATTTTCCGGGGACGAGATCAGTTGTAAAGTAAGGGCGTAACTCCCTCCATTTTGGGTCGAGGATAAAAAGAGTTTTAGGTTAGTAGTAAATAAGTACAATTTTTCTTGGTAAAAGTTCAGGAAACGTGACAGAAATATGTCATGGTTCGCGGTACTAGACAGAGGGGGAGGAATGTGCTTTAACTGCCAATGAAATTTAAGAACGAAATTTAAAAATATAAATATAGGAGATGTAAGGAAAGTTCTGCTCTTAAGATACATGCTCTTAGGGATCTTAATTTTGCGAAAAAAATTATCTTTTCAGATGAAGCACATTTTTTGTTAAGTAGATATGTTAACCAGTAAAATTGATGTTTTTGGTGTGAAAATAATCCACAACAGATTTACGAGAAGCCTTTGTATCCGTTAAAGGTATTTTTTTTCTCCATAATGAGGTAGGATTTGCAGTTACAGTGAATGGTGAACGATACTGATACATGTTAAGAAATTTTTTGTGGCCAAATTTAGATGCACTTGATTTGAAGGATATGTGGTTCCAGCAAGACGGTGCCACATGTCACACTGCTCATAAAACTATCGATGTATTGCAAGAAAAGTTTGACGAAAGGATAATTTCAAGGAATGCAACTGTTCACTGGTCTCCAAGAAGCTGTGATGTAACTCCTTTAGATTACTTCTTTTCCATGATTTCATGAACAGTTCTATATCCATATATTTGAATATTCCGGCAGATACTACCATAGAGAATCATCCTTATAGACGCATGCAGTGACCAGTTTGATGATGTACTCAAAGCATTTCATAAAATAAATTTTCAATCACGCACGTACATGTGAATGTTCCATTTGCATGTTAAAAGCCTCCAAATTCTATTATCGCAAGCCAGTGCTGAAAAAAAAAACCGCTCCGTCGGCTATCATAAAAAATGGAGGGCGAGAAAATCGCGGCGGGCGGCGCCGTATCGATTCCAAAACCCAGTTAATCATATTATTTTAAGTGCAGCGCCGGTGTCCTTTTGCCTCCCATTTTTTTCCCTCCTCCCAGTCCTCACATCCTTTTCACGTCATAATTAACTCCATTAGGGACCCGTGAAAATTTCTTTTGAATCCGATAAAGTCTTCCCTTTGATGGGAATCACTGAGCATAATTCTAATTTATTGTAATTCGATTGACGGCGAGTCGCCTCGCAATTTGGATTAAGAGGCCTCGTAATTAAGCGTGGGTGTCGAGTTCGAGTCGAAAGTGGTGAAAAAATCTGCCCTCTTTTGTCTCACCTTGGCTGATTGGACCCAGAATCAGATTTGTTAACGTTACGTAAAATTTAGAGCTATAAATGTTTTAAAATAAAAGTAACTGATGGAGATCGTTTTTTTAATTCATTTTATTTACACTGCCAGAGTGGTAAAGTGTATGGATTTACCTTACTGCATATAGAAAAATCCACCTGAGCCACTGTATATTTTATAAATGTCAGTTTAGTACAGAGAGTTCCAGAATGATTGTCCGGTACGGGAACGCAGCCTATCCTGAATATCATCAAAATTTATTTCCATTTGCTAAAATCACTTTCCTTTTAACTGTCAATTTGAGAATTTTCATATTTGACAGCATTTGGCGTTTGACTCAATGGCGTTTAGCATTTTTCGTGTTTAAATTGTTTTATTCACAAATATATATGTAATAAGGTTATTACTGACTTTTTAGAAGTTTGAGAATTAGTCATTACTAACTGTTGCTACTGTCCAGGTCGGGAAGTGATCACTTTCCACCCAAGGGTGGAAAGTAAAACATCTGAAAGATACGTGATGTTTGTATTTTGAGTGACGTTAATTTTGACAAGGCGTCAGTCATCAGAAAAACCCTTATATTTTATATTTATTTATACAGAATCAGTTTACAATAACCATAATTTTGGATTTTAGTTTTTTAGCAAATACTAAAAAAAATAATCAACTGCTGTCAGTGTGACAGTCAACTATTTATGCCCCCTTTATTAAATAATAATGTCAGCGTCATAGAAACGGATTTTCACTGTCTTCGAAATTGAAAAGTAGTATGAAAAAATATGAATGAATAAATGGAGATATTCCCGTTTTCTCGTTTTTTTAGAGATGGTTGTGTATAAAATCGTATACGAGGTAAGCTATAGCTTACCTCGGTGCTACGCACCTCGGTTATCTAAACAGCGCTAGACAGTAATGAAACATTTTCCGCCTCAGTATGTAATATACTATTACCAAAGCTTATGTAGTAAGCTTTGCTATTACTGAAGTATCATTTGGCTTTAAGAGAGTATTTTTCAATACTATACAGTTTCAGAGAGTTCTAAATCAGGTTGGTAATTTTGTATTTATTAATATATAATTAATGTTGAAATTAATATAAGAACCATAAATTAATGTTTTTTAACGCTCCACAATTCACAGCTTGAATAGGTTATACTGGTGGTACATAGGAATAGAATAATACAAAATAATAACTTAACTTTTGTTTTCTTGACCGTTAGAGATTTAATACAGATTGTTTTTCGTGGGTATATCGGTCACTTAATTAAATATAAAAAAGGTTAAATTTTTTTATAATATAACAACTATTAAAACACGCTATTGAAAATAACCATGACTTCAATTTTAATAATGTACAGATTTTAGAAAAAGAAACAAATTATAACAAAAGAACAATTCACGAGATGATCCAAATAAAAAAACATACTAATGCAATAAATAACCGCACTGATAGATACAGATAATTTAAGTGAAACTTATTTCAATATAATATAATTCATTATTAAATATAATACCTACTAATTAATATAAATAAAATACATACAAATAATAATAGATCATTTATGGGGAAAAACAAAAAAAAAAAATTTACATCTCACACAAAAAATACTAAATTAAGTAAATTTAGTTTGTAATTTAAACAAGTCGGAACAAATATTATTTTTAAGTTTCAATTATACCTCTACCTAATGCATGTATATGAATATTATCAGCAAATCTGTCAGCTTGGAAACAAAACTGAACCCAAACCACTTTAAAACTCAGTCGCGTCAAAGCCCTCAAACAACATGTATGCAGCAAAATAACGCAATAATCGTTTCAAACAATTTAAAATTATTATAATTTAGTTAGTTACAATACATGACACATCCTATAAATGTAAGTATAATATATTACGAAAATATTAAACAAATAATTAATTGTAAAATGTAATCTTCTGCAGAATCTCTGAAGATGGCCTAATAAAGCCGAAACGTCAGAAATATATATATATATATGTATAAAAAATATAACCTTTTTTATATGTAATTAAGTGACCGATATACCCACGAAAAACAATCTGTGCAAAATAATAACTATATTATTTTTAATAAATTGTCTTTATTTTATTTTTAACATAACCTATATTTACTGACGTACCATGGCATGGAACAAATCAAATCAAACCAGTAAATTCCCTTGCCTGAGCTCATCATTCTAGTACAGATACTACAAATAGAAAGGCGGCACATAAAAAATCATTATGAAGCGGCACAGACAATCAGTCTGGAACTCTCCGTATAAGGGAATATAACTCTTGAATAGGGAATATACCTGTTTGTATATAAAACAACTTCTTCATGGACTATGTATTCAGACAGGCGTTGCATTACTGCGGCATCTCCATGAAGGTCGCCACATCTCTCATCGAGAGCAACCACAGACGCTGACCAGTTTCGCACTCATTCTGTGCTCGACAGAGTGGAATAGGAAGTGGACTCGATGAACGATGCTGCGACATGATTGCCTAAAAGGCATCTGTATGTTAGAAGTGGTGAGAAACACAGTAATACCCTCTTTTGGAGGGCACTACTGTGCCCTCCAGAGGGTGCATGAAATTACTTAGAGAAGATACCATACGTCAACATGCTCATTGACCGGTATTAGTACCGCTTGGTGGTTGCCATGGTATCTAAAATGGTTATCACAGGTGTAGCGTTGTGCCGGAATTCATTGCTTTATAAATCGGAAGTTTATAAACTTGTAAAAGACCATAAAAAACGAAAAATAATATACCATTTAGATTCTTTTGGAGCAACATGACTATAAAGTTTTGCGGTTACCACCCCACCATCCCGAACTGAACCCTATTGAAAATATGGGCGACTGTAAGGTTCTTTAATATGAGAATTAGTGTGCCACGCCACTGGTCTTGTAGACAATTATAGACCCATCTGTACCCTTATGCGCAAAGATATGACGTATATGGTATATATCTTCTCTAAGTAATTTCACTGTACTATCTGTCTCACAATTACTGTCTAATTAACAAATAGATAGCGCCCGATTTTTTGAAGGTACCATTAAAGACAATAGAGGTCACTACTGTAATGAAAAAGCGGGTCGTTATCTGTTTGTCAATTAGACAATGATTGTCAGATGGATAGTAGTACAGACCGAAAGAGGGCACTACTGTGTTTCTCACCACAGCTAACATAAGGGAATATATCCGTTCTATATCTGGAATTAAAATAAAAACCAAGAGCAAGCTCAAGACCTCCAGATGTTAGCACTTCAAGTTGATGTTCGAATTCTCAACTAAAATCTTAACCCAAAGTTCTTAACTCCAGTATTTTAGGTTTTTTATCTAATCTAATCTATTTTTAAAGATTCAATTCAGACCATGCATGCATTAGTTTCTAAAAAGAAAAAGAAATGGCACGGCTAACTAGACACAGATCATAGTTTGTTTGGAAAACAATATTTGAGAAGGAGAACTCATTTACGCATGTAGCAAAATGATCAACATCGTCAGCGTATTGTTTTATGTTTAATATTACGAACAATATTTTAGCATTCATATTAAACTTGTATATAACATTAGGTTTATATTCTTCTTTATATAGGATTTAAGCCAAAAAGTTACCTAGGATTATAGGTAACTAGGAAAATTAAAAACTTTTTTGAACCATAATATTTGATAATTTCATTAATAATTTATCTCTTAATTAACTTTTTGGTTTAATACTATAAAAAACAATGTTTGTTTCCTTTAATATGACTAAATTTTACGCAATAGTGATGATGTGTTACACATATGATATTGTGGGACACATATTAGAAAGAAAACTAAATAAAATGAAGGAACCTAATGCAAGCTTTAAAATTAATATTAAATATGAATGTATAATGTTTGTAGTGGCGAGATACAGTGAAATACACTGCAGTGCCCTCTTTGGGTCTTTGCTACTACCTGTCTGACAATTATTGTCTAATTGACAATAATTGCCCAAAGAGGGCACTGCAGTGTATTTCACTGTATCTCGCCACTACAAACATTCACATATGCCTCTTAGGCAATCAATGTCGCCAGATCATTCATCGATTCCGATACCTATGGCAATCTGATGAGATCATAACAAGATCGAAACCGGTCATTGTCGGGTATTTGGTCTTGATGAAGGATGTGGCGACATCCATGGAGATGTTGATGTAATGCAACGCCAGTCGGGGCATATTTCCCGTGGAGTAGTTGTTTTCGGCATCTCCTTCCAATAATGAATGTATAATGTTCCAACGATTGCCGTTTTTTCGGTATAATTAAAAACAGAGAATTTAAATTCATAATTTGCTTTAAAAAAGTTTAATTAGAATCTTGTTGACATAAATTTGTCCGCAGGTAGCTTCAATTAAATAAATTTGGCTGAATCCTAAATTGTATTTCTATTTTTAGGGTATGAAAAAACAAGCGCTGAGCGCTCCAATTGCCTAATTTATTTAATATCGAGCCTTCTTTTTAAACATCCAAACGGCGCAAATAGAAGTATGAAACCATAAAACTCTTGAAATAACTTTTGGTGTGGTATACCCTTTTGAAATATGAAGTGAAGTATTTAACTATGCATTAAAATGTGTTATTTTTTTAAGTATACCTTTATAGTGTTTAGAAATATTTGATATTTTAAGAGTTATACATTGCCATTTTCAAGATACGCCATATACGTTTTGTTTCATCCACCTTCAACACCCTGTATCTTAGAAACTAAGACTTGCGGGTATACGTTTATTGGAAGCTATTTTCTCAAAACATGTCAAAGAATAAACCCATGAATTTTCTACACCTACTTAGAAAACACCCTGTATATATTGAGCTAATACAGGAGACCTAATAGGTCGAAACAGGCTGTCTGTCGTTATACAGTGTGGCTCATTAAGAACTAGGACACCCTTTTAAAAAATTTTTGGTAAGTGCGATTCCAATCATTTTTTTTATATATATTAGCCTCCTAAATCTACTTGTTGAACCTATTACGATGGTCTAGCTGCTAATCCTCAGCCTACTACGATTTTTTTTTCAATGAATTTTTTCGAAAATGACTTTAGGGATTTTTTTATTAAAAATTTGACATCGTGGAATTCTTCAGCATCACTTAAAACCCCTGTGGCCCAAATTTTTATATATATAAATAATAATTTTTTTATAGAGCCTTAAATGTTTCAAGTTAAAAGATATAGCAAGCATTGGAAACTTTAATAATTATTGTTAATCTAGAATACTGTTCCTTTACTTACTTCATAAATGAATAATAACGTTAAAACAATATTTCACAGTAGTCGCCTATATCCCTAAATCCCTAAATCCCTAAAGTAATTTAAAAAAAAAATTATTAAAGAAAATCGTAGTAGGCTGAGGATTAGCAGCTGGACCATTGTAATAGGTTCAACAAGTACATCTAGGAAGCTAATATATACAAAAAAATTCATTGGCATCGCGTTTACCAAAATTTTTTAGAAAGGTGTCCTGTTTCTTAATGGACCACACTGTATATGCCTTTTTTGGAACAGTGTAGGATTTTTATGCTATTTAATTCAGGAAACTTATGATTATTTTCTATACACTGGCTTGCAAAAGAGGAATGGTTGTGATATACGTTATATTACAAGAAATGATTCCTCTTTTCCAAGCTTCTGTAAGAAAACAATCATAACTTTCCTGAATTAAATAGCATACAGATCCTACACTGTTCCAAAAATGGCCGTAAATTAGATATATTAGAATCCCTACAAATTTATAAATATCAGAATGATAATAATTTCAATTTGTTAAACGATCAGATAGATCTTATATACCCACCCTTATTTGTATCTGGGAAACCCTGTACCAACACTATAAATTACTTTATTTTATCGTATTCATAGCTAAGTTCCCAAAATTGTAAAACATGCAGTTATTTACTGTCTCTTTTTTTTTTATCTGGTAGTAGATATATATATTGAGATAATTTGCCGTTTGTAATTTACTCCTCATTGAATCGATGTTTGAAAATGACTTTGTAAGTCGAAACTGCAGTCACAAATTTTGTAAAAATGTACAGTAAAAACCAGAATTAACCAAAGTGGAATTACCTCGCCGATCTGGTAAAATGCGGTAATGCATGGGCGTGCGTATTCTGTTTTACCATTGGGCACATTTCAGTTAATAAATACTCGTATACTATTCTATAGAAGACTTCTAGTATATGCACTTCCACTTTTTTAACTAACACAGATAAGTATAAACACTGTCACAAAGAATAAATACAGTATTAATTTTATCACAAATTTTTACCGTTAAGAGACGCGCGCGAAATAACCCAACATCACGCCACTGTTTCCCTACTACATCGAGCGCAGTCGCATGTTGGTTCCTGATTCGACCAATCAACGTCGTTGAAGCTCAGAGAAGAGAGAGCGTAAATGCAAGAATATGTATGTTAAATAAAGATGAACAGCTTGTCAACTTTACGACTATCGCAACTTTCGCAGTTGCCACATATTCTGAAATTCCTTGATATTATTAAGTAAAAGACAAATTAAACATTGTCTTTGCTTTAATAAAGTACAATAGGGATAAGGGACGTTAAAGACAAGTAAAAAAATGGGTAAATAAGGTAATTAATACGTTTCCTGTTTTAAATAAGAATACTTTAGAAATAAATGTGACAACACAGATCTACTCTTTTTCCGGTCATTCCCATTTGCTTAATTCTGGTCTTTACTTTAGTGGTAAAATAGATAGAAACGTAAAAGACAATAGAGGTCGATGTTATAATGGCGCCCGAGGAAAACCAGGTCGTTATCTGTCTGTCAATTTGACAATAATTGTTAGACAGATAGTACCAAAGACCCAAATAGTGCAACAAATTAATTAATAATTAATTTGTTGCCCTCTTTGTAACAAGATAATTAATTTTGTATTGCATTCTTCTACACCAGGTATCATATTAAAAAAATATTTTTTATTGAATATCGTCCTCCGCCCCTGATTCTACGAGAGGCGAACTTTTACATTTTTCCTTTTTTACTAAAATCGGCGAAGACGCTTCTGAGATGCAGTCTTAAAAATGACGAAAAAATTAGCTATTGACACACATCTCATCGATATAGAAGTTCAATATATTTTATTTTTGTATGGTATCTACAGTTTAAAACCTATTACTCAATTCATCTATCTTTCCAGGTTATGGGAATATCTTCCCCCGCACCCCCCAGGGTAAAATCACCACCATAGTGTATGCCATAATAGGCATGCCCCTGTTCCTGCTCTACCTGTCCAATATAGGCGACATCATGGCCAGGTCCTTCAAGTGGATCTACGCCAATTGCTGCCTCTGTCGGTGGTGTCCGGGTGTAGCGAAGCGGAGGGCAGAGAGGAGGATGAGGCGGGAGCAGAGGCTGAGTTTGGAGTTCGGGAGCGAGGAAGATAGCGAGCAATCGTCTAGTCAGACCTGGGAGGTAGGTTTAAGATTGATAGTAAACAAGAATTTTAATTTGTAATAAACTTATATAAAGTACAGTTCATACAGTGTTATTCAGAACTTATCCATAATAAAATTTGGGGATGTTCAACATACATGTATAAATGTGGTAGTTTTTTTTGGCGGGTTCTGAAAACTATTTAAAAATTTTTCATTGCACGCCGCTGGATACTAGTTTACTGTAATGGAGTGACCTTGGGACTGACAATGCAAAATGGCTAGCACGAAAAAAACTTCGGAAGTTCTGAGAGTATACCGACACCCGGCGCAAAAAAGATTTGCAGCGTTTTTACTTTAAAATAATCAGAAAGATAGATAGATGTGACCAAAGTGACGTGTCTTTAAAATGAATAAAATTTTGTTACACCAATTTTGAAGAATTGCGCTACTTGATTACTAGGTATTAGAAACATGAAATTTATAAAAAATTTGCACATACCTTGTTACAAAAGCTGTTCGAAATTTTGTCCTTCGACTTCTACATACTTTTGGGCATGCCTTATCCAATTTTGCCGCACTAAAGCGAATGTTCCTCCTGGTTGTTGATCTTGTAAACGCAAATAATTAAGTAAATAGGGGATTTTCAGCATTTTGCTGCAACAACCACTCACAAAACCTAACTCGTAATTGGTAATCCGCTGATAACAGTGCATCAACACGCTGGATATGATACGGATAAAACAGCTTCGTGTAGTAAGCGCCACACCGTTGATTGGGATAGCACTTGTTCTTCAGCTGCTAAAATACGTTGTGGTCATCCCGGGCCTCCATCTAGTCCATTCCAACTTCACTATAAATAAGAATCATGTCCATTAACTCAGCATTACTGTACACATGAGCCATTTTGAAAATTTTATAGTTTAACACTTCTACGATACATAAAACACCGGCACTGAGAGAGGACACAGATAGACTGATGACATGACTAATAGACAATAGAGATATTATCCCCACTCCAACTCTATTCGCTCGGTCTTAACCAGGCGTTCCAGGTACCTACAAAAACTTGTTTACTTTTTTTTTTACCACATTCTTAGGAATGTTATATATCAGATGTCGTTGAATTACAGTTGCCCATCTACGTAGTCCTTTATAATGGTATAACTTTAAACATTGTTTACGGGAAATCCTAATTACTTTTATTACAATTTTTTTGGTGATATCGATTTCTTATTTAAGGATGCACATATCCTCAAAGTTTTAGAGATAAGTTCTGAATAACCCGGTCTATTACCTATTATAATATTATATAGATGAAAATATGTCAATAATTATGTTTCGAAAAACATCTGTTATTGATTCTGATAATTTATTGTATGCCAGAAACAAGGACCAACAACAATATATAAAATTAAAAGGGTACCAACGAGGCAAATCAATATAAATGTTTTAAAATACAGATTTTTAATACAGATTTTTGCGAATATGCAAGTTAAAAGTTTGAATCTGTGTATATGTTACCTATGCAATATTACCGAAATAAAAAGAGAAATTGGGAGAAAGATTAGGGTATATCATACATCATGTTTTAATTATATCTGTGTTAGAAATTGTAATTGTTCACTTCTCGTCAAAATAAACTTGTCGCGACTGGCGCATTCGCCATAATATCGAATTTCTATTTCGCAATTCCATATAACAGGGGAGGCCAACCTGCGGTTCTTGAAGGATTATTTGTGGTTCTCGATAAATGTACCCGAGTTCCCTTTTCATTTTTGTGCTATTATATTTTAAAAAATTATTATCGTTCCGTATGTGAATCAAAATGTCTTTGAAATTACTGGCGACAAATATGAAAGACTAAGGCCAGGCGCGCATGGACGATTTTTCGATCGACCGATTGATCAATCGGGTAGTTAGACCTGTACTTTATATATGGAGAGCGCACATGACCTATCGCAAAATCGCCCGATTTGAAAATCTGTGTCTGGACACAGATTTCTGACCCGATCGCGGTCGCCCGATTGCATTAGCCCAATGTATTTCAATCTGCGTGCGCGAACGCATATGTTTTCAGTCGACCGATTCACGATATACTAGGTGCATGTCTGTTGTTTCTTCACTTGGAATAGAGTTACGAACTACGTCTTGATATGTTATGAGAGGTGAGATAATAATTATAAGTAGTTTATCAAAACTATCTTTGCTCATTCGCGTATAATTGAAAAATTTTTCAGGATGTAATCTCAAATCTTCATATATTTTATAAAACTGTCCTTTCACTAGACGAGCACTTATGAGAGGATGTACCCAATATCGCCTTTTTCGTTTCTTTTCGCGAAATCTAATAATAAGGGTAGAAATACAGGCAGCCTTTATCATTTTACAACTGAGCAGAAAATACGAAATCCATTTTGATCGGCCGACTGCCAATCGTTCGTCCGCGCTAGGACTAATCGGCCGACTGCAAAATCGCCTCATGCGCGCGTATACCTGTGATCTGGCGATTCCACAATCGTCCATGCGCGCCTGGCCTAAGTGCAACGTTGTAACAAATTTCATTTCCGTCCAAGTTAAGAATGATATGACTCGAAAACTGCGCGAACGAACATAAACAGTTTCGTAATCGTCCGTAATCGACCGACTCCAAACCGATTTTGAATTTGTAAACTTTCATTGCAACGGACAGATTGTACTCTGGAGGAAACAATTTGTAGCACTTTTGCTACGGATATAATTTGTAATCTGGAATTTTTGGTAAGTTAACTAAATTTGTTTCATAGTATGGCTCGGCATAGTATAAATATTAGTAAAAATGGCTCGGACTATCAAGGAGCTTGGCCACCCCTGCCATAGAGGATAAATTAGATATTTTCATTGTAATCGACCTACATATATTCAAAATGTAGTTTTCCAATACTTACAATTTGACAATACGTCAAAAATGTGTAATTTTTTATGACTTTTAAATGTCAAAAGTAGGCTATTTTTGAAGAGACTGGAAAAAAGTACAGACCTACGTTGTTTAAATACAGGTAATACACAATATCCATGATTCTCATTTCAAGCGTTTTTTAGTTTATTAAACACATTATAGTCATATTCCATCCATAGTAATTTTTTACAAGATTTATATTAATAGTACAATTGATGTTATTCTGTATGTTAATTCCAACCGATTATTTTGGTAATACTAAATCAAATGGCTTTTCTTGTATAATGTTACAAGTATTATTGTTCCCGACTTCGACATTTCCACTTTTCTTGACACCACCACTAAAAATACCGTTTCCAATTTTGACTTTTTCTTCCACGGACTGCTCCACATAGCCTTCTGCAACGGTCGACGATCGCCACCCACCATGATGTTTAAGTCTCAAAATATCAGCCCTGAGCCAACTAAATGCGACGCAGAGGACCTTCTAAAGCTATGGCCAGTATATTTTGCAGTATTAGGTAATTCAAGAAATGATGCAATTAGACTCGGAATTTTTGCAAAAGTATTTATTCTGACTACTGACTACTGTTATTCTGAACTGTACAGGGTGTCCAAAATAAGATCCTCTATCCCCTTATCTCAGAAAGTATAAAAGGCAGAAAAAAATGTTAAATACGAAAGTTTTTTGTTTTTACCTGAATTTTTCATTTTTATAACTTTCTTGAACACAGGTTGTTCAGTTTCTCTGATCCAGGCATCAACTTTCTTTTTTTAAATGGGACACCCTATATTCAATTACGTTTTTGAATTCTCCTATAAATTCTAGGTCGACATTGTTAAGAGTACCCTATACCTATCATTTACCGTTATGAAGATATTAGCATTTAAAGAAAAAAATCTGAAAAAAACATCTGCTCAAAAAACCTCGGCAAAATAAATAAGACATCCAAAAAAAAAGCTAAATAGGGTTTATTTCGTAGACAATTAGACTCAGAAATTACTTCTATGGATCGATATTACCTGATTAATATACAGGGTGTTTTTGACAGATGGCACAAACATGTATATGTTAAAACTTCAGAAAATCGAAAATCTCTTATGGAACACCCTGTGTATTATTATATTTTTGGATTCTCTATTAAATTTTAACCATACTCTATATAACTTTCCCTATTCTTATTTTGCTTAGTTTTCAAGATATTGACAAAAATGTGGAAAAAATGTCAGCTATTAATCATTATCGACTATTATTAAAAATATATCTACTATTATTTGGTATATTATAGTAAGTGTGCCTTAATACTGATTAAGAATATATTATTCTATTAAAATGTAATATTTTTTTAAAATTATTTCATTAATTAACTAATATAAACAAATCTGTTTGTAACTTGAACCACAAATAACCAACAATAATCAACAAATAGCAATAAAAATAATAAATTAAATCAAGTGTCCTATATGTCCTCAATTTTCAGCTATGCATGTTGTGTATATAACTGCTAGTTTCCTTACAGCGCAATCACTTTGATTGAGCGCTTCAATATCCATCCTGATTTTAATCTTTAAATCATCAACATTATTACTCTGAATTTGATAAACTCAGGCTTTCAATGCACCCCATAAAAAGTTATCAAGTGGAGTTAAATCTGGGATCCTCGGCGGCCATGGGATATTCCCGTTTGGCCCTATCCATTCCACGAAATAGTTCTTAATAAAATTCTTTACAACTCCATGCCACAATACTTTACAGTATTGTGGCATGGAACTCCATCCATCTGATAGATGATCTGATTGGCATCTTGTTCGGCGTCCAATAAAAGTAAAATGCAAGTTTGTAATTAATGCCATTTCCTGATATTTTACCTAAGGTACCTGGGACTATTTAAATATTGGCCAAGAAAGACAGGGCCTAAAATGTGTCTCTTATAAATAGCTAACCAAACATTTTCGTCAATATCTTGAAAAGTAAGCAAAATAAGAATAGGGAAAGTTACATAGAGTATGGTTAAAATTTAATAGAGAATCCAAAAATATAATAATACACAGGGTGTTCCATAAGAGATTTTCGATTTTCTGGAGTTTTAACATATACATGTTTGAGCCATCTGTCAAAAACACCCTGTCTATTAATCAGGTAATATCGATTCATAGAAGTAATTTCTGAGTCTAATTGTCTACGAAATAAACCCTGTTTACCTTTTTTTTGGATGTCTTATTTGTTTTGCCGAGATTTTTTCAGCAGATGTTTTTTAAAGATTTTTTTCTTTAAATGCTAATATCTTCGTAACGGTAAATTATAGGTATAGGGTACTCTTAACAATGCCGACCTAGAATTTTAAGGAGAGTTCAAAAACGTAATTGAATATAGGGTGTCCCATTTAAAAAAAAGAAAGTTGATGCCTGAATCAGAGAAACTGAACAGCCTGTATTCAAGAAAGTTATAAAAATGAAAAATTCAGGTAAAAACAAAAAACTTTCGTATTTCACTTTTTTCTCTACCATTTATACTTTCTGAGATAAGGGGATAGAGGATCTTATTTTGGACACTCTGTACATTTTCCATTTCTATACTGAAGAAAAAATCTAGGGTTTTTTGCTACCCTAGGACGGAGTGACATGTACTTACGGCAAATTTCAGCTGGATAAAATTTGTGTTCATTGTTATTTGGAACTACAAAAAATGTTCTTTGTATTTTCGTTTTTGAATCAGGAATTTTAACAATTATATAAGAATCCTTGTCCTCAATATCGTGTATTGTCATTTTAGAAAGTTCGTCCCGACGACAGGCGCCTGACAATCTCATAATCATAACTACTTTTATCAATAAAATTTTTTCATCCGCAGCATCAAGCAAAAATTTAGTTACTTCTTCTCTCGTCAAAACGTTTGCCTTTTTCGGCTTATAGCAGGCAGTTTTTCTTTTAAGAAATGCCTTCACTTTGGGATAATCACCTATATGTATGTTCTTGTTAACAGCTAAAGTTGTTTTTAACATAGAAAACTTCAACCACAGGGTTGACGATTTCATAGTTTTCGATTTTTCTCCCAAATACGCAAGAATGTCGGGTTCTGATAACCTTAGAAATTTTTTTCTGACAACGCTAACTATCAATTGCATCATATTATTTTTCGTATAGTAGTCTGGACTTTACTGGTAGAAGTTCTAAGCTAACTGCTTCCGCTGACTCCATCACATCGGCAGGTATATCAGATGTATCACTAAAATCACTTTCTTCATCCGCAATTGAAGCGATATTTTATAAATTTACGTGAATTATCCGATTACGGTTTTACAGTAATGGCGACTTCAATAATTGCAATTGTTACTATACACCCTGACAACCTAATATTTGTTACAATTTTTCCTGGTAGGTATGTATTGGCGATTCAAATTACCGCTGCAAATTGTAAACAAATATGGAGGAAGACGAGTAAATATTTTGCATTTCGTATCACATCATCTAGCAATTTAGCATTGAACTGCCATAAATATAGTGACTTCATGTGCTAGTTAGGATGAAATAAAGGATAAAAAGAGTGGTAAAAGCAGTCAAACGTCCCATAAGTGCTTCATTGCTAATTATGTGAATGTTTTGGGTTGAAACAGTTACCTTAGTTTTTGTTTACTTATATTTTTGGCTAAAATAAGTGTGATAAACTGTATGGTGATACCATATTAGTGCTTGTTTTTTGTTAAATAATGTTTAAATTAAAATACATTCTGTTTTTATAAGACTAATAATCGAAAAGTATAGACAAACTGCAACAAAGTGGTTATGTTGTGTAAATAAACGTGTTCCCTGTTATTAAATTGTTACATTCCTTTTGGAGAAATGAGTGAGAAACTGAAAATGAGTGAGTTTCTTATCCTACGGCCAAACTTTTACCTATCTTCAATCTTAAACACTTCTATTGACACATTTTGTGGAATGACACCCATATACACGGCGGTTTGTGTTGTGCTGATTTCTTTTGAATGTCATTGTAAAATGTAAAAATAAAGATGTACAAGTACTAACCACGCCGTTTTTAACTTTGTAATAATAAAAAATCACAAATCACGGGGCGTGCTGGCTGGCTTCCTTATCATTTTACGGAATATAGTATATATTTACTATATTATATTATGGAATTGCTTTTGTTATTTTTTAAAATATGGCTGATGTGTTAGTTTTTGGAGTTACCTACACATATGCTTAAATACGATCAAAACAAGAATCCAAGCAAGAAGCTAAGGCATCATTCAGCACTTTGCTGCATAACAAATTAAAAAACCTATACCTAATGTTTGGTAAGTGTGAAGCCAACATGCAACGTTTGCACACAAAAATTAAAATCAGTTGCGTAACCAAGGTAATTTTTAAAGGTATCCTTTATACTAATCTAAGAGAAAATCACCATTATCAGGCTTTTAAAGAGTTATTTTGAAAACAGTAAGTCAAATAACTTGAAACAAAAAGTTGAATTAAAAACTAACACCATGTACATCTTTCTTATTTTAAATTATATTTCACTTTTAAATGTAATTGAACCCTGTATACAGAGTTTGGGTATCTTTGAAAAACTGAAAAATACTTTTTTACACTACTGTATATATAAGTTTTTGTAATGTAGTAGGTGTACCACCTTTACTTAATTTAGAATTTTAAGTGTTCAAGTTTCAATTCATATTCCCTACATTAAAACTCCGATACTAATTTAATTTCTAATCTCACAAGCTTTTGCTGTTGCAATGTATAGTACTGATTTTCTTAAAATTCCTTTTTTGATGATTCATAGTTTGTTTCTTTCGGGATTACACCACCTGTAAAATAACAAAAGGCAGAAAACCAGAAGTATACAAATTAATTATTCAAAGTGTAGTAACAAGGCAAACTTCTAAAGTTTGCCCCAAATTTTTTGGGGATAAAATAAATAAAACATCAAAAAACACATCCTTTTTTGATGTTTTATTATCATACCCAACCCTTCCAAAAACAGTACGCCTTTGGCGTCGGAAGCAAGTTCTCCCAAAACTTTTGCAACGTTGCACGGAGTCGGAATTTTGCCGTTCTTTCTCTCGGTATTCTTTGTCATACACATTGCCAATGATTGATACAAAACAAAAGGTTTTGTATCAATTTTTCAACGTTTGCTTTCAAAACGTTAATAATAAAGAGTATTTTCATTTTTATATTAAAAAACCAAAGTATTGGAAAAAATCATGTATGTAACTCGAACATAAAGCCTCTTTTTTGCACTTGCGAGGTTTCTACCTCGTAGAAAAAAGAATCGCTTTATATTCTTGTTGTATAAATAACTATTTCTTAATTCTGTCGGTGTCAAAAAAGATTTGGTTATTTTATTATCACTGAAAAGGATTTGAATTTTATTACAAAAGTTTTATTGTTTCCGTTCTCGATATTTCAATTAATAAAAAATAAATTTCTGTTCGATCCATTCATTATCTGAATAAAATATTGACAAATTTCACAACTTCTGTATAATTAACTTTTAAGGCAATGGGCCGTGTGTAACTTCCGTCATTATAAGTTTTATATAGGGGACACGCTTTCTGAATGAAGTGGTATCAAATTCATTAACAGCAATTAGTATCTCTGTTTGCGATAAAAAATGAGACATGATAAATGAACCGGATAATTTTTCATCTGTGCTTGCTGGCACTTGTTGGCAACAGAATTTAGACTTGCACTTTAATATGGCCGCAAAGCTGATGGAGACATAACACATGAAATATATATGGCTTTTTAAAGGCCCTATTCTGTATCACGTCCATTACTTTTAACGGGCTTCGTTAAAAGTCTTGACCAATTAGAGAACGGATCGTTTTCCGAGATAATAATTTTTGATAGGTTTAAAATTTTAACAGTCCTTCACTAAGGGAAAGCTTTGGTAATTATACCTACATAGTATTTCGTTCATTTACCAAACGGTAAATTTGAATACAGAAGAATACATAATATGTATAGAGGGTGTCCACCGGGAACACCACCGACTGATTATGGGGAAACTATTATTAGGAGAAATCTAAACATTTGGTAGCACATCAGCGTGGATGGGGGGAATTCGGCAAAAATATTTTCAAGGCGGTAGCACTTCCGGTTATACCGGAAGTAGATGTCAATTTGCTTATTTCAAATAGGACACCCTATACGGGATTCTTGCTAAGCAATACGCTACCTACTGGCGGCACGCACAACTAACGCATGGGTTTTTTGTTCAGTTTTGCGTATGTATGTCTATTGTGAATTTTGAAATATCCGTTGTTATATTAGTTAATTGCTATGATTGGATACGAATCATTATTGTTGTGAGCGTCATTGTTCCTCTTGGACAAAGAAAAACCCCGAGATCAGTTTCATACTTTTCCAAAAGCGGGGAAATCCGGAGCTATCTTGGAAACTATAAGTTGGGCATTAAAGAATTACAGGAGACAAGTATGGATAAAGGAGCTAAAGAACGCGGAGTAGGAGAGTGTGCTCTTTACCTTTCTCTAAGAATGACTATTTCCATAAAGGTATGTATGCCATGATACAATAAGGAGAAGGTATGACATTCGTGAGTACGAAAATGCGTCCGTGTGCGCATTATGTCACCGAGAGCGCAGAATGATCGCTAAATACAAATGTTATATACGATTTCAATGGAAACATTATCAAAACTTTGGCACAAAACAGTGTCCCGAATAGGAAAATATTGGGAAATTTAACCAGTGTCCTTAAATGTGTTCTTTAATAATCATAAACACATATTAGATATACTCCATACGGTAGGTATCTATCATATACAAAATGCCCTGGTAATCCCTGGTGGTTTAAAATTGGCTCTTTCAATTTCTTACCTACTTCAATAATAATAACTGTTATCGGTAATTATTGCAATTTTTACTATAAGTAATTAGTTATTCTGATTCGTGTGTAAAATGATTAGTACTTAAATATAGGATAAACGCTTTATAAACATAGGATGTGGGCAACAAGTTAACTTTAATACATATTATGTATTTCGTCGTTCGCCTTACACCTACGACTAAACATGAAAATTGTTCTTTACGCTCGGTTAAGATTCTAAATTGACTGTATTATTAAATGTATTCATTTTTTTTTAATTATTCGAAAATTTTAAATGTTTCTCATTTTTTTTATTTAATGACCACATTACAGAACCATATCTATTACAGGTTATATAATTTATTACAGGCTTTAAATTTCTCTCATAATCACCATCGGTGAAGTGTTTGAAACATATTCTGGCAGTATGTACATTAAACTTCTCTTGTAACGTAATAGATAATGCAATGTTTACATTGTCTAAATATCGTAGCAATATAATTACCTAATATTATTTAAATTATTGGGCTCTTGGTTGCGATTGTCACTATTACACAAGCACACAGCACAACGCATTTTCATTGCACTTTTAGTTTACGTGTTAATATAAAATTAACTTTAACTATACTCACATATTATGATTATAATTAGTATACACTAGAATTATACAAATACTCTGCCAAAAAAAATGAATTTAGAGGACAAAATGTAGTAAAAACCACGAAACTTTCACACCTTTACATATGTAAACGCTGTAAAATGTCAAATTTGCGCTCTCGGTGACGACACGGATGTGGGAGGGATATGCGCAATGTCATACCTTTCTTTATTGTATCATGTATGTATGCCGTATGTCCAATAAAGAATTTGACATATTTTGGGGTTAAGTTTCATTTTCAGATTGAACGCTCGAAAAATATTGAAATCTATTTTAATTTTATATCACTACTTACTCCTTTCACAATAGTTTTACAAGCTTTTTACCTGGTTTAAAGTTCTCGTTAACAAATAATTTTAAACGTCAGTGTCAGTGGGCCAAGGTTAGTATAGGTTACTGCCGTTTTGGCGCTACGATCTTAAAATGAATCGAGTATATGTTATTTCATTTCCGGATTCTACGTAAAATTCTAAACACATTTCATATAGGATGTCCTATATCTACCTTCAACTGTTTTTGAAATATTAACAGGTGAATATTGACATTTTGCAACTTTGACACCCTGTACAATCTAAATGGTTTGAGATCAAGCAAAACGGTTTGCATATTCCTATTTTAACTTTTTATAAGCTATCGTTTGACACTAATTTTAGATTCATCTCAAACCGTTTAGATTTTACAGGGTGTCAAAGTTGAAAAATGTCAATATTCACCTGTCAATATTTCAAAAACAGTTGAAGATAGGTACAGGACGTCCTACATGAAATGTGTTTAGAATTTTACGTAGAATCCAGAAATGAAATAACATATAGGGTGTTCTATTTAAAATAAGCAAGTCTATGTCGACTTCCGGTATAACCGGAAGTGCCACAATCTTGAAAATATGTTGCTTTTATAGAACTTTCGAGGTTATGTCCACAACCAGAATTTCACAAAAATGTATAAATTTATTCTCGAGATACGTCTAATAGGCCATCAACTTCAAGCCACCCGGTATATAACGGGTGCCTTTATTATTTAATTTGGGTTAATTTCTATGTAGAAAGGGACCTACTTTAGCAGACTTCGTATAATATTTTGATAATTATTAACACAGGGTGCTGAAAAAAGAGGAACAAAGATTAAGGCAACACCGGCTCTGGGGGGGTACCAGGGATAAATAGTACAGGGATATGGTAGAAGAAGTGTTGTGTTGCGCTTGAAGTGTTAAATAAAGATTTTTACTGTTGTATAAAAGTCTCACTTAGCTTTAGAACCCCGGAAGGAGTAACGATATTTATAATTTTTTTTGACATGGAACTTCAAGAGTGTCAACTAAAAGGTTTTCTTGATCAATTGGAACCAGTTCTCTCCATCTCTTTTTGCTTCAATATGTGGTTTCTGACTTGACCGTTCGCGTTTGTCCTACAGTTGCCCTTGTGACGTTTTTGTTTCCATGGCTAACTAGCGGTTAGGTAATCCAACCGAACGTTTCAGAGCAAGCCGTGTAATCAACACACTGCAACTATGGAATGTGTTGTTGTTGCAAATTTCTCGGTATTCCACCGACAAGAACCTATTAATTAGTAATCAGCCGAGGGTTTCGAATCGGGGGTGGTCATGTAATTAGGCAAGTTTATCATAATGAATCTGGTCGAGTGATAATCCGACAATTGAGGAGTATCAAAATCGATATACCAGCATTAATAAATTATTATAACAGATACAAAAACCATTACATGAGGGACATTTTGCATGATTTTAGATTTAAAATAACTTATATGCAACTTATTTTACCTCTTAGAGAATTTTTTTATGTGTTTGAGAAAATAAACTAAATGGAACACTCTCTTTTGATATTTTGTGATTTTTATTAGAAAACTTTTTTTATGAATGATTAAATGCTGTTTCCGACTGCTGATTGTCTTTTTTTCCTCATCAGTTTGTTTCTACTATTTTTTGTTTTGAAGATTGAAGATTCTTTTTCGTGAAAGTGCCATAAAAACTAAAACACTTCAGGTGATAGAATATTCCCGACAACCCCCGTATCCAAATTCCCAAAAAAATATACCAATGGGAGGTCCTTAAACATTTAATGAACGGGTTAACTGAATCACCCTGTATAGATCATCTCCTATATACAGAGTGTCTCGGCTTTAAAGAGAAAACTGCAACAGTTGACGAATAGAGTCAATATAGAAAAATATTGAAGAGACAAAAAAGAGTTTATTGTCTAAAAAGTAGTATTAAAATATCAGTAGCGTACCATAAAAGAGTTCTGAAACATCAAGGGGTGCTGAAATATCCAAAAAGTAACACCCAGTATAGCAAATGTGATATAATCGTTATCAAATGTTACCCTTACTATACTGTTTCAGAAATGTATAAAATGTAGAGTTAATATATCTATTTGTTTAAAAGATATTAGAAAAAATGTAATAAAAAATTTAAATTTCAGCACTTCGCAGCTCTTCTATTAAGCGAGATGCATGAACTTTTTTTCAAATGGACATCATGTATATGGAAGTTATAAACGTTGGTACTTACCTTTGTTTATGTCAGCATTTTTATAAAATGTCAAATATATCTGAAACTAAATATACTAAAGGTTTTATTATAATGCAACGAAAAACCCAAACAACGAAATTTTTTTCTGTATCAAGAAATAACAGAGGTACGAAATAATACTCGCTAAGATCCTGCCCTGCATGGTTAAACATTAACGCTTCATCCCAGTTCTCAATACAATTTTTAAGATGCCTCCTCGTGTCCGCCACAAGTTAGAAGTGCAATGAATGCTAAACGATGACCCTGTATAGAAAACCTTGACTGTTCCTAAACATTTTGACAAAAAAAAAGTCGAATTCGATTCCTTGCTTTACCCTGGTACTGTATTTAAAACTGTTATCTTAAAATTGGCAACATCGCAAGTAGGCTCAATTCATTTACTACGCTCATACCGACCATTTTTATATTCAATCAGTTTCTTCATCATTTTTGAGCACACATTTCAGCAGCATATGATATTGACGCACCATATGCAAATATTGGCTTAGACCAACACACGACGCAAGATGTATGTCACAGCCACCCCGTTCCCAAGCAGGCTCGGGCATTCAGCTGTTTGAAAAGTATTTTTTGTTGGGAAAAGTTCGTACATCGTCACTTCATTTTATTTTGTGGATTATTAACATGTGGATACTTTTTTCAAGTTTCTCTATTTGTGGATTTTCTTTAGTTGTAATTAGTTGTTTGTAGTTGTTGTTGTTAATCAGATTAAGTATAATAATGTCCGACTCGGTATTTATTAGGGCAGAGGTAAATGTTTTCAAGTTATAATGCTTGAAGAGATGTTTAATAATAATAAATAATAATAATAATAATAATAATAATAATAATAATAATAATAATAATAATAATAATAATAATAATAATAATACATCTTTCACTTCTGAAAATACACAAAATTAGAAACATACATACATTTTCACAAGTAAATAAAATTGTTCAGAACACTGGAAAAATCAGGTCCTGTTCTTCCACCACCACCGCGTAAAGATCGACTTTTGATTAATAATAATGACTAAGAGTGTTTATTCTAAGAGACAAGAGAAGAGAGAGAAAAAAGATTAAGTAGAGAAGGAAGGGAAATAACTTTACTTCATGCCTGTATTTATAACTATTGGAAACATTTGAAGGGGGTTGGAACTTTTGGTGTTGATTGAAACTGGAGTTTTAATCATCTCCAGATGATGCCAACTTAGTTGGGGAAACGCGTGTCGAGTGCAGTATAGTGTTTTGGTGTTATGTGGAAAACTACGTCAGTGTTATTGGAAATGCAACAATGTTACTCTTCAATTAAATTTAAATGATAAAATCGTTACTGAAAAATCGGAAAGATCAAGCTTGAATATCTTATTAACACACACAGCAATGTTGTAAGAAAAATACCTTTTAAAATTTTCTTTGTGATGGTGCGGAACGGTAAGAAAGTTCTTGTGACGAATATTTGTTGTGTACATCAGTCCTATACGTCAATTTGTTATGTAAATACAAGGGTTCTGGCCTTGTAATATTTCAAAACAGAGACATGCCATGCGTACATGTCGACGATTAAACATTTAACCATTTTATATCTTTTTTTATATAGGTATTAAGCCAAAAAGTTATCTAAGAGAAATTATTAATGAAATTATCAAATATTACGGTTCAATAAAGTTTTTAATATTCCTCGCTACCTATATTCGTAGGTACGCAAAGAAATAACTTTATTATTTTTAAGATATGTAGAAAACAACTACTTTGCGTGCCATGTGCACCCCCCTCACATTAAATTACAGCGGCATATCTTCATATAATCTCAACTTATTGTCTTTAATACATTTTCTTTTTAATAGTGTTATATATAATTGTAATTACAAGAAATGTATGACAAATAAACAGATTTTAAAATTGAAATGATTTCAATGTCAAAATTGTCAGTTTGTGAAATAGAGCGCGTAATAGATATGCTTCTGGTTATTTATTTATTTATTTATTTATTTATTTATTTATTTATTTATTTTTGCGTTCGTATTTCTGAAGATAAGCGAAATACCATATACCGCGTTCGCATATAGCAGAGTTATAATTACTCTTTTGACATATCCAGCTAAATCAGAAAAACTCACAGTTTTTCCATAAACAAATTCTAAGTTAAATTCGGACTCTTTTAAATTGTTCTCGTGTTATGGAAACCTTCTGCCACATCATTTAAATTGATTTTAAGCGTCCTTTGGTGGATTATTAACTCCCGCGAGCTCAAATGAAAGAAAAACGTTCGGTCTGTGTGTTCGGAACACTTCATTATTGAGCTGTAATTGACGTTTGGCGCTAGTTATACGGAGGAAAGGAAAAAGAAAAAGGCTCGTGTCAATACGTTGCTATTTCATTTTGAAATACCATCACTTATATCACGTATATCATCACTTGAAAAAAATGTTTAAATTTTTCCTTATCAATTTTGCTCGTACGGTTTCTGTTTGTATTTTTATAGTCTCCCAAACCCATTCGTGTTGCAATGGTTCAAAGTTACCAAAGGGAATTATTTTATTAGTATACAGGGTGCTTCAAATTCGATGCAATACATGGGGATCTCAGAAACGGTAAGAGATACGAAGTCGGTTAAATGGAGGCAAAGTTGCGTATTCAGGTGGGCAACATAATGGTGAAAAGAGATCAAGGCTAACTTGATTAGTTTTCGAAATATCTTGAAAAAACCGAAAATATTGATTTTCGTTTTTGTTTTTTGCGGGCCTATTTGATGAGGTATTCAAAAATAAAGAGCACTTTTCTATAGCAACTTTTTGCCCTTTATCGAATGGTGTTAGCGATTTTTCCGCAAAACGTTTCGTTTTCCGGAAACCAACATCAACTTAATTTTTTTAAATACGGACCTGGAATTTTTTTTTAATTTTTTGGAATCATTTTGGAACTTGATAGAATGCCACCATAAAAGGAACCAGATTTAAACGTTTTGTCTAAGAAAAATCCACCATTGGTATTTTTGTTTCGACTTTTGTTAATTCTGGATATTGAATAATATTTTTGAGGTTTCATTTTTATTTACGATAAATAAACAAAAGCTAATAATAAAACAACGAATTAACAACTATAAACTTTGATGTAATTGAATAAACAATGAATAAAACAACAAAATATGTTAAAACTATAAAAACCCTAAAACAGATGTTGAAATAATCCTCCATCATTATTCATGTAGAGGCATATTCGTCTTGTTAAGTTTTGAATAGATCTTTCGATTTCCCTTGCAGGTATTGCATTCAGAACACGAATAGTGGCATTTCTCAAATCCTCAATGTTATTATATTGATTCTTATATAAAACATTTTTAGTTCGTCCCCATAAGAAAAATCAGGACCTCTTGCTGGCCATTCTATAGCACCATGATTTTCAATCCACCTGTTTGGAAATGTTTCATTTAAGTAGTTGCGCACAATTTCTGGAATTATGAGGAAATTTAAATAAAATTGAAAAATTCTAGATTGCTGAAAACCATTTTTAAGTACCGATAGTGCTTGACACAACATTGAAATGTGTTTGTCATAGAAACGTTTGTCTAGATAAAACTAAATCTAAGAGGACCACGGGAAATTATTAATGATGAATTTTTCTTAGACAAAACGTTTAAATCTGGTTCCTTTTATGGTGGCATTCTATCAAGTTTCAAAAATGCTTCCAAAAAATAGAAAAAAAATTCCAGGTCCGTATTTAAAAAAATTAAGTTGATGTTGGTTTCCGGGAAACGAAACGTTTTTCGGAAAATTCACTAACACCATTCGAAAAAGGACAAAAAGATGCTATAGAAAAGTGCTCTTTATTTTTGAATACCTCATCAAATAGGCCCGCAAAAAAACAAAAACGAAAATCGAAATTTTCGGTTTTTTCAAAATATTTCGAAAAATAATTAAGTTAGCCTTGACCTCTTTTCACCATTATGTTGCCCCCCTGAATACGCAACTTTGCCTCTATTTAACCGACTTCGTATCTCTTACCGTTTCCGAGATCCCCATGTATTGCATCGAATTTGAAGCACCCTGTAGAGTTCATGCACCCAGTCACTTTTATGTCCTCTTATTCTGTTGATCAGTAACTGCTTCGTATGGCCCACATAAACGCTTTTAATACAGCATTATATACTGTAACCAACATTGTAGATACTTCTTTAAAAAGGCGTTTTAGGTTGTTGGAAGGGAAATATATATTCCCGTTGTTCTATCATCGTGTAAAGAGCAATTTTGGTGTAAAATATATATTAATTTTCGGACTTAAGAGATAAAGTAGAGTGAAAACTTTAGATATCCTTACAGTAATATTTTGTCTTTATGGATGATCAAGCTACCAGTTACTGATCAGAGTGTAAGGTGTAGAAAAATGAACATTAGGGGTAAAATAATAACTATAATAAATTGTATGAAGAGACAGAGCTTCTGATACGTATAGTATGATAACTCGACCAATCACGAATGAATGAATGATGTCAAGTACCTCTCAAGAGAACCTTCAACAAGAATTTGGTTGTTTTGTTTTCAGTTTTCTACCATTTAGGAGACACCCAAGGCGGCCAGAGTAGAAGCAATCACCCTGTATGCCACCTTCTAGAGCATTCTCTTTCGAAGGCAGTTTATCAGATTATATTTTCCTCCGCTATCCAGACACTTATCAAAGTAACGCATTGCTCTCTTTACCCATCAGTTTTGCCACTGAATTTATACTCGATTTTATAGGTTGCGCTAGGAGAGAGGTCAAAGGGTTCGGCACAACTGATTTTATAGGAGGCATTCCTATTTTCAATTTTGGCTTAATGTTTTCCGTTATTCGACGGCATACAGGACGGGCCCTACACTGGACAACACTGAAATTGGATTCACGTATATTTTGACCCCTACCTACAGGGGTTATTAAGAGAGTTAAAAAAAAAATTTAAATACAAAAGTTGTTTGGTTTTTCATGTATTATCTTTTAGCTAGGTCGAAAAAAAATTGCATGTCGCAAACTTGGGAAAACTAATTGAATATAATATTTTTAAATGGGACACCCTGTATAATTTTACACGCTTGGGGAAACATTTTTGTCCTGATTTCAAAAACATATATTTTGTTGACATTTGCACTGACAATTTTCGAAATATTCCACAGCGAGTACTATAAAAAAATACAAAAAATACAAAGAACTAAAAATATTTAACACTAGAAACCAACAATAATAAAAAAGCATTTAACGATTTTCGATGTAACCTCTTTAGTTATTTAAACATTTTCTAATATTTTCATTATTTAATATTTTTTTATAATTTATTGTAAACATTAAATATTAAATATTTCGAAAACTGTCAGTGCAAATAAAATATATATTTTTTAAATCAGAGAAAATTTTTCCCAAGCGTCTAAAATTATACAGGGTGTCCCATTTAAAAATATTATGTTCAATTGGTTTCCTTAAATTTACGACATGCAATTTTTTTCGACTTAGCCAAAAGATAATACGTGAAAAACCAAACAACTTTTGTATTTAAATTTTATTGCTAATTTTCTTAATAACCCCTGTAGGCACTGGTCAAAATATACGCGAATACCCTGTACTGTACATACAGGGTATCCCAAATATGATTCACCACCCCGCTTATCTCGAAACTTACGAAATATAGAGAAAAATGTAAATACGAACGTTTACTGTTTTTTTAATAATTTTTTTAATTAACTAATCTCATTTACACAGGCTGTTCAGTTTGTCCGATACAGATATCAACATTAGTTTTTTCAAATAGAATGCCCTATACAGGGTGCTCATTATCTATGTCCTGACATGGCTGACTTTGTTAGTAGTGGAGATAGAGAAGTGGTTAAATTAGCAAAATTGGCCAGAATTACAAGAGGAATCCTATGCCTCCTTCAGATTTTATTTTAATTTTCAACTTTTCGAGATATTTTGAAAAAACTGAAAATCGACAAAAATTTTAAATTCGAATTCGAATATCTCGAAAACTATAAAAGATACAAATAATATAAAAATACTGTGTGATAGTGTTTTTTACGTGGAATTAAGCGGTGATATTGAAAATATCACGAGCATCTTAGTTTTTGAGAAAAAAAATAAAGTTACGTTTTTTTAAATGACAACTATAATTGCCGATGGTATCAATATAAAGCTTATTTTTTTCTCATTTCAAAAATATAATATTTAATAAATCGTTTTTTTCTTCATTTGATCTACGTTTGTTTTTATAGCTTACTATGTTAATAAATTATTTATTCATTACAGCAAACGATTTTTTGTTCAAGATAAAAACAAAAGAGAAAGGTATATTAAATATTATATTTTTGAAATCAGAAAAAAATTCGCTCTTTATTGTTATCATGGTTGCCATTTAAAAAAACAACTTTATTTTTTTTCTCAAAAACTAAGATGCCTGTGAAATTTTCAATATTACCGCTGAATTTCACGTAAAAACACTATCACAAAGTATTTTTATGTTATTTGTATTTTTTATAGTTTTCGAGATATTCGAGTTTACAAATTTTGGCGATTTTCAATTTTTTCAAAATATCTCGAAAAGTTGAGAATTAAAATTAAATCTGAAGGAGGCACTGAATTCCTTTTGTAATTCTGCCTAATTTTGCTAATTATACCAATTCTCCAGCTCCACTATTAACAAAGTTAGCCACTTAAGGAGGTAGATGATGGGCACCCTGTATATTATGACATTTTTTGAATTTTGAATAAAATTCTAGATCACTTTTATATAAGGAATTAACTGTTAAAAATTTATAGTTTACGAGATATTTCCGATTTTTGTAAAAAATTGACAGATGTAAAGATATTTTTGAACCTGATTTATTATGTAACAATACCTTAAATATTTTTCAAATTTGGTGATAGTGAACA
This sequence comes from Pogonocherus hispidulus, assembly GCA_963924545.1. NCBI lineage: Eukaryota > Metazoa > Arthropoda > Insecta > Coleoptera > Cerambycidae > Pogonocherus > Pogonocherus hispidulus. The sequence goes on from OZ004697.1 coordinate 51,072,383, forward strand.
CAAAACTGTGTATAGGAGATTAGTTAATTAATAAAAAAAATTTTTAAAAACCAGTAAACTTTCGTATTTACACTTTTTCTCTATCTTTCATAAGTTCCGAGATAAGGGAGTGGTGAATCATATTTGCGATAGATACCCGGTGATTGTATTCCTCTTCTGGATGTGAGTTAATTAAAATAGCTTATTATACTTATTATACTTAGCCGCGGCGATAGCTGTTAGGTGCTGGGTGATAGCCTGTGACTAACAGAATGGGTATATTGCGGCGCGAGTTCGAATCTCGCCAGGGGAGAAATGGCACCTCTCCCAGGGAATGGTTGTGTGTCTGCGTTTTTTTCATGTGTACCCTCCCTCTACACAAGCCTTAGGCTTTCAGTAGGGAGGTTGTCCATTTCTGTGGTGTGTTTTATGTATGTTTTTATGTATACTTAGCTTAATATTACATTACCGGATATATTTGTGAGTGTAAATATAGTATTCATGGTTGAAGCGAATGACATCTCGTAACCCTTAGTAATAGAAAGTGACACCTTGAGCTGCAACCACTTTAAACTTTGGAAAAATTGAAAAAACTTTTCGGCACTTATTTTCTTCTTATTCTATGTATGATAGTCTATTTTTGTATATTTAACTTACTACTATTTTTTTATCATTTTGGTCATTGACTCATTGCTATGCACGCAATGTCATCCTCTTTTGTTCCTCCAACAGGATACCAGTGTTTAGGGTAAAAACCACACATATCGGGTAGAACACCTTTTCCTAAATAATGTACGGTGCTGACGTGACGCCTATAATTTTTAACTGAAGTTTGCAGCCTTAAACATAAGTGTATTTCAAATCTACAAAAGTGGAAATCTTAGAAATCTTTATAAAGTATCTTAGAAATCTTTATAAATACGTTTGGATAATCTTGAGTTAATAAACTTACTAACAACTTACGAACAAATTCCAAAAATAATCAATAAACTTTATTAACTGCGATTTATATTAATTTAAAGTATATAAAATTAGCTGTTCGGATCATTCAGCCATAATTTTTTTCGAAATTCATCGTTTTATGCTTGTAGGAACTCCAGGGAGTTTTACCCGCCATTTACTACGAATACAAATTCGTAAAACGTGCACAATGAGATGGTGTCAACATTTACAACGCCTATTTGTTTACGTACGGTGATAAACGAGCACTTTTTTGCGGTAATATACGAGTTCCAGCTATGCAATTTGCAATAAAATAAACTGTTTTGCACCCTGTTAACTTTTAATAACAGAGTAAAGAGCCCGCGTTGTTAAATTGATTTGTCGGTGCTTAATATCAACCATGTAATGCATCACGTGATAACGAGACGTTTGAAAAATGACAGAGTGATGATAATCGTACATTTAATGTGATTGAATTAACATACATCAATTTTAAGTAAGTAAATGTTTAAAACAAATCGGTCGCTGGTGTAAAATATCTGTAAATCAAATCTTACTTAATTTGACTAAAAGCAAAGTTTACAGAATTATATGCAAAAACTTTATTTTGGGCTGTCTTAATAATGTTTATATATCAGAACTCGAATTTATTTTACATTTACATTTGCGAATCAAAATATAACAACTGGGGTAGCATCAAGCAAAGTTAATATGAAACTTTCAATATTACAGCATTCGTGATTTTTGTAAATAACAGTAGTGTAGATTTTGAATGACATTATTTGTTAATTTAGTAAAATAGTTAAGTGGAATGGGGACCTACTGCTTATAGTGGAATTCGAATTAATACATTTTATGTCTCCGACTACGAGATTCAAAACCTCTTAAAGTTGAAAAAATAAAGCGTTAAAACACTAGGCTATAGTAATAAAAATTTTTTAATTATTAATTACTCAATGATTATTTTTGGTTTCAGGTCAGCATTCCTGTGCCACAGCTGCAACCTAGAGGTTCCGCAGGCAGCGAAGCTGAGACTGTTTGTACTGAAGAGGATGAGACTTATGATGTTCAAAACGTCACTGTACCTCTGACTATATGTCTAATGATCATGGTGGGGTAGGTATTAATACTACTAATATTTATTTTCTTATTACACTAAGATTCTTTTAACTTTATAAGTAATTACTTAATAGTAATTGGAAAAAGTGTTTCGTACTAAACGACAAAATGTGAATATGTTTATATTTATTAACTTAAAACACATTTTAGCTTAATTTAGGTAATTTTTACAGAATACATCAATTTTGACATTAACATTACATCAATCAGTGCTTGTAAGTTTAATAGATAGAATAGTTCTGCTAATTTCACTGTAAAATTACAATTTCCTACATAAATTCAAACAAGTATATATAAACTACATTCATGTGTACTTATAATTCTTTTAATCGAAAAACACATGTAACTTTTAACGATAAAAGAAACAGAACTTCTGTATTAAACTGAAAATATTTTTATATTTTACTTCATGTAAATTTTACAGAACATATCAATTTTGACATTAGTATTACATTAGTCGATACCTGTAAGTTGATTTAACCGGTAGAAAAGTTGAAATTCAATTTAGGAATATTACAATGTACTTTTCCAACCTTTTTACTGTAAAATTACAATTTCTTACACAAATTCTATCGTGATAATACATTAGCGTGTTCAATAATTATTTGAGGACCAAGACACATCATACAACCTTCAGCGTTAGAAACAAATATACAACTTCCGTGTTACATAAAAACTATTTTTATAATTCACTTATTGTAAATTTTACAGAACACATCAATTGTTACAAAATACTTTTTTTCTCATTTTATTGTAAAATTACAATTTCTTTGTCTTATTCCCACAAATTCCAACAAGAAAACAATACATTCGTGTGTTAAACAAATTTGAAAATTACATCATACAACCTTACACGATACAAACAAAAATAGTACCTACTTGTATGTCAATTGTTGTATTGTCAAATAATATTTTATATATTTTATAATATAATTATATATAATCTATAACATAATGCAGTAGTATATTTAAGTTACAATATAATTTAAGAATATTACAATGTATTATCTTTTGATACTGTAAAATTACAATCTTTCATTCAAATTGAAACAGAAACGTATAATCCTTTTATAACTATGTGAAAAATACATCATTCACATGAAACTAAACGTTAATGGAATAAAATTTTAGGTGACGATATTGTAGTATCTGTAATATTACAATTTTTACATTTCTAACCCTATTTTTACAATGTATAATTATTTCCCCAGGTACATTTGCGGCGGAGCTCTATTGTTCTGTAAATGGGAAGAGTACTGGTCCTTCCTTGATGCCTCCTACTTCTGTTTCATATCACTGAGTACCATAGGCTTCGGCGACTTAGTACCCGGTGACAAGATCTACGGAAGGGGAGTGGACTTCTACCAGGACGTTCTGGAGCTGAGCTTCGTGTTCTGTTCAATCTACCTCATGCTTGGGATGGCACTCATAGCCATGTGTTTTAACCTGATGCAAGTGAGTATTCCTAAGACATGTTTATATTTATGAACTGTTACTGATTTTTTGCAAAAGGGATCAAGTCATTAGAGATGATTCAGAACATTAGTAAAATCTGAAAAATTGAAAAATTCTTGACCAAGACCGTCAGTGTCTGAAAACGGCCTTGCCACGTTGTAATCAACCTACCCGAGCTCTGTTTGTATTGATGAAAACATTGAAAGCTCGAAATGGTAATAAATTCAAAACATTAGTAAAATGTTGCTTGCTGAGACTAAAGCGTCTCAAACATAAGCAGTTTAATAATGTAGTGAGAAGCATACTTTTATCTAAGGCATACCGATGAGAATTAATAAATTCGAAACCGGTTTATGTCGGATGGTGGTGACGGATTACGTCGATATTTTTCTGTAAAATATTTAAGAGATAAACGGATATAGATTTTTTATCCAATATTAAAGTTTATGATACTGATATATCAGTATACAAGGTTATCATAAAGTAAGGGATATATTTCAGCTTATTATGTATTTTTAACAAATTAAGTTAATAACGGGATGTGAAAGAAATTTGATTGCTTAAACAATGTGTCCAACAGTGGTTAACGCAAACGTTCGTTATGTCGTCCATTTTGCTGCTGTGAAATCACCAACCGTTCCTCCAAATTGTACACAACATTTCTGGTTGAATTGCAGCAATTTGCTCCCTAATAGATACTTTTAATTCTTCCAGCGTTGTTGGTCGTCTTCTAAACATCAAATTTTTTAAATAACTCCATAGCCAGTAATCTGTTGGGTTCAGATCAGGCAATCTTCGAGGCCATGAATTTACAAAATGTTTGCTTATAACAAAATTTCGAAAAACATCACTTAAAAATTCTTTAACTGATCGGTAAATACGCGGAAGTGCTCCATCCTTCATAAAAATTATGTTTTCAATTCCTTCGTGCTCGTTTTGTATTCGTGGAATGGCATAATCTCGTAAACATATGCAGGTATCGTTCACCAGTAACAGTTGCATCTTCGTAATCCAGCAGTGTAATTTCTGCCTTCGTAATAACATTGTTCTAAACCAATTCTTGTTTGTAGATCCATGTTATTAAAGTTTAAATCGTTTCAATTTACGTTTACGTGAGTTTTATTTTGAGAACAATTCTCTAAATCGCAATGATTACGTTTGACACTTGCATCGGCAGTTAACACGACAAATTTTCTGTTTTTCACAGATACAGTAAAATCCAATTATTGAAGCAACTAACATTTACTTTTTGCTACTAGATTTCTTAAAATTATATAAGACTTTAAAGTATACCCCTTACTTTATGATAACCTCATATATTATTCTCTATTGTAATTCGTGATATATCTAGCTCTCAAATAGTAGCAAATTTGTCTGCAGAGGAGCTTTAAAACGCTTACAAGGCATATTTTGAAGATGTTCGCGTCTGGGCATAATAAATAACAGACGGAATTTTTCCGTTTGGAAAATAATTGGAATAACCGAGACCTTGCGAATAGCATTTAGTATAAAATATGGTTCTCGAGAGTACAAGCGAAACTTGATAGGTATATAAATAATTGAGAAATGCGTTTGACTTACTCGACAGACTTCTTTTTTGCATAGGTACACGATCCGACGACTGTAAAAACACTCTTTTATTGAAATGAGCACTGGAAAATATTGCCCTCTTCGGGAAAATAACTATTTATAAAATAAATGTGACTGGAATGTTGCGTATTTATTTAGATATTCAATGTATGTAGAATGGTACATACCTATTATTATTGATCCAACAAAGTTAGTGATTTCAAAGTATTTCAAAACGGTCGGCAAAATAATGAAAAAATAAAACAATAGAGTGTTAAAGCAGAACATTGTCTGGCTCTTTCGGAAAATCAATATTTTTAAACGTTCATATCAACTTAAAATATTGAGTTTGAACTCGGAATTTCGACGTCAAACTGGAAATTCCTCTTAAAAATAAATTTAAAAAATGTATGCTCTCTCTATGTCTGCGTATAGTTTTCACAAAACACTATAATATTATTAGTGGTGAGAAACACGCTGTAGTGGGTAGGTACCCTCTTTTGGTCTTTGCTACTATCCGTCTAAAATTATTGACAGCCGGATAGCGAGGTGCTTTTCCGCATTCTAACATTCACGATGCCCATTAGGCAATCACGTCTCAGCATCGTTCATCGAGGCCACTACCTATGGCACTCTGATGAGCACAAAATAAGTGCGAAACCGGTCAGTGTCTGGTGGTTGGTCTCGATAAAGGATATAGCGACTTCATGACGATGCCGGAGTAATCCAATGCCAGTCGGGGCACATAGTCTGTGGAATAGTTGTTTTCGGCATCTCCTTCAAATGAATAACTATAAATTATATTTCACTCTATGCGTATCTCATTTACGAAGTTGGCATCAGTTACCAAGATTAAACTTTTAGGTAAATTGAAAGCTAAAGCCGAAAGACAATATTTTTCGTCACAATATGACAAAAATGTAACATTCCATCGTTAGGCTGAGAGTAATATGCATTAGTATACTGGCAAAGTTTTGAGTGAAGCTTTTCACAACCATAGTCTTAATATATTCAACATAAAATTAATATGTATCTCGTATCATTTCGAATATTTCTATTGGCGATTCCAAAAATGAATGCGCCGTCTGCATGAAAATATTTTAACCTACTTAAAAGGTAATTTTTGGAGGCTTATTGCTGATATAATGATAAATAACATGTATTTGGGTTTGTTTAACGTAATAATTTAGTGGTGCTTGTGATTTTTTGGTATTACAAAGTTAAAAACGACGTGGTTAGTATTTGTACATCTTTATTTTTACATTTTAAAATGGCATTCAAAAGAAATCAGCACAACACAAACTGCCGTGTTCATGGGTGTCATTCCACAAAATGTGTCAACAGAAGTGTTTAAGATATAAGATAGGTAGAAGTTTGGCTCTAGTATAAGAAACTGTTTCTCACTCATTTCTCCAAAAGGCATGTAACAATTTAATAACAGAGAACATGTTTATTTACACAACATAACCACTTTGTTGCAGTTGGTCTATACTTTTCTGTTATAAGTCTTATAAAAACAGAATATATTTTAATTTAAACATTATTTAACAAAAATCAAGCACTAATATGGTATCACCATACAGTTTATCACGTTTATTTTAGCCCAAAATGTAAGCAAACAAATACTGGGGTACCTGTTTCAACCCAAAAAAATCATATAATTAGCAATGAAGCACTTATGGGACGTATGACTGTTTTTACCACTCTTTTTATCCTTTATTTCACCCTAACTAGCACATGAAGTCACTATATTTATGGCAGTTGAACGCTAAATGGGGTATTTTCCTTCAATCAAAATGAAAGTGGAAACCGGTATTTTTATAAAATATATATTTTTTTTAATATTTATTAGGATAAAAATTATTAAGATTGAATCGGTAGAAAATTTTTAATTCAATTTTGAAATTTTATTCTATATTCGTGACGTCACTAAGCGAAAACTAGGGAATATGTATCTATAAAGAGGCCACACTGATAATATGTGGCTAGATTCAGTTTGTAACGACGACAAACGACAGTCGACATTTCGATAATTGACATTTGAAATTTCCTATTTGTGTTTGGCTTGACAACATGACGGTTGTATTGTTGTTTTCTTGTGAAGTAAACTTTTATTAAACATGGAGCAAGGTTTTGTAAGTCTGACAATTTACCGGTTATAGATCCTTTTATGATAAAGATCCTATAGATCCTTTCAGAAATAAAAGGGATGAAAAATGTAAGGTTAGTATTTAACTTGACAGTATTACTGCAAAGTCGATTAAATATATTAAAAAATTTCCTTTACAAATTACGATATTTCAATTAACAGAACTTCTATTACTAATAAATACACTTGTAATGAGTCACAGGTAGAGACAACAATTCACAGGTAAAAATATAAACTCAAAACAATGTCTCATGTTTACCATGATGTTTACCCTAACCAAACAATTTAAACGTAAACAAAAGTAAAGTTGTCAGGCAGTGACACCAACCACACATATGAAAATATCCTAGAAATCACTAAAAAATGGCGCAAATTTTGAATTTTCGCTTAGTGACGTCACACAGATATCGCGCACAATAAAAAAAATAATTTATGGACTTAAATGAACCCAATATTAAAATTCCAGAAATACGTATCTCTTTTTTTTCCAACTGCTTTCCATTGCCGATGTAAAAAAAAAATAGGAAAACACCCCATTGCTAGATGATGTGATATGAAATGCAAAATTTTGACTCGTCTTCCTCCATATTTGTTTACAATTTGCAGCGTCCTCATCGGTAATCTGAATCGCCAATAATCACACCTGCTCTATTATAGCGCCCGTTGACCATCCGGCAAGGTTTTCTGAGCACACTCGTAAATTTTGCAACTTTTATTCACCGCTTTCCATATCGTCGCGACCCACGTCTTCCATTCCTTCAAATGAGCTCGCTCTAAAGACTCTAATTCCTTTAAAATAACCGGTTTTAATGGTATCAAGTCCGAGTTAAATAAAAACGGCGCTTATTATGATGTCAGCTTTACCTCATTAGCCGGGGTTTTAATTGATTCCGCTTCACAGTGCGGTGCTCTTGTTAGTGCAGACGAGGGCATTTTTTTTTTGAGGCTGGAATTTAATCCAGAATGGAGTCGGAATTTATTCCAAGTCATATTTTTACTTTGTTTTATTAAATAGGAATGAAAATTAAGAGGATTTCATTCCAGGAGAATTTAAACGTTCCGTTCTTGTTTTTTTAATGATAATTGTACGGTTCTATTTCGTGGAAATTGCAGCTATTAGGGTTAATATATGGCAGTGATTAAATTATTCACAGTTTGTTGCGTAGGACTGATAAATAAATAATGACGAACCTCTTGGGAGTACGGCATATGTACAGGGTGGTTGACTGACTGGGATTTGTGCAGGAATTATTATTACTGTTAAGGAACCCATGTCAAGGTCAAGGTGATCAGTGAGGGCCACTGTAAAGATATGAAATAATAAATATAGTGAAATACTAAAGAAAAACCACTACTTGTATCAGAAAAGAAAATGTACAAGGTGGCCTGTTTAATGTGGGCCTATACCTTATCTTAGAAACTACTTTCTATCTTTCGGAAATAGCCATTATTAAAATCCCATATTCTGAGGATAATCATTCAGAAACGATGGGATACAAACCCATCATATCATATATCTCTGAATTTGTCGATAGAAGGGCTTTCTAGAAATGTAACAATATACAGGGTGTTCCATTTGAAAAAATCGTGAGAATTTATGATTTTCGAAATGTGGCAACACGGTAAAAAAATTTTTTAAAACTGAATATTGAGTAATTACATAATAAAGTAAATAAAATTAGAATTCTCTTGGCGCAAGTTGATGCTCAAAAACTTAATTATTAACTTCTCTAGCACGATTTTAATATTGGCTATTTCCTGAAGATAATTCTCAATAACTCCGAAACGATGGGCGTTAGACCCATCATGTCATATATCATTGAACTTGTCTTTAGAAGGGCTTTCTGAAAATGTAATAATATATATGGTGTGCTATTTAAAAAAAGGAACTTTAGTTCATCGCCCTGTATATAAACAGGTTATAAATTTGAATATATTAAAAAATTGAAGATAACTTTGAAAAAAACAATTTCATATAATTTTTTTCCATGGGACTTGTAGTTTCTGAAATAAGGTATAGGCCCATATTAAACGGGCCACCTTGTACAATATAATAATGTGTGTATATTAAAACTGAATTCTTCTTAATTGGTGTTTTTGTTTCGATAACTTTGTAATTTATGCTGTAATGTAATTTGTATAAATTTGTATTAAATTAGTTCTTTTGCTAATATTAACTTTAGTTGATGCATACCGTTATTCTGTACTGACAATGTAAAAAAAATTAAATGCGATCTTCCTAAAAAATTATGGCCTATTGAAAAGGGCTGGTGTGTAAATTGAAATAACTCCTTTATTTTTTGGTATAACTCTATCAAACTATACATTTTTGAAAAGAGGAAAAGTGTCTCTATCGAATGGTAACATAATCTACAGGGTATTCTATTTAAAAAATGATCACAATTTTGAATTAAAAAGTGGTAATTTTTTTGAAGCACCTGTAGAAGTAAAACGAAACCAATGACAAAACCAAATTTTGAATTACCAATGACAAAAGAAAACTTTTTGTAAAATTAAGCACCAGTGAAAACCGCTCGTTGCTATCTCATTTTACCTTGAAGTTATAAGCCATGAAAATGTGTCACATTATCTTGGGACACCCTGTATATTATTTTGATATAACAATATTCCGTGTATGTAAGAAACATTATATTGGTTTCTTAGTATATAAAAATATGATTAAAGGGATTTAGTTTTCATTTATTTAAAATTATACTGCAGTCTATAATACTACAGCTTACTTAATCCTTTGTCTGAGAATTTGTAAATTTTTCTGCAGATTCGTAAATTTTATCAGGTACAGTTGAGCTAAAAAGTTATGATAGTACAACGAGCGGAATATAGAATATTATAATATTACAATTCCATAAATAGAATGCACAAAAAATACGATTAAAAAATGCACGCAAAGTACCAAAACCGTGCTAGGTACCTGCACTCTACTCAGGTGGTGGGTGAAATCACTAAGATTCAGACAGCATTTTCAATGAGTTGAACTCCCATTGTTGATAATTTCCATTATCAAACACTATGTAATCATAAAGTCTAAAATTTACGATATATTTTTCTAATAAAAAAATTCAATTTGACAGAGTTACTGATATAGTACCTCGAACTATTCCTATTTCGGAATATTTCATATTTGGTACCTTCAGCTATCGAAAGCAAAGGAGCAAAACCCAAGCGGAAATATTGCAATTTTTGCTGTCGAGTTTATTGAAGAAGTTGTTGTGTTGTATGACTCTTGTCATACAACACAACAATTATACGGTATTGTACGGTGAATAAACATTTTTATTGCTGTATACAAGTCTCACTTATGTCTTTTGAACTCTTGGAGGAGTAACAATAGATAAACGACGCGGAAATTTGGGCGCGTGGTATTTAGACGAGTCACGGCCTCATTTTTTCGTCGGCCTCGGGGAATTCAGCAAAAACGTTCGGATTTACGCCGAGCACGTAAGGCGGCTTATTGCTAGCAAGCCGTCTGGATAAAAGAACACAACAATGCCAGTCTACTGTTGACGTTGCGTGTACGGTGGAACTCTCTGTTTCGTAAGAGGTAGTTTGTTTGTAGTTCGTGCAGACGAGGATTTGCAGGAATGAAATCTTGTTACTGCGAACTGTGTTTCTAGGGATTTCTGGTTTTATACACATTTAACATTCAACGTTAAAATACTTGGGACGCTTTAGATATCTGTTTGTATTTTAACACTACCTAGAATATTTATTATATGAGAAAAAGGTGTTTATTTTCCTATTGCCATTAGGATTCAGTTCTCTGAAATGGAACTCGGAAAATTTTGCAGACACGACGCGGAATTTATTGAATTAAGAGAAGACATAAAATAAAGTATGATAGACCTGTCTGCAAAATTAAGAGTTCCGCCTTCAGCTTAAGTACCTGAAATACTCCTAACAGCAAACGCTCTGTTGACAAACAGATCTTTTCTACCTATATCTAAAGTAACACGGATTGACTTACCTGAAAGTCCTGCACGGTACTGAAGAGACCAATGGGTCGAAACAGCTGTCAGTTGTCTCATGCCAAGGGAGTTGATATGGTGAGAGTGCGTACATTTTTTATACGTATCTATTAAGCTCCTATGTAATATCTATTAAGCTCCTATTGCATTCAGCAGCGATTGATTTATCGCTCTTAATGATTTGCGTCCATTATAGGTAGAAACTTTGGGATCGACTAAAAAGACACGTCATTTGTATGTATTTCAAGGAACGGATAATGACCGTCTGGAAATATTGCCCCTGGAATGTTCTAACTATGTATTTTTAATTAAAATCCTTTGTGAAATTAGTATATAGGCTTTGTCAGGATAGAGCTATATATATAATTCTTATAAGACGTCATTTATTGACACATATAACGTAACTTTGTGACATCATATAAACGTTAGTAGATGACGCGGATTACATGACCATACTATTGTTTTTCCTCATATATTTTTGGAGATTCCCGGCATAATTTTATTGTCTAATATTTTACGTAAATATAGCGTCACTCGACGAAACTGTTTTAAATTGTTTTAACGAAATTGTCTCAGTAAAACGAGACGCTAAACGAACATTTATTGTTACAGGAGGAAGTCATCCATAAAATACGTACGACAATTCAAACAATCAAGTACGTACTACGATGTAACAGATGACGATCGCCGAGCAGCGTTCTTCATGCCGACCATCATCCCCGTGAATCAGGAGACTAGGAAACTCATCGCAGATTTCAAGGAAGAAAATGCAATACCAAGAGGACCCTACGTGAGTCCAGAATATTCAGGAGAAGTCTTACTCTAGGGAATGACAAGCTGTATTTAGGAGGAATGGAAGTAAGTTATATTTGTCTTAGTATTGTTTCAGATACTATGAAAAATAATCTGTTGTTATATAAGTAAACAAACACTATGTTATAAATGGTCAGAATAAAATTGAAAAATTGAGTCTCTAGCATGACTACAAATATACTGTTTGTATATTGTTTGTTTTAAGAAGAATAACTGATTACTTCACCAGCCTCGTTAACAGTTTTAAAAATATTTTAATTCTAATTATTTTTTTCTTGTTACAGAAGTGGAGATTGAAATGGATGGAAATCGATTGAAATGAATTAGTGTGAACCTAGCTACAAATAATTTGTATTGTAATATGCCTGATTCTGATGAGTGCTTTGTGATATACTTTTGATATAAATAAAAATTTTTATACAGTTACATATTAGTATTATTTCCAAAAAAATGTGTTTCTTTCAAAAAATAGTTTAAAAAAACTGAGAATGTACCTGCACCTCCTCGACATTATGTTCTCCTGATAAGAAAGGCCAAATTTTACTAAAGTCGAAGAGATGTACAACTAAGGAAATTCTTTCTGAATTGAAGTTTGGTTACCAGGATAACAGAATGAGAAAGAGGTGCACGAAGTATCAGGAGCAAATATTTTGAATTACATACCTCCTCGACGTTATGTTCTCCTGATAAGAAAAGCCAAATTTTACTAAAGTCGAAGAGATGTAAGCAAATTCTTTCTGAATTGAAGTTTGGTTACCAGGATAACAGAATGAGAAAGAGGTGCACGAAGTATCAGGAGCAAATATTTTTAATCACATACCTCCTCGACGTTATGTTCTCCTGATAAGAAAAGCCAAATTTTACTAAAATCGAAGAGATGTACAACTAAGCAAATTCTTTCTGAATTGAAGTTTGGTTACCAGGATAACAGAATGAGAAAGAGGTGTGCGATGTATCAGGAGCAAATATTTTTAATCACATACCTCCTCGACGTTATGTTCTCCTGATAAGAAAAGCCAAATTTTACTAAAATCGAAGAGATGTACAACTAAGCAAATTCTTTCTGAATTGAAGTTTGGTTACCAGGATAACAGAATGAGAAAGAGGTGTGCGATGTATCAGGAGCAAATATTTTTAATCACATACCTCCTCGACGTTATGTTCTCCTGATAAGAAAAGCCAAATTTTACTAAAATCGAAGAGATGTACAACTAAGCAAATTCTTTCTGAATTGAAGTTTGGTTACCAGGATAACAGAATGAGAAAGAGGTGTGCGATGTATCAGGAGCAAATATTTTGAATCACATACCTCCTCGACGTTATGTTCTCCTAATAAGAAAAGCCAAATTTTACTAAAGTCGAAGAGATGTACAACTAAGCAAATTCTTTCTGAATTGAAGTTTGGTTACCAGGATAACAGAATGAGAAAGAGGTGTGCGATGTATCAGGAGCAAATATTTTTAATCACATACCTCCTCGACGTTATGTTATCCTGATAAGAAAAGCCAAATTTTACTAAAATCGAAGAGATGTACAACTAAGCAAATTCTTTCTGAATTGAAGTTTGGTTACCAGGATAACAGAATGAGAAAGAGGTGTGCGATGTATCAGGAGCAAATATTTTGAATCACATACCTCCTCGACGTTATGTTCTCCTAATAAGAAAAGCCAAATTTTACTAAAGTCGAAGAGATGTACAACTAAGCAAATTCTTTCTGAATTGAAGTTTGGTTACCAGGATAACAGAATGAGAAAGAGGTGCACGAAGTATCAGGAGCAAATATTTTTAATCACATACCTCCTCGACGTTATGTTCTCCTGATAAGAAAAGCCAAATTTTACTAAAATCGAAGAGATGTACAACTAAGGAAATTCTTTCTGAATTGAAGTTTGGTTACCAGGATAACAGAATGAGAAAGAGGTGCACGAAGTATCAGGAGCAAATATTTTGAATTACATACCTCCTCGACGTTATGTTCTCCTGATAAGAAAAGCCAAATTTTACTAAAGTCGAAGAGATGTAAGCAAATTCTTTCTGAATTGAAGTTTGGTTACCAGGATAACAGAATGAGAAAGAGGTGCACGAAGTATCAGGAGCAAATATTTTTAATCACATACCTCCTCGACGTTATGTTCTCCTGATAAGAAAAGCCAAATTTTACTAAAATCGAAGAGATGTACAACTAAGCAAATTCTTTCTGAATTGAAGTTTGGTTACCAGGATAACAGAATGAGAAAGAGGTGTGCGATGTATCAGGAGCAAATATTTTTAATCACATACCTCCTCGACGTTATGTTCTCCTGATAAGAAAAGCCAAATTTTACTAAAATCGAAGAGATGTACAACTAAGCAAATTCTTTCTGAATTGAAGTTTGGTTACCAGGATAACAGAATGAGAAAGAGGTGTGCGATGTATCAGGAGCAAATATTTTTAATCACATACCTCCTCGACGTTATGTTCTCCTGATAAGAAAAGCCAAATTTTACTAAAATCGAAGAGATGTACAACTAAGCAAATTCTTTCTGAATTGAAGTTTGGTTACCAGGATAACAGAATGAGAAAGAGGTGTGCGATGTATCAGGAGCAAATATTTTGAATCACATACCTCCTCGACGTTATGTTCTCCTAATAAGAAAAGCCAAATTTTACTAAAGTCGAAGAGATGTACAACTAAGCAAATTCTTTCTGAATTGAAGTTTGGTTACCAGGATAACAGAATGAGAAAGAGGTGTGCGATGTATCAGGAGCAAATATTTTTAATCACATACCTCCTCGACGTTATGTTATCCTGATAAGAAAAGCCAAATTTTACTAAAATCGAAGAGATGTACAACTAAGCAAATTCTTTCTGTATTGAAGTTTGGTTACCAGGATAACAGAATGAGAAAGAGGTGTGCGATGTATCAGGAGCAAATATTTTTAATCACATACCTCCTCGACGTTATGTTCTCCTGATAAGAAAAGCCAAATTTTACTAAAATCGAAGAGATGTACAACTAAGCAAATTCTTTCTGAATTGAAGTTTGGTTACCAGGATAACAGAATGAGAAAGAGGTGTGCGATGTATCAGGAGCAAATATTTTTAATCACATACCTCCTCGACGTTATGTTCTCCTGATAAGAAAAGCCAAATTTTACTAAAATCGAAGAGATGTACAACTAAGCAAATTCTTTCTGAATTGAAGTTTGGTTACCAGGATAACAGAATGAGAAAGAGGTGTGCGATGTATCAGGAGCAAATATTTTGAATCACATACCTCCTCGACGTTATGTTCTCCTGATAAGAAAAGCCAAATTTTACTAAAGTCGAAGAGATGTAAGCAAATTCTTTCTGAATTGAAGTTTGGTTACCAGGATAACAGAATGAGAAAGAGGTGTGCGATGTATCAGGAGCAAATATTTTGAATCACATACCTCCTCGACGTTATGTTCTCCTGATAAGAAAAGCCAAATTTTACTAAAGTCGAAGAGATGTAAGCAAATTCTTTCTGAATTGAAGTTTGGTTACCAGGATAACAGAATGAGAAAGAGGTGTACGATGTATCAGGAGCATATATTTTGAATCACATACCTCCTCGACGTTATGTTCTCCTGATAAGAAAAGCCAAATTTTACTAAGTCGAAGAGATGTACAACTAAGCAAATTCTGTCTGAATTGAAGTTTGGTTACCAGGATAACAGAATGAGAAAGAGGTGTGCGATGTATCAGGAGCATATATTTTGAATCACACACCTCCTCGACATTATGTTCTCCTGATAAGAAAAGCCAAATTTTACTGAAGTCGAAGGGATGTTGCAACTAAGCAAATTCTTTCTGAATTGAAGTTTGGCTACTAGGATAACAGAATGAGAAAGAGGTGCACGATATCCAGGAGCATATATTTTAAATCACACACCTCTTCGACAGTATGTTTTCCTAATAAGAAACATAAAATTTCTTGATACTGTACTGGTAGTTCTTTTGATTAACATTGGATACAAATAAAAGAAGGTATTAAATAATGGAATCTTTATTCATCTCTAGTAATTACAGGGACCTTGTTAATTATTTTTACAATTAATTTCTGTCTGTTTAGAAAAGGAGTTGGATTCGCCTTTGATCAATAAAACACACTTAAATCGCACTGGGTTTCCAGATGTTCCGGTGTCCCTGAAACCAATAATAATGTTGGTCAAAGCGTAGAAAAATAATGTAATATATTAATACCATTCTAGGAAAGCAGCAGTCAGAATATCACATATCTCTGAAAGATAAATCATCCTGCATTGGAAAATGTGTTTACGTCGCTTCCAATAGGCGGCATATCATGCTCCTCCATTATTTTATTGTCCGTTACGGCACATCAACTCCGTACTAAATCGATTTGTTTGTAGTGGCCTATCCAAAATCGCAACACGTGATAGACAAATTGAAAACTGTAATTTGATTGATGAGTAAGTAGGTTGAAGAGCAGGGTGATAAGTCAAATTCGTCTTTCTTCAACGGGGTACCAGATGTATCTCGATTCGATTATCAAGTTCTTAGTTGTATTTTGTTTTAATACGGTAGTAATTATTGTTCTTAATATATATATTTCTCTCTAAGGGAATATGGAAGAGAATGAGAAATAATGTCTCTAACTCATCCTACACGGTAACCCATGCTAAGGGAGTTGAGACTGGCATAAGTGACTGGATTGGAGGGGACTCATAGAAGACATGATTGTAACACCTTCTCAGCGAGACTTATGAGTGTAAGAAGGTTTCCATAAGGTGGGGTTTTTCATCCCCTTCACTGGTCCCTGCTTGTGAATGATCTGCTACTCTTACTTTCTCTGTGAGAGGTAGAAGTTCGAGATCGGGAGAGAGGCACTACAGACGTCTGTTGAACTTATAGCAGATCAGTACTAGACCTAGTATATTTAGGAGCCCTTGGTATCTGGCAGGAGGTTCCTAGGACGACGAATGTGACACTTCTTGTTGGCAGTTATTGACACCTGAAATGAGAATTACTACTGTAAGTCTTTTATATATATCGAATCTTTGGAAAACTAATATATATACCTATCTGATTGTACGCAATATTTAGTATTGAACCTGGTCCCCTTTACTATCTTAATAGCTCCGACTGACATCTTACTGTCCTCCTCCTTATTATCTTAATCCTCCACATATTTTTGTTTCAAAAGTCAGGCTCGTGTGATTTTTCCTGTAAAATTTAATTCTGATTTGAAAATTGTAATTGCAAATATACGGGGTGTACTACAAACTAATATTACTAAAACTAAACTATAGTAGCAAAATAAAGCCTATACATCCGAACTTTGCCTTACAATATTGTTCACCAACTTCGCAAATATGTTTAGTGAGACATTTCTTATTTATTAAATACCTTGGAAAATACCTTACAAAATTCATTTTTAACATGCTGTTTTTTATAGAACAAGGAACTATTTTTTCCTCAAGGTGGTGGAGCTCAACTAAAGTCTCAGTGCAGTCACATTCTCCTCATTAATGAGATGGGACACTTTTAATAGGATATTATCAACGTCTTATTACTTACTAACAATCGAGATACAACACCAGTGGCCATTTCAGGATACAATCTTAGGTTAACCGCATCGAGGTTACGTGAAGGAATAGAGCGCGTAATATGGAGGTATGCTTCTGGTAATTTATTTAATCTCGTTGTGTACACCCTGCCTTTTTCGGCTTTTAATGTAATGTTAGTCACGCGCGTTGATGCATTGATTATTCGAATTTATTCCGCATTTCGCCCTTTCCCAACATTTTTACCTTCCCACCGCCCTCCAAAATAAAATTTTCTCTTGTTTTACGTGGAAATTGCTACACGTAGCAATGTGAAATATTCCAACTATGTATGTAATTTATGAGGTCGATTAACTGCATGGTTCCGCCAATTATACCCCTAATTAAATTCAACCCCGCGAGGATTGCTCTGTCTAGAGATGAAATTGTATTTAGAAGTTTTAGTATACGAATTCAAGCGGTGTAGCTGTCAGGATTTGGCCTACTTGTCTTTGATCGTTGTTGAGGAAGTTAACCCTGTCAAAGTGCTTACATTATCTGAAGGAATTGCATCCATTTATTAGCGGAATGATCGTGAAGGCATTTATTACTACAATCCCATTAGGCAAGAGAAAAATGAAAATTTGATGATAAGAACTGAATCTGGTTGATTTGCAGATAGTTACAGATGGCATAAAAGAATTGAGATGGGATAGGAGTCTTGAAAAATATATCTGAACTTTAGTTGGAAGTAACTATGAGAAGTGGTTAAGAAAATGGAATGGATATGGGTCTGATCGGTTCCTGTCCTCCAAAAATCCTGATTCTCCAAACGGATGTAAACACACGGAAAGGAACTATCAAAGAAATCATGTATGTATCACTAAAATATGTCGCAAAAAATAATACACCAAGAAAAAGTCTATTTAGGCCAGATAATAACGGAGATCTTGAAAGGAGCTGGAATCTTTGGTGTAAAGATAATACTGACGCAGTTTTTCACATAACACCAAGTTGGCATCACTATTGATTATTGCTGTTATATATTGCCATATTGATTATAGGCATTATTGCTGATTTCTCATTTCTATTTGAATTTAAATAAATCTTGTAGTAATTCCGATAAATTGACTTTTATTACCTAGACTAAATAAACACTGACCCCTGGGATGTGCATTATTGCACCTTCTTCACTGTAGCTACCGGGCCTCTACTCATCAGCGAGTAGAGTTTGTGTAAGAGTGGTGTGTAGAGTGGTGGCGCTCGAGATAAAAAAATAGACCGACTGATTATTTAAGGATATTAAAACCAACAACAAATTAAGGGAGCGTCATAATTTGGCGTCTCAGAATAGGGAAGGGGAAAAAGCGTCACACTATACTTCCTTCCCTACAAAATTCAAGTAGTACAAACACTTTTGCCTGGCGCTATTGGAGTACAGCTTTACTTTTACTGCTTTTACTGATTGACTGCTTGGTTGAAGTTGCATTTTTCTTCTAAGATTCCATTCTATATTATTCTCAGGAGAATTATTACGTGTCTCTCCTACGCTGGATTTTACAAGGGTCTTTGCTGGCCTGCATGTAAACAAATTAGTATTTACTGTGTGTGTAATTGGAACGTCTTATACTAGCTTGTAGGATACACAGAAACTAGACGTAATTACCATGAGAGATACATATAAATCATACACAGTTGCGCCTCTACAATACACACGTCTCTCGAATATGGCACTCCCAAGGACAATACATCTGTCCACGTCGACGAGCCAGATAGATTAATAGCCCAAACAATTATCCACAATTCTGGATTAAGATGACTAGATGGTATTAAATTCGTTGAATACATAATATTTGCGCGAGGGATGTAGGTGGTCCTTGCTTTATTTTCCTTGAAGGACGCCTGGGCACTGTCATCTTATGTGGACAAATCCGACGTTGACAGCATTCGAGGAATTGTTAGGATTCCTAATTTGATGAGGGGTTTCCAACGTTCTTTGTTGTTGCAGGAAATTACACAAGGCCGAATCATTGATTATAATAACGATGTTATTATTTGCTTTATAGAAGAGAATCAGTTAGAAAATGTTCTGTTTACATATAAATGCACAAGCAATTATATGTAAGTAGTTCCAATAAATTCGGCACATCTCATTCCCCCCGGAGAGTACGAGCAAAATCTTCACATGCCCAATTACCTAACATCAATCATCTTTTATGGGCACTTCATCCTCCACATATTGCCTCCAATTTCTTTCACAATACCCCAAAGTATCATGGTTGATTTTTTTAATACTCATCGGTTAGGATTTTATCGTATGCCTTAGTGTACATTTTGATTTTCATACTTCCATATATACATTTTTTAACTAACTTATTATCATTATTAACTGGCACAACGATAGCTTAGTCCGTTAGGTGTTTGGTTGTAGCTTGTGACGAACAGAATGGTATATTATTCGAATCTCGCCCGGGGAGAAATGGCACGTCTCTTCTTAAAAGAGAATGGTGGTGTGTCTGCGTTTTTTCATGTGTATCCTCCCTCTATCTGAGACTTTCAAAAGGGAGGTTGTCCATTTCTGTGGTGTATTTTATGTTTACGTTTATGTTTATCAATATAATTCATGTCAATATCAATTGACTGACTTCTTAGGTTAGGTTAGGTTAGGTTAGGTTCAAAAGTGAGTGGGCCGAAAAGCAGACCCTCCACCGCAACCATGTGGTCTATTGTGGCTCACACCTACTTATATTTCACCCAGCAGGTCCAGCTTCTTAATGTACCTGATTACCTTATTGGGTGAGAAGTTATTCAGATCCTCTGGCAGAAGTTGCCCTTTGCCAAATAATAAGTATCTGATCCTTTCCCCAGCGGGGCAGGTGCACAATATGTGTTCTGCCGTTTCATCATCTTCTAACACAGGCGGCACTCAGCATCTTCTGCTAGGCCGAATTTGCACAGATGATATTTTAAACGGCAGTGACCAATGTATAGGCCAATTAGAGTTCGTAGGTGAAAGCTACTTAACTCTACAAGTTTTTTAGATCTTGTTTTTGAAGGGTTTATTATAAACGCCTTCGAATGAACTAATCGTGGTAGTTCCTGCCAGTACTGGAGGATTTGCCCCTCAGCCCAGGTCAAGAGCGTTGCTTTGGCAGTACTCGAGGATATGCCAAGCACCCGTTCTGGTCCGACAACTGGTTCTGGTTCTTACAGTAGCTTTATCTTCCATATATTTCCATCCCAACAATCCTGCCCCCCTTTTTTAGATTTCTAATAATTTTGCATCTGATGGTTATCATCACTAACAATCTCTTCAGGTTTCAAGTTGCTTCCTAATCTACTCCAATGCCGTCTTAATAAAATAGAAACGCTACTGTAGCTGATGGTGTTCAGACTCGAATTTGTCCATTCAAGAAACGGTCCCCCCCTTCAAGGACGAAGCCAATCACCCAACAAACTTCTAATGTTTGCAAAAGGCGCCAAAGCAACACACGCAAGAAGGCGACCCTCGCAAATTATTCTGTAAATAAATGTAACAAGTACACCGGCTATAATTCAAGCTGCCCTTTGCGCGTGTGTGCGCGCCCCCACCCCTTGGAAAAATCCTGTCGGGGTCGCTTCAGTGTGACTGGAACACCCGCGACGTCAGCTCGGTTTTTCGCGCGGGTTTTCTCGATTTTCCGCCGCTCGGGCTGAGGAAACTCGCCGGACGGATTCGTTGGTGAGCTGTGGGTGAAAAAAGACCCTGTTAGTGTATATAATAGTGTTGTTAGTGTAAACCTAGTAAAATTGATTAGTTTTACAGTAAGTAGAAGTACAGTTAAATAAAAGTAGGTAAAAATGATTGCACCAGTTAATTATTTTGATTAGTTTTTAGTATTTAATTTCTTTTAATTAAGATTTCATTAATTATATCTATTTTGTGATAGTTCTCATGAAAATGAAGTATCCACTAAGGTACAACGATTCACATACCAACAGAGTTTCAATAACTTCCAGATGATGATCACTTGGTTTGCGAAATTTTCGTCGAGTAAATTTTAGTGAAAAACTCTTAATGTATATAAATAAATATTAATGATACATAAAAGTTGAATCAAGAGTGACATAAAGTAATATTTAGGAAAGCTATACAACTAAAAATTATTTGTATATATTTTAGCCCTTAATATATTATTTTTAATTTGATTATTAAAAATTATAGAGTTCTGATGTGAGTCCTGGGAGTCCTGTGTGACGTCAGTGGATGATTTAAAACATTAAAATTGAAAATTTGTGTTAAAATTGCAAACATTTATTTCTTTTTAAAATTTTCTTGGCACGGAGATCTGGAATCAGATTTTGTATTCGCAAATGTATTAGGAATGGATAGAGCGCATCTGATGTCTGGCAATCTAAAAATGAATAATTCTTCATGAATGTGCTAAAAATTTATTAAAAATTAATCAACTGTCACAATTTGGAAGAGTAAGGAAAGATTATATAATTTATTTAATTAAAACAATATGTTTGTCAGTATACAATGTGTTTCAGATCGGATGAAATAACATTTGTATCTGGGAAATCCTTAGATATAGACTAAGTTAAATTGGGGCAAAGTTTCGTAATTTGGTGACCAATAATATGCACAAAAAAAGTAACATGATTAGTTTTTGAGAACTTTGGAAAAAAATCGAAATTTTTTAAATTCTTGTTTGAAGAACTATTGAAATAAAAAGGACACTCTTTCATCGCAACTTAACAGTTTTTTTAAGTAGCGTTTCGTTTCTAGAACCATCATCATCTTTATTTTTTCTAATACGCCCTCATTGATATTTTTACGCCACTCGACAGTATTTTTTCTTGTGCATTCAATGATATAACGTATGCTATAGTTTGATCACGTTGAGAACGCGAAAACCATCATCAAACTCCTCTGCATCTGTCTGCAGGAATTAACAAAAAAATACTGAAAAAGTAACAAATCATTAACAATAATAAACAAAAAAACAATTAACAAAACAACAATAAATTAAAAAATAATAATGAACAGTTAATGGAACAATAAACAAACTATACCAACTAAGACATCATTGAACTCAGAAGAAAAAATGTTGTCGAGTGACCGTATTACAAAAAAATTAAATTCACGATGGTTCTGAAGAGACGAAACGTTATTTACAAAATTATTCACGCCATTCGATAGAGCGTAAAAAGTTGATATAAGAAAGTGTCTTTTTATTTCAATGGCTCTTCAAGAATGAAATTTTACAAAAACGAATTTACAAAATAAATTTTTTTTCAAATATCTCAAAAACTAATCACTTTTTTTTTAAGACATATTATTGGTCAGCAAATTACCTAACTTTTTCCCAATTTAACCAAATGTCTCTCTCACTAATGGTTTCTAAGATACCAATGGTATGGCATCTAATTTGAAACACACTGTATAACTAAAATACAAATAAGAAGCAAACTGTATTTAAAATATATGGAAATAATGATCATTATTATAAATTAATGTAAATAAGTAACAATTTTCCATGGGGGCATCAATAGTGGTCGCCACAATTACCAAATTAACAAACGGTTTGTATACAGTGCGGAAAAGAACTCTGAAACACAGTTCATAACTGAAGTATTTAAAAATGTATGAAAGTATTTATTATTATGAATTATTTAATATTTTAAGAAAATGGTTCGCACACGTCGAGTTTGTTTTTTCTGGCGCAAAATTTGACACAATTCAATAATTTAGAGGTTGGCCCAAAAAAAAGTTACATACTAAAATAATTTTTTTTTTAATAAAACACCCTATAAGTACAGGGAGTCCCACAGGCAAAGGCCGCTATCGATATATGGAAAAGTATGTACAGGGTGATTTTGAAAATTTGGGTATTTACAAAGGTCAGTGGGGCCCAAGGATTGTTAACTGTATACAGGATTGCTCGATCGCTCAATTTTGTCATCCGCCTTTGTGACGTCTTCGAAGATATATGTAATCGAATTGTCAAAATATACCTATTTTGTGTTTGTTATATTTCACATTTGCAAGAGAAGTTTCGTATTTAAATGATTATTAATATTATTATTTATTAAAGTTTGTAATAACAGTATAAAGTGTACCTATTTCTACAAGCTCGAGATCTTTGAATCTTTGATGACGTCATAATTATGGATTACATTGTAGTATAGGGATCGAGCAATCCTGTAAACAGTTAATAATCTTTGAGTGGGGCCTACCTTTTTAAAATATTTTCACTTTTCTGGCACTTCCGATATAACCGGAAGTCGACACCAACTTGCTTATTTTAAATGGAACACCCTATATATTATATCATTTCCGGATTCTACGTGGAATTCTAAACACATTTCATGTAGGATGTCCTATACCTATCTTCAACTGTTTTTCAAATATTGACAGGTGAATATTGATATTTTTCAACTTTGGCACCCTGTAAAATCTAAACGGTTTGAGATCAACCAAAACGATTTGCACATTCTTTTCATAAGCTATAGTTTGACACTAGTTTCAAATTTAATCAAGAGATTAAATTTAAACGAAATTTTAAAATTTTTGGCTAAATCTGAAATTAGTGGCAAACGATAGCTTATGAAAAGTTAAGATAGAAATGTGCAAACCATATTGCTTGACCTCAAACCGTTTAATTTTACAGGATGTCAAAGTTGCAAAATGTCAATATTCACCTGTCAATATTTCAAAAACAGTTGAAGATAGGTATAGGACATGCTACATAAAATGTGTTTAGAATTGGACGTAGAATCCGAAAATGATACCGGGATATCAAAAATTATCTTGGTCAAGGGTGGTTGTGGAATGTAAAACGTGTGTCTTACATTAAATTTGAAATAATTATGTCACTGTCACACTGACATCATCAATAACCTACAAATTTCGTACCTATTTATTTCAGTTGTAAAACAATAATGAACTACAAATTATGAAATAACGGTTTTAGTAACAAGAAAAACTAAATTACAGTAATTGTTGGAAATGTCCCCCGTTTTGTTCGATGCACAAGTTGACGCGCCTCCTCATGCTGTGAAAACAGTTTTGCAGCATTTCTGGCGTTATGGTTGCACATTGCTGAACAATTCTTTGTTGCAGTTCTTGCAAATTATTTACCGGAGTTGCGAAAATCTTGTTTTTTAAGTAAGGAAATATAAAATAGTCCATAATTGTCAAACAAGGTCATCTCGGAGGAAACTCAACTTCTGTATGCAAACTTATCAGCCGGTCATCAAAAAACTCGCGGTGGAAAGCAATATTTTCTCGGGTAGTATGTGCTGTTGCACCGTCATGCTGGAAATAACCGTACCGAAGTTCATCATCGTTTAACTGTTGCACAAATTCAGCCAAAAAGTTGTGTCTGTATCTTTCTGCGTTGACGGTGAAATCGAAAAAAATTGACCCAACTATTCTTCTGCGAGAAACTGCCATCCAAACACCAATTTTTTGAGCATGTAGTGGCGATTCAGTAAAAACATGAGGGTTATCATTGCTCCAAATTCGCATATTTTGAGAATTGATGTATCCCGAAAGGTGGAACCACGCTTCGTCAGAAAAAAAGTTAAGTCCAGAAGATCGTCATTCATTAAATTATTGACAAACCAATGGCAGTAAGCAAGGCGTCTGGGGTGGTCTGCGGGCAGAAGAGCTTGATGTGTTTGCATCTTATATGGATGCATGTTCAAGTCTTTCTTTAAAATCTTACGACATGTTCCATAAGAAAGTACAATTTCCTGAGAAAGACGTTTCAAAGGTTTTGCAGGCTCCTCTTCCATACGTTGACGAACGTCATTGACAACTTCTTCTGTACGAACTCTTGGTCTACCAGCACCGTTTTTATGAGTCACACAACCAGTTTCGCGAAACACTTCAACACAATTTGTAAGGCACGCATAAAAATTGTCCGGTAATATTGCCACGTTTGGGAAGTGCTCTCGAAAATTGTCCAAACACAAACATTGACTGTATTGCCAATTTCCATTAACTAGCGCACCCGTTCGAAAATAGGCTTCAATCATGAAAATTTTGTGCTGTGTGGTAAGAGGCATGATTCAAAAACTGGATTAGAAAATTTCAGCACAATGACTTGACAGACTCTGACACAACAAAACATATTAAAAAATTTAAAGTAAGACACACGTTTTACATTTCACAACCACCCTTGACCAAGATAATTTTTGATATCCCGGTATAATATATAGGGTGTTCCATTTAAAATAAGCAAGTTGGTGTCGACTTCCGGTTATACCGGAAGTGCCAGAAACGTGAAAATATTTTTAAAAAAGTAGGCCCCACTGACCTTCGTAAATAACCCAACTTTCAAAATCACCCTGTACGTACTTTTCCATTTATCGATCGCGGTCCTTCCCGGTGGGACACCGTGTATATATTACCTAATTTTTAGTTAGAACGTTTTTTCACGAATACGTTGATCTAGGATTTGAAAATAATGGCACAAAATATTCCTAACAGAATTATGTGAGTTCATATCCAATCGGGCACAAAATACGAAAATAAATTAATGGAAGATAAATGTGTTTCATTATTTACTGTGATGGGGCAAACGCTGATAATGATAATAATCTAATTCTACTGCCTTTCTGAGCAAGACCTTGAACGTCAAATTATAAATAATGACCTCTGACATGATCTTACGTAATATTTAACGTGATGCTTTCACTCAAAATAAACGAAAATCGGGATGAATTTTCGCACCCCTGTTGTACAAAATATTATTTATATTTTAACGACGATTCAAACGAACGATGCATACAGGGTGGTTCATTATTTGTGCCAATACCTCGAAATATAATAAATGCACGTGAGGCTTTAATATACTGAAAAATAGACATGTGAATTGCTCGTCCACACAAAAACTAGAGATGGAAAGTAATCACAAAAAACCTTGTGAAAGATTTTTTGAAATCTGTGAAAATATTGTTCTTGCGCCTAAAAGTTCCTATTTCTCAAAGATAGTTCAGAGAAAAGTTCCTAGATAATTAATTTTATATATTTATCCCCTAGTATTACATTTTTAACTGGAAGTTGAATGAAAGTAAAAAATGGTGGTTGTCATTTAAAAAAATTAGGTTTTTGAGTTTTTGTGTAATGAGTTTGCAACAGGATTTTTATAAATACCTTGGCATCAATTTTAGGTGCCCTTGATATTCTATATTCAGGTTGTGACTCAATAATGGGGTGTTTTCCTATTTTTTTTTTACATCGGCAATGGAAAGTAGTTGGAAAAAGAAGAGATACGTATTTCTGGAATTTTAATATTGGGTTAATTTAAGTCCATAAATTATTTTTTTTTTATTGTGCGCTATGTGACTTCACTAAGCGAAAATTCAAAATTTGCGCCGTTTTTTAGTGATTTCTAGGATATTTTCATTCATGTGGTTGGTGTCACTGCGTCACAACTTTACTTTTGTTTATGTTTGAATTGTTTGGTTAGGGTAAACATCATGGTCATGGTAAACATGGGACATTGTTTTTAGTTTATATTTTTACCTGTGAATTGTTGTCTCTGCCTGTGACTGATTACAAGTGTATTTATTAGTTGGACTTAGCTTCTACAAAACCTTGCTCCATGTTTAATAAAAGTTTACTTCACATGAAAACAACAATACAAACACATGTCAAGCTGTCAAGAAACACAAACAAGAAATTTCAAATGTCTCGTTACAAACTGAATCTAGCCACATATTATCAGTGTTGCCTCTTTATAGATACATATTCCCTAGTTTTCGCTTAGTGACCTCACGAATATAGAATAAAATTTCAAAATTGAATTAAAAATTTTCTACCGATTCAATCTTAATAATTTTTATCCTAATAAATATAAAAAAAAATATATATATATTTTATAAAAATACAGGTTTCCACTTTCATTTCGATTGAAGGAAAATACTCCATTGTGTTTCCTGGCGACTTGATTTTGAAAATATTGAATATATCGTAAAATCAAAACTAATCAAAATTTTTCAAAAAAATTAAATATCTCAAAAACAGTACATTTTAGGGTTGAATAAAATCTTGAATAAAATAGCCCTTAAATTTGCCAAGGAATTAAAAAATGCAAAATAAAATTAAGTACTCCATTTAAAATAAGGGTGCAGGAAATGAAAAATATTTTTAAAAAAGTCAGCGTCATCTATTAGCTCCCCAAGCAAATTTTCAAAATTCTACCTCTATTGGTCCTCTATATACAGATCGATACAGCTCGTCGTGACGTACCCTGTATTTGGCTCAATCGTTGTATTTTAGTATCAAGATTGTCTTGTATCATTTTTGTTCCTGCATTTAAATACACCCTGTATACTAGCCAATGTTCCTAACCGGAGAATAAATAGTTCTTTCTCTCAGTGTAAAGATAATATATTTATATTATTTAAGTCTCACAAGCCAAAGTAAAATATAAAAACGCAGTTGGTGCCGTATTAAGCGAAGAAGAAAGCCGAAAAAGGAGAGAGTTTCCGAAAGGTCCCGATATTCCCACGCAGTTGGCTGTTCTGCATAAATTTACATAATCTGAAAATTTCAGTTAGCTGATAAAACGTAATATTAAGTGTACAAACAATTAAGGTCGCTAATCGCTCGTCCAATATAATATATTATAGCCCGGTTAATTAGATTTTAGTGTGTTCGTGTAGTCGAAATTGGTGATTGTTGACAGTTCAAACTACACACCCCACAAAAATTATCGCAACACTAAAAATTTGCTATTATTTTGATATTCGTTTTCTCTGGAACTAATTGTCCGATTTAATTGATTTTTTTTGTATTGTAGGTTGATTCGTTAGCAATGTGACTGGTTTAGTTACATTCTCGAAAAAAATAATTTTGAATACATACAGGGTGAAACAAGTGTAACATGATTTGTCACAGAAGTTTAGAACACCCTGTGGAGTTAATCAGTTATGGCAACATAGTAAAACTTAATAGGAGTTAAAGCGACATCTTTTCTTAACATAATCGTCTTGTTTTCACATCGATATCTCAATAATTAAAGGAGATATTTCAAAATAAAGGGTTCAGTGTCATTTCAGTAAAAAAAATCAAATAAACCTTAACAAACATTTACAGATTTTACGAAAACTTAGCAGGCTCTGAAAACAAAATTTGAAATGTCATTCCTACAATCATTATTTCTACAGAAATACGATTGTTACAGTTTTGTTAAAACTCTTTTAATTTGCGTGCTAAATTTAAAAAAAATGAATGCTGAACTTCGTTTAAACAGACATTTGTCAAATGAAGAGTCAGTAAGAGCAATTGCACTCGTTGAAGACGGACGAAGTCAAAGATATGTGGCAAATGTAATAGGTGTTCAACCAAGTACCATTTCCAGATTAATCAGGCGTTATAGAGAAACAGGACAACATTCCAGAAGGCAAGGACAAGGGCGTAAAAAGGTAACTACAGCTGCAGATGATAGATTTCTAAGACTTTCGGCATTAAGAACTCGACATTGTACTGCTCGTATGCTTCAACGAGAAATTTTGGGAGCCAGACATGCAAACATTTCTTTACAAACTGTTAGAAACCGTCTTAGAGAAGTTAATTTACGTCCTATGGTTCCAGCCAAGGGACCACGTCTGACCAGGGAACATCGAGTTGCCCGTCTCCAATTTGCTAGGGAACACAGTAACTGGGGCCTAGAAGAATGGTCTAGTATACTGTTTACTGACGAATCAAGATTTTGTTTATATTCGTCAGATAGACGTATGCCAGTATCCAGAAGGCTAGGTCAACGGCATATGCAGTGCAATTTTCGACAGATCGAAAATTTTGGAGGTGGATCGGTAATGGTGTGGGGAGGAATTTCTGTTAATGGGCGTACGGCACTGGTGCCTGTCAACAATGGCAGCATGACTGCCCAACGTTACATAACGGATATTTTAGTTCCTCATGTGATTCCATATGGACGCTTGTTGGGTAATAATTTTACCTTAATGCAAGATAACGCACGTCCTCACGTTGCACGTATAGTAAGAGAATATCTTGAAAACAGTCATGTTGCTACAATGGACTGGCCTGCTCGCAGTCCAGACCTAAATCCAATTGAGCATGTATGGAACTACGTGTCATGGAAAATCAAGGAGGGTCAAATCCCCTGCCGAACATTAAATGAGCTCCAGAACAAGCTTCAAGAGATTTGGAATGATATAGGGGAAGATTACATACACAGTCTGTTTGAAAGTCTACCACAGCGTATTCAAGCGGTAATTGAGGCTAGGGGAGGAAATACCCGATACTGAAAATTGTTATTTTAATTTTATGACGTGTTTTATTGCTGTAAGGGTATACTGTTTTATTAAATTTGTTTAGTGACGCACTTGTAATCGATTTTTTTTACTAAAATGACACTGAACCCTTTATTTTGAAATATCTCCTTTAATTATTGAGATATCGATGTGAAACCAAGACGATTATGTTAAGAAAAGAAGTCGCTTTAACTCCTATTAAGTTTTACTATGTTGCCATAACTGATTAACTCCACAGGGTGTTCTAAACTTCTGTGACAAATCATGTTACACTTGTTTCACCCTGTATGTATTCAAAATTATTTTTTTCGAGAATGTAACTAAACCAGTCACATTGCTAACGAATCAACCTACAATACAAAAAAAAAATCAATTAAATCGGACAATTAGTTCCAGAGAAAACGAATATCAAAATAATAGCAAATTTTTAGTGTTGCGATAATTTTTGTGGGGTGTGTATTTCACTTATAAATATGTTGTTTTTAGTTACACCAGTGAGAGTGTTGCGGAAAAACGTACAGTGTATGTAGGAAAATTAGTTTTTACCCCAAAAATGGGTCTTTTCCACTAAATTGAATTTTACTATTTTATTAATATCAAACGTTATACTGGTACATAAGTAAAGGTAGAATCAACCCAATTCATTAAATAATTGTAATTAAGCGAAGTTATTCAAGTACAAAGTGACCGGTCTTCATGAATCATTTCAAACTGCGCGGTTCGCTGACATCAGACTCCAGTAGCCAATAAAATGTAGACAAGTTAAAGAACGGCACCACGTTGCCATATATAATTTTACTTTTTTCTTGGCAACTATTAAATTTACATTCTGGTAATTTTGCAATGAAAATATGTATTTTTGGGTGAAATATTCTCCATAAATTATTACTAAAGCAAATCAACATGATTATTTTACAATTTATCCCTTGAGCAAAATCATTTTTAGGTATTTTTCGCTAAAGGTGACAACACTGCACAATCTATGCTAGAATCAACTAAATGATGATTTGATAAATTAGGTTATAAAAACTAACCTTCTTGTCTTAACACTGCACACTTCAGCACTTAGAAAGTTCATATTTGTGACGTAGAAAACGTTAACCGTTATTTCACTTGGAGGGTTGTCTGAATCAGCCTTAAGATAACCCTCTTCAATTTTATTAATTTTAAATCAAATTAATCAAAACACAAAACGAAAGTTATGTTAAGCACACTTCACTTGATAGAACACAAAATGCAGGGCAGCCAATAGACAACAACGAACTGGAGTATGACGTTAATGGCGCGTTATTTGAAATATATGGTAATTTTCACAATTTATTCAAAATATATCTGGCGAGGAAAAAAATTTTAAAAAATACATTTTAATCATAGCTAAGTATATATTTTATAATAAGCGAATAAAAAAAAGATGTCGAAAAGGCCCATTATTCATTTAATCAACATTCATTCATTCGTTTTGAAAGTTTGCATAGTTTAAACAAGGCCCTCTATCTTTCCTATTCCGGGAGTTACAGAAAAAATATTAGTTACAAATTTTTAAAAGAACTTAAGTGGAATGCATTGGAGTAGTCAAATTTTTCTGTATACTTTTATTTTTGAGCAAAAAATAAACGTAAGTTTTTTTAAATCGGACATCCTGTATATCTTTGCTTATTTAAAAGTGTTTCCTCCTGATTATAATAATTTATAATGGTATGAGTATATTTAAATAGTTATGATTTTAGTCTAACATTTTCCACTGTAAATTAATAATATAAAAATTTTTATTCGTTTTATAATTTTTTAATTTTTATTTATATTGTTACTCCTTCCGGGGTTCTAAAAATAAGTGAGAAAAATCCTTATTTAACACTTCAAACACTACACAACACTTCTTGTACAATATCTTATTAAATACACGTCGAAAACACTTCGAAAATTACAGTTATTTCACTTAAGTATTGTTTCCTCGCTCTTTATCGCTGTCCTATTAAGCTGACTCCGCGCTGGCACGTCGCGGCCCTTATGTATGTGAACTAGGCTTCTAGATCCTTGTAGAAATCTCCATCGAATACTCACGAATAATCCACATACCAGGGCAGTTCAATAAATAATCGACAGCCAAGTTATAAGAGGGGTATTCGATAAGTACACATGGCCCAAAAACTAAAGTAGACCATTATTAACACTTTTTCTATATCTCTCAAAATAAGGAAGTCTTGTTTTTGAGCTATATTTAACTGTGGATTATACTTTACCCCTTTCACTAAGCAATAGATAATACATATAATATTTTTGAATAAATCGGCGTAAATTTGCCCTGATAAAAGTCCATGTCCTGAAAATGTATTATATAGCCTAAATAATCTTCAAATTATTGTTGCGCCTTTTGTATATGATAAAATAGCAGTAGTTTTTACTCTGAAAAAGGCTGATTCTTTATTTACATTGGAACCAAAACTAAACCTAACACAAGAACAAAATGTAACACAAGCGTAATATACTAATAGATGTGCTTGATATAATCCCGTATAATAATAACCGAGACATTATAAAACCATGATAATTTTGAAAGAGATTTCCCAAACTTAATTGACCCATTGCCCATTGACCGATTGCCCCAATGTAAAATTAATACCATTTACTTTTATGTAAAGGGAACCACCTTGGAGTTTCTTGTAGTTTCTCTAGTAAAATTTGTATTATTAACCGGACTATATACTTGCGCGTGGGACCCAAAGTTCAAACCCAGCCATTGACTTCCCATCGGAGCGTGATGCCGCATAATTCGCTTTTCAAATTCAAATATTTAGCGAAAATCGATCCCAATCTAGAATTTCCCATAAATAAATGTAATTTCCAGACCTGTTCAAATGTCGCTTGCCTCACACATACATCTCGGGTTTCCTACTTTGTTAGTGTCAGATTGATTTGCCTTGCAACATCATTTTTCTCATATTTATCTGATTTCGCTAAGGGTTTGCAGTTCCAGATAGAGTTAATTCTCTTTTATGACCTTTTGTACCTTCTACTCGTAGTAGGTAGTCTTATTGCAAGAATTTCACTTTAAAGGTTATTTATTCAACATTCTTCATTTTTCTGTGAGACAATATTCAATGTACAGAACTAGAAATATTAGTCGGATTAATACAATAACGGATTATCCACTTCAATGGCCTGCTAGCATGTCAAATTTGGGTACTCTGGACTTTTTTGTAAAGTTATTTCGAATACACAATAATCGTTACTCATCCAAAGAGTTTTTGTGACCCTTGAGATGACCCTACGAAAAAGACCTTCAAATCCAGCGATTGCAGTGGTCGTACGAGCAACCACGGTGGATCCATTCATTGGTTTAAAACTTGGCTTCGGTGGATATGTAGACCCTTAAAACATATTTTTAATTATGTGTAGTACAAGCCTTTCATAATATGCAAATGTGAATTCACAGCGCCTGTGGCGCCATCTGTTAACATTAGTAAACATCATCAAGAAAAAATACTTCATTTTACACGATTCACCCTGTATTTTGTCCGAAGTGGGTAACACGATTAGGTCAAAAACTAAAACAATGGGCCTTTTCCACTAAATTGAATTTTACTATTTTATTAATATCAAACGTTATACTGGTACATAAGTAAAGGTAGAATCAACCCAATTTATTAAAGAATTGTAATCAAGCGAAGTTATCCAAGTACAAAGTGACCGGTCCTCATGAATCATTTCAAACTGCGCGGTTCGCTGACATCACACTCCAGTAGCCAATGCAATGTAGACAAGTTAAAGAACGGCTCCACGTTGCCACATATAATTTTACTTTTTTCTTAGCAACAATTAAATTTACATTCTGGTAATTTTGAAATGAAAATATGATGTATTTTTAGGTGAAATGGTAATTTTGAAATGAAAATATGTATTTTTAGGTGAATATTCTCCATAAATTATGCTAGAATCAACTAATAAATGACGATTTGATAACTTAGGTTATAAAAACTAACCTTCTTGTCTTAACATTCCGCACTTCAGCACTTAGAAAGTTCATATTTGTGACGTAGACATCGTTAACCATTTCACTGTCAACTCTTGGAAGGTTGTCTGAATCAGCCTTAAGATATCCCTCTTCAGTTTTATTCATTTTAAATCAAATTAATCAAAACACAAAACAAAAGTTAGGTTAAGCACATTTCACTTGACAGAACACAAAATCCAGGGCAGTCGACAGACAACAACGAACTGGAGTGTGACGTCAATGGCGCGTTATTTGAAATATATGGTAATTTTAACAATTTTTTCAAAATATATCTGACGAAGAAAAAAATTTTAAAAAACACTTTTTAGGCATAACTAAGCATATATTTTATAATAAGCGAATAAAAAAAAGATGTGGAAAAGGCCCATTGAGGTAGTATGGTAGGGAGACTCAATGGCTAAAACAGATATAGACGCTCCCTGTATATCTATGGGTAATTTAAGAAAACGACGAGCTTCAGTTATTCCTTTACTTTGTACCGAGCAACATTTTCTCTTGAACATAGTTGAAATGAATCTTTCATTTAACTACTTCGCCGTAATCTAAAACTTTCCGAATAAATTCCGTAACTAAATCGGGGCCGACCCATTTTATAGCCTCTTTTTGGCCACAGTTTATGAGGGGTGAAATAGGTTCGAAAATGTTAGACGCTTTACCTAACATTTTGCGAAGTTCAGTTGAGGTAGGTTACAGCAATCGACGTGTTCCTTTGTGAATGGGTGCCTTTTATAGGTGGATATGCTTTAACTTTGTTACACCACCAATTGGTTTTATTGCTTCCGAGCAGGTGAGTTGAACAGCAACGATTGTCTACAACGAATGCAGGCTGGCTCCCTATGATAATAATAATAATAGCGAAAATGAATGATAATATAACAATAATAATAATAATTTATAAATATCTCTACCCCTCAATCTAGTGACAAGGATTAGCCCGAAATTCTAAGACTCGCGTGGAAGAAGGGGCGGCATATTACTATTCAGTCGGCCGAAATTGTGTCTCAGGAACGACTTGCGTTGGTAAGCCCTAAACATCACCCAACCAGCAAATTTGTTTTATAATTTAAATATTATACAATTATTATATTTTATTAATGTCATATTACTGCTTCCAAAATGCTAATATAGTATATTAGACTTGGAGAAAACACTATTTTGTTGTTCACAACTAACCTGTTTTGTAAATTTATCGTTAAAACATTTTTGCAAAAAAATATAAAATTGCTTATAAATCATTTAAAAAATTATTTTATAAACGTTTCTCTGACTAAGATATAAAACATTTAAGCTTATAATATCAAACTGTTTTATAATGCGTAGTTAGAAACATACTGTGGCATTTTTAGACCCTGTCCCAAGGTCTTCGTCTCTAAGGTATATTATTTTATAGGTATTTTATAGCAATCACCTAATCAGTTTAATTATTTTAAAATATGTACCTATAAATAACAAAAAAAATGTTTTATAACAGGAAACCATTTTCAAATGCCAATTCTGAAGGTCAAAAGTATAACAAGCCATAAATATTTTAAACATAATTGGTTTATTAACATTTATAATCATCAAAAACGCGCTAGCTGTAAAGTTAAGATATTTAAAACAAGAGCGCTGCGCTATCTATATTAGTGGAATAAAATCTCCGGTCTAACCCGCTTCTTTCTAGGGGTAGACATCTATAATAGAGGCACCAGTATTCGCGCTATAAGCCTGAGCGCTCCGTAATACTCTGATAAACGCGAACGCATTTTAAAAATTCGATAATTCGAAAACTGTTAATGACCCTCTTAAAAATAAGTTGGCTACAGTTTCTCCCAAATTAATATTAGTGAAATTATTGTAAAATTGATTAATAAGTAAATAGAGACATATAAATCCCTGTCTATCTATTCATAATATATTATATTCAGAAATGCTCTCAATAAATTCAACAAAGGGTCAATCAATACTAGAGACTTGGCTATTGAAATATACTTCCAATAAACCAAAGCAGACAATGGGCAGTAATTTCTAAGACGATATCCTAATTTGGGATTTCATAATAGGGATTTAATTCACCATTATTTGCTGACTCGAACAATAGAGATATTGTAAAACTCAATTTAAATTTACTTGTAATATTTATTAAATAAAACTGAAGCAGAAAAGCAAATGTAGGCCGCCCCAGATTTTCATCAGCGGTAAATTTTTAATTAAAATAACCGAAGCTGATAGCAGTTCGATTTGAAGTATGTACATTATCTGCCTGAATGATCAATAATACAAAATCGTGTGTACAGAGTGGCATAATTTGCGAAGTATTGTATTTGGATTTCTGTAGATTTAGGAGATAAATAATTGTCCCTTTCCTAACGTTCTTTATCAACTTTTGAACTTAAAATTAAGTTCATAAAAATTATGAACTTATCACCCTGTATAATATAAATTGTATATTTATCTAATAATTGCAAGGCATTGTATTTGGATTTCTATAGATTTAGGAGATAAATTGTCCCTTCCCTAACGTTCTTTATCAACTTTTGAACTTATTATTATGAACTTAAAATTAAGTTCATAAAAATTATGAACTTATCACCCTGTATAATATACATTGTACATTTATCTAATAATTGCAAGGCATTGTATTTGGATTTCTATAGATTTAGGAGATAAATTGTCCCTTCCCTAACGTTCTTTATCAACTTTTGAACTTATTATTATGAACTTAAAATTAAGTTCATAAAAATTATGAACTTATCACCCTGTATAATATACATTGTACATTTATCTAATAATTGCAAGGCATTGTATTTGGATTTCTATAGATTTAGGAGATAAATTGTCCCTTCTCTAACGTTCTTTATCAACTCTTGAACTTATTATTATGAACTTAAAATTAAGTTCATAAAAATTATGAATTTATCACCCTGTATAATATAAATTGTATATTTATATAATAATTGCAAGGCATTGTATTTGGATTTCTATAGATTTAGGAGATAAATTGTCCCTTCCCTAACGTTCTTTATCAACTCTTGAACTTATTATTATGAACTTAAAATTAAGTTCATAAAAATTATGAATTTATCACCCTGTATAATATAAATTGTATATTTATATAATAATTGCAAGGCATTGTATTTGGATTTCTATAGATTTAGGAGATAAATTGTTCCTTCCCTAACGTTCTTTATCAACTTTTGCGGTTATTATTATGAACTTAAAATTAAGTTCATAAAAATTATGAATTTATCACCCTGTATAATATAAATTGTGTATTTATATAATAATTGCAAGGCATTGTATTTGGATTTCTATAGATTTAGGAGATAAATTATTGTCCCTTCCCTAACGTTCTTTATCAACTGTTGAACTTATTATTATGAACTTAAAACTAAGTTCATAAAAATTATGAATTTATCACCCTGTATAATATAAATTGTATATTTATATAATAATTGCAAGGCATTGTATTTGGATTTATATAGATTTAGGAGATAAATTGTCCCTTCCCTAACGTTCTTTATCAACTTTTGAACTTATTATTATGAATTTGAAGTTAAGTTCATAAAAATTATGAACTTATCACCCTGTATAATATAAATTGTATATTTATATAATAATTGCAAGGCATCGTATTTGGATTTCTATAGATTTAGGAGATAAATTGTCCCTTCCCTAACGTTCTTTATCAACTTTTGAACTTATTATTATGAACTTAAAATTGAGTTCATAAAAATTATGAACTTAAAATTAAGTTCATAAAAATTATGAACTTATCACCCTGTATAATATAAAT
The DNA here is from genome assembly GCA_963924545.1 of Pogonocherus hispidulus. Taxonomy (NCBI): domain Eukaryota; kingdom Metazoa; phylum Arthropoda; class Insecta; order Coleoptera; family Cerambycidae; genus Pogonocherus; species Pogonocherus hispidulus. Next base: position 51,109,968 of record OZ004697.1, read on the forward strand.
TGTATATTTATTTAATAAAATATTGATTTAAATTTTTCCTGTGTAATATAGATTCAAAATTACTTGGTGAACATGTTTTATCAGGATCCATTCAATTATGTCACGCAGACACTATATTTATAATATGATCACATATGCCCGTAAAATTAGGACACCGTTTTAGATAACCGTTTGCCATTACCAATTTGCGAATACAAACAAGGAAATGAAACACTACGTTCGGTTCAAACCCTGCCATGCATCAAGCCCTACATAAAAACGTCATCATTCGTCTCGGCGGGTCCCTACGCAGGCTATAAATCTCAGTCGTCCGGTCCTGCTGGCCAGAAAATCGTACAAACGTTCAGCCTCGTTCCGCGGCTCTGATGCTTCCTGTTCCTTTTACGGGTGATAAATTCGACTTCGTTGTGTACACGGAGGGCACCTCAACTGACCCCTTAAAACAAAGGGGCTAGTCTTAGTTGAAATAGTCCGAAAGAAAAGGTAAAAATACATTATGGCGATAACAAAAATGTTGTAAAATGGTTTGTTGTCTGAAGAGAAAGATTTTACTCGTCAGAAAATATCTAAAATATATCCTGATCCGCCATGTTGCAGAATGATAAGGATTCTTCGTTTTAATATTTTTTCCACATACTGTATATAAGATAAGATATAAGATAAGATATAAGATGAACTATAAGAAATGTATTATATTCGATTATATTCTAAATTTAATGTTTACGGAAAATTAAACGGGTTGTTGTAGTTGGAAAGCGGCACGGTTACCCGCAGCACTCAGACCTTTTGAACCATTGTGCCTGCCGCTAGTCAAGAGCTATTGGAAGAGACCCGTGCTATGCGCATAGGCCAACACCCGTTCTAGTGGAAGCTCTCTAACCTCCTGGGATAGGAGAAATGTTGCGCCCAGATGTTTGTGTCTCTTGACCATGAGGCAGGCAAAGCGACAGAGAAATGTGAATGGAGTCCTCGTCATGCCCGCAAAACCTGCACCTTCTAGTGTCACTAAGGCAAGGAATTTATATAGATGGAACGATTTTATAGACGACTGCCCATCCAATTTTGTGTGGAAACACGGGAGCCGCCATTTTGATGTCACACTGCTCCCAACTTCTACATTTTGTATTGGTACACCTTACCAAGACCCTAGAATTCTAGTGTCTCTTTCTTTCTAATCTAAAAATTCAATGGTTCAAATCTTCCTAACACGGTAACAGTGTTATGGGCAAATTTGATAAATAGTGTTTGTTTTGTATTTTTGGCGTCTTGTTGGTTTATTTTATTGTGATTCTCTCGGTTTGATTCTGTTTGTGTGTTTATTATTGTGTTCCTTTGATTTATGGACTTTGAGTGACAATATTTGAGTATTGGGCTTTCGTAATTATTATTCCAGGTAAATTCGGATTTTATAACAAGAATTGAAAGTCTTAAGAGACATGCAATCATAGTTCCTAGCTAATATAATAGTAAATTATGAAAACTGCGAACATAAACAATACAAAAAAATAAGCCAGGATAGTTAAAGTAAGGTAAAGGATAGTTAAATTTTATATGCATAATGCATTTTAAATATTTACTTTTCTAAACGGCTAACGGTGTATTTTACATAAATAATGCGAACAAAAGATACATAGGTAGGTACACAAAATATTTCATTTGTACCTTCATCAATTTTACAAGAAAGTTTGGTGACGATATTTTATTTTTCACAAATAATTGTAATTAAACTATAAAATATTGAACATTTCTTATACCTATTCAGAATTTTTCTTACTCAAAAGTTTTACTTGCTGCTTTCTGTGGTGTTTATTTGTTATTGCTATCTAATTGAAGAGGCTAGGTTAATACTGTTAAATTTCCCACCAATTTTCAGACATCAAAAAGGCGGATTCAAAATTGGAATACTCGCGCAGCTTTGATAATCGTTCCATGTATATAAATTCCTTGCACTAAGGCCGATATAGTGTTAAGGTACTTGTTGAGATGTCCGTCACCTGTCAGCAGTCCTGTGACAATCCTTATGCTGTTACGACTTAGCGCAAGTATTAATCGAGTTGCGTTCGACCAAGCCCCTTCAATTAAAAACCTGGCTTGTCGCAGCCCAGTCCAGCAGAATAATAATAATTAATATTATTATTAATAATATTTGTAACAGTGTAACTAATTATAACAAATTGCCTCTAAATACCAAATTTTGATCAAAGTCGATAGATCTGCATATATTTTATGTTATTGAATAAAATAATGAGTCAGGATTGACATTTGAATGAAAAAATCAGGTTTATAAAAATATTGTATATGTAAAAACTGCTCGTACCTTGACAGGTAACAGGCAATTTGTAAGACACAACGGATGCCCATTACCATGTGTCTCCGTTTCCACTCGAGATAGTGAGAAAGAAAATCTGTTTTCTATTAGACAATAAACATTTTTTCACACCAGACGTTGTTCTGACTGAGTCTGAAGCTTCTGTGTGGATTTATTGGGCGTCCCATGCCTTATTATCTATTCCAAACACATAAGTCTTCTTTCTTGCAGCATTATTACCATTTCCTTTATTCGTTTTGGGCGGCATTCGAGAAAATACACTACATAAAATATATCGGAACAACTTGGTGCTTTTTAGCTGATGGGTTTTTAAAAAGGACGAATTTATTTTTAGTGATAAGTGGCATATCCTTGGGACTGAGGAACGTGAAGAACTTGAGAATATCATATTGGCGCGACCCAAACTGAATATGTGTGGAGGATGAAATCCGTGCTTTGCTGAAATGGTTAGATATGAGAAAAACTATCGGTTCTCAAGGAATGTATATAAGGAATATCAATATGTTAGTCTCTCTCTTCAGATATAGTTCCAAAAAAATTATATCTACTACAAGATACTTATCACCTTATAAGTACCTACTCCATCTATACCTTACTGATTTACCTTTTTACTTACTACATCTGTTTTTTTTTTATGTAAGGTGATTTATGTGTGATTTATCATTGTAATATTGATAGGATTGAATACATGATCCAATTTTAATAAAACCTAAAAAATTATACTTGGATACTAATAATCTACTTCGATATGTGATGGTTAGCATCGATATTGATAAATTAATTTTCAAAGCAAAACAAGCAATATATTCTTATGGCTGTTAAACTCGTTTTGGGTATTTTCACTTACAAAAATAACAGTCGATCTAATGTTTTTGGATTGTTTTTTTTTTTGTATGATTTTATGTATATCAATTCACCAACAAGAAGCTATGATGTTGTTGTTGTTGGAAGGCGGCGCGGTTACCCGCAGCACTCAGGCCTTTCGACCCATGTGCCTGCCGCTAGTCGAGAGCTATTGGAAGAGACGCGTGCTATCGCATAGCCATCAGCCGTTCTAGGGGAAGTTCTCAAATGTCCTGGGGCAGGAATAATGCTGCAGCCAGATGTTTGTGTCTCTTGACCATGAGGCAGGCACAGCGACAGAGGATGTGAATGGAGTCCTCGTAATCGTATCCGCAAAACCTGTACCTTCTGGTGTCACTAAAGCCGATAATGTTAAGGTGCTTCTTGACATGTCCGTGACCTGTCAGCAGTCCTGTGGCAATCCTTATGCTGTTACGACTTAGCGCAAGTATTGATTGAGTTCGACCAAGGCCCTTCAATTAAGAGCCTGGCTTGTCGCAGTCCAGTCCCGTTCGACCATTCTTCCTCTGATCTTTCCTTGATCCAGTTTCCAATGGACTTTGCTACATAACTAGGCGGAAGCCCCAGTACTGGTTTGGGCCCTTTAAACTGTATACTTGAGCCTCTTTTAGCCAGTGCATCTGCCTCCTCATTTCCTGTTATGCTGTGATGACCCGATACCCAGGTCAATTGTACTTGGTTGTTCTGTCCCAATTAGGCCAAACCATTAATGCACTCTAGGACCGCCCTGGAGGTGATCCTGTAGGAGATCAAGGCATTAATAAAGCCGGTCGGTCTGTCGGTGTATATCTGGATATGCTGATATCTCCTTTTGAGATTTTCCTGAACACATGCAGAGATAGCAAACACTTCCGCCTGAAAGACCGCGGCATACTTTCCCAAGGAGAAGGATAGTCTCGCCCTTGGGCGCACGCCTCGGACTCCCGCCCCTGAGCCCTGGTCTGTCTTGGACCCATCCGTAAACCAGACGAGCCCATTCGAGACCTGAGCATCAGGATTTTCGAACCAGGCGTCTCTGCCCGGTATCTCTACTGTGAAAGGTTTAAGAAACACATAAGTGGGAGATATCCTGTCACTGGGTGCGTCCAGCAGACTGTCTCCTCCCACAAGTTCCTCAAGAATACTTGTGTGCCCACCATCGTGGCTTTTACCAGAGACTTATAATTCTATATGTCTCTGCTTTTACCTAGCTACCGCCCGCACTGCTTGTCCCTATAATTGAAATATGTTAGTAAATCATATTTTTATGAACACTGCTGTAGTACAGAATGTTTACAGCTCATTTTAACAACGCCTTACAATAATATTTTACCTGTTTTATACTCGGCAATAAAATAACCATATATAAAAATATTTGTTCAACTATACCGACACAGATGAAGTTGATACTGTAAATGTAAACATAAAAGGCCCCCCTGCGACAGATTCGCCTTACAAATTTCTAATAGCGCGGCATCGTAAAAAGACGCTTCCTTTATTAAAAACATAAATAACATTTATATCTGTATGGAAAACGTGGCGGAAAACTGAAGAACAATAAACGAAGCGAGTAACTTACATTCTTCATTTTAAATATTTGCGGTTTTCGTTTTACTACCAAAAACAGATTTAATTACTTACGTATTTCTAGATGAATTTTTAACATTGCAAATGTTTATGTTCGTATATAGAGACCAAGTTGGGAGTTTTGGTTCAAGGTCAAAAGACAGCGGGGTCGCGATCGAGTGACGCAATACATATAGTTAAGCAGATGAAACCTATACCATCTTGTTTTGGACCATATGTGGTGTGGGCACCATAAAAAACGGCTAGATTTACTGCCCTTAAATTTTAACCTCTTATGCACAAACCTCTTTTTATAAATAAAACATAAATCTTTTTAACTATTTTTTTTTTACTTTTTTACGCGAAAAAATGACGTACAATTAAAACTTCTAAAATTATGCGTGACAAACTTCGGATGTGAAGTTAACCATGGTTCACCATGTAGTCTAGATATTGAAAAAGATTGGGTTGATATCTGTAACCGTCTTCCAATTTAAAAAAGCGTTCGTGTTTATTAGAGCGATGTATTACGGCGCGCTCAGACTTATAGCGCGAATACTCGTGTATTATATACAGAGTGTATTATTAATAACCTAACAAATTGGTGTCAGAAGTGGGATAAGTGGGTGAATATTTCGAGTTTCATGGTCATTACTCGTTCAATGACTTACGACAACACGGCGGATTTAAAGGAATTGATGGAAATGCTGGAAAATACATCGAGAGGAGGATGAAAAAAGACAAGAAGAAAAATAAAAAGAACTATGAAGACAACAAAAAGAAGTCAATCTTAATCAGGCAGAGATCAAGAGCAAATAAGCAATACTTAAGTGAAATAACTGCAATTTTCATGTGTCATGTTGACACTGTCTGAAGTGTTAAATCCAGATTTCTTTATTGTTGTTAAAAGTCTCACTTATCTTTAGAATCCTGGAAAGAGTAACAAATTTGGTGTCAGAAGGGGGATATTCCAGGACAGGAGGATATGTTAAACGTAGCTTCAATTCATTGAAAGATTGCTGACACTACGGTGTTTACAAAAACTGGGTTTTATTCTCTGTCAGCTGATGCAGTGGCTTGGAAACTTTCCCAAAGTCATATAGCGCGAATACTGATGCCTCTATAGATGTCAATTTTACTCCACTAACACGAGTACATAATCGTGTATCGATTTAATTTCACTGAATCGAACTATTTTAGATCCTTTTCTTTAGTTATTATATACTGAGAAGGAGCAAAAACCCCGAAACATCTACGTCTGTGGCGCTATGCAGTTGTTTCCTTTTTCTGACATTAATTATTTCATTTTTAATAACTGTGCAAAATTTATTATTTAATCATTGCGCGTAAAAAAGAAGTAAAACTTGAAAATATGCGCAGTAAAACAGATTGCTGGAGTTTAAAGCTTCACAATGACTTCTAATTAAACAAAAACATCTGTAGACTGAATTACATTTATACCTAGCTTCTTTATTGTCGTTTAACTCGACGCTGCTGCCATTGTTTTTCAATAATCCAACACCGTGATGCTAGATTTTCCGACATCCGAGCTTTGTTAAATAATTTAAAACAATATGTCTTAAAGCCTGCCTAATCCCGCCGAGGCGCCGCGTTTTCACGGCGGGCAACAAATGGAATAACGTTTTCAATGTCTATGTGTAGGAATATAAGGAACGTAATCGGTTATTCTCTTCCGAAAAATGATTATAGTCAATTATGACCATTATGAAAATTTAAAGGTAAATCATACTAGCATACATAAGTTTGGAAATGATGACAAAATATATGAAACATAATTAGAAGCGCGCCAATCGTCCAAGTAAATGAGCTGCTACTCCATTAAGCGAGTACAGTATTATAACTGAACATAACACTCTCTTCTATGAACATAACATGACATCTATAGAGGTACCGCAGTATTCGCGTTATAAGCCTGAGCGCGACGCAATACTTCACTCTGATAAATGCGAGCGCTTATTAAAAATTCGATAATTGGAAAACGGTAACAGATATCAACCCAAACTTTGGATCAAATTAGTGGAGAAGTGTGAAATGTTCATTACAACCATGATACAACTACACTGATATGCTCATAACTTGACCAAATTTCGTTTGTTCAGCGCATGACGTCATTCGTGAGTCAAAAATGGCGAAAATTCAAATACCTTACTGTCAGTGATATAATTATTTTCGTGTTTGTCAATTGTATTCCCATATTATTATAATTGCGAGACCCGAGGGTTATCAAGTTGTTATTTTTATATTATAAGGTGGTATTTATTTACAGTGGTGCTTCTTATTATCTCTTAAAATTGTAAAATTTAGGTTAGAATTATATTCGGTAGGTAGGTAGGTACACAGAATGCGGTTTGAATTAAAATAAGAAACATTGATATTTAATCAACTATTATTTTAGTTTTCCTGAATGAATCGTGTATTATAATTCCATAATCAACGTTTATTTTATTGTGTTATCTTTGTCTACAAGTCTTATATTTAATTTTACTCGTAACTGACGTCACGCTCAATCGATAGACCACGCCCCCATGCGCATTGGCATATCAGTGTAGTTGTATCACGATTACAACCTTGACTACAACTTATTACAACCTTGATTTACGTCTCCATCTTTGAAGGCTCCTAGCTCCTTGAGAAAGCATTTCCGGACATTCCGCAATAAGCATTTTTCTTATTTTGGGACACTTATTTATAATTTTAATTTTGGATACAGATACCTCATAAATCCACCTTATACGATTTGAATTTGCACTTCGTCATTACGTTTTATAAGTAATTTAAAATTAGTCTGAAAAAAGCTCTGGAGGCATTTTTAATTTATTTTTGATGTTATCATTGAAAAAATTTTCCTTTTTCCAATTAATATCTTGCAAGATAAACACTACTACGAAAAACGTATTTATTATTTAAAACGCGTCCAACTTTCTCAGATTTTTAGCAGGAATTCAATTAAAAAACTTTTTAAGTTATACACGCAGAATTCATCAGAATACATTCCCCAAAAGGTGGTTCCAAGGCACACTGTGATTTAAATATGAATCTGAGCACGAATTATTTTTAAATTAATTTCCTTCGCGTCCCAAGAGTTCAAGTTTCAATTTCGGAGATGTTTATTTACTCACTTATCTTTTGGTAGGGGACATTTTTATGTACTTTACCAGAGAAGAGAATAACGTGGAAGCTTTACCTTAACTTGAATTACCTTAACGTGAACCTTAACGTAAAAGTTAAGGTTAAGGATAACAAAATCTCTAGGGGAGGAGCGAAATCATTTTTTTTAGAATTTGCCTTCAAACAAAATATAAATTTTTAGTGAATAGTTAAAAAACATCTTTAGTTTAGTTGAAAAGACAAAACTCATTTGAAAACGTATTGTTTAAAATTTAAGCAAATATAAAATGATAATGAATAATAAATGAGGCCAAAAAAATAAATGCCCAGGAAAATAAAAAATAACACATTACGAATAAAAAAATGTAACAAAAGATCTACATAATCAAAACACAAAAAATATTTTTAACAAAAAGGCATTTTCTTAAAATAAAATAACAAAACAACGGAACTATATTATAACAGCCAATAACTATATAATTTGTAAATAGATAGATAGATAGATAGATAATTCATTTTCCTTTTTGACAATTACAAAATTGTATAGGAATAAGTCAACATAGTAAAACTAGTAAAAATACACATAAAAATCAAGATAAAATAATGTACCTATATACAAATACAGACATTTAACTTACAAAGATTCGCCCACATATATCAAAAACGGCTTTTCAACAAATAATACGTATCAGTAGATGAATTTTAGACAGCAGATCCTTCTAGGTAAATATAGGTATACAAAATTATCTCTTTCGTCACAACAATGATACACACTATTCCCTAGAATATTGGAGTAGAAACCCTAAATGTAAATTGTGCAATCTCCACCGCGTTATTGCTTCTAGCAATGTATAACCTTGACAGGTGCTTTTATGCTGTTTGTTCAAATGAAATGAATGAATATATATACAAAAATGTACGTTTTCCTGTGGCTTTCAGTGTGGTAACAAATTTCTTTGAACAAGAGGTACGTCTGAAACACCCGTTTTGTGATATCTCTGCTATTTATAAGTCTAAAACTTTCCTAGCATAGCAATAAGTCTTCTAGATATCTTATTCAAGGAGAGTTTTAAGGCAACAGGAAGGATATAATTATTAAATAAGGTGCTAAGATATTATTATAAATATTCAATTTTCCACGGGTGATTGTTGGACAACAAGTGACAGACAGTTTTTATTGATACTTACAGTTGGTTGTTAATCAGATAATTCTTTGGATTTTAAGTTAAATCTTATTTTCCCGCTTCTTTTGAAACCGGTAGATAATGATGCCATTAAGGTTGTGTTCCGATATTATCCGCGACCAACCAGGATTTCGGTTAACCGAAATATTGGTAAACCTGAAAAATGTGTAATTAAGGAACTGGCTGGTTAATCAACATGGATGATGAATTGTTTTTATTGGGATTCATTCAACCTTAAATACCTTCATATTCCGTGCTTAACTATTTCTCTAGTCTTCAGTCAAAAAATAAATGAAACAGCAGATAATTTGGTATATTATAGTAAGATATAAGTAGTTTATAAGTAGATATAAGTGTAGCTTTCAGTCGACTTGGTCAAGTGGACTACAGAATCCAATACAGAAAAGTAGAATTTATAAAGATTTATTATAACTCTTAACGCAAGAACACCACCCCATCTGCCTTCACCATCTAAACAAAATATAATTAAAATCGTTGAGAGAATTGATTTTTCTTCTCTCAACGCTAAAACCTAACCTGCTAACTCTTCGGTTGACCAATGCACCGCTCCCAGAGCACGGTCAATATTTTGACGTTTGGTTAACCTTTTTCAGGTGACCACAGTTCCAAAATTAAACAATTTTCAGGAATTTTTATTTAATGGAACGCTTAACCGGGATTTTGGTTAACCAAGTTTAATATCGGAACACAACCTAAGTGAATTCTTATATTAATTTAGGAACACTCTTAGAATATTGATTCAATCATACAATTTACATTTAACATTCTTCACAGATAATCAAACAATCTATTGTTATCTTAAGTGTAAGTCAACCGTTTTACGAGACTGCTCTTATTTTGCGAAAATACACACTTTGTGCAATTCTGAGTTTGATATAAATAACTAAATCAACACACAAGTGCATAGTTTGACATATTGCTGAATGCAAAAGAAAATTTGGCACAAAAATATCCACGTATACAGAGTGTATCGTTAATAACCTAACAAATTGGTGTCAGAAGTGGGATAAGTGAGTGAGATTTCGAGTTTCATGTATTAATCATAAAACTCGTTCAACGAATTACGACAATATGGCGGATTTAAAGGAATTGATGGAAATGCTGAAAAGACAATGAGAGGAGGATGAAAGAAAAAGACAAGAAGAAAAAGAAGAATAACGAAGACGACAAGAAGAAACAGAAGTTAGTCTTAATCAAGCAGCGATCAAGAGAAAATAAGCAATACTTAAGTGAAATTACCGCAATTTTCATGTATCACGTTGACACTGTGTCTGAAGTGTTAAATCAAGATTTCTTTATTGTTGTTAAAAGTCTCACTTATCTTTAGAATCCCGGAAGGAGTAACAAATTTGGTGTCAGAAGGGGGATATTCCAGGACAGGTGGATATGTTAAACGTAGCTTCAATTCATTGAAAGATTGCTGACACTCCGGTGTTTACAAAATCTGGGTTTTATTCTCTGTCTGCTGATGCAGTGGCTTGGAAACTTTCCCAAAGTCCTTTACAAATAGGCGACAATAGCTGCAGAGTCCTAATAAAAATCTACTAAAAACTAATAAAAAAGTGTAATATTATGTCTTAATTAAATGAAAGTAAATAAACCAATCAAGTACGTGGCAAAGTCAGTGGAAGTAATTGACCCCTCAATTGATTCAGTTTAATAACTTAAATCTATTTAAGCGGTTATCACTTTTGTGTAATCAGTTAATACATCTGGTGGAGCCCTCTGGTGAACCTACTGGCATCTACACGATCACTGGAGCCCATCTGGTGGTCATCATGCTATTCGCAGATTGCGAATTTTCTAGCTCATTTACCAACATGAGTGGAAAATAAAAATAAGAACGTCACGGATAGAGAAGTCTTCATAATTTCAATCAACAAGATACAGGCGAGGTTACGGGTGTCTCCATCTATCGGCAGAATCACAAACAGGCTACCACTTGTGAATAAACAGGTCACTGCAGTAGTTACCTATTACAGTGACCTCTTAAGTAGCAGTTAAGTTCACCACAACGGGCGATCATAAGGATTAATCATCTACTAAGATGAAGGATAGACAAAGCTCCTGTTGCTGAATGTTTCCTGCTTCTAGAAACTTGCTTATGCATAAATCTATTTATTATTTATATTAATGCAAGCTGCTTAATCTCCTACAGGTCTTTATAAGCTACTTATTGTTGCAATTAGAATCCTGGTATGAAATGCAATCGATTACTATTATAATAGTTGTAAGTCGTTATTATAAATAGTCGACGCTAAGACTAGTTCCACCAGCTTACATTCGAAGGTAGACTTAATTTGTAGAATTGCTAAGATAGATAATTTACAGCTTTAACGAGTGAGTGAAGTACCCACTCGTACATAATTGATTTGGAGTGGTTATAATTGATGCCAAGACAAAAGGAAAGGGTAAAAATGCTGGAGGGCATTCTAATAGAAACTTTAAATGGTTGACGAGTTCAAAACTAATTCTATAACTTAATATTTATTGTCCTAAAAACTTGTTTTAACTTGAAACAGGGATAAAGGATATTAAGGTATTGTTTATTATTACGGTATAGTTAGGTATTGTTAACCTAAGTGAAGGGTTTTAGAATTGTAGCGTTGGAAATCATTACACAAAGAGTGCGATGTTAAAAAAAATACATTCTTAGCTTTCATACTCCATTCTGTGAAATTTATTATCAATAACTAAATGTATGTAATCTAAGTGAGATATAAAGTAATCAATTTACTAATATTAAGAAATTAATGTAGATGTAAAAAATTACGGGCAAGCGTGTACCCCTGTATCAGTATATTATTGATGCGCACGTCATATTTTTTCATTTAATTTACACCACTGCACCCTCTATTGACAAAGAATTAAGGGTAGATCATCTCGAATAAAGATTTAGCCCATCCACTTAGTTTCTGTTCTCTTCGCCATTAAGGGCACTATTGAGCGCACCCTCTTTGCCACAAGATACATTAAGGTCATCTTTGAGTCTGCCTGACGGCTTTGACACTCTATATTGAGTTATTGCGCGGAGGTGTTTCAGGTTCAAACATCCCCCTTCTGATGTCCCGGTTTAGATGACAAAAGAGAGAGGATTAGTAAGCTGATACGCCTACCACGATAATAATTTTTCACTTGTCGGCTAATTGGGACGTTTCTCGGGTATTTTAGTTAGGAAATGTTTTGGTTTTTGTCAAATATCTTCCTGTTTAATATACTGGGTGATCGATTTTGTTGGATTTTATTCAAAACGACAGACGCGTTTGAACGCACTAATTATTTCAGGAATATAATGAATCGTTTCCTAATATTTCTGCTTGTACAGAAGATACAGGAAAGAAACCCTGTATGAGTGGTGTAGAAAAAATGAGGCTGTGGGCCAAGCCAACTGAAATGTATTCTAAGTGTTATTATACAGTGTTATTCAGAACTTATCCATAATGAAATTTGGGGATGTTCAACATACGTGTACAAATGTGGTAGTGCAAAAAAATTTTTTGGCGACTTCTGAAAATTTTTCATTGCACGCCGCTGGATACTGGTCCACTGTAATGGAGTGACCTTAGGACTGACAATGCAAAATGGCTAGCACGAAAAAACTTCGGAAGTTCTGAGAGTATACCGACACCAGGCGCAAAAAAGATTTGCAGCGTTTTTACTTTAAAATAAACTTAAAGATAGATAGATGTGACCAAAGTGACGTGTCTTTAAAATGAATAAAATTTTGTTACACTAATTTTGAAGAATTGCGCTACTTGATTACTAGGTATTATAAACATGAAATTTATAAAAAATTTGCACATACCTTGTTACAAAAGCTGTTCGAAATAATATTCCTCGACTTGTACACACTTTGGGCACCCCTTATCCAATTTTGCCGCACTAAACCGAATGTAAATTTTACAGTTTAACACCCCTACGATAAATAAAACACCGGCACACAGAGAGTAGACACATAGACTGATGACTGAATAGACAATAGAGATATTATCCCCACTCCAACTCTATTCGTCCAGGCGTTCAAGGTACAAAAACGTGTTTACTTTTTTTTACCGCATTCTTAGGAATGTGGTATATCAGATTGTCGTTGAAGTACAGTTGCGCATCTACGTAGTCCTTTATAATGGTATAACTTTAAACATTGTTTACGGGAAATCCTAAGACTTTTGTTATAAATTTTTTAGGTTTTATCGATTTCTTATTTAAGGATGCACATATCCTCAAAGTTTTAGAGATAAGTTCTGAATAACCCTGTATGTGTTTTTTTGAGTTTTGCGTCTAATGATTCCTTGTAAATCTCAAAGCATTTTCTTTTTAATTTTACTTTATTTTATTTTTTGTTTCCGATTTTTATAAATAGTTAATAGTTCCAATAGTCAATGTTTAATAGTTTTTGACTCATTTTTCCTTCGAAAAACGTTCCACTTTATATTTTACTTAAATTCTCAAATGAATGATTTTTATATGAAAACAATACAACGATCGAACTAAACCTATTGTTCATAACGGCGTCACACTTAAGAAATAAGTTAAACTGGCAAGCACCACTGTACGGTATGACTTAAAATTCCACATTTTCGCGGCTGCTTACGAAAATTTTGCGAGTTTCGTAATCTAATTTAGTCAGCAAAGTGTGTTTCCCAACAGCTAAACGGTTTTTAAAAGAAATAGTTTAAGGTAGAACTCCTGCCAAGGAAAGTTTTAAGGCTGATACAAAAATATGGAAGTATTACTAACAAGGGGACTTTGCAGCTATATACGAACAGTCCGCAATCTATTTATACTGAATTTATAAACTCTTCAGCGCAATGAGGTTTACACTGAGAAAACAACATTGTTTAATTGTAGCAAATTAGCTTTCGATCCGTTAGTACATAACCATAACCTTAATAAGAGGAGACCTCACGGTTCATTCATAAATAACCTTTTGTTTTGTATCAATCATTGGCATTGTGTATGACAAAGAAAGAATACCGAGAGAAAGAACGGCAAAATTCCGACTCCGTGCAACGTTGCAAAAGTTTTGGGGGAACTTGCTTCCGACGCCAAAAGGCGTACTGTTTTTGGAAGGGTTGGGTATGATAATAAAACATCAAAAAAGGAATTTTAAGAAAATCAGTACTATACATTGCAACAGCAAAAGCTTGTGATATTAGAAATTAAATTAGTATCGGAGTTTTAATGTAGGGAATATGAATTGAAACTTGAACACTTAAAATTCTGAATTAAATAAAGGTGGTATACCTACTACATTACAAAAACTTATATATATATACAGGGTTCTTCACGTAACCCGTTCATTAGAATATTTCAGAGACTACTGATTTTGAAACTTGGGGCACTTCCGGTTGTACCGGAAGTTAGTAGTAACTTTGTTATTTTAAATGAAAAGGTACAGATTTTAATGCATTTTTGAAATCTACGGAATTTTTTAGGATGTTTTTGTTAATATATCCCTATACCAAAAATGAACAGTTCTGGAGATATTTCGATTTTTAAAAAAAATTGACGATACTAAGCCTATATTGTGAGTGTAATATCTACAGCTTCTAAAAAGCTATAACTTTCAAAATTTAAGCAGTAGTAGAGCAGGCAAAGGGCTTTCCAAGAATGTACTGCTTCTGTCGATAGTCCATACGGGATGTTCAAAACTCAAGGGCCAATGTTAAAAACTTCAAACACAAAAAAGTTGTTTTTTTCAAATGGAACACCCTGTGTTTTATCTCATCAGTAGATGCAGAATTAAATTCTACATCGATTGGTATACGCATCCCTATACCTATCTCCAACAGTTTTTGAGTTATATGTAATTATTTATGTGAAAGAAACTTTAACATCGATAATATGTATCTCTAAATTTTCAATAAGGCTGGGATACCAAAAAATTGAACTGTGTTTGTCAAATTACTTTTAGTTGTTGAATTATAGCAGCAATTATACAGCAGAAAATTAAATAATTATAAATGAGTGGTATTTTAAATGCATTTTGTATTCGTGGGGAATTTAATAAAATAGCTACAAATTGTTGTCGTATTTTCAACGAACTATATCCAAATTTATCAACAATGAACAAGATAAAATTCGGAAGATGGAATTGCAATTCCCTCATATTAGAATTATTGACATTAAGAAGACATATCACAAACCTATAATTGAAGATGAAGACAAATAACATGTATGACATCAAATTAAAAATTCAACTAGATATTGCACGTATCTCATACATAATGTAACCTAAAAATCATAATTATACTAACTAATACTATTAGTAACTAATAATTGATATTTAAAATATCAACGTTAGTATAATTATTATTTAATAATTCGTTCTGCATTGTAACTGCCACCAAACTTCAACAACTAAAAGTAATATCAAACTTTTGACAAACACAGTTCAATTTTTTGGTATCCCAGCCTTCTTTAAAATTTAGATACATATTATCGACGCTAAAGTTTCTTTCACATAAATAATTGCATATAACTCAAAAACTGTTGGAGATAGGTATAGGGAATGCGTATACCAATCGATGTAGAATTTAATTCTGCACCTACTGATGAGATAAAACACAGGGTGTTCCATTTGAAAAAAACAATTTTTTTGTGTTTGAAGTTTTTAACATTGGCCCTTGAGTTTTGAACATCCCGTATGGACTATCGACAGAAGCAGTACATTCTTGGAAAGCCCTTTGCCTGCTCTACTACTGCTTAAATTTTGAAAGTTATAGCTTTTTAGAAGCTGTAGATATTACACTCACAATATAGGCTTAGTATCGTCAATTTTTTTTAAAAATCGAAATATCTCCAGAACTGTTCATTTTTGGTATAGGGATATATTAACAAAAACATCCTAAAAAATTCCGTAGATTTCAAAAATGCAACAAAATCTATACCTTTCCATTTAAAATAACGAAGTTACTACTAGCTTCCGGTACAACCGGAAATGCTACAGTGACGTCATAACTTTTTTTGAAACGAGAATACTCAAAAACCCCAGTGCCCCAAGTTTCAAAATCTAGATCGTAGTAGTCTCTGAAATATTCTAATGAACGGGTTACGTGAAAAGCCCTGTATACAGTAGTGTAAAAAAGTATTTTTCAGTTTTTCAAAGATACTCAAACTCTGTATACAGGGTTCAATTACATTTAAAAGTGAAATATAATTTAAAATAAGAAAGATGTACATGGTGTTAGTTTTTAATTCAACTTTTTGTTTCAAGTTATTTGACTTACTGTTTTCAAAATAACTCTTAAAAGCCTGATAATGGTGATTTTCTCTTAGATTAGTATAAAGGATACCTTTAAAAATTACCTTGGTTACGCAACTGATTTTAATTTTTGTGTGCAAACGTTGCATGTTGGCTTCACACTTACCAAACATTATAGGTTTTTTAATTTGTTATGCAGCAAAGTGCTGAATGATGTCTTAGCTTCTTGCTTGGATTCCTGTTTTATTAATAATAATATTTAAGTATGTGTGTAGGTAACTCCAAAAACTAACACATCAGCCATATTTTAAAAAATAACAAAAGCAATTCCATAATATAATATATACATACTATATTCCGTAAAATGATATAAAGAATTCACTTTTCCATACACTTGACACTGACGCACCATTTTCTGAAGAATAGTAATAATAATAAAACACTGAAAAATTCACAAAAGCAAAATTCCGACTGCCAGCAACACCGCACAAAAGAAATACTATAAAATACTACGATTCACGTGCTTGTTAACGGTATCAATGAACATGCGGATTTGAGTAGGGAGCAATGATGCCTGTTCATTCCATTTTTGCGTTATGAAGTTAGTTTTTATCGCAACATTTTTAAGAAAATATGATTTATCTACTTAACTAGAAAACGGAAAAATATTTTTATGTAATATTTTAACCTTAACCCATAATCATGGTAGTTTAAATGTGAAATATAAATTACACAATTGACAGTTTGGCAACAGTTTTTCGTACAATCATAAAGTAGACCTTGCAGTTGACCAGATAAAGAGTAAACGAGGGGATCTCTGATTGCTTTAAAATGTAAACAATTACATCTCCCTTGTCTTATAAATCTATGTACATAACATAAAAAACTAACAGTCCGCAGTCTATTTATACTGAATTTATAATATCGCCAGCGCTATGGGGTTTACACTGAGAAAACAACATTGTTTAATTGTACTAACTTAGCACTCGATCTAGTAAAATCGTAAGGTCGGGACAATAATATTCTGCTCTCTCTCCCACACAAGCCTCTGACTCCCAAGCGCCTTATTACGATGATAATAGAGATAGAGATATAGTTGACAATGTTTGGACCCCGACCTGAATAGAAACAGTGAACAGGGGAGTAAACGTGCTTTACCTTGGGGGCATACATATGCGTCTTCATTGGTCAGCACGCGTAGCCCATAAAATAAGATATGGCATATGCTAAAGCCTAGCCAAAGCCTTCTCTAGTACAAAAGGCTGTGGCCTAGCATTTGTAGCGTAGCTAAGTGGCATCTATGGATATGTTATATCTCTGTCTAACTGCCTTACACCAGAGTTTATCCTCTCTTTCTTATTGTACCAGTTATGACCAGCCATTGAATGATATGCCACCCTGTATATTTTCTATTACGTCACTGTATCGAAATACATGTTATAAAAACAGTGTATTAAGTTACTGACTTCTTAAACGATAAACTTAAGTGGTTGTATCATTTATCAAAGCTGAAATGACGTTTGTAAACGCTGTGGAAATAACATCAAACTCGTTTATTTAATTGAATTACCCGAGTGTTTGTATTTGAAACTCCCGTCGAAAATAGGGGTTGCATCCACTCGCCACATGTTTACTTATACATTTTTTCAGGCAATTTGCTTTAAACGGTTCCACCGTTGAACAACTTTCAGCTCGTTTTCCTCCGGGAAAACTGTTCGGATTATTGTCGTTCTTATTTTCCGTGGCGTTTCCTGCCTTCCCGTATAAACTGTAGGGAATATTAGCTTCATTGTAATTTTAAATTGGGTTCGTTGTTGATGCGTGGAATTGCATATTATTTTAATTGTCCAGATTACGGGGGCCGTTTTAATTTTCGTTGTTTGCGTGATTTCTATCTAAACTCGACGACACAATTTAGGTGAGTATGGAAAACATAGTAATAAAATAAAATAAGCACTTTTGGTTCCCATCCATAAGAGTACAGAGTGTCCAGTTTTCGTTGTCTTTGAGGGGTGTCTCGCTTATTACTAAGGATACAGGAAGCGGTTTTCGTGACACTGTGAAACTTTTTTGAGAAACAAGAGATCATAAACAAAATTACAAACAAGTAGCTAGCGACACAATACTTGATTGGACTAAACAATGGAAGATCAAGCTAAACGAGCTCAAATCAGTTCATGTTAACTTTACCAACAAAAGACTAGTTAACCCTCCGTCCTTGGATATTAATGGTACTATAGTACCCTATGAGAACAACGCCAAATATCTAGACATGATCCTGGATGCCAAGCTCCGGTGGAAAGAACATGTGAAGAAGAAAAGAATCGAACTTGGTTTGAAATATAGACAGCATTATTGGATGCTTGGAAGAAATTCTAAGTTGACAATACATAATAAGATACTAATTTACAATCAGATCTTAAAACCAGTTTGGTTATACGGTATTCAACTTTGGGGTTGTGCCAGAAATAGTAATATTGAAACCATTCAGACTTTCCAGAACAAAGTTCTGCGTAACATAGTAGACGCTCCATGGTACATACGCAACTCCGACTTGCATCGAGACTTTAACATCCCAATGGTTAAAGATGAGATCAAAAGGTTTACTGGCAGACATGAGGCCAGACTTCACCTTCACATCAATGCATAAGCTCTTCAGCTGCTGGACAACCAACATCTTGTTCGAAGATTGAAGAGACCCAAACCATTTGAGTTGGTGTAGTGTGCTGTGTAAAAGCAGGACATAGTGCGTCAGTGAAATTGTTAAAAGAAAACAATCTAAAGGACGTCGTTGGATGAACTTTAGTTAATAAATGTTTAGTTTGTAAGATTATTAGAAGAAAATTAATGGTTGGTCATCAGACCAGTTTTAACAGAAATAAGATTCTCCAACAAAGAATCTTAATAAACAAAAAAAAATAAACAGAATTTCTACAACTCTCTTAGTTTCTGAACTACAGGCTGAGAGCTACTTGAAAATTTGTTATTTTCAGCCACCCTTAGTTTCTCAATTAACCGATAACGTATTGGGAAAACGATTTATATTGAAATTGAGTTTGTCAATCTATACGAAACTCTTGAGTCTGCCTCATAAGTACGCCCCGTAGTATACGTCGTCTTCCCTAGATACTACCACCCGCAAGAACAGAAGCGTTTCTAAGTCAATAACCAAAACCATTTATTTACAGCTGGGGACATGAATAGAAATAGTCCGTTGCGGTACTGCAGAATGCTGGCCATTAATACCCCATTCACTGGTATGTAAACACGGGGTGCGCCCCTTAATAAGACCCCAAACACAGCGAAGGGGTAGTATTTGAAAGGATTCCTGGCCATTCATTTAGGAATGTAAGTGATACTTGGGGATCGATTGCTTCTGAGAGTGCTTAAGCAATTATTAAGGGCACTTTCAATATTCCGCGTTTAGTTGGAGCTATGTTTTTGTCGGATGGGCCCCGAACTCACGTTCTTTCCTGTCAGAGGATGAAGGAGGATAATCGATGGAGATGGACATACACTGTTATATTTGAGTAAGTTTGCTTACGGATACGGAGTTGTCTACATAGAGGTTTATTCGGACGTGGAATTCTGAAAGTAAAGCAAAAAATGGGTTCAAATATCGAAATCAGATAAAAATTCTAGAGTAGAGTGTCGAAGGGAGAGAGAGACAGAGAGAGAAAGAGCGAGAAAAGGAAAGAGGATTACTTTCAATACGAAAAAGTCGTCCCAAAAATAAGAATGAGACTCCTGCTTTTTGATAATGTTAATTGCATCTATACCCTTTACCATTAACTGAAGAATTGCTCGAAACAAACAAACTTATGATAGTAGAACTGCATAATGTAGATCTTCAATATCTCCCTTAATTAATGAGGTTTTCCAGGTTTCCCTCATTGCAGCATTGAATGGGGGTTAGGGCTTTCCTATGTAAGTCGTTTGTAAGGCGCAAATGCAGACCTACTGAATACTGGTAATAATATGCCGTCCCTTCTCCCACATAAGACTCAGACATCCGGGCTAATCTTTGTGATTAGAATGAGGAGTAGAGATGTAGAGGGGTCTACATCTCTACCTCTCTATCTCTAGGGGATCTAATGAATGGTAAATATATTTTAAGAAACAGCAAAGAAACAAATAAAATATACAAATTTCTAAATCAGGAACATGGTTTTCATTATTTTTCAAAATTTCTGACCCCTTTTGATAAATTTGAGTAAGTAGACAATTCTGTAGTATCTTCAAATCCTCCAATCTAATTTTTGTATTTTAAATGGTTTTTATATGTAAGAAGAAGTGGAGTTCAGATCAGGTAAATTAGGCCACTTCAACCAATCGGAATCAAAGACTTTGGTAGTTTTGGTATATTCACCAAGGGGTAGTGATTTTAATAAAATCATTTTAGAATTATTTGAAAGATAAAAAAATGTACCCACTAAAAAATGTAGCCATTCAAGACATGATACAACGAGCTTTTCTTATCTGGCTTAAAAAAGGAATCATAACTTCAAAATACTATCGGGGCACACCTTGTACATTCGGGAACACACTTTCACAGTAGTTGCACTTGTTAGTCTAATGCAATCTCCGTCCATACAGTCTGATACTGTCCATAATAGTGCAGTATCCTAACTTAAAATTCAATTGGCCGTGCATCAACGGTAAAGTGGCTGCCTGCTAACTTACTAAAACTTATTACTCGTATATACTAGAACCATTTTAGAAGCATATATACTGGGTCAAAATATTGAGCATATAATGCTCGGTGTAACGATGTTCGATAGAATTTGTCATAAGTGAGTTTACTGTAGTCTACCTCCTGTTGTAAAGCAGATTACATTTTATCTCTATTAGATTGTAAACTACCTGAATATTTAGTAACTTGTTTGACCATTTATTACTGTGTGAAAATCCAATTGATTTGAGCCTTGCAAAGTCTGTCTGCCAACAAAGAAATGTTCTGTATGAACTCTTTATATCAGCCTGTCGGGCGCCTGGCCAAGAAAGGTGCAGGTATATCTTTCTGTGGTCAGTCATTTGGTGAGACATCATGGTAGGATAAACTCCAGGATTGAGGCGAGCGACAAACCTATTCATCTTCCTGACAAGGCTAAGCATGGCAAGTAAACCAGTAACAGTACCTCTTTGCCTATTCCTTCCATTCCGTTCCTTCATCTTGCTCATCTTCTGAACGAGTAGGATGCCTCTATATCCCTATGAGGGATATATATCTTCTAAATCTTCAGTCTTATCACTAATTGGTATAAAGTCCAAGTTTCTTTTCCAGTATTTTCCAAACTCTCGTAAACAGACCTAATTAGGACTCCGTTGACTTTCCTTCTATTACCACTAACAAATATTTTGGATCCTTGCATGATATATCATGACATATAATCTCAAAAAAACAACCAAAACTGAATATTATATATACAGGTTATGTTGGAAGCACAAAGAACAGTTGAGTATGTACCATGTTACTACGAAGCAATTGCTAGCTAGAAGCTGCAGCATCCGGAACACGTCTCGATGGCAGAGGAGTCGCTATTGGAGAAGTGTTATGCCTCTTCATAGAAATTACAAAAGACCTTTCATAAGCTGCAGTGAGGAGTGGCTTAGGGCCTTTACGATAGAATTATCTAATACTACAACAACAAATAAATTGATTCGGGAGAGAATATTGAATAAAGACAATATTAATAAAGATCATGGTTTAGGTTTTAGGGCTTTAGGAAAGGCTTTAGGGGCTTTACTTTTCTTTATATAAAGAAAAAATTAAGATTAATTCGTATTGCTATCTAAAAGAAATATAACTGATTTTAGGAATGATAGACTTGTTTTATACCAAATTAAGACTTGGGAAGGACCAAGGCAGATAGTTCAGGACCTGATAGGCGCAAACGGTTTGTTTTATCATAAACTAGTAACTGTAAATCTTTACAAAAATATAAACATACATTTTGTAATATAGAAAAGGAAGAAAAAGAAACCTAACACATAAGAAGTTGGGACCCACTGTATGTTATCATCATATGAAAACGACACAGTTTCTATAAATTGGATTAATTGAACTCGAAACCCAATTTCCTTTCAGATGAATATAATTTAGTTTAGCCAACGAAATATGTGATATGAGAACTTCTTTCCCGAGTGACGTCAGTAACTGAGTAATTACGTAATTTTCTTACCGAATACCCTCGTAACATGATAAATTATAAGAACCGAGGCTCCGATCTCTTTCGAGACAGCTTGGGGTAGGGAAAGTAAATACTATTTCATCTTCGAGGCAGTTTATTGAATTAATTTGGTATGTTACTTATTACTTGTTAATTGCGGGGGGTTACTTGAAGACGGACTGTAATGATTAATCCCCTCACGATTTTCGTGAAAGACCCTATACAGTTTCCTTTATCCTCTGTGAAATGAAAATTAATAATAAAAAAATAACCACAGTGTACGTATATGTTTTGTGACGGATACTTCTCGATTTGCTGGTAGGAAGTGTCACTTTCACGCCCGAGGGTCGGTTTCTCTCTTATTTTGCCTCGGGCGCCAGTTTTCGTTTATGGTGCAGAAAAATCACCACTCAGGTAGCTACATTAAGCAATTAATAAGCAAATACGAAGCAAGCTACTACTATTAAATTATTTACACACTTGGCTATTGTTTACGTTACAACTGTTGTAATGAATGGGCCCAGTCGTTATTTAGCAACTAAATTTGTACAGTTTTATATTTCTCTAGTCAGTATGGACGGTGAAGGCGTGAATGCGTGCGCTTCGGCTTCTCAGTTCAGGTGGTTAGTGGCATCTATTATGTTCTATAGACTTTTATAGGAAAATATATTTGTGAATATTAGTTTTTAAAGTAAAAATAAAATGTGCTTGATTGCAGTCTGGAATCATCCCGTTAGTGTGCACATCAAATCACATTTAGTATAATTTTTACTAAAGTAAATTCGACAAAACTTGAATTATCCAACAATCATATTACTTCCCTTCCATTTGTATTTACATCCACCCCAAAGCATCCTCCTACGGCAGCAGGAAAAGGAGCAGGAGACACGACTCGTCCTCCAGGAAGAATAATCCGTCAGACAATGCCGTGTGTTTATCTGCAGCTTAACAGCAAAGCTCCTTTGGGCTATTTACCCTTTAAAAAAGTACGTCTTTCGTTGTTTGATGTTGCCAGCCCTGTTTGTAGTGCTCTTGAGCCGGATATATTACCGGAATTTTCCGGGAAGGGAGACTAATATTTGGGCGCTCTCGGAATTTTAAGCAAATACAAGAGTCCTTTGGATTATACGGAATTTAATTTTAATCGTTTGGTCGGGATTGTATTTAAATTTGATATTTTATTAACTGAGAATCGTGTTTTGATCAGTAACAGCAAATACTGGGTGATTGCTCGAAACCGTTCGTTAGATGTATTAGGAAATTATTATTTTTGTATATATTTCTTCTATACAGAGAATTTCAATGAAAACGAGCCACCCTGTATTGCAAATCACACCACACATGGCTCACAAAATGGCCGAAATACGTTAGTATCTGGTTTTATATAATGAGCATGTTTCATTGCAAGGTTTTATAGTTGCTATAAAAAGTTTGCGGGTGATGTGATTGTGACATAGCTGAGCAAGGACTACTTTGTTGTTTTCATTTGTTTGTTGTTACGTTCTAACTGTGGTAAATAGAACGGGAATAGGAAGAGGATTTTGCGTTTGATTTGAAATCAACATATACAGGGTGTCCCACGATGAACTGCGGCGATCGATCTCTCGAAAAGTAGCCGTTGGAAAATCCTGAAAATTTGGTAGTATACTAAAGTCGATGGGGGCAATTCGGCTAAAATATTTTCAAAATTGTGGCACTTCCGGTTGAATATTCAATCAAGAAAGAGTGTTTAACCGCAAGGGTAGATAAAGTACTTTAATTTTTGTATCGATATTTATTCATATTCAGTCATATTTAGTGTTATTTCATATAGTAGAAATGTAGAGTAGAGAAGTAGAGTAGAGAAGAGGAGAGCAAAGCAGAGGAGAGAAGGGAAGATGAGTGGAGAGGAGAGGAGACGAGAGGAGAGGAGAGGAGAGGAAGGAGAGGAGAGGAGAGTAGATCAGAGTAGACTGTACTCAATCTACTCTACTTTCCTCTAGTAGAGTACCTCAACTCTACTCTAGTAGAGTAAAAAGGAGTAGAGTTGAGTAGAGTTGTCTCTCTACTCTACTCGAGTAGAGTAGAGTAGAGTAGATGAGAGGAGAGAAGAGAAGAGGGGACGAGAGGAGAGGAGAGGAGAGCAGAGGAGAGCTCTGCTAGCCTTGAACAACTACTTGATTTCAACAAGTACATGAAATATAGCTACTTGCCTTGACTTAACATCCGACCAGGCATTACTTGATTTGACTTGACTTGATTTCAAGTCATATCAAGTCAAGTAGTTTCAATATCACAAGCCGTGAATCCCTCGATAAAAGCTACAGGAGGTAATTGGAAGCTTTGTGAGGTAGTTCTGATTGCAGACCGAGTATTTTGTAGGTTTATGTGTATATACACTGTGTCCCATTCTCGATGGTAATGTATTGCTATCTCAGTTATTATAAGAGATAGAGAAACTGTTAAATTAGAGAAGTTTTGTAGGATTTTATGCTGATTTCAAATATCTTTTCTATTTTAGTCTATCTTTTTTAGTTTTTGAGATATTTGGGAAAAAACAAAAATCGCCGATTTCTTTTTTCTTCAATAACACAGTAGGCGTTCATTTGACACGTTTTAGACTTGCACATTATTAGGACACTTTTTAACAAGAAAACTTTTGTGACCAATAGCAACTCTCAATCGTCTTTTGTTTTTCAGTTATATGTGTCAACTTTTGTTTTTCTTACGGCGGCCATATTGGATTTTTATTTCACGTGATCGCCCTTGAAAAAAGCTTTCCAATGATATGTCACTTGTTTGATTTATCCTTTATTTAAGGGACATAATTCGAGAAAAACGGTAACTTAAAAAAAAAGTAGGCTGTGGATGATTTTATTCCAATGAACAGAAAAAGAAAGTAGGTACAACATTACTCGTGTAATATGGTCATGTAATAGGGAAAATAATAAACATAATGGCACTAATAATTTTATTACATGAAATTATACAAACTAAGTGATCGACTAATAAACAACGGTGGTTATGAAAGATGTGAACAATAGAATGTAGTATCTTTTGACAGTTTAGCATTGTTGAGACTTAATCCATTAGTATTGTGTATTTTTTAAGTGCAAGTACCTAAGTAGGAAGATAATGTTCAGTAATGAAGAATATTTTGATATGCTTGAATGTTACATTCGAGCAAATCGTAATTCTGAAACAGCTCTGACCTCATATTTAGAAAATTTTCCCGAAAGACGTCAGCCAGATTCGAAAATATTTCGAAGATTAGTTTTGAATTTATTGAATGATGGTAGTTTTACTGCAAAAAGACCTGTAGCAGTGGGTCAGAATGAAGAGAGAATGAACCATGTTGCACAAGTGGCAAACCAGAATCCGTCAAGTTCTGTTCGCGGATTTGCTAGACAAACAGGGATCCCAAAGAGTACAGTTCACCAAGTTTTGAAGAAAAATCATTACCATCCGTATAAACCTATAATAGTGCAAAGCCTCAATGAAAATGATTACCCTAGAAGACTCCAGTTCTGTAGGTGGTATGAGCAACAATGTCTGGCGGATGAAAATTTTCATTTGAAGGTAATATGGACAGATGAAACAAGATTTACCAATTGTGGAGTTTTCAATCGACATAACCGACATTATTGGTCACGAGAAAATCCTAGGTTAAAAGAACAAAGACGGTTCCAACACAAGTTTGGGATAAATGTCTGGTGTGGCTTAACAGGTAAACTTAATATGCGTTAAACCTATTTTTTTCGCAGAAATGTAAGAAGTAATTTTTTTAGGCAATCAAATCATTGGACCATTTTTTTATGATTATAATTTAACGGGGGAAAGGTACTTAAATTTATTGAGGAATGAAATTTTACCTGCGATAAGGGGAACTGTGCACAATCTACATGAAATATGGTACCAGCAAGATGGTTGCCCAGCGCACAATGCTAGGGTAGTAACAGAGTTATTAGCCCAAAATTTTGGAAATCGCGTGATTTCCAACAATGGTCCAGTTCGGTGGAGTGCTCGAAGTCCCGATTTGACACCTATGGACTTTTATTTCTGGGGGTTCATAAAAAATGAAGTTTACGAATTTGGTCCACCAGATAATGTCCAAGAGTTGTGTTATAGAATTAATAATGTCATAACTTCAGTGAACCGGAATACTCTGAGTCGAGTTTCTCGACATGTCTTAAAAAGATGTGCCAAATGCATTGAGCAAGAAGGTGCCCACATTGAACAGTTTAATATCTAGTTTTTTTGTTTTATTTGCGGTTATTTATTATTTTCTTTTTTCATATTCTAGCTTGATACGTGTATAATATTGTTCATTTTTTTTCCTTCATTTTAAGTCACTGCTGCAGGTTTGTTTGCAGTTAAACTGCCATTATTTAATTAATTCAAAACTAATCTCCGTTATTTTCGAATGTGGCTGACGTCTTTCGGGAAAAGTTTCTAAATACGTTAGGTAGAACATTATATTGTTCACATCATTCATAGCCACCGTTGTTTATTAGTCGATCACTTAGTTTGTATAATTTCATGTAATAAAATTATTAGTGCCATTATGTTTATTATTTTCCCTATTACATGACCATATTACACGAGTAATGTTGTACCTACTTTCTTTTTCTGTTCATTGGAATAAAATCATCCACAGCCTACTTTTTTTTTAAGTTACCGTTTTTCTCGAATTATGTCCCTTAAATAAAGGATAAATCAAACAAGTGACATATCATTGGAAAGCTTTTTTCAAGGGCGATCACGTGAAATAAAAATCCAATATGGCCGCCGTAAGAAAAACAAAAGTTGACACATATAACTGAAAAACAAAAGACGATTGAGAGTTGCTATTGGTCACAAAAGTTTTCTTGTAAAAAAGTGTCCTAATAATGTGCAAGTCTAAAACTTGTCAAATGAACGCCTACTGTGTTATTGAAGAAAAAAGAAATCGGCGATTTTTGTTTTTTCCCAAATATCTCAAAAACTAAAAAAGATAGACTAAAATAGAAAAGATATTTGAAATCAGCATGAAATCCTACAAAACTTCTCTAATTTAACAGTTTCTCTATCTCTTATAATAACCGAGATAGCAATACATTACCATCGAGAATGGGACACAGTGTATACAAACGTCGTCTGGGGCTCAAAAATGGCGGCTACAGCCCTACGCTGTGTGAGCGATTTGTCACTTTGCGGAAATCAAGATAATGAATACATCTACATTTGTATCCCTGAATATTTACGAGCGTAGATGTGTCTCTGTAAAATGCAGAAGGGTGCAGGATTAAACACGTTAATGTGCAGCCAGTCCTGGATAAACTTTAACACATGAGGAATTTGGTCAGTTTGAAACTTGCATGCATTTATCATCTGTATTTGTACACAGCAATCTCCACTGGCTGTTACACCCGAGAAAAAAGTTTCTTACTGAAACATAATTTTGCGCGGTTATTCAATAAAGTTTAATAGTTTTAATAGAAACAAAATTCGGATAATTTTTATTACGAAATGTTACTATTTACTATTTTGCTATTTGCTTATATATATTTACATATTTCACCTGTCAATATTTCAAAAACAGTTGAAGATAGGTATAGGACATCCTACGTTTAGAATATCACGTAGAGTTCAAAATTGTAATAATATACAGGGTGTTCCATTTAAAACAACGGAAATGACATCAACTTCCGGTATAACCGGAAGCGTTAGGTGGACGCCATTATTTTAGTTGAAAAAGGGCGTGCCCGAAAATAATATTTCCCAAATTTTCAAAATGAAAATCGAAGTAGTCTCTGAAATATGTCTAATGTCTCGTCACCGTGGGACACCCTGTAGATAGATCCATCAAATGATGTACCATTGAGGTCGTAAAAACACGTTCCATCTAAATGTGTCAAAAGATACAGGTTGTACTTTAAAAAAAATAAAGTTACAACTTTATTATTATGATACTCCGTAACAAATTAGATGTAAAATAAGGGAAAAAAGAAATAAAAGACAAAAAATATAAAAAATAAAAGAAAAGCAAAAGGTATGAGCAATATTTTGTAAAAATGGGACGGCATTACCGTATATGTTTACATTTTCCACACTGTATAAGAAATATGTTGCACTTTTGCGAGCGAATTTTTTTCCTAAAAAATTCAGAAACACATCGAATTTTTTCTATAAATACTGCAAATTCCCCAGACAAGCATTAGATACTCCATTCAATATGGTTTTTCAGCTTTGTTACGTATGCTAAGCCCAATCTTTCTTTAATGCAAATATAGGTTTTATTATTCAAAATCAATCCCTTTCATCGACCTCTAAGGTCGTGCGGCATATGGGGGTCAAATTCACTTACTACAGATCAAAAGTATTCTCGGCAGAGTCCTCCAAATGTCTCAAAAATGACATAGCGGAAAATATTGAAGAGGGCATAAATATATTTATTGACAAGTCGTTGATGGCTTATCAGGGTAGCACGCTGAATTTTTTTTACATAAAGTTATGGACGATTTTGTGTTAGATATTTTTTGTAGTTAGGTACTGACGCAAAGTTTTAGAGTTTCCAAAAAAAAAAACCACTGTACAAGGTAACAAATGCAATGGGGTGTTTTCCTATTTTTTTTACATCGGCAATGGAAAGTAGTTGGAAAAAGAAGAGATCCGTATTTCTGGAATTTCAATATTGGGTTCATTTAAGTCCATAAATTATTTTTTTATTGTGCGCGATATCTATGTGACGTCACTAAGCGAAAATTCAAAATTTGCGACATTTTTTAGTGACTTCTATATATATAGCTAGGGAGGGTGCTGCTTCTGAATTTGTCGGACCAGAACCGGTGCTTGGCATATCCTCGAGTACTGCCAAAGCAACGCTCTTGACCTGGGCTGAGGGGCAAATTCTCCAGTACTGGCAGGAACTACCACGATTAGTTCATTCGAAGGCGTTTATAATAAACCCTTCAAAAACAAGAACTAAAAAACTTCTAGAGTTAAGCAGGTTTCACCTACGAACTCTAATTGGCCTATATACGGGCCACTGCCGTTTAAAATATCATCTGTGCAAATTCGGCCTAGCAGAAGATGCTGAGTGCCGCCTATGCTTAGAAGATGATGAAACGGCAGAACATATATTGTGCACCTGCCCTGCTGGGGAAAGGATCAGATACTCATTATTTGGCAAAGGACAACTTCTGCCAGAGGATCTGAACAAACTCTCACCCAATAAGGTGATCAGCTACATTAAGAAGCTGGACCTGTTGGGTGAAATATAAGTAGGTGTGAGCCACAATAGACCACATGGTCGCGGTGGAGGGTCTGGTTTTCGGCCCACTCACTTTTGAACCTAACCTAACCTAGTGACTTCTAGGATATTTTCATTTGTGTGGTTGGTGTCACAGCGTGACAGCTTTACTTTTGTTTATGTTTGAATTGTTTGGTTAGGGTAAACATCATGGTAAACATGACACATTGTTTTTAGTTTATATTTTTACCTGTGAATTGTTGTCTCTGCCTGTGACTGATTACAAGTGTATTTATTAGTAATAGAAAAACATCGTAATTTGTAAAGGTAATTTTTGAATATATTTAATCGAGTTTGCAGTAATACTGTTAAGTTAAATACTAACCTTAAATTTTTCATCCCTTTTATTTCTGAAAGGATCTTTATCATAAAAGGATCTATAACCGGTAAATTGTCGGGCTTAGCCCCTACAAAACCTTGCTCCATGTTTAATAAAAGTTTACTTCACAAGAAAACAACAATACAACACGTCAAGTTGTCAAGCCAAACACAAATAGGAAATTTCAAATGTCAATTATCGAAATGTCGACTGTCGTTTGTCGTCGTTACAAATTGAAACTAGCCACATATTATCAGTGTGGCCTCTTTATAGATACATATTCCCTAGTTTTCGCTTGAAATTTCAAAATTGAATAAAAATTTTTCTACCGATTCAATCTTAATAATTTTTATCCTAAAAAATATATTTTATAAAAATACAGGTTTCCACCTTCATTTCGATTGAAGGAAAATACCCCGTTCAATAAATTAATGAAAGTGTATTAGCGGTTTTTTTGTCTTGATATACAGGGTGGCCCAATACAGAGAGGCAAAGTTCCATAACTCCTATGCCTTTATAAACAGAAAAAAATATATATTTTAGGATTTCATCGGGCCAAAAACGACGCACTTTTTAAAAATATGTATAGTCATATAGGGTGCTCTTTAAACCGGGGCCATATCAAACTTATTTTTTTTAAATGGAATGACGTATTTTTTATTTCATATTTGAATTCGGATCAT
This sequence comes from Pogonocherus hispidulus, assembly GCA_963924545.1. Classification (NCBI taxonomy): domain Eukaryota; kingdom Metazoa; phylum Arthropoda; class Insecta; order Coleoptera; family Cerambycidae; genus Pogonocherus; species Pogonocherus hispidulus. The sequence goes on from OZ004697.1 coordinate 51,140,686, forward strand.
TTTTCCAAATTCGTTTAATTACTAGTATTATACAGAGTAGTTCAGAAGATATGAGCATTTTTGTATCTTAATCTTAATGAATTGAACGCCCTGTATCTTTTTTAAGAAAATAAATACTAACTAATTATTGGAAATTAAAAAACAACGGCAATTGTGAAATCTGGACGAAGGACCTACCATCGTAATATCAATAAAATTCCTGGGGCTCCGAAAAGAACTAGTGGATTTTAAATATATTGGATTTAACATTGAAGCAAAAGGAAATACAATAGAAAATCAGAACGAAAATATACGATTACAAACGCTAATGAACACAGCAGAAATGCCAAATATCATCATCAATCGTAATAGTTCGTTTACAGTACAGTTCCGTTGGCTGGCGCTCAACGTAATACGATCTCTGATTGGCTACTTTCAATGTCAACATTACAAATAACCCCAATCGCGTTAGGGAACTTTGAGTTTTAATGTAATCTTCACCTTGTTGCTTTAGTTCTCTTACAAATTACTAGCATTCAGACGGCAAAACAAAGAAAATAAATTTACTGTTTCAAAAACAGTTAGTGGTCACGTGCCTTGCGACCATATTTATGAAAGCACAACTTTAATTAGTTACATTATTTATTAATTGGCAACGTTTCCGTCTCGCCGGGTTTGATTACTCCACACTATTAAAATACATATTAAATAAATAAATCGGGATAGAAATTATTCATTATCTACTATTCTCTCAGCTAGGAAACAATGCAACAACAAACATAAGGTACGAGCACCCACAACGGTTTTCAAACACCTCGCAAAGTTTCAAATGAATTATACTCTATTTATCTTTGGCAGGATCCTGCAAAGTAATTTGTAATTGTTTATTTTAGAGAATAGTGCGCTGGTAACAGCGTAAAAAAGTTGTGGCTGAGAGTTTCGTGTTGTTGGTTTTAAAACAATTCATTTCTGAGGCAGAAAATTGGCTCGATTTAATATTTCTCTTATAATAAAAACAACCAATCGGAGCGCAGTGTATTTTCTATTACTGAAATAATGATATGCTGCTGACCAATTGTTTATTATTTAGGGTAATATTGTTAGTTCTGGTTGAATAAATATTTATTTGAAAATTGATTCAGATTTTTGTTCAAGAATTAATTGCCCAATAAATCAGTAACTTCAAATGAAATAAAATAAATATTACATGCCGTATTTTATTTATTTACAACACTTTCATGCATTTTTTGTATATACAGTCTGTCCCGAAATGATTGTACAATATTTTATCCGTGTGTTCTATGGTTAAAAAGAGGAGTTTTTCTCCTTTAAAAAAGAATTGTATGCGCTGGTTTGTAAATCAGGTTCCTTTCGATGTTATTTTTTTAACTTTTTTTTGTATCTTTAATATTTCAGAAGATATTAGCTAGACAATAAAAATCAGCCACTCTGTATATCAGTTTCAATATATCTTATAAACTTTATACATAATTTTATAACCATTGACTTTATAACTAATGTTGCAAGCGATTTAATTTAGAATTCATAAGATTGTTGCACTCAGCTTCGTATCATGTCTACTACAAAATAAAATTATCCAAAGTTTAAAAATTAATTTTTGTCTTATAGTATTCTGTTTTTGTTTTTAGAGAAAGAATTACATGGATATCCGAAGCTCTTCAATTTAAAGGTAAGCACAATTTTTAACTACATGCAACTATTTAACAAAAAACATTGTTTATAACTATGGGTTAAAGTAAGTAAGTACATTTGGTCATTGCAATCAGTTTGAAAAATAATTTTTTATTTTTTGTGCAATGTTTTATTTAAAATTATCTTTCAAATAATTACTTACCTTTTAAAAATATTTAAGAATCCTTCAGGATGGTACCACGAGTTGAGGGTGTAATTTTTTCATGAAAATTCAAATTCGTGGCCCTGAAAATGGGTAAACATCGATTTGCAGTGGATGCATACAATAACTGAACTAATACTAAGCCTAAGATTTGTGCGGTGGTTGATGAAACCGAAGGTGTAAACCTATATAAAAACACAACTAAAATGCGCTCGTAGTCCTCATAACTTCATATATGCTTTTAGCATTGAAAATGCTTATAGGATCGCGAATGTTCTCGTATATGGGTAGTTTTCGATGAAAAGTGTAACGCGATGAGCATGTCACACCGACATAGTTAGGTAGTGGGGGACCGAGTAGAGCGGGCGGCGTGGGCACATAGTTTAGCATTCGTATTCGTATACTTATTGCAAATTGCAAATCTGAGAATCTGATTTTATAAATTAGGCGATGTCGTCTGGCCATTATGTTTGCGAGTGAAATGACGAAAATACACCAAAAAGTCACCGTTCATCTTTTTTGGGTTGGAAAGGAGTTTTCAAAAAGTTATAGATCTGCAAGCTTTCTATAGTTCCAAATTTCCTTAATTCATTTTCAATGCACTGCGACGATGGTAAGAATTGCAAAATCTGTGAATTTCTTTGCAAGCCACACAAGTTGCAAACATTTGGTGTATATATGGGAAAATTTCTGCTGAAATTATAGTTTCAAAAATTAAGAACCCCACAGAATACATCGGGGAGGCATTTCGTCGATTATCTGCCACCTTCTTGGGTGATTAGAGGGTGTTATTTTGCATATTATCACGTGCCACAGCACAGGTTATAAATTGTAAGCGTACGACTGTTATTGGGAGATAGGTGGAACCATCAATGTCAAACAAATTACATGAAGTAAATTTGTTATCTGGAAAACCTTCGGGAGAGTTATCAACATCACAAATGATCTTTGAAAGTTCAATTGATGAAAATCATCTGCAAACACAGCAAACTCTAACTCAGACTACTTTTGCCTTCAAATATTGACGTAAATTATTGTTCCGGGCCCAATATTAATATCTACGTAAATTAAAATTCTGTTTACTTAAAACAAGGTATAGATTTTCTATAGCAAACGTCTTACCTCCACTTACTTTTTGAAAACTAACCACTTTACAAAAATTACACTTTTAAGACATTCATAAAATAAATTATTATCAGTGAAAGCCCAATATGATGAGACATAACTTAACCACAATCTAACTTATCTTGTCAGTTGCAGAAGAAGTAAAACAATATCATTTAAACTGATTAAATAAATCAATATTTATAATAATAATACTATCCCTACCCCTTACTCTAGTCACAAGGATTGACCAGAAAGTGAGAGACTTGTAAGAAGAGGGGGTGGTATATATTATTATTATTATGAGTGTTTTGCACATTATGCACTTCTCAATTTTTCTGGGTTAATACCAATAAGTTCAAGAAATTATTTTTTATTTAGAAACCATCTTGTTATTACAAGTAAGAAGTATGACTGCTTTTTGTGAGCGGGTATGTACGCCTTCTTCAAGGTTAAGTTGAGTGAGGAGGTTTGAGAATGAGTACGGGGTGATACCTGTTACAGACATGAAGAATGGAACGATGAGCATTTGTTTCTGTTTCCATTTTCTTTCAACATCTGTTGCTAGTTGATATTTTTCTTTATTTTCTGTATATTTTTTAGCTATGTTTTGTTTAGATGGTATTGTCACGTCAATGAGGTGGGTGACCCTTTTTATTTTATCTTGAAGTGGTTATATCTGATTTATTATGGGCTGCCGTTTTATCAATTTGTATTATTAGGCCCTAGTATAATTTATAATATTTGTTTTCTATTATAGTTTGTGTATTACGCCTATTAGGGGTATATTGAACTTCTAGTTCTAGACTAGGGTATATATTGTTACTTCTTCCGGGGTTCTAAAGATAAGTGGGAGTTTTAACAACAATAAATAAATCTGTATTTAACACTTCAGACACAATACAACACTTCTTGTACAATATCTAAATAATTACACACCGAAAACACTTCGAAAATCGCACTTATTTCACTTAAGTATTGCTTCTTCTCTTGATTGCTGTTCGATTAGGGCTGACTTCCTCGCCGGCACGCCGCGGCCTTTATAGGTAAATCCTTTATATAGGCAAATCTTCGTAAAAATTTCCATCGAATACTCACGAATAATCCACATACCAGGGCAGTTCAATAAATAGTCGACAGCCAAGTTATACCAGGGTATTCGATAACTACCGCTGGTGACATCCAGGAAATGTGAACAAAATGCCCTATCTCCCTTATTTGAATGCCTAGAGGGTTGAGACTAGTTGGAGAGTTGAGGGTAGATACCAACGTGTTTTTTTTTTGGGTTATAAAAACTGTCGACGTGCATTATGAAGTCAAAATATATAGAGACTTACTAAATATTTGGGACAAGATACTTGTTCTTGTGACCCTCTATTATTATTAAAATGATTGGTAGATAAAAACAGAATTACCTATTCAAGCACGTTTAAAAAACAAAGAAAACCATATTGCATTTCCTGTGACTCTTTTAAGAGCTACAGAATTTTTAATGGTAAGTTTACACACATTTTAACTTATTATAGCGAGTATTATATTACATTCTTATTTTTTTCTGTACAGTAAACAGATTACTCAATTCAATATATACGAAATTTACCTTCTGCCTGAAAAAGAAAGCAGAAATTTGCCCCCCTGGGGCATTGTCAATTCATAACCTTACTTTTCCATTTCTTTTTATGGGTAATTCTTCTCCTTATCGCTCCTTTCTGAGTCATTACGTCTGGTGTCTCCGTTATCTCTGCGACGTCCGCTCTATTCGCTAGAATTTTAATTAAAGCGGCAAAAAATTATTATGAATAAGGCTCGTTTTTCTAATTAGCAGCTAATTTACTCTTCCCATGAGATCCATGGCGTCAGATGTTATTATTCCGGGCTCGGAAAGCCCCTCTAATTGCGTCATTAGACCGGACAGAAGTTCGAAATAAACAGCTTGGGAATATTCGTCTCGTGTTCTATTGTCTAATTCGTTTCTACCCAGACTTGCAGATGATAATTTTTTTTTAGTGACGTGTGTTTTTACTTAAAAGTGCCACTAGACGAAAATGCGGGACGTTTATTTCTTTTATACAGGGTGAAAAGAAAGTCATGGCAAACATATCAATAAAAAAATTGGAAAATCTCAAAAAAAATAAAATGTAAAAATAAATGCATATGTCCCTCGTTTTCGTCTAGCTATTGGCCTTCCGCGTACTAGTGAGTCACCCTGTATGTCCTACCACCTTCTGTACAGTATGTATGCCCGCCTACTAGGTCCTAAAGATTCAGAGTCACTGCGAAAATTGAGAGAATTTTAACTTTTTTAACATTAATAATTTCTTTGACAGATCTCTTATAATATAAATAATATAAACCTTTACTGTGAAGATAACACTGACATAGTTTTTCACATAACACGAAAGCACTCGATGCGCGTTTCGCCAATCAAGTTGGCATCATCTGGAGATGACTAAAACTGAAAACAGTTTTAATCAGCTACATCGGCCAGCTACACCATCATCAAATTTCCCCGGAAAGTCCCATTATCTGCTGCACGTTGCCGCAAGTCGACTCCGACCATCTTTACTGGAGGGTATCTATTGGGGTGAGATTGAATTATATTTCCGAGGTCAGAAGAATAGATTTTTATAAACCAGATCATTTTTTTTATTAGCAGATACATATGTAAGGTAATTTTGTGTGGTAACAACCATCAGTTGTATTTTATTGTTTTATTATTTAAATATAATACAAAATATTTTTTTGTAATATAGAATTGTTATACTTGTTTGTTTCAATTCGCCAAACATTCACTATTATTTATGCATTCAGTCAAAAACAAAATTATCCTGGCGTCCACAAGGTGGTATAAAAATTGGTGGTATATTGAGTACTAGAAATGGGAGAAAATCGCTCTTGCGGAAAGAATAAAAGCTACGGATAATGAAACAGAATAACTAAACACTAATACTAACAAATAATTGGAAGTAAAAAGTAAAAAAGAGTTTGCCTCCAGCGTGACTCGAACTCGCAAAATCGGCATTATCACGTTTTGAATCCTACGACTTTCCTACTGCGCTACCGCGCCCTTTGTCAAAAGTTTACCGTGACCGGTTTAAGTATGTAAACTGTACATGACAACTTGAAAAAATAATTTTTACCAATTTTCTAATTGGAAAAGCATTTCGCTTCAGTATTTTCGTAATCAGAAGTGTTTGGCAGTCGGTACTATCGATTCCGTTAGCAATATTTCTCGTAGGAAAATAACCTATCTGAAGTTTAATTAATTTGACAGTTTTCGTGGGAGGTGCTTGTCTCGTTAGTGTAATCTCACATCGGCAGATAAAATGAGAAAAAAGTGAGACGGACGCGACTCGAGAATTTCGAAGACAAAATATACATAGAAGGACTCGACGTAGTCTCAAAAAAAATCTCAAAGGATTAAAGAAAGGACGAAACTTTCGCGTGAAGCGGTTCTCGAAGCTGTAAAATTAGAAAAAGGGTCTAGGGAGTACCGCGAAAAGTCGGGATTTCGGCAGGTGTGACGGGGCCATTAGACGCGAGGACAAACGCCGCTGCTAGCCGTATCTCTCTCGCCGAACGGCGATCGACCAAAATTTTGCAGAGGTTTTTTGAAAAGGCGTTTAAATTGGGAAAACGCGTAGGAAATGAGACGAAGATACCCCTACGGATTGGAGAAAGGCCGGGGGCGACCTCCGGTCGCCCGCGGAGATCGCTTCGCGATCACCCTTCGGAGAAGATAGCTTAGAAACTTTATCGATTCGGCGACGGAATTTAAAGCGAGACAGAATCGACGCGTTTTAATATATTTAATTGAGTATACAGTTTCGAATCTGCACCCAATCCTGAGCTCAACCGGAGCTAATGTCAAAGTATATATAAAGGAAAGTTACAACTCGTACACCAGTATTTTTAAGTAATATCCTTACGCAGTATGTCATTTAGGTACATTCATTAAAAAATGAATAGCAACCTGCCGTCCTCTGGGATGTATACACATGCACTTTTGGACATAGCAGCTGTACGGGCTTTTAGGGTCGTTACATTTATCATGGGGAATAAAAGCAATACCGAGGAATCACCGCCACTACACATATGCCTGGTCATGATAATAAACTAATAGAGTAACGGCATACCCTATTTTCGAAATAATAAATCAAGCTCTGAACGAGTTAACGTCCTGAGTCCTGGATAATCCGGGGATAAATTCTACAACTCTCGCTAAAATTGGAAATTCGGTGGAGACGGATCCGTTGAAAGGCGTGAGGTGGAGTCGCGTTTCATTTCCGATTCAAACGAAAATGCGGTCAACTTTATCTTTTAAATATATATAAAGTTGGCTTAGGAAACAAAGTGCCTGTATCAGTGATGTTTAACTTTAAGATATTAACTTTGTGTTTTAAGGGTTCTAAACAACAAAATAATCTTCAATTTGAACTCTTTAAACTTTTTTTAGCTACATAGAACCACTTTTTGAGCAGTTAAAATACTTGGGAAATTGTTTTGAGGTTAGAATATAATTCTACCTACTTCCAATACATGGAGGATTTTTTTCTTGTTGTTGTCGCACTTTCAGTAAAACCGGAAATACGGAAATAAGTAGTTACTTAGGTACCTTAGCGTTAGCAGGGATTGAACACCTTTCTTTGTACATAATTACGTAATAGTTTCAGTAAGTTACTGATAGATGACACTACTGTCAAAAAGTAACTAAATTATTTAGGAATATTTTGTATTTAGTGAGTTACTGTACAGGAATAACTATTTTAAGGACAATTCTTTGGTAATTATAAATTTAATAATGAAACACACTGTCTGTTTCATTCAAAGCCACTAAATTTATGACGTACAACATAAAAATCCCTAAATTTCAGACGACCAGCACGGTTTTTGATTAAAATATTACAATTTGTTTGGCCGACTGTATTTTCAGTGCGACATCTATGTTTATGTTGCCTAAGTTCACACTGAATATGTTTAATGAATTTTTTCATTGTTTCCATCAACAAAAGGGTGCAAACGCGCCTTTAATGGTTTGTTGTAACGTCGCGTGAGCCTCTCCTCTACCTCCAGATTATTTCATATTTATAAAGACTCATAGTTAAAAAATACATTTATATTTATTAAAGTCAAAGCCAGAATTAAGCAAATGCAATGACCGGAAAAAGAGTAGATCTATGTTGTCACATTTATTTCTAAAGTATTCTTATTTAAAACAGGAAACGTATTAATTACCTTATTTACCCATTTTTTTACTTGTCTTTAACGTCCCTTATCCCTATTGTACTTTATTAAAGCAAACACAATGTTTAACTTGTGTTTTATTTAATAATATCAACGAATTTCGGAATACGTGGCAACTGCGAAAGTCGTAAAGTTGACGACAAGCTGTTCATCCTTATTTAACATATATATTCTTGCATTTACGCTTTCTTTTCTCTGAGCTTCAACGACGTTGATTGGTCGAATAACGAACCAACAAGCGACTGCGCTCGAGGTAGTAGGGAAACAGTGACGTGATGTTGGGTCATTTCGCGCGTGTTTCTTAACCGTAAAAATTTGTGGTAAAATTATCAGTGTATTTACTCTTTGTGTCAGTGTTTATACTTATTTGTGTTAGTTAAAAAAGTGGAAGTGAATATACTAGAAGTATTCTATAGAATAGTATACGAGTATATATTAACTGAAATGTGCCCAATAGTAAAACAGAATACGCACGCCCATGCATCACCGCATTTTACCAGATCGGCGAGGTCATTCCACTTTGCTTAATTCTGGCTTTGACTTTAGAAAACAACAAGATTTGTCCGTACTTCCAGACTCTCAGTGTTTAACAATACATTTATTTTTATAAGACGAACCACCTAATTCCTCTATATTTTTCAGACCTTCCTCCAAATCAACTGAATATCACAAAAGCCGCTTTTGCACTATTATTTTAAAATAAATCCAATTACTTCCGGCTCAACATAATTTCCGAGCGGAAAATCCTTTCTATAATAATAATAAAGGACTCGAGAATTATTCCAGGAAGAATTATATATCCAGATGCGTGGAATTTGCTCAAGTTAAATGCCTAATTCGGCAATAAATACGAATAAACGCCAATATTTCACGGTCTTTCGACGAATAATAACGCCGGTTAAATGCGATAGAAAATAAATTTTGGAGACGCTCCGGTGGTAAAAAGGGCGCGACGATTTTTTTGCTGATTAATGATTTTCCAGTTTTCTGGGCTTCGCGAGCTTCCCCAGTCTTATTCTGCCATTGTGGGCCTGTGGGAAAGAGGAACTGTTGAATTTCGAGGGGGATTGAGTCATTTAATTCCCTTTTTCTGGAGAAATGTGTCGTATAACGTTAATATTCGGTTAATATTTGCTTTATGTTCGGCTCTTAAAAAATGAGGTTTCATTTCATCGCGACCACAATAACCGACTAACAGCGGCACACCAATGAATGTACGTTTTTTTTTACTCCAAGATATCCATCATAAATAATTATTTAGACATAATAAACAAAAATCTGTTGTGATAAATTATGTGATTTATACGATTTGAAGCCTTTACAATTAATCAGGATATGCTCAAAAAATTTTATGAATGTACAGGGTTATCCAACGAAAAGTGGTGAACCTTTAACCCTGTACAGACCAGTCCATTTTTAATGGGAACCCAGGGTAACTCAAAAAGTGTAAAAGTTACGGACAAATTAATTGTACCGTGTGGCCAACTAAGAATAGACGCCGGCTGTATCTCAGAAACTACTTATCGTATAGCTTTATTTTTCTTGAAAAATTAAATAAATACGGAATTCGAGGTACTCCATTAAACTGGATAACCAGTTTTCTCAGGAACAGGAAACAGTATGTATCAATTTTATCAAAGATTAAAAATGTTAACTTGGGAGTACCACAGGGCTCAGTTATAGGGCCTGTATTTTTTGTTCTTTATATCAATGATCTCGATAATCTATCTGGCCCGGCCGAATATATCTTCTATGCTGACGATACATCAGTAATTGTCACTGCAAAGTCGGATCAATGTTTAACTAAGAAATGTAATCATGTGTTATCTGATTGAATGAATGGTTTAGCCAAAACTTTTTATTTCTGAACACCGACAAAACCAACGCGATCCGCTTTCATAATAGACAGAAAGCATGCGATAGTATTGGTTATGAATATTAATGCTAATACAATTGTTATTAGTGACAGCAGTGTTAAATTTCTGGGATTAACAATTGATGCATGTCTAAATTGGCAGGAACAATGTAATAATATAATCCTAAACTCAATTCAATATCCTATCAAATAAAAAATCTGAAAACCATACTGAATATTGATCAGTTAATAAAATTATACTACGCGCAAGTAGATTCACGATTGCGCTATGGGATTGGTTTCTGGGGGCTTTCTTCCCATTCTGATGACGTTTTTATTGCTCAAAAAAGAGTCATAAGATGTTTGTTGGGGATGTCCTCTAAAGAAACATGCAGGGATGCTTTCAAAAGATATAGTATTTTGACACTGCCCTCACTGGTTGTATTCGAGATGTGCCTATATGTTTACACGAATAGAAATAAATTTATTTGCAGAAGTGAAATTCATTCTGCTAATACCAGACAAGCAAATCAGTTGCATATACCATTTAGTCGACTTAATATTTACTATAACTCGCCCAGCTGCTTGGGATTGAAGATGTATAATGTATTACCTAGTCACATAAAATACTGTGATTCTATAACTGTTTTTAAAAAACGCTTAAAGATATTTCTTGTAGAAAAATGTTTATATAGGATTGATGAATACTTTGCCTAAAATGTAAATATTGACTATAGTTGTCCATCTAGTTTGTAAGATATTGACTATTCCTATTAAACTTGTACTTACTTGGGAAAATAAACTTTATTTATTTATTTATTTATTTATTTATTTATAGCTTTGGGAAAAAAATACTAAAAAGTAAATCGGATAAGAGAAATCGCTGGACATTATTTTCAAATTCCTCGGATGACCACTAGGGGCAGCAATTGCCATGACCAATCAGAAATGGGATTTTTCTCAAAAATGTGCCAAATATGGCTTAGGCGGCAGCCTAACTTTATTGGTTCTCTTAATATCTCCCGTTGGAGAGAAGATAGAAAGTTGCGATTTGAGCTGATTTTTTGGAAATTTGGTGCTCTATTTAACTATGTAAAAAGAGACATAGCCTGTCATTTAAAATTTTTATGAAAACGCGCAATAACTGTTACGATGTCAAACAGCGCCCTCTAGCTACTACGGTAAAATAACTTTAGGAACAGTATACACTACAGATTATTCAGTAACAAAAGCTCTTTCAAACGAGCCCTAGTTTGTTTAATTGTGTTAACCCAAACCGGAGGTATCCTTATTTGAATAAAATAAAGTTTAACCTTCCCCCACCACTTTATTTTCAAAGATAGAGCATAGTGTGTTACAGAAAAAAGATTGCAAATTTAACAAAGATTACAATGCCACTATTTAAAATACCTCTTAACTTGGCATATTTTTGAGAAAAATCCCATTTTATGATTGGTCATAGCAATTGCGACCTGTAGCGGTCATCCTACGAACTTAAAAATAATTTCCAGCGATTTCTCTTGTCCGATTTACTTATTGGTATTTTTTTTCCCTAAGCTATACGATACGATAAACCGGCGTGTCACGTAGTCACCTCGGTGGGTTTCATACTTGTCCCCCGCCAAATTTAATGTAGTTCATAATTATTCCATTCGGTCCTGCAAAACAATTGCCTATTCAAGCCGACGCCGTCTCGATTTTTCAATTTGGCAAGCAGGGTTGTAATAAAACAAATAAAAATGATAAAATACCAATGCATTCTAAAAAGTACAGCAGATTATACACACCTGTGGACAATACCGGGGCAGAAATTGACTGCTTACAAATGGCGGATTTTCCGCCCGTTTGAATTTTGATCACGCAGGAACGGGTGGGTGGATGTGTGGGGAGAATTCCAGTCACAAAAGGAAGCCAGATGACAAAAAGGGAGTAGGAAATTATTTAGGCGGAAGGTTTTTATACGTAGTCTGGTAAACAGAGACATTTTTCTCCGGTACCTACCTTCGAGATGATTTATGACGAACGAATGACACGTGATGTCATGAAAAAGAAGTCCTTATAGTCTCTTTACTTCAATGTATAAAGTAAGGCATTATGTGCGTCACTCAGAGCCACCTTCTAAAATTATTTTGGAACATATAGGGTGATCCAGTTCAGAGGGGTGAACCAAAATTATATATTTTTTAATGGAGTACCCTGTATTTTTCGCAATTTTTACACATTAACATTATTCATTACTTTTCAGCAGTGTTGGCAAATATCCGGACATTTAAAAATTGGACAAATGTCCAGACAACTCTCTGGTCATTTTACGGACACTTATACGGACATTTTAGAAAATGAAATATAACAGATTTACTGTACAGAACATGTCATAAGCTTCAAGATGATACCAAATACTTATATATTCTTAGAATATATTTTCTGAAATAGTGAATAGTGATAATAATAGTGAATAGAATAGTGAAAAATCAATATTTTCGTAAAATTTTCAATTTTCGTCTACCTTTTACCAGCTTATGGTTAACATAGTCAAAAATTAATAGTGTTAATTACGAAATTATGATTTAATTTGAAGAAGTTTAAGTTTCTACTGTGTACATCCGAAATCTTAATGAAATAAATTATAGAAAAAAGAAAACTAAAAAATAGTCAATTTTTATTTGGAGTAACAAGTACAACATATAACATATATAGGACATATGACACATGGTAAATATTAAAAAAATAAACTTTCTAAATCCTGTAATATTTAAAAAATTAAATTATACAGGATAAATCATTGTCCTGCTATATATTGGTATCTTTTTTATTTGAAGAGATACGAAGTTGGTTAAATTAGAGAAAAGTTGAGCAATGCACTAACTAGTGGTCTCGGAAAATTGTTGAAAAAACCAGCGGTTCTCAAAATATTTACCAAAACAATTAATTTTCAAAAAACTTAAATTAGCTCTAGCTCCGTTATTTATAGAAATTTTCAAATAAAAATTTATTTCGTACATGCATGCATAATTATCTTTGTTTTAATGCAACCAGAATTTTTTTTTCGCCTACTAGATTCTGTATAGATATATGAATATCATCTTTTCGTTTTCTTCTAGACGCCATATTAGAGTTTGATGTGGTAATTTGGAGATGTGTAATACATAGGGTTTTGAGTGTAATTAAGGATTATAATTAGTTGTTAGGTCTATAATTTTCTATATAGTTTATTGCCATTTATTAACTTTTTATTATAGTATCTCCAAATCATCTTTAAGCCCAAATAATTGGAGTAAAAACCACAAAAAGTCTATAGAAAACAATTTCAAGAGATTGTGACGGTTTTTAATTGTATTTTTAGGTTAGCTCAGTTAGCTGAAAATGGCGGTAATTATAAGCCAGTTAGCTGAAAAAGCTGGACAGATAGGATAAATGTCTAGACATTTTCATTCTGTCCAGGCACTTTTGGACACATGTCCGGACATTTAAGGACATTTAAGTGTCTGCTAACATTACTGTTCAAACACCTGAAACTCATTTTTTTTTAATGAAATATCCTTGTATTTCTTGTCTTTATTGAAAAGATCAGATAAATATCTTCCATTTGTTTTCTTTGAATGGCATGTCTAAACTTAACAGTTTTTGTGAGAATATATGTTTTACAGATATGTCTATTGTGTCCCTACCCTATAAATGGAATTTTCCTGTTGGCTAGTTGTACCACAAGTATAAAGATATATACAGTAATTTCACTCGGCAAAATCTCTTTGATGTTGGTGTCCTTAAGTTTTGTTTTTTCAACCCCCCAAAAAGACCACTGCGCATACTACCCAAGCACAATCATGCGCAGTAGTAACCGTTTTTGGGAGACACGCACAGGCCCGGACTATTATTTTTTGGAGTAAAAAAGGTGGCCTAACAGAATTTCGTTTACAAATGAAACAATATTTTGTAGCCATGTTACACACAATACAAAACACTTATCAAAATCACAAACACAAACGCCTAGACACACAAACGTATGCTGATTACCTGTAAAGCAAAAAGCAAATGTGAGCCCATAAAATAACATACGCCGGCCCATTCCTCCCCTTCTACATCTCTACCAACGCGCATACTACCCAAGAGCAGACATGTGCATTAAAAACTTTTGTACAAAAAATTTAAAGAGTGAAACTACTGTATATATCTTTATACTTGTGGTTGTACCATGAACTGCCGTCATAACCTAAAAGATACTGGACTGGGCGTTAAAATTTTGCAAAACTTGGTATACATTCCCATGGAAATACATTGCATGTATGATGTTTACATATTATATTATTTATTTCAATATTAATAACAGGTAATTTAGTGTCCTTCCTCTACAAGTGAATCACGAGTTCAGACTCTTATCCGCCGCCAAATTATCGCCAAGTTTTATTTTCTGGACTATTATAAAAGTCCCCTGCATTTCATTAAGGTAGGCTGGGGAGTGACATGCCATTAGCGAGAGGGCGGATACCTTCGTTGTGAATTTAGGAGGCGTTTCAGCCTGAAAAGGGTAATTATTTTTTAATTTAATTACTCCAGCGGCGTCCAACAAGAAGCAAACTCTTTAATTTACTCTTTTAATTGCGACCTGAGAATATTATAATTCAATTTTAACTAAAGGTGCCTCTAATAATAAGAGGGCGCGGGAGTTTAGCAGCATTAGTGTATATGATCCAGAATAAATTGAAGGGTTTTGTTCAACGTTCGCATGTATAAATAAATTTACACAGAACAGAAAAATAAGTTGGCGTTCTGAAAGTTTTGATCATTTTGAAGTAATTTCAAGTCAAAAGTTAAAAGAAGCTAACAAATAATATAAAGAAATACACCACTAAAAACTACGTGCCCCGACTAGCATTGCATTACCCCGGCATGTCCATGGAAGTCGCCACATCCTTCATCGAGACAAACCACCAGACACTGACCGGTTTCGTACTTATTCTATGCTCATCAGAGGGCTATAGGTAGGGGACTCGATGAACAATGTTGCAACATGATTGCCTAAAGGGCATCTGCTATGTAGTAGTGGTGAAAAAAACACACAGTAGTGCCCTCTTTTGGTATATTTATATTTGCGACATCCATGGAGATGTCCATGGACCATGACCGAAAGAGGGCACTACTGTGTGTTTGTCACCACTACTAACATTGAATATATGTGTCTCTTGCAAGTTTCAGATCTATTTTATGTATCAGTCTCAATTCAGGGTAAAATATTGATCACATATATATATATATATAAAACCATGGCAATTTCATGGTAAATACTGTTAATAATAATAATTATATTGTTCAGAAGTGGGATTTTCTAATCAGAAGTGGGATTTTCAATCCACTCAAAGTGGGATGTATTTGCCTCTGATATATCAGAGAGGGGAACTTTTATGGAAGTGTATTTGACATGTTGTAGATATAATAGGGTTTCTCTTTGTGCTTAGTGGTTATATACTGGGAGATAATTAAACGGACACAGCCATTTCAACCCCATCCGGCAAAATTATATGCTTTTAGTGTGAAAAGTTATACATGCAGGCATATAAACAGTATAATTGATACTCGTATATCCCCGTGTTTAATAATCTGCGGATAGTTACCAGCGTGCTGTAGCTAATATACAGGGTGGACCACGTGAGCTGATGGCAGAGCTGGAAAAGTTTACATTTATGTAATATTAACATTGCATTGTCGATTATCGTTTTCATTATTAACAAAAGTTGTAGGATTCGTTACAAGAGTCAAGTTTAGAGCGGACCAACACGAAAAAGGGTTTATGAATAACTTCATAATTAGAAAATCTCGACCTTAATTTATATGTGAAATTATCGAATATTATTGTTCAATAAAGTTTTTAATTTTCCTTGTTACCTAAAATCTAGGTACGCAAAGAAATAACTTTATTATTTTTAAGATATGTCGAAAACAACTACTTTGCGTGCAATATGCACCCCCTCCCCAGCATTGAATTACAACGGCATATCTTGTATAACCTCAACTTATTGTATTTATTTCTCTATAAGGGGAGGGAGGATCTTATTTTGGGCACCCTGTATTAATAATACTATATAATATACTAAATACTGTAAATTGTAGCGTACTGCATATACTGAAATTGACAGTAGGGTAGAGTGGGGTAGGTTCGAACGTGGGGCACCTCTGGAAATTAACTGACAAATTAAAACCGTTTTTTTTAAGATATCATGAGAACTGAGATGTTTATAAATTTGACAGTCACATTAAGCAAACAAAGAACAATTCTCCATGAAGCTAATCATTTTCTAAGAACGATCAAACACAAGAAATGCCTCTCGGGCTTTTAGAAGTCCACGTCACTGGCACTCCAATTATTTAAAATGGCCATAGACCACACAATGCAACGTCCTTTCAACATCAACCGCTGCATCTTCATCTCGTTGTAATTGCAGGGCTCTCCGAAACTCAAAGAGACGCCTATCGGTTGTGCTGCCATTTTAATTAAGTGAAAAACCACACGATCTCGCTGCTGTAATTAAAATTATTTATTTAATTTCTACTACTGTTGCGAACTTCACGCGTTGGTGGACACGCTTGGATATTTGACTGTCTGGACTCTAGAGGAATTGTAATTGAAAGACTTACTTGCAAGCACTAGTAAAGAGCGGAGGTAATTAGTGGTGTTTTCGTGAACTACATATAATATAATAGAATAGGTATAAAACCTTTATTTTGATATGCAATATGGTACAATATTACATTGAAGTCAAATACAAAGTAATAATAACATTATAATAGCGATAGAGTAAAATAAAAAAACAAACAAAGGGATAAAAAATATAAACTGTTTGCAAAAAACAGTATTGGCGATTCAAATTACCGATGAGGGCGCTGCAAATTGTAAACAAATATGGAGGAAAACGAGTAAAACTTTTGCATTTCATATCACATCTAGCAATTTAGCATTCAGCTGGCATAACTATAGTTACTTCATGTGTTAGTTTGGGTGAAATTAAGGATAAAGAGTAGTAAAAGTAGTCAAACATCCCATAAGTGCTTCATTGCTAATTGTATCAATTTTTTGGGTTGAAACAGGTACCCTAGTTATTGTTTACTTACATTTTGAATTAAAATAAGTGTGATAAACTGCATGTTGATACCATATTAGTGCTTGTTTTTTGTTAAATAATGTTTAAATTAAAATATATTCTGCTTTTATAAGACTAATTATAGAAAAGTATAGACAAATAGCAACAAAGTGGTTATGTTGTGTAAATAAACGTATTATCTGTTATTAAATTGTTACATGCCTTTTGGAGAAATGAATGATAAACAGTTACTTATACTAGAGCCAAACTTCTACCTATCCTTCAATCTTAAACACTTCTATTAGTACAATTTGTGGAATGACACCTATAAACACGGCAGTTTGTGTTGTACTGATTTCTTTTGAATGCTATTTTAAAATGTAAAAATAAAAGTGTACAAATACTAACCACGTCGTTTTTAACTTTGTAATACCAAAAAATCACAAGCACCACTAAATTATTACGTTAAACAAACCCAAATACGTGTTATTTATCATTATATCAGCAATAAGCCTTCAAAAATTACCTTTTAAGAAGGTTCAAATATTTTCATGCAGAGGGCGCATTCATTTTTGGAATTGCCAATACCTAGGCTATGACGTCAATAACAATATAAACCATAGTTTTTCTTTTTATCCGAATTTTATGTAAAGTATATACAATTTTAGGAATTGTTTTATTATGTAAGGTAAATACTCCAGGACCGTCTCTAGGCAATTATTCTCCCTATGTATGCATCAAGAGGCGTAAAATCGTATTACGCACAACGGGAAGAAGTTACAATTTTACGAGTACATTTGTTTTATAACTCAAGTTGTGTATCTACTGTACTAATTTATGACCAGTAAATAATGAAAAACGTATGTATACAAGAAACCTTGCAATGATGATAAATCATAAAATTCGTACGTTCACTCCATCCTATACAAGCAACCGTAATAAAATCCAGCTTGCTAAGTTTATATTTTTTATGTCTGCGTGTTTTATGTACTTTGTTTTATGGTAACGATCATGATAAAATATATTTCTCAGCATTCGAATTTTGCAAAAATATACATCTGTGACCTAAAATAATTACTATTGGCGATTCCAAAAATGAATGCGCCCTCTGCTTGAAAATATTTGAACCTACTTAAAAGGTAATGGAGGTTTATTGCTGATATAATGATAAATAACACGTATTTGGGTTTGTTTAACGTAATAATTTAGTGGTGCTTGTGATTTTTTGGTATTACAAAGTTAAAAACGACGTGGTTAGTGTTTGTGCATCTTTATTTTTACATTTTAAAATGGCATTCAAAAGAAATCAGCACAACACAAACTGCCGTGTTTATAGGTGTCATTCTACAAAATGTGTCAATAGAAGTGTTTAAGATTGAAGATAGGTAGAAGTTTGGCCCTAGTATAAGAAACTGTTTCTCACTCATTTCTCCAAAAGGCATGTAACAATTTAATAACAGAGAACACGTTTATTTACACAACATAACCACTTTGTTGCAGTTTGTCTATACTTTTCTATTATTAGTCGTATAAAAGCAGAATATATTTTAATTTAACCATTATTTAACAAAAAATAAGCACTAATATGGCATCACCAAACAGTTTTTCAAACTTATTTTAGCCCAAAATGTAAGTAAACAAAAACTAGGGCACCTGTTTCAACCCAAAAAATTCATATAATTAGCAATGAAGCACTTTTGGGACGTTTGACTACTTTTACCTCTCTTTTTATTCTTTATTTCACCCTAACTAGCACATGAAGTCACTATATTTATGGCAGATGAATGCTAAATTGCTAGATGATGTGATATGAAATGCAAAATTTTTACTCGTCTTCCTCCATATTTGTTTACAATTTGCAGCGCCCTCATCGGTAATTTGAATCGCCAATACCGCGATTATTTTTAAGTATATAATAAACTCATCCAAATACTGAACAACCCATAACAGAATCGCTGAATGCTTCTCTCAAATCTACACTGCTATAAACCTTTCAAGTTAACCTTCTCGTGTGTGAACGCCTTAAGTCTAAACACGGTCTAGGCAAGCCATGGAAACGTTGATGTTTCCTGTAAAGGAATTAGGCATTTGGTAAAAGAACGCGTCACGTACACTACCATAAAACTTGAACAAATAGCACTGAGCGAGATGCAGTTGAAAGCTATGTCCTATAAAATTAACTCACGAGTGTTATATAGTAAACACAGAAACATATTTTGCCGGCAGGTTACTAGGTCGACATTTTAAAGTCGTAAAACGAAAAGCTGTTTAATGCCGCTCTCTTTTCCGGGCTGTGAATCAACTTACCACACATGCGGGCCGGTTAGCCGCGGATTGCAGGCAACCAACATTGCAAGGGCGGTAATGATTAAAATAATTGCTTCCATGAATAACTATTATCTTTGAAACACAGTGGCGGCTCGTCAGGTGAGGCTCAGCCTCGGTGAATTATTTTAGCAGTTTATAAATAATACAAAACTACTACGGATGATACCGCAATACTAATAAGGATAATAAGAATTTAGTTAATAAATAATTTACCCATAAAACATTTACCATTTACCTGAACATTTCAAATTATATTCAAGATCAAAATTAGGTGAGTAAGTAACATATTATTGATTCAAATCCGAATGCTTCCTTACAATAAATAGATAGAACTGGCACACTTTTGAGGCAACTTTTAATTATGCTTCTTAGAGTAATTAGTACGTGTCGTTTTCCCTAAACCGTCATCAGCTTCACACTATGCTGGAAGTTATCGAGACAATCAAGTTTGTGCTCCTTGGGTGTATGGATACCTTTATTATTAGAAGACGTCCGAGTCGTCTTACTGTTATTCGATATCTGACAAGCTGCGATACATAACTTTTATAAAAATGGAGCTTTTTGACAAATCCGTAGAGAAGTCGTTTATATTTCTTGACATTTCTATAAATGATCGGAACACGGTTAGTATTACATCGGGATTATAGTTTATTTGTACGTATTTCGAGGTCGATATATTTCTAAATAAGATCAGAGACTTATACATCTTAAGTCTCTGATAATATACAGGATGTGCCATTTAAAATAAGGAAGTTTGTGTCAACTTCCAGTGTAACCGAAAGTGGTTACAATGGTTTAACTTGCGGGTTTATTTTCTTTCGATGGAGAAGGTGCCTATTCCCACAAAATTTCAGAACTTTATCCCTTAGAATAAGAGGATATCAAAGAATCCATCTTAATGTATACTTGCAGAGCTAGTTAGTAACTCCTCTCTACGGTTAATATTGGAAGCTCTGTTCGCTTAAGATTCCAATTTCATGATGTAGCAGTATGGTCAGTGTGGGCTTCAGACTCTTTCACCAATTTTTCTCAAACCAGACAGAAAAATGTAGCACCTTTAAATGTAATTGAACCTGAACATTTATCGGCTTTTTTTAATTTAAAATATATCGGCAAATGGAGGAATTTTTCCAGAACGCGTTGGAATCCTTTGTGAAAGTATCTCCAAGAGTTAATTTCCTATAAATCTCCAGCTGAACACGACCCAGCCAATGTTGTTCTCTTCAACAAGATTGGACCCAACCCACTACCCTTCCCTGAAAGGAACTTAGTAAGTGGTTGAATCCTATCCTCAATACAGGGTCGATAGATAGCACTATCTCGTAAGGTGGGCGCTATAGAAAATGCCCTGCTACCCGTGTCGACATGCCTTGATGTCTTAGTCTGCACTTGAAAGGGCGGTTATTCAACTTGAGGGCCGTCTCGCAAGGTTTAAGTACCGGCCAGATCAGCGGTTGTCAAACGGTGTTCCATATTACTAGAAATGGGAGAATAGAATTATTACTAGAAATGGGAGAAAATCGCTATTTCCAGCCCTGCGGCCTGGGGATCACCCTTCGGGTGACAAAAGCATATAGAATAATATTATTTTAAAGAAAATACACATTAAAGTATTCTGTATTCTGTAAAATTTTGTATCTGGAATGATGATATAACTATACTAAACGATTTTTCTTAATATTTTGATAAATTGTCAGGGTACTCTGTTCTTGATGGTAAAACATAATTTTTTAAATGCTGAAAGTAGAATTTATTTTCCAGTAAACATTATTATCAATTTTATCAATGGGACCAAAAATATTGTAGATATTTACTTTTGTAAAATAAAATAGTAAATTTAACAGACTGCCAAAATGAACGAACGAATTCCAAATTTTACGTGTTGAAAGAATAAAAGCTACGGATAATGAAACAGAATAACTAAACACTAATACTAATAAATAATTGGAATTTAAAAGTAAAAAAAAAAAAATTCCTCCAGCGTGACTCGAACTTGCGAAATCAGCATCATCACATTTCGAATCCTACGACTTTCCCATTGCGCTACGGCGCCTGTTGTGAAAAGTTTACCATGAGACTTTTAAGTATGTAAACCGTACGTGTCAACCTGAAAAAATAATGTTTCCCGATTTTCTAATTGGGAAAGCATTTCGCTTCAGTATTTTGGTAATCAGAAGTGTTTGGCAGTGGGTACTATTGATTCCGTTAGCAATATTTCTCCTAGGAAAATAACCTATCTGAAGTTTAATTAATTTGACAGTTTTCGTGGGAGGTGCTTGTCTCGATAGTGCAATCTCACATCGGCAGATAAAATGAGAAAGAAGTTGAGACGGAAGCGACTCGAGATTTTCGAAGACGAATTATACGTAGGACTCGACGTACGGTCTCGAAAAAAAAATCTCAAAGGATTAGAGAAAGGACGGAACTTTCGCGTGAAGCGATTCTCGAAGCCGTAAAATTAGAAAAAGGGTCTAGGGAGCCCCGCGAAAAGTCGGGATTTCGGCAGGCGTGACGGGACCATTAGGCGCGAGGACAAACGCCGGTGCTAGCCGTATCTCTCTCGCCGAACGGCGATCGACGAAAATTTGAAGGCGTTTTTTGGTGTTAAGGAGGTTTTTTGAAAAGGCGTTTAAATTGGGAAAACGCGTAAGAAACGGAACGAAAATACCCCTACGCATTGGAGAAAGGCCGGGGGCGACCTCTGGTCGCCCGCGGGGATCGCTCCGTGATCCCCGCTCGGAGGAGATAGCTTTCGGCGACAGAATTTAGAGTGAGACAGAATCGACGCGTTTTAATATATATGGATTTCACTTTTTCCTATTATAAGGTGTAGTTTCGAAAAATTTGTTATTTATTATTCAGTTCGCTGGTCCTTTATTTGTTATGTTACCTTTCTATTGTCTAGGTGGGTAGTTAAGGTGTAATTTCTATTTAATTCGTAATGTGTTTTGTTTTAACAGGATGATTAAAACTGGTAAAACTAAAACAGTTTTAATCACTCCAGATGTTGCCAACTTGATTGGCGAAACGCGCGTCGAGTGTTGTATAGTGTTGTGGTGTTGTGGAAAACTACGTCAGTGATTAGTAAAAAAATGTCGTTCATGACGCCATATTGAAATAAAATGCCAATATGTGGCTTACCGCTTCATGATATGGATATAGAAACCGAACTTCTCTACTAGTTTGAGAACCTCTGGACTAAATCCTTACCAATTTGTCTTTCACATGTGAAGAACTGGGTTCTATTCATCGACCACCGTGTTTGCTAATTATTTATTTAAAGGGTTAGGTAAAGCTTGAGTAGAAGGTTCTCAGCAGTTTCCCCCAATCTATTTTTATATAGGTAGTGTGCCTTGGAACTTTCAAATGTACTATGACGGGCAGCCCATATTGCTCGATAAATATATAATATTATCTAAGGTTACTTATTGTATTCACCTTTAAACTTGTTTCATTATCATTTTCATTATAACTATACCCCGATTCAGAATTAAGCAAAGTGGAATGAGCTAGCCGATCTGGTAAAATGCGGTGAAGCATGGGCGTGCGTATTCTGTTTTACCATTGGGCACATTTCAGTTAATATATACTCGTATACTATTCTATAGAATACTTCTAGTATATGCACTTCCACTTTTTTAACTAACACAAATAAGTATAAACACTGACACAAAGAATAAATACACTGATAATTTTACCACAAATTTTTACCGTTAAGAAACGCGCGCGAAATAACCCAACATCACGCCACTGTTTCGAGCGCAGTCGCTTGTTGGTTCCCATTGGTTCCTAATGCGACCAATCAACGTCGTTGAGGCTCAGAAAAAAGAAAGGGAAAATGCAAGAATATGTATGTTAAATAAGGATAAACAGCTTGTCGTCAACTTTACGGCTTTCATAGTTGTCAGATATTCCGAAATTCCTTGATATTATCACAAGTATAAAGATATATTATGTCTTTATACTTGTGATATTATTAAGTAAAAGCAAATTAAACATTGTGTTTGCTTTAATAAAGTACAATAGGAATAAGGGACGTTAAAGACAAGTAAAAAAATGGGTAAATAAGGTAATTAATACGTTTCCTGTTTTAAATAAGAATACTTTAGAAATAAATGTGACAACACAAATCTACTCTTTTTCCGGTCATTGCACTTTGCTTAATTCTGAATCGGGGTATATAGTATTTTTTTCTAGAGGGTGTCCGAATTTGACCTTCCGATTTAAATGGTGGAATGGCCACCATTTATACCAATCTTAATTCACAGTTATCTTATAGTGACAGATATCAGGTAAAAACTTTGCGATTAGTTGTGGTCTGGTCATTATGGAGCGATTGTCCATTGAAGAACGCATATTTATTGCGAAAACTCATGACCAGGATGGAATGTGTTTAAAGGCCTTTATCATATTTAAGATATGTCGAAAAGAACTACTTTGCGTGAAATATGCACCCCCAGTATTGAATTACTACGGCATATCTTCATATAACCTCAACTTATTGTCTTTTATACCTACATTTTTGTTTTTAATAGTATTATCTACATCTTTTAGATAATGAAATATTGAACAAGCATCTACATTACATTAAAAATAATTATTTTTGGTCACATACCTTTTGTATTGAATTTTAATGAAAAAATTTATTATTTACTGACAAAACTGAAATTGTAGCAATGTATCGTTATCCTCCTGCGTATCATTAAAAGAAGTTCCTGCTATCCTGATACCAACAACCGATAGGTCATCTTTCTAAATATACCCTGACAGTGCAGTCACCATATATGTATGCAGATCGATTCACCAGGGAATCTTCCCCGCTCATTTTTTATCTACTTTATGCAGATACACCATTATTTGGCAAGAGTCCATGAACCGGGCCATATCGATTTTCCTTAAATCAGGCGCTACCGTTAAACTCACCGCAGGACCTACATAAAATGGTACCGATTGGTCAAACATGAGCCACGGCACATAAAATAACCGTGCCGTGCATGAGCCATAGGAAGGTCGTTATATTCAGTGGTTTTTGTAGCGTGGGGCCGATATATCTTGGAGGGAAAACCGCTTTAAGCTGACCCATTTACCAGTGCATATTTTACTGCACTCGATGAATGAGTGCATTTGCCTGGAAGATATTTTTTGTGCCCCTAATAGTTCGATAACATAGTGTTCGAGAATCGTAGACCGAAATACGACTACACTCTGACAGAATTTAGAGTTAAAGCTGGATTGAAACTTCGAAAATCTGTAGCCTGGTTATGTGCAGTTGTTTCATACAGGGTATAACAGTTTGCGTAGTAGTA
The DNA here is from genome assembly GCA_963924545.1 of Pogonocherus hispidulus. Classification (NCBI taxonomy): domain Eukaryota; kingdom Metazoa; phylum Arthropoda; class Insecta; order Coleoptera; family Cerambycidae; genus Pogonocherus; species Pogonocherus hispidulus. The sequence continues at coordinate 51,165,430 of OZ004697.1, forward strand.
ACAGAAAATAGTAGTAGTAGTAGTAACAGTTTGCGAAAAATCTTGCAATAGTATTCAAACTGTCTTCACTACGACGCAGCGGCGTGCGGTGCCCTTTGAGACAGGGTAGGCAAAAAGTTATTAAATTCTAAAAATTAGTTACCCATCAAATAATGCATCTCAGTAGACTCAGTATATAGGTATCAATAAACAGTTTAAAACGGGTCTCGCAGTTATTTTAAAAAAGGGATTTTCAGTTTTTTTGCACACAGCGCAACACTTTTGTCCCGCCAAAAAAAAATATTGCTTCATTTTATAAAAAAAATCGTAAATTTTGGAAATATTTCACTTATTTGTAAATAAGATCAATGCGACTATATTTTTTTAAAAACTCATTTATTATATCGTCATAGAAATTGGTTGTTCTTTTTAAGTCCTGCAAAAGATTTGTTCCAGTGAAATAATAGTCAAATTATTTAAATTTAATTATTGTCCTTGAATATTTCGCAAATATGTGTGGATTCTTTTTAAACCGGCTACTACTGGATGGAATTGTTACAATTAATTTTGCTAACGTTAATAGCTGAGGAAATACGTGACACATACTTTTATATTCACAAAATCTAACAATTTCATAAGGATTCATATGAAAATACTACCTAAAAATAATAAAACCCCTACCACTGTCAACTTCAACTGATATTCACCCCGAAACGCTTAGAACTTAAAATTAGTTAAAACTAAACAAATGTCAAATTCCTACTGTCCTATTGTCGATGTCGATCCGACTCGATCCTCTCTTTTCATCGATATAAGACGAACAGGACCAAAGAGAAAGACAAAAGATCAGATCATATGTGCCTTCTGTTCTACGTTGGCGGTCCACCGGGTACGTGCGATTCTTTCTAGTTTATTGACATATTTTTTAACATCTCTGTCTTACTCGTACAAAAGCACTGCTTTTGGTTCCCGTAAGATTTGCAATAGCTCGAGCGTTTTGCTTACCCCATATCGCATATGGAATGCTTTTATTGTCGAATAATAATTTTAAGTGGATACCTATTATTATTAGGCTGCTTTGTGTTTCAGCAATATTTTTTATCTGTGTTTGTGTTTGATGGATTTTTAATTTAGTAACTAATCTTAAGGAAAATGATAATAATTACCTACTTAATAATAATATAATAAGATAATAATTTAATGTAGACATCGCAACATTTTTATTTTTATTATCTAGTCTCGTTTTGGTCTAATTTATAGGGTAGGCAATGCTTTTTTGCCTATATTGTATGCACGCCACTGCTACGACGCAATATTTTTTTGTATTTGAAATAACAGTACTCACTAGATGCAGTAATTATGAACAGAATATGAACTTCTAGGTATTGTTGTACTGTCAAAACTTGGCAATAATAGTATAAAGCCTACTTTGCAAATATTAAAAATATTGTTATAAAACCGCCGACACAGTGCCCGAGCGCGTTGCCAAATCTACGTTTTCTCCAGCCTTAGGGAAATTGTGCACAATCTGGCAACACCGCCTCTGGGGCTACCAGGGACAACCCCCAAGCGCGAAGTCTCAACCCTCTAGGCAAGGAATAATTCATCCAGTTTCCAATACGTTTTTACTGCCCTCAAAATAGTTAAACCCTGACCTTTACAGTAACGCACTAAACGCAAAATATCCCTAAATAATTTAGTTACTTTTTGAAAGGAGTCTTATCTAGCAATAACTTATCGAAACTATTACTCTTGCCCAAAGAAATCTTCTTTGTTGTTAATTGACTTTTTCGCATTGTTTAGGAAAAATTCACATGAAACTCAATTTTAGTATTGAAAATACTTCTGGGCGGGTGTATATGGGAACTGTCCTTAAAATATTAACGCTTAGCGACATGCAAATGCGAGCGACCTCGACAAGGTCACGTACTCATGGAGACGACCTAGCTGTGTTGTTATAATAAGCAGTCTATGTTTATTGTGTATGCTTGGGTTATATGGTTCCTTGACTTACAGAGATTGCTTGGTTGTATCACGGTAATGGCCCTTTATAATTCGAGCACCTTGAATAAAAAACTTCCCAGTATATGTTACAGTGATTTATGAACTGATGTTGAATGTAAAATAAACGTTTGGTATGTACTGACCGTTGTAATAGGATGAACAGGTTTTAGACTAACATATATACAGGGTGGACTAATATATCTATATATATACAGTGAGGACCCATCTCCCCCCCCCTCTAATTTTTGAACCACTGGGTATATTGGGATGAAATTTGGAACGATAATATATGACTAAATTCTGCATTTTTTGACACATCAATGACAGCTTTGAATGTCAAAGTGACAGCCGGGCGCACAATAGGATTATTTTTTCAAATGGAAATGGGGATCGATTAATAACTCATTTTGAAGATATTTTTTTGCTCAAAACATCCCCCAATTTTGAGAACATTGGTTCAGTAATTTCCAAATAAAAAGCAGTAATGTCGATTTCTATGTTATATCATTTTTTTACATACATATTACAAATTATTGTAAATGATTCAAAGCAAAACAAAATTTAAAAGTAAACAAATAACAATAAACCAACTCTAACCTAAAATAACCTAAATTAAAAAATTATGAACTAATTTAAATTAAACGTAGAGGCAGAAACAAATTTAGAAAACACGTGGTACTTCAAAAGATGTTGGAAATGACCATCATGAACTTCCTGATATAAAGATTACGCGGTAAAAAGATTATATTACAAACTGATATTACTGGTTTTTATTTGGAAATTACTGAACTAAATGTTCTCAAAATTGGGGGATGTTTTGAGCATAAAAATAGCTTCAAAATGAGTTATTACTCGACCCCCACTTCCATTTAAAAAAATATTCCCACTGCGCGCAAGATATACTTTTCTAGATACGTCAAATGAAAGGTTTTGGTATCACGCTATGTATAAATTTTAAATAATGGACTATGAAATGTATTAAGTGCGTAACAAAAATGGTTGTGTCTGGTATTTTCAATACGCCTACGATATTTGCGTAAGATGCAAGATCTGTGAATTTTTTTCTTAGTTTATGTAATTTAAACCATTTGCTCTAAGGGACATCGTTTTTACATAAATTTTGCTGTTGGCCTGGACTGCCTCGTAGAGGTGGAGCCCATCCTTCACCAACCCCGATCACAAAAATTGATATGTGTGGGCGGATTCGTGGGGTCTCCTCCTGCGCAGGCTCTACCCTGCAGGCTGGGTAGGATCTTCTGGCGCTCTTCTGTCTTGTCTTCTTTCTTCGCATGCATGTCTAACCAAACCGATACACAGAGTTCTCGGGATCGGTTCCAGGCTAGGCAATAATTCCGTATTGGAACAAACCACGATAAATTCTATTATTGTTTGTAGAACTAAAGAGGCCCTCAGACTCAATGAAACGAGAGAACGAAAGCTACTCAATTTTCTGATATCGCCCTGCTTATCTAATTCTGCAGCTCCTCTGCCGACCTCGATACACAATTAGGTATCCATTTAGTAAATCGGTGAAGCGGAAACTGAGAGAGTGCAGCAGAGCGTCGGATGATCCCGATAATGAAGAAAACCCAATACAAACTCTGTCGGCGGAGCGAACGCTGACGCTGGAGATTTTGTTTAATAGTTTCCCGCAAAATTAATCTCGGATCCCAAATTTTATTTGCCGCGCCGGTTAAAACCCACTCGCGATTAAACCATGAATCAATATTTTACAGTTGTACCCGTAAAACTGGGGGAAATTCCACATCCCTCTTTGAATGCGGTGCCTCGGTAAACAATTCAATTTTTTGTCACGTGGCGCTGCATCGTTGTCACACTTAATTATCAAATTTCTCCATCTAATTCGACAATACTACGTAAATGGTATTTATATTTACGATTATCAATAAAAAACGTTATTGGCGATTCCAAAAATGAATGCGCCCTTTGCATGAAAATATTTGAACCTACTTAAAAGGTAATTTTTGGAGGTTTATAGCTGATATAACGATAAATAACACGTATTAAGGTTTGTTTAACGTAATAATTTAGTGATGCTTGTGATTTTTTGGTACAAAGTTAAAAACGACGTGGTTAGTATTTGTACACCTTTATTTTTATATTTTAAAATAGCATTCAAAAGAAATCAGCACAACACAACCTGCCGTGTTTATAGGTCTCATTCCACAAAATGTGTCAATAGAAGTGTTCAAGATTGAAGATAGGTAGAAGTTTGGCCCTAGTATAAGAAACTGTTTCTCACTCATTTCTCCGAAAGGCATGTAACAATTTAATAACAGGGAACACGTTTATTTACACAACATAACCACTTTGTTGCAGTTTGTCTATACTTTTCTATTATTAGTCTCATAAAAGCAGAATATATTTTAATTTAAACATTATTTAACAAAAAACAACCACTATTATGGTATCACCATACAGTTTATCACACTTATTTTAGTCCAAAATGTACCACTTATGGGACGTTTGATTACTTTTACCACTCTTTTTATCCTTTATTTCACCCTAACTAGCACATGAAGTCACTATATTTATGGCAGTTGAATGCTAAATTGCTAGATGATGTGAAATGAAATGCAAAATTTTTACTTGTCTTCCTCCACATTTGTTTACAATTTGCAGCGCCCTCATCGGTAATTTGAATCGCCAATAGTTTCAATATATGAATCTTAAAGACCGCACAGATTTTATACACACCAGTCATATCCAAAATCACTATTCTAAGTACTATTACTATAGTTGTAATGCTTTCTTTACTGACTAAATTTTATATTTCCTTTTCCTCATTTTTAGAACTGAATGATATTTCTTTTAAAAATGTCAACGCCGCCCAGCATGGCAGGAGTGGATAGAACGTGTCTCTGTCCAACTCATTGAAAATGCTATATGTCTGTTACTTGTTTCATTCACCATTAGAGTAGACTTCAGGTGCGTAGCACGGTTTGGATACCCCGTGCGCATGTTTTATTCTTGTTTTTATGCTTTCTACTGTTTACTTATAGCACAAAATAAAGTTTTATGTGATTGTAATATTATATAATATTCCACATTGATTCGGGGCAATTAATTGAAAGTGACAATGTGATTTAGTAAATGTAAATGTGCGCCCATGACCGTATCGACTTTGCTACGGTCATTGCACTATCAAAACATGTTAGATCTACTTTAAAGATAAGTATTGAGAATACGTCTATTGTGGAGAAATCAGTTTTTAATTATTCATATAAAATGTTATAAATTGGATTGAAGTGTAATGTTTGTAAAATAATTTTACGACCTTTCTGACAATATTCCCTAGCAATCTTAGTCCTATTGGCACTACTATATCTTATCAGAGAATTATGTATAAGTCTCTGATATTATTGCATTTATGGATTCTAAAGTGATTTTGTGAAAAATTCCTATACCTACTTACAATAGTTTTTGAGATATTGTAGAGGGTAGAGAGTCCCTAGAAGATAATACAAGTGGTGAGAATTAGTTGCTAACTCGTCAATTAATCTCTAACTAATGAAGTTTTCTAGGTTCCTCTCATTCCTCCACTGAATGAATAGTCTGAATGTCGCTAAACTTCATTTAGCGACAAAATAGTCGCGCGACAGAAAATCGCGCAGTGTGTGCATGGCCTTAAATGTTTATAAAGAACTATTAAAATATTTACAATTTCTTAAAATTATTTTGTTAACTTATTAATTTTATCAATATTTCTATCGTGTAAAATCGAAAATAATATGGGGCCTCTATGAATAAACCTAATCATTTTTCTCTATTCAATAATACTTTCTGAAAAAATAATGTTATATCGACTGATACTACATACAATTATTTCGCGAGTTCCTTTAGAAATGACAGGGCATTAATATCCTTTTGATGTAATAAATGACAAAGTATATGGGATTGGGATAAAAAGCAAATAAAAACAACAAGTGATTTATTGAGGCAGGTTTTTGTTTTAAGTGACACTCGAGTCCATGGAATGTGTTATGGAGGGGGAGATTTATATAGTTTCGTATATTTTACAAGGCAGATAATACCGTTTTTATATCTAGGAAAATAGACAAGTTCTTAGACAAGTCTTAAAGAAAAGGATGTGCTTATTTCAAATAATAAAGAAAGTGAACAACATAGTAATATAAGTAATACAGGTTGATCAATAAAATATATAAACATGTAATATTAAAAAAAAATGGAGAAATGTTATATTTTGTGCTAGGGATATTTATAAGGACAGTTGGTTACAGTGTGCACCAACACACTGTATCTCAAATCGTGTTTTTTCGTATGTACATATGATTGACTCAAATGCTATAATTTATCCAGTATCTCTTCTTTTAAAATTTACCTCCAATATTCTGACACCTAGATATGAGTAAGTATATAAGAAATATTAGTTTAATCACTACCGTTCGTGTAATGTTGGTTGCCTACATCCTGCGATGACCATGGAACTTGACCATTTTGTATAATTAATACATTTGCACCTCCTCCTAGCACTTTCTACATAAATACCTCCATCAGACTGAATCTTATGCTATCGAAAACGGATTTCATGGCATTCTAAAAGCCTTTATCGGTTTTATGGATACATTCAAATCGAGGAATTGATGAATACTCATCTTTGAGATTGGATCCAATATAAACCCGGCCATCAAACGGTAATCTAGCTCCAATTAAAATTTATTCACTACAATGTCTTTTATTCTCGACCTAGAGCGCGTCGTAGCATTTACTCCCTGTAATAAAAGCCGGAGAATAAAGAGAGCTGGTTGAAAAATTGCCTGTCCACCACATCACTGGGATAGTCCGTCAACGGTACAGCATTTCACACAACAAGTGACGTCCACATACGGCCGTGTTGTGATTATTATATTAAAAGATCTCGGCGGGCTACACATCGGAGGATACAAATTAAAAACGATTTTGCACAAAAATTACCTTACGCTTAACCTGCATGGTAGAATAGGATGTTGTGGGCCGCTTTAATGACCAGAACCTCTACTTTTTTTCGCATATACACTGAAATATATAATCAATTTGTATTTGATCTGTATACCCCCAAAAATATCAATATGGGAGCAGTATTACTATATTTTCTATATCTGGAGTCTCGCTGAGAAACATATTTGTATCTCAAACCTCTTGCAGATTACTGCACTGCACTCGTACGGCTACCCGTAATACACCTAAGCGTTGAGGATCAACTAAGTATATCGCGGTCATTTAAGTTGGCTGATATTGTACTAACCTTATTTACCAGGCGATCGCCTTCACCGCTAGGTGTAGATTTCCCGTCCCCACTCGCTGATCACAAAGTAATAAAAGGGGGGTTTTAATGGCCCTCTACGTCGATTTGCAAACGGCGAATAAAAATAACGCGAGCAAAGTGTGCTATAAAGTAAAGTGAAATTAAAATGGGAACGGAGTTAAGTGGACTATACATTATACAGTGGAGCGTACTGTAGAGCTTCATGAGCGCTTTTGTTTCGCTGTCACCAAGGCCCTTTCGATTTGAATGTTATTATTTTATTATAATAGACTTGCTAGCGTGGTAAGCCCTCCAAACTGATTGTGTACCTGCAATAATCCTTACAAAGTAAGTTTCTATGCCAACAAGTTTACTTACGGAATATTGGATTTTGTAATCGTAACTTACCCGCCCTAATATGGAAAAGAGGAAAATAACAGACAAATTTACTATGTGAATCTGATGAAAACGACTTGAAGAAGACCCTAAACATTGATATCTCTGCAGCAATTTACATATTATACTTAGAACATCGACAAAGGTATTCATTGGTGCCAAGGGACGAAATTGAAACAAGGAATTTTAAATTAAAGCTCCAAATTTCAATTTTAATCTTACTAAAGCAAAATAGAGGGCCTTGAGAGCATAGGGATAATATGAAAATGATGACACGTCCGTAACACACATTCTCAAATTTTATCAGCTGATATTTTGAACGAACAAAGGACTAAATTTTTAAAGGATTTTTAAGAAAATTGGCCTATATGACCTTTTCACTATAAAATGAGTGGACCTTACACGATCAATAATATTGAAAATACCCTTTCACATTGACAAAATAATGACAGTATAAGGTGAAAAAAGTGGATTGACGATCAATACTGATGGAATATTGAGAAAAATCCGGATTTTATGTTTTTTTTTCGGCCATCAATACTGGAAAGAGCAAGGGATGCTGTCAATACTATTATATTATTAACCGTATAGGGCCGACCGTCAACATTTCCATCAATATCAGTTTACGTCACGCTCCGGTTAAGATAAGAAGTGGCAACAATCACCGACCCCATTGACCTTGTGTACGATGAAAATACTGTAGTCTCATCCGGTTCTAATGAGGAGGAACAAGAGGCCTTACGTCACTTCATCGAGCAATATGAAGTACCTCCAGACCTGTGGAATCCAATTAACCCAATATATTCGCTGGTTGCTGCTGGGATATGATGGCAGAAAATAAGTCTTCAAAATATCTTGGCTTCCTGTGGCCAAGTATCTCAGGGTTAAGAATAATCTTTCCTTAACAGTTATACCTTCTCTCAAATTTGTGTCCTCTCTTTTCAGAAACCGTTCAACCATCTGTAACAGTTTGTTAAAGGTACCTTCCTCCATTTTAAAGAAGATCTTGAAATCACCAACATCGCTGAGGCTGGTTTCCTTCAACAGCACTAGCTGAGTATATTCTTCTCTCTTCTAGAATCATTTCTTCTTCCAGATTTTGTGTCTTACTCGATGAGTAGTTCCAAGCGCCAATATAATAGTTATGCAACTTTTGGTACAATTATCCATGTTTTGGAAAAAAAAATAAGAGAAATCCCACAAACCACAAAGACTCACCCTGTTCGTTAGACAGAAAGAGAGGTACTTACCAAATTTATGGACAAAAGTATTGTCAATGACATTGATCGTATAAGTTAAGGCAATACTGAGAGTGGTTGGTACGAGGATTGACGGCTGTATTGCTAATACTGCAATTGTCAATATATTGATCGTGTAAGGTCCACTTTACACGAAGCAAAACATTTATCAATATTCAGATTTAGGTAATTCTGAAGATACCAGTTATTAATGGAGGTCAAATAACGTTCAACCAATAAATAATAATTTACTGAAGTAGTTGTAGTACAAAATAACTGCACATCACATCATACGAATTAGCTTCTGGCACTTGGTGTTTACTAAGTCGTTTACAAATAACAAAAACATCAAAGGACCTAAATTAGACCCCTGCGGAACACCCAAAATTAGCCTAAATGCCGAAGAGCACGTAGAAGGGAAGTTTGGTTTATATTTCTTCGAATTTTTGATGTTTAAATCTGCACGTACCGAACTTCTACGTTTTGGAGTTTTTATTTTAAGCTGAAGCCATCTTGACAGTTCTTAAAGGGTGCCCCAAACCAACGCGGATAATCGCAGCATCTGCGGAAGTTCGCATCGCTTGCGATTCGCATCATATTGTTTCCATTGCGTTAAATATGTACGTTCACACCAACACGATTTTTTTCGTTTAGACTGCGAATTGTCTGTGTTTATTTCGTACGAAGTTTTTGTTCGCAATCGGCTGCGTTTTTTCTCGGATCCGTAGTAGTTTCGCAGTCTCTTAACTAAGAAAGTAATTAATAAAATGGAGAAAATCATTGAATTAGTGCGAAAGTATCCTACATTAGACGACCTTTCTCATGACGATTACAAAAATATTCGAAAAAAGTAACAAAATTATAACATAGATTCTCGTCTTTTCGTAATTGCGGCATTAATGTTCTTCTTAAGGTTAGATACATAATATGATCAACACATTTATTTTTAAAGAATAATAATAATTTTACCTTAAATTGTCTTCTTCCAATGCAAGCAACACAAATGCTTCTTCTTCATCCGATGATGTATACATATTTTTGTATGATAGGTAAGTATGTAAGTACAAGTACAAATTGTTTTATATTCGCTTTGGTGTGGGGAACTGGGGACGAATTTCGCTGCGAACTTTCCGTCACGAATCCGTTGCGAATAATTCACGTTGGTTTGGGGGAGCCTTAACCCATATATTAGTACCAAGGCGAGATGAAATCGATCTATTACACTTAACATTCAAGTTCAACTCGCTTAGAAAATGCTTAGATCCATTTTTTTAAATATGTTCAATCATGAACGGTAATATTAATGATTCCAGAGATTCATGATGACTTAGCAAAATTTACTAAGACCGAATTTCAAAGTAAAAAATAAAGTACATTTAGCTAAAGCTGCCTTTAAGTACTTGAACACTTGGATACTATTATTGAGATGATTGCATCCAAGATATTAAAAAGTAACTTTAACTAAAGTTCCTTTAAATTTGATTATGAAACTGACCCTTAATATTATTTGTGACAACTACAAAAAATGACAAATAATATCTTGACTGTATATAAGTAAGAACCCTTTCAGATGTGACTAATTTTTATAATGTACTTTATATTACCTATGTCTATACTAACTGAAAAAACTTTTTGGTTTCTAATCTGATGCTAACGATGACAGCAAACAATTTGTAGTTGCGTGAAAATTGTAAAAAAAACAATTTTAATTATCAATTAATCGTTTGCTGCAATCTAAAACTGGAAATGAAATATAAAATATATATTTAGCCTCCGGAATTTAACGTGATATTGATGATGGCCAATTATTTTGAATAACAGTTTTTCTATCGTATTTATTTAATTGTATAGGTATATACTATATTATATTTAAATTAAATGAATGTGAGGTATTGTATATGGAACAGGTAGATCGGCATATCGTTCAAGCTGACCTTCCCATCCTGGCACATACGCTAGAATGGTTGGCAACCCATCCCTGCGGACAGGCCTTAATATATGATTAGACAATTTAATTAAAATTGTTGCTTGAACACCTCCCGATAACAGTAGAAAAATTTTTTTTCTATAATCGGTATCTATAACGGTAACCGAGATAACTCCGCAATACCTCGAAAATGGGACATCCTGTACATACTCGCATATCAGTCTGTCCCTGTTTTTACCAACATTTTCCCTTTGCAATTTTCCTTCGACATCCTTCTACACACAACCCGTTCCCTGAAGCCAGATACATAAAAGTAAATTTAATATAACTGCACTTTCTATGAAATTCGACTGTCTTTGTCACAACGCCTTGTGGAATCGCCGAACTAGAAAAGAGCTATTTCTAAATTACGGCACAGCTTATTTCAAAGAAGAAATTCGGCTAAGCGAGTTTCTTTTGTTACATACTACGTAATCAAGCGAAGAAATAACATGGTGAACCAAAAAAACCAGTCATATCAAAGCGATTCAACGCAAATGAACATTATTTTATGATAAGATTATTCCTCTATCGCTTAACCTTAAAAATTTCCTAAAGCTTTAACTGTTCACTTATCACATTAATTTTGTTTAATTCTACTTCTATATTTCCAGAATAAAATCAAAGAGGACTTGAGCTAGCTAAGATAACTTAGGTAAGTTAATCTTGAAGGTGGTTGGAACCTTTGGTGTGAAGATAACACTGACGTAGTTTTCCACATAACACCAAATTAAATTAATTTAATTAAAACTAAATGTCATCATCATCTCCAGAAGATGAAGATGTTGATGGATATGGAGGTGAAGATGGAGTTGGCATCATCTCCGGATGATGCCAATTTGGTTAGCGAGACGCGCGTCCAGTGCAGTATAGTATTTTGGTGTTATGTAGAAAACTACGTTAGTGTTAAATAAGTTAACTTTAACTTACATTTGAAGAACAAGATTTTTTAAAATCATCTACAAGGTAATGTCCTCTTCTTTCCAAATTCCTTTCGTGAAAGGACGTCCTCCATCAAATTCCTCAGCATTTTCACTGGAAGCCATATATTTCTTGTCTTATAAAATAACCAGCCATAACTGCAATAAAAAAATAATCAGCTATTAAACCTACCGACCTAAACTACATATTTTTATGTTAATAGTGGTGAGAAACATACAGTAGTGCCCTCTTTGGGTCTTTGCTACTATCCATGTGACAATTATTGTTTAACTGACAGACAGATAACGATCTGCTTTTCTGCAGATGCCATTACAGCGACCTCTATTGACTTTGAGGAAGACAATCCTAACAAATAAATAATAGGATTATCTTTCTCAATGACGTCCTCCTTCAGTATCTGGTGCTTGGTCTTGATGAAGGGTGTGGTGACTTAGAGATCCCGGGTAGTGCAATACGAGTCATTCCTTAGTCATGGGAGTCAATGAGAGTCAGTAAATACATTTACTACACAAATTTAGCAAAACAACCAAAGAAGATCCTGCGATATGATATGTGTATCTATTCTATACAAACTATATAAGCAGGTCAATTCTGGGCCAAAAATGTTCCTGGTATGGTTTGCATATCGAGCATCTGCGCTACATCATCGAAGAAATTAAGCCCAATTTTATCAATGATATGCCCAATTACGTATACAGGGCGCCCTATTTCTTGACCCGTTGCATGGGTAACTTTTTTTATTAGTAGAGATACAAAAACGCTTAAATGAGCAAATTAGTGCAGTTTCTTATTAGTAATTCTACGGTAAGGCGAAAAATTATATACGGGGGAAGGTTGAAAAGTTATTGACAAAAAACGAAAAATCCAACTTTTCTATTATCCCTCGTAGCTCGTTCATTTGAAGAGTTAGAGAAAAATGCTTCACATGTTTTTTGCAGTATTTTTCATGTAAAATGACATGCACTTGCTACTTTTTATATATCTCTTAAAATGGTTGAGAATCACAGTAAAATATATATTTTTTAAATGTAATGGATAGGTGGCTGTGACATTAACCGAAAGTCCCCTTTTTTCTCTTTCAGATGATATAACATAGTCCATATTTTATCCTTACAAAAGTAATAATAATCGTTGTTTTTAAAGAAAGTTTATTGTCACATCAAGAATGCTATGGAAATAAAACAAAAAATAAGATTCCTGAAATTTTTAAAAACGTCTAGTTGGCATTTAATTATTGACAGATCATAAGTGACATTTTTAGTTTTTGTTAAGTAGTTTATTGTTTATTATTAATACTGCATACAAAATAATAGTGTTGCAAATATGTACACCAACGAAGAGAAAAATGATATGCTATTTTGTTATTATAACCAAAATCGAGATGCACAAGCTGCAGCGAATCTTTATTTTGAAACTTACATGGAACGAAGACAACCCCATCATAGAATATTTAGACAGCTGGAAAATAATATACGATTATACGGTTCTTTTTCAAAGCCTAAGGATGAAAGAAACTTCAATGAAGACACTGAAATAAATGTTTTGGCTTATGTAAATTTTAAACCTGATTCTTCAACTGCAGAAATTGCACATCACTGCAACACTTCCAAGGAAACTGTAAGAGCTATTTTAAAAGGTAACAATTTAAAGCCTTATCATTATTCCATATGCAATACTTTATATCCAGCTGATAATCAAAGAAGGATGACATTTTGTCGATGGTACATTTCAGAATGCGAAGAGGATCTAGACTTCTGGAAAAAGACTTTATTCAGTGATGAAAGTAGATTTACCAACAATGGTATTTTTAACCGCCATAATAACATAATGTGGTGCCGAAAAAATCCACATCTTGTTTCTGAAAGAAGAAATCAACGTCAATTTGGGATAAATGTGTGGTGTGGAATTTTTTGTGGCAAAATTATTGGCCCATATTTTTACGAAGATAATTTGAATGCGAATAATTATCTTCATTTTCTAAGGAATACTCTAACAGAGGAATATTTAAATGAATTACCACTTCATATTTTTAGAAATCTTAAATACTTCCAACACGATGGAGCACCTGCGCATAATTCCCGCGAGGTAAAACAATATTTACATGAACAGTTTGATAATGTTATAGGAAATAGAATGGATATCGACTGGCCAGCGCGAACACCTGATTTGACCCCCTTAGATTTCTTTCTTTGGGGGTTATTGAAAGATAAAGTTTATGTGACAGCTCCTCTAGATATAGAGGATCTAAAAGTCAGGATTCAAGATGCAATTAGAAGCATACATGGACATACAATAAATAATGTTTTAAGAAGTATCCAGAAACGTTGCTTACTATGTATCCAACAGGATGGTGGTCATTTCGAACATTTACTTCAATATAATTAATTAATTAATAATTTCTGTTCTCAAAACATTCTTTTGTTCCATAATCCATAGCATTCTTGATGTGACAATAAACTTTCTTTAAAAACAACGATTATTATTACTTTTGTAAGGATAAAATATGGACTATGTTATATCATCTGAAAGAGAAAAAAGGGGACTTTCGGTTAATGTCACAGCCACCTATCCATTACATTTAAAAAAAATATATTTTACTGTGATTCTCAACCATTTTAAGAGATATATAAAAAGTAGCAAGTGCATGTCATTTTACATGAAAAATACTGCAAAAAACATGTGAAGCATTTTTCTCTAACTCTTCAAATGAACGAGCTACGAGGGATAATAGAAAAGTTGGATTTTTCGTTTTTTGTCAATAACTTTTGAACCTTCCCCCGTATATAATTTTTCGCCTTACCGTAGAATTACTAATACGAAACTGCACTAATTTGCTCATTTAAGCGTTTTTGTATCTCTACTAATAAAAAAGTTACCCATGCAACGGGTCAAGAAATAGGGCGCCCTGTATAGTAGGTAGATGTTTGATAGATCCCTACATTTTATTAGAAAAATCAACCAGATGCTGATGATTTTCTCAGTGATGTTCCAGGAACAGTAGGAATAAATTTTGGCGAACCTGAAAATTTAAATGATGATTAGGATAGCAGCGAAGATGAATTTTTGGCCAGCTAAACAAAGGCGTCCTGACCAAAAAACAAAAGATGTGGCAAGGAAAAATTGAATCAGCAGAATGACGTTCAAAACGATGGTAGTATTCGGGAAGGTATTCTAAAATACAACTTAAAGGATTTAAACTCTCTCCAGTTCTTTAAAAAATTGGTAGAGGATAGAGTAAGTCAGTTCATTATTGAACAAACAATATTATATGTACAACAAAACAGTGGCAATGATTTGATTGTGACTTCAAATGAAATTCGTATTTTCATGGCGATATTGTTTTGTTTTGGTTATCACCGCTTACTACAAGAGCGAATGTTTTGGAATTTGGATGAAGATATTTATCATTCAAACGTAGGTTTGACAAACTTTGTCAGCTAAGCTAAGATAACTGTTTTTCATTCACGAACGCCTTTGACAAACGTAATTATCTCGGTATAACCATATAAACAGAAGGCTCCTTTATAGATATAACGTTTAGATCCATCCATAAAAACGATTGGACATGGAGGCCTACCCAGATAAGTAAATTAAATACCTATTTTATTCCAGCAAAAGTCGCTCTGGATTATTAAAAGTTTAAAGGCCGCAATCCAGATTTCATTTGTAACAGCCTGCCATAAAAGTTGAAATTAAGTTCAGCTCTGTACCATTCCCATTCTCGATTTATCATTTTTTATCCTACATTCTCTGCGAAATGTGTCCACGCATGTTCATTAAAAATAACAATGCGGCAGTCGGCTTTGCCAACAAATGGGATACAAGGCAAGTATATTAAAAAGTGACAGACGTATGAACAGTTCTAGTCGTTGAAAAACGCCAGAGGAACGTTGGACGAGTTGGGGGAAGTTTCTGTTCGATACGATTCAAAATAACTCTATACTTACGGTGTTACATTTAATTTTGGGCACAATTGAGATCTCGGGAACGGTCAGAAATACACGGCTAGAATAGAGGATCAGATTTTTTCTAAGCACTCTAGATTCTGAGATGCGGTAGTCAATTTAGTAATTTCTTATGGACGCCATATTGAATTCATATGTCAACAGGATACGATTTTATACTTTTATGGAAGTAACACAGTTCTATATAACTATTTGATTGTATGAAACAAAGGTGGTAGTACTAGTGTGGGGACAGTTGAAGCTTGGAAAAACTTTCATTAAGAGATTTATCTTACCCATTCCTATTGCCTCGATTAGCTTATGTCCTTCACAATTAAACAATTAAACTATGTCCATAGTTTAATACATAGGCTTTTAATGTATCCGCTGGAAAAAGCAGATTTTGAAAATGAATTAAGTAGAATTAAACAAATTGCAAGAAACAACAGATATAAAGAAAAACTAATAGATAGCATGCTAAAAAACAAAAGGAGGAAATTAATTCGTCGGGAGTTTTACAATATTCGGGAAAAAGAAGGCACCTATAGTTATATTAATCACTTCCCAGGTTATAGCGAAAAAATAACTCGCAGAATAGAACGAAACGGGTGTAAAACGATTAGTGTCAACAAGCGTACTATTGGGAGGATTTTGATAAACAATAAAGAAAGGGTTAATAAATTAAAACAATCGGGGTATACCAAATTAACTGCGCGGATTGTAATGCCGTGTATGTGGGTCAAACCGGTAGAAGTATTGAAACTAGAGTAAAAGAACATAAAAAATCCATATTAAATAACGCAAAAAATTCAGGATTTTCATTGTATAGAAAACAATCATTTTATAGATCAGAAAAATGTAAAGAAAAAAGAAAGGAAAGCGCTTAGATCTGTTAGAGCAATTAGAAATTAAAAAATCTTTAATTAGAAATCCGTGTACTACGAATGATCAGATAGATTTTACACTCTCGCCCTTCTTAGAAAAGGTAATAAAAATTCGGGCTTTACCAGATGGTAAGGATCAATCCGGGGTAGGTGCTTGGAAAATGTAAATGTACTGCATCGGGAAAAGAAAAGAAAACGCTTAGATCTGTTAGAGCAATTAGAAATTAAAAAAATCTTTTATTAGAAATCCATGTACTACGAATGATCAGATAGATTTTACACTTTCGCCCTTCTTAGAAAAGGTATTAAAAATTCGGGTTTTGCCACATGGGAAGGATCCATCGTGGTAGGTAAATAGATAAATAACTAAAATGCCCTTGGAAATGTTTAGTAATAGACATTTTTACTCTATTGAAAAAGGCCTAACAAGCCGAAATACTGGTATAAAGAGTGTTTTCTATATATTTCTTGGAACATCTAAATGAGATCAATGTTTTTTTCAAACGAATTATTAATTATAACGTCTACTTGCGAGTCCAAATATTTTTTGAACTTTAGCTTAGTAGCCAAAGAATTGTGACTCTCTTTAAGAACTCAGGAGCCTGTTTCCAAGTCTTGCTCCTTCAAATTTCCACCAATAATTGTCAGAGGCGAATCATGACCAATTCTACCTATTTAATGGAACACTTTTTTCAGTGTGGCGCTTCTGATAAGCCCGTACCGTTCATCTAAAATTCAAATTCGAATTTGTTTTGGGACGAAGTCGTGAAACTTTTCGGGCTCGGCAATTAAAGAGACTCCCTTTTTGTGTCGGGAGCGGTGGCTCCGTGTTTCCCAGATAGGGTTAAGAGTGAAGGGTGGTGGAAGGGGCGAATCTCCGCCCGGGGCTGCCTCGATAATTAGGATTTAAGTGAATTAAAGAACTGGGGGGTTCCGCCATAACTTCGCGCGATGACATGCAGAATACTGCAGTGGCGTTGTGAGAGGGAAAATTTAGGGATTCGGAAATATTGATATACACATTTTATCCCTTTAAACAGGATTAATAATGTATTTACAGAAATATAATTGATATTAGCATAGAAATAAGACAGCACAGACTAACGTTTGGTTTCCTAGGAGGTAAACCGGTTTTTCTAAAATGTGTCCAAATTTGACCTTCTGACATCTGTAGGAAAATTGTCAATTAAGATTGGTATAAATGATTGCCCATTTAAATCGGAATGTCAAATTTGGACATCCTTTAGTAAAAGTAAACGAAACGTCTGCTACAGAAAAAAGTTTTTGTTTTTAAGACTAACATATAGTTTGGGAAGTTATCCCACAGTACCCTAGGCAGAAATTTTCCCCATAATGGCGTGTTTGGTGGAAAATTTGAGGAGTGGTTACACGCGTAAACTTATCTACATATTCTGCGATAGTCCTGCCTCTAAAGAGGCTTTGAACTCAAACGGGGTTAGTTCGAGGCTTGTAACACCAGGACAGAGTCATACCAAGGCACTGATCCTTCGTAGAAAAGAAATGTAGAGATGCTGGGGATAAGTAAACCTCGGCTTAGAGTATGAGAGGGTTCAGAAAGCTGCACATTCTGGGTGAATGTGATGAAGACTATGCAAAACACAGAGATGCTCGGTGAATAGGGAATCAGGGATAGAGTACGATAGCTGTGGTCGTAGTACTTGGAGGCTAACCTCAGAGAAACTGAACCACATGAAAAGAGAAGAAGAAGAGAGAGAAAGAAGGTTCTAATACCATCAATATTTAAAAAAGTATTACGTACTATGTCACTACTATACGTCGTTATCCTTCCTTATCTGAGGTGGTAGCCCTAATTGAAACATGAATCATTTGTTATTTACCCCAGATAAAAATAGATAGAACTTCCTCGATTTGCTAGATGGAATCATCGATGTGCTTTAAAACAAATAAAGTCGCCAGATCACGTAGACTAAGTCAGTTAATTTCACCCTACAGCGATATACAGAATAAGTTCAGATTAGTATTGTGAATACTTTTTCAAAGTTTACGTGCTTCAAAACGAACGTACTAATTCATTTCTATGAAAATAAATTTACATTTATTCTTGAAAATAAACATAACAAGTAATATACAGGGTGTCCCTAAATTAACCTGCCAAACTTTACTTCCGGATTCTACGTTTAAAATTAAGGAACAAAGTTTTAATGATCATAGGTCTAAAAATGTTTCTTAAGGGAACTACAGCTCTTTAAAGATGCACCCCTGAAGAGGGTTTTTATAGAATATCTCCGAAACTTGTTAAGATAGAACATTGAAATTTTAGTTTGATCTTTTAACTTTCAACAAGGTGACGTCATTACATTCCAAAAATATATTCAAGAGTAGGTCAAAACTTGAGGAGGTTGGATAGAAAGTACCACAACTTTCTTCTATGTCAATTTTTTCAGTATTTGATGTGAAACTCTCAAATTCTACAGTTTTGTACAAAAAAAGCTACTCTTATTAAACTTCGATAGGGTGTACGGTTTTTGAGTCAAATCGATTTCAAAGTTTCGATCCAAGTATGACCCCACCTCCTCAAATTTTGACCCACTCTTGAATACATTTTTGGGATTGTAATGACATCACCATGTTGAAAATAGCAAGGTCAGTAAACAACCAAAATTTCGATGTTTTCTCTTTACAAGTTTCGGAGCTATTCGATAAAAACCCTCTTCAGGGGTGCATCTTTAAAGGGTGCTCTCTTAGGAAACATTTTTCGACCTACGATAATTAGAACCTTTTTATTTAATTTTGAACGCATAATCTGGAAGTGAAGTTTGCCAGGCTCATTTTGGGACACCCTGTATACACTCTTTACGTAACGTTTTTATGTAAATATATGCAGGGTAGTAACAGATTTAACTATATCTCTAAAAATACCGTAATAGTTAAATTTTTTGGGATAGTTAAACACAAAAAACGAATTTAAAGCGGTCAAAACGTACGTAATGACCCGATAACACTCCCGAGGCTATCAGTACCCAAATAAGGGTTTACAGGGGTAACACAGGTTCCTTCTAGAATATCTAGGATCATTCAACACTGTGCAGTAAGTGTAAAACAAATCTTTTTCACTTAATTTTCATTTTAATTGCATTGCTTCATTGCTCCAGTGCCTTAAACGCAAACACTCCTGAATCTCCCGGCTAAGAGAAAAATGTCAGCCCATTGTGCACCATATTCCATCAAAAACGAGGTAATTGCTCTCGACAATAGAAAAATAGTAATTTTTCATCATCAATTTGGGGCGAAAGAGACCATTCGGCGGGGCCTGCCTTGTAGCACGCGCTGTGTCACTTTCGTAATCAATATCCCTATGCCTCCTATGATATATGATGTCGGGCTGCGTGGCGGTCATATCTAAAACAAAAGACGATGAATGGGCCTGGGAACGGGAATAATAGGAGAACGGGACAGACCGACATTCCGAAGAAAGGCCTTTCAGAGGGTTTGTGTGAAAGGGTACATTTTTAAGGAACGGGGGAGTTTTTAAGTTTTTCTTGTCAAGGCGTAATTTTTCTTTCAGCCGGGGCACGGTTTCAGCTTTTATCCGTGTGCTTTTAGAAGTTACCGAACGTTTCTTTCACATGGAATTACAGGATTACGAAGCCAAGAAGAATATACGGGAGATTGTTCTAGAAGATCCTCCACATCCATGTTGGCTGATGGAAGTGCGCGCATACAGTGTTATTCAGAACTTATCCATAATAAAATTTGGGGATGTTCAACATGCATGTACAAATGTGGTAGTGCAAAAAAAAATTTTTTGGCGGTTTCTGAAAACCATTTAAAAATTTTTCATTGCACGCCGCTGGATACTGGTCCACTGTAATGGAGTGACCTTGGGACTGACAATGCAAACTGGCTAGCACGAAAAAAAACTTCTGAGAGTATACCGACACCTGGCGCAAAAAAGATTTGCAGCGTTTTTACTTTAAAATAAACTTAAAGATAGATAGATCTGACCAAAGTGACGTGTCTTTAAAATGAATAAAATTTTGCTACACTAATTTTGAAGAATTGCGCTACTTGATTACTAGGTATTAGAAACATGAAATTTATAAAAAATTCGCACAAACCTTGTTACAAAAGCTGTTCGAAAAACGGTGTTGGAAGTGATTTCGTTGAATTGCGTGCGGATTTTCGAGTGCCCAAACGTGTGTATTGTGAATGTTCTGTATTCCATTTCGAGTAAACAAAGCTTCATCTGTAACTAGTACATCAGCAGTAAATTGGGGATTTTCAGCATTTTGCTGCAACAACCACTCACAAAACTGTCGATGTGTCGGTGTGTCGATTGGGAAATCGTTCCGCATACAAACGCGAAGCTGCCAATGAATATTGTTCAACTTCGCCAAAAATAGGAATCATGTCGATTAACTCATCATTACACATGAGCCATTTTGAAAATTGAAAACACCCGCACTGCGAGAGCGACACACATAGACTGATAGACAATAGAGATATTATCCCCACTCCAATTCGATCCGCTCGGTCTTAACCAGGCGTTCCAGGTACAAAAAAACTTGTTTACTGTTTTTTACTGTGGTATATCAGATGTCGTTGAAGACATCTGATATACCACAGTGATATACCACATCAGAAGTGAAGTAGAGTTGCCCATCTACGTAGTCCTTTATAATGGTATAACTTTAAACATTGTTTACGGGAAATCCTAAGACTTTTATTATAAATTTTTTGGTGATATCGATTTCTTATTTAAGGATGCACATATCCTCAAAGTTTTAGAGATAAGTTCTGAATAACGCTGTATATGCAAATATTGAAGCGGAACGCAGGGTTGAAGTGGGCATGTAGCGTAAATATTACATCTCTCTGACGACTCTACAAAAAAATTGAAAGTCCTGTCAACTACGTAACCATGACGACATTCCTGCGCATGCGCAAATCGAATCAGGTTATCTCGAAGAGTCTAGCACTATATCTTTTGTCCATCATTATTTCCAGAGATACTGCTTATAAGCTACCATAGCCATACATAGCAAAATATGTAAATTTGACCTTTGGTATACGGTATAGGAATGTAAATTTGTTGGAAACAATAAATTATAGTACAAAGTACTATTATTATTAATTATCACTTCCCTGCATGGTCTAACCGAAGCAAGAAAAAGATGCGTTAGCGCGTGTTCTTTGAATCAACATTTTGGTGTGATGGATACTGAAGGACCAATCAGAATGCAGAATTTTTCAAATCAACCATTCAGAACAGGTTGCTTAGATTCACCATATCTAAATGTTGGATTAAAAACACGCCGTTATTGACTTGAGGACTAAAACCGATACTGTTCATCTCAGGTGGGACTATGAGCATATTATAAAGTAAATAGCCGCGCAGACATATTGATTGTTCTTAACCTCCGATTCGCACGAAGTAGTACTCCTGTCTAATTGTTATTTACATAGTTGGCTACGTTGACACAGATGGCTGTGTAATCCGTAGCCGCCGACTCAAGGGAATTTTCAAACGTAATTAGAATCTAATTTGAGGAGGTATCCAATTTGCATCTTGTTGATGGCGCTAATTTGCTCGGTTTTGATAATTCAATCGCCTTCCATATATTTTGATACAGCTAATAATCACCCGGTCTGTGACTATTTGAGTTTTGGTGTAATCCTATCTTGCCAGGCTATATTTATTTGTCCCGAGGTTATTTACACAACTTTGATCTCAAGGTCACACGATTCAGCTGAGGGTCGTTTTATGCTGGTGTCATAAAAAGTCTTAGCCCTAATTTTAGCCCTGTTTAGGGTAACCTTTGTCTTAGCCCGAAAATTTTACTCAGTTTATAAAAACTCAATTAAGTGCTACAGCGCCTTCAGGAATGTTTACAAGTCACGTGACCAGTAACTGTTTTTGAAACAATAAATTATTTTCTTCATTTAGGCGTCTGAATGCTAGTAACTTTTTAAGGAACTAAAACGAAGTGAAGATTGTATTAAAATGATCCGTCAATGAAAACTAAGAAGAATAAAAACCCGGACATTAAAACCACCTGTACAAAGTGATTTGTATGCGAAACGAAGTAAGCCCTCGTTCTGAAAATATTTGTTTTTCCACTGAAGCGCTAAATGTCCTTTTTGTCTCCAACGAAGCCGAAAAAGTACCTTCAAAAATCAAAACAGCAAATCGCGCGAGTCCCAAACGTCGCCCTGCCAGGGCGGAAACGTGACCGGAATTTTTTTACAGAGGAATAAAACAAAGCTGATATATATTGAGGTGGTCTAGTTGGTCAGGAAGCTGGAACGACTTTCCCGCCAGTCGGCGAAGAGATAAGACGAAACTTTTTTTAAGTATCCCTCGGTTAATAAAAAACTTTTCCTATAAGTCATTTTTGGAAGCGTTACTGGGAGACTCCGGGGAGTTTGAACTTAATAAACTGACCGGGAAACTTCTGGCTTGATGGGAGTTTATTTTTTCTACTCTAATTACATCATAAATTCACACATTTATTGAGATTCGTCGTTTTTAGCTGAAGCGAAACGTATTAAGGTAGGCAGAGATGAAATATTGAAATTACTGCTCAACCTGCCTCAATTTAGTACCAGCTGACGTGGCAAAGTGAAAATACATTCCATACCCAAACCTAGCATAGCTTCTTTGAATTTGCTTACCTACACGCTAGCCGTATGGTCACCCATCCAAGTATTAACCGCAACCAATGTTGCTTAACTTTATATTTCTGACAAGAACGACGAACCGATTAAACTCCCCTTAGGAGATCAGTGAGTGTACTATCGTGAGTGGGTGGGTTCTGTAGAGGACGGATATATATGTGTATACGCTCTCCTTGTTCTTGTACTTATTACGATCTATCAAAGTCGCGACTCGGATCGGCCCCTCGACAATTCGAAGCAGATTGTGCTCGGTCTTATCGCGAGAGGAAGCTGTACGTCCTGATATCTTCGCCAGATCGGCAGCTTATCGGGGAAACAGTCACTTGATTAATTGTAAGTAGAGTTGATGAATAGCGCTCGTTACATCTTACGTTAGTGGGGCAACTACCTACGAGGGTTGTAGGGTTTTACACTTAAAACTTACTTAAAAAATTCCATCTTGTTTTATAGCCTGTGCGAGCATGAGATTCAATGTAACTGGATATGTGAAATTTATCAATTTTAAAAGGTGAAACTGTTGAAGGCACATGAAAGGTTTGATTCAAATAACAAGTAACAATATTACAAGACATAAAATACGCCAAAGGGCGTATTCATTCTCGGAATAACCAATATTTGGTTCCTCGCCGAGCATCAAGAAGAGACCTACGTTTATATCCTCAGCGCCCACAAGATTTTTTTTTTTTTTTATTATTAAGATTCTTTGTTTGAGAAACTTATTTCTACTAAAACTGGTCTGATGACCAACCATTAATTTTCCTCTAATAATCTTAAAAACTAAACATTTATTAACTAAAGTTCATCCAACGACGTCCTTTAGATTGTTTTCTTTTAACAATTTCACTGGCGCACTATGTCCTGCTTTTACACAGCACACTACATCAGCTCAAAGGGTTTGGGTCTCTTCAATCTTCGAACAAGATGTTGGTTGTCCAGCAGCTGAAGAGCTTCTGCATTTATGTGGAGATGAAGTCTGGCCTCATGTCTGCCAGCAAACCTTTTGATCTCATCTTTAACCATTGGGATGTTAAGGTCTCGATGCAAGTCGGAGTTGCGTATGTACCATGGAGCGTCTACTATGTTACGCAGCACTTTGTTCTGGAAAGTCTGAATGGTTTTAATATTACTATTTCTGGCACAACCCCAAAGTTGAATACCGTATAACCAAACTGGTTTTAAGATCTGATTGTAAATTAGTACCTTATTATGTATTGTCAACTTAGAATTTCCTCCAAGCATCCAATAATGCTGTCTATATTTCAAACCAAGTTCGACTCTTTTCTTCTTCACATGTTCTTTCCACCGGAACTTGGCATCCAAGGTCATGCCTAGGTATTTGGCATTATTCTCATTGGGCACAGTAGTACCATTAATATCCAAGGACGGAGGGTTAACTAGTCTTTTGTTGGTGAAGTTAACATGAATTGATTTGAGCTCGTTTAGCTTGATCTTCCATTGTTTGGTCCAATGAAGTATTGTGTTGCTAGCTACTTGCAGTTTTCTAGTGGATATTCCTTGATCTTTACCGACCGCAAGAAGTGCAGTGTCGTCAGCAAATGTAGCTACAGTGGTCTCTTCTAGTACTAGCATATCACTAGTATATAGCAGGTAAAGGATAGGGCCAAGAACGCTACCCTGGGGCACTCCTGCTCTTATATCTTTTAGGTCAGAATATTCATCTTCCTGTTTTATTCTGAAAAGTCTGCCTGAGATTTACGATGACAGAATCTCTACATATTGTGTCGGAAGTATTTTGTTTAATTTGTGTATCAATTCTTCGTGCCATACCTTGTCAAAGGCCTGAGCAACATCTAAGAAGACTGCAGAGCAGACTTCGTTTTCTTCAAGTGTACGCTCTATTATGTTAGTAATACGATGTACCTGGTCAATAGTTGAGTGCTTTTGTCTAAAGCCAAATTGGTAATCCGGGATAAGATTACCATTTTCAATTAGTGGTCTTAATCTCTTGAGAAGTAGTTTTTCAAACAACTTTGAAATGGTTGGCAGCAGGGAGATAGGTCTGTAAGACTTGACGTCATTTGGTGGCTTGCCTGGTTTAGGCAACATGATCACTTCCGCTACCTTCCAGCTGGCAGGAACGTGTTTCAGTCTAAAGGCTGCATTGAAGAGGTACGTCAGCATAACTATGCACTTTCTCGGTAACTGCTTTAAGATTTCAGTGGTAATCAAGTCATAACCTAGTGCTTTCTTTAGTCTTAGATTTGTTTTTATCTCCTCAGCTACTTCTTTTGGGGCAACAGGGGTAATATTTTCTGTCCTTAGATTGTCAATATCAAGCAAATTGTTTACAAGAATTTAATTAGGTGTGAATACGTCAGCCAAATGTTCAGCAAATAAGTCAGCTTTTTGTTTATTATCTCTGGCCCATGAGCGCCCACAAGATAATGAACATTTTGGGACACACACGTTTCCATCTGACCTCCAATTATCTGACACCATATCCCCCGACACACATTTATCCACACAAGAGCATTGTTTGCGTAATAATATCGACGTACACCGTAACATAGCGACCTCTGAGCCCTGCAACGCCCGCCCGCTGACAAGGCTGAATCATTGATAGCGCTGAAAATGCCGACTGCCCCGAAATGCCCCTATTCACTGTACGGGCTCCATTGTGGGGCTCGAGACACGAACAATGTATCAAACGATGACACAGTGTGTCAGCAAGGGTATGGCGGGGCCGTTTGGACACGGTTTTTTGTGTCGCATGGGTGATCGGTTGAGTGTCTGGATGGATTCCAGGGATTTGTTTTTCAGGTGGGCTGCAAAAGAGCATTCCTTTAATTGAGTGTGTTGTAATAAATTGATGATCCGTGAAAATGTCCCGGAAAACGTTAAACTTGAAAACATTCTTTTATATTATAACTAGTCTCCGAGTTCCGGTGTTCCCCTTTTTATTGGATGTGATAACGGGTGCGAATTCGTACTGTTGAATTTTTAAGTACAGATTATTTTTCTATACTCTGGCAGGCAAATTTATTTTTGTTCTATGTAACATACAGGATTCATAATAGCTTTCTTGTTGCATTCTGCAATGTAGACATCAAGTCTCCGTTGTTCTGGAAAAAAGTGCATATCGTTTAGCTACAATTAATAATCTTTTGCATGAAGTGCTACTTGACCCGATTTCGTAATGACTGAGATATTTTCTTACAAATAATAATTAATCACCAGTTCTTCGGAAAGATGCAGTAATTTATATGTGTACGTGAATGCTATAGATCAGTTTCAAACAAACTGTGCAGTGTGTGTACTGAATATTAATTTTTCAAGATCCCATTTTTAGTTCTATACGTTTGCGAATTGAGAGACAATGTGAATTTTACGTAGAAAATGAGGGAGTACCATACATGACCAAATCGACTGAAAAGCAACGTCTTTCAACGTGCGAGAAAGAACGATATTAATCGTCTTCTCAAAATAAAGATTCTAGAACAAGCTAACGACTTCTTGTTAATTGTATTTCTTTGTAAAAGTACTAAATGGGGGCACTTTCATATTACCAATATACCTATATGTAGGAGACAAGGTTATTTGATTGTTTGGTAATTTACTTATGATTGATGATGATTTGCTTTGTAAATTGCAATCTTGATAACATTTACCTTGCTTCCTTGCCTTTAAAGTAGCAAAATAGTTTACAGTTTGCTTAGAAAAGATATACATATAAGTGATTTTGTGACGTATATCTCACGTTAACATATAACGTCGATTAGACGTACCTATTACTGTTATTTTTACGTCGATTTAAGGTAGAAATGATAATTTAAGTGTGAATAACATGACGATAAAGGTCTATGCTTATAAATAAAATAAAAATAAGAAGAAGGAGTGTAAGCCAAAAAATAAACATTAATTAAACTAAATTGTATGTTAACATCTATCAGAGAGAGGCCTCGGTAATAAATATTATCTCACAAATTTTCTCGACGTCACCATCAGCTCTCAACAGATAAATTCGCTCGATGTCTTTCATCAAACAACGCCTACACCATTTTTTCCTTATTAAACCGATCCCAACACCGAGAGAAATACCCCGAACATAATTTTCTAATTAAAATAAGAGCACCATTCCGAAAAGCTAAGTGGGAGAGAAACCCGCGACGCGACATCTGAAAAGAGCCATTAGATTGGCGTGCCTGATTTTTCACTCATTCGACAAATAATGTTGAAACAAAACAAACGAATATGGGGGTCGTTGCTTGGGTCATCAATAAACCAAGATGGCTGTGGCGTGGGACGAAACGATGTGCACTTCATTACTTTGTTATTTACTTTCTGCGTAAATGAGATACTTTTCTTTTTAAATATCTTATGTTTAGTAACTTATTCTGTAAAAATAAAAGGATCTTCGTTCGGACTACTACATACAGGGTGTTTGTATGGCAGGTAGTTTAAAAAACTTTTGAGGTCCAACTAAATATATTTTGATATCTGTATAATTGGACTGTTATATAAAATAATGCGATAACAAAATTATGTAACATTGCCAATGAGCGCTAAAAGAAAGCTTGACTCTCAGTGTACATTTTCTTATTACTTCTGCTGCATTGTATCCACTTCATTCAGTGTGGAGAGAATTTTCTTCGGAGGAGCCAGCTTCAGGTTTAAGAACCCACTACTCCGCTCCACATTTCATATAAAATAATGCGAAAACAAAATTATGTTTATAGAGCGTGACGTGGTTTGAAAGCTGCAAGGCAATGTTTGAAAATAAGCAACGTAAAAGCTGCAGTATAATATTCCATAGCAGAATATGCTTTACTATGTTGAATACATAAGTTAAGGGCTTATGCTATGCATACTATATTTCGTTTGTAAGTTTTGTTGTATCGATCTCTTTACGTAGGTACTGATACACGAGCTCAATGAGTTTTATTTTAAGGTGTTTAAGTTTGTATGTATTGTTACCTACTCCTTTCGGGGTTCTAAAGATAAGTGAGAGTTTTATACAACAGTACAAATCTTTATTTAACACTTCAGACACAATATAACACTTCTTGTACAATATCTAAATAAATACACACTGAAAACACTTCGAAAATCGCGGTTATTTCACTTAAGTATTGCTTCTTATCTTGATCGCTGCCTGATTAAAACTGACTGACTAGCCGGCACCCCGTGGGCTTTATATAGGCTATAAACTAGGCTTCTAGATCTTCGTAGAAATTTCTATCGAATACTCACGAATAATCCGTATACCAGGGCAGTTTAATAACTAATCGACAGCCAAGTTATACGAGGGATATTCGATGAGTACCGCTGGTAACATCCAGGAAATGTGAGATCACGCCAATAGATCACGAACGACTATAACTTCTCGCGACGAACCTTCTCTGGAGCATGTTTTTAAAGAGCCCACTGATGAATCCACATTAGCAAAAATAAATACCAACATTCATTTCGTTCCTCATTTCAACTGGTCAGCGGACAGAAACAATTTTTCCTACGTCCGACCCTGGGCTTCCTAATCTATTTCCGCCACAGAGGTAAATGTGGCTGGCCCACATTAAGTGACAGCGGCTTAGGCAAGATAGAGTCACGTACCTTTTCCCCAAGACGTGGAACTCTAATAATCTGTCTTATTCGGTTCTCCGCACAATTGGGTCCTAATTTTGCGGACCTGAGCAGCCTGCTTCAAGTTATAACGCGATATTTTGCTAATAAAATAATATAGCGTTTTACTTTCGGCAGATTATACCAATTTACAGGAAATATTCAAGTAAATTTAGACATGAAATAAAGAGTAGGTGGTATGGACAGAAAGTAATATGTCACTAGAAGGATTGGGATTGGTTAAAAACACAAATACAACAAAGAAAAAAATGAAAAGCAAAAATATTTATACAATCAGAATAGTTTAAAAATAATCTAAAGATTTTTGTAAGATAACTTTTGTAATTTTTTAAAGCCGGTCAGTCAATAATTGTATTCATATACTTTAAAATTACATAATATTTTCTTTATAGGTATACATGATTATTTAACTGTTTTTCAGGCTGTGTAAATGCGTTGAAGAACTGCTACTGAATCACATTGCATGTGCCAACACCAACAAATCTAGAGCTCTAAAATGATTCGTTATTCATGATGTCAAGCTTGACGATTGCAGATTCAGATTGGTTAAAACCTCTCGGTCTAAATAAGCCACTTTGCTGTACCAACAACTTCTTAACTTGTGACAAGTAAGACGATGTTTATTATAATAAAGTGTTAGTTACTTCAACCAAATCTAACATTCACACAATTAATGACCAGGTTAAACGGATCAGGTCAGATTTTTTAATGCATTGTTGATATTATTCGTTCTTTTAGTCAATATTACTTTTAGTATTATGAAGCTTTTGTTTGTGAATTGAATACATTGTTGCTTAATGATAATGTTTTTTATATTAATATTTATTTTCTTATATTTGTGTAAATTTATTGTAGTTTCTGTAATCGAGTTTGTAATCTGTGGGAGGCATAAAATAATAAAAAAATAAAGGTAGTAGATGATATGCCATTTTAATATGCGTTCCAGTTACCTATAAGTTATAGTGGAAAAAAATCAACAGTTTTCATTTGGTATTTAGATACTCTGGATTCATTTGTATAAATTAGTTTTGGCAGGAATACTCTAAATTGCACAGGGTGTTAATGAAGTTATAATTCTTTCCATAATGCTCATGAAATTTAAAAAACACTGACGTAGTTTTTCACATAACACCAAAACGCTCTACTGCACTCGACGCACGTTTCGCCAACCATATCGGCATCGTCTGGAGATTATTAGTTTTAGAAACGCGAAATTCATAAAAAATTCTTAAATATTAGCAATAATAGGTACTTGTTTAAAGGAATTTTTGTATATATATATTTGTTACTATATATTTTGTATATAATTGTTTACATGTACATGTTCGTCTCCAACATTTTTTAGGGGCCAATTTGAAGACTATATCGACAGGCATTCGTTTGCTTTATTTTTATTTGCATTATACATACATCATTCGAAGAAAATAATGATTTATTTGAAATGCTATATAAAGTGAATATTTTTTGTATTCTAAACACATGCCAGTTTTAATGTCCTTTAGATCCTGAAGCCGCCCCTAAATAATTCATATTCCTATAAACATCGAAAGCATCGCTGCTCAATATCTATTCTAAGATGTGAAATAGATTTAAAAATATAAAATAAAACAGTGATTCATAATTATTGCTCCAAATGGTCTACATACATGTCAGTAAGATGACATGTATGTAGACATGTATTATACGTGTATAAAGTGATGTCACTTTATACACTTTATATCTAAGTAACTTGATTATTTTCAGGAGGTTTAAATCAGGAGAACGTGTTGGCTGATCTATGCTATTTTCTTTGTATACTTTCTGCAAAATAAAGTGTGGAGCAAGCCATGAATAGAAATAATAAAGATATATAGCTCACAGAGAAAATGAAATTAAGAATATTTTCTGAATTTCCCTGAACATATAAAGTCGTGTAATTTTATTATGTGTTTTACTCTATTTCTTTTAGATCGCTTTTTGTTTTGATTGATTTAAAAACAATACTTCCGAAGGCAAATATCAGCTTAAGTGAAAGAGGCACATACCTACTCAATTTATTTCTGATTTAGAAAGAGCTCAAACCGTCTCTAGTATCATTATATTGGAAAACAACAAAGTATATGGGATACGCGGTTCTAAATGGTTAAAAGGAAAAATTTATTAGTATCATTTTATAATCGACGATATATCGAGGAGGCAGGCAGAGAAGCAGATAAGGTATTGGCCATATTTCGTTGTCAATGAGAACAGCAACCATGAAAAGATAGATAGATATCTTTTATTTATTATATGAGTTTATTCAGGGGTAGCCAAAATTTGATACACTGGAAGTAATATTTCGTTGTATTATAACTGTATAATAGTATTGTGAACTGATTACTGTCAGTCAAAGTGTCTGTTTGCATACTAACTTCCAGTTAAAAGATTAATAACAATTATTTATTGCTAAAAGTGACAGTAATTTGTAATTATTACATTTGTAATTTGACAGTAATTTGTAATTATTACCAATTCTGTTATGTACGGATCTTCATTATAATATTCAATTTGAAAAGCAAAGTATTCAAAAGTCACTCTTGCCAACCCTACACAAGAATTCTAAAATTAGCAGGCACTGACTGTCATTTAGCCTTAACTGCTAGTTACTTAGCAGACAGTTTTAACTGCGCAGTGAAAACCCGGCCCTTAGTCAATGATTTAATATGGAACATGAAGAAAATTTTTCTTTTATGAGTACAGTTCTACTACAAGTTAAAGTTGGATGAAGTACCGCTACCACTTGAACTTGCTGTGACCAGATGTGGAATCTAGATGTTCCTGAACTAAATTTTGAATTAAAACGTTTGGAAGTCTAGTAGACTCAATAGTGTTATAGACACAATAGTGACTCAATAGTGTTATAGACAGAATAGTGACCCAATAGTGTTATAGACACAATAGTGACTCAATATTGTTATAGACACAATAATATACAATAGTGAACCAATAGTGTTATAGACACAATAGTGTTATAGATACCACTCGAACCTGCTGTGACCAAATGTGGAATATAGATGTTCCTGAACAAGTTAAAGTTGGATGGCCACTTGAATCTGCTGTGATCAGATGTGGAATCTCGATGTTCCTGAACAAAATTTTGAATTAAATCACCTGGAAGTCTAGTAGACTCAATAGTGTTATAGACACAATAGTGACTCGATAGTGTTATAGACACTATCGAGTTGTAAAGTTGGATGAAATACCGGTACCACTTGAACCTGCTGTGACCAGATGTGGAATATGGATGTTCCTGAAGAAAATTCTGAATTAAAACATCTGGAAGTCTAGTAGACTCAATAGTGTTATAGACACAATAGTATTATAAGCAAGTTGAAGTTGAATGAAATACCGCTACCACTTGAACCTGCTGTGACCAGATGTGGAATATGGATGTTCCTGAACAAATTTTTCAATTAAAGCATCTGGAAGTCTAGTAGACTCAATAGTGTTATAGACACAATAGTGATTCGATAGTGTTATAGACCAGTTAAAGTTGGATGAAATACCGCTTCCATTTGAACCTGCTGTGACCAGATGTGGAATCTGGATGTTTCTAAACAAAATTTTGAATTGAAGCGTCTGGAAGTCTAGTAGACTCAATAGTGTTATAAACACAATAGTGACTCAATAGTGTTATAGACAAGTTAAAGTTGGATGAAATGCCGCTACCACTCGAACCTGCTGTGACCAAATGTGGAATATAGATGTTCCTGAACAAAATTTTGAATTAAAGCGCCTGGAAGTCTAATAGACTATAGACTCAATAGTGTTATAGACACTATCTACTAATACACAGTGTAAGAAAGTGGGAGGTAATTTAGGCCAGTTAGTTTTTGGGGACTTTAAACGACAAGATACCTTTGAAAAAATTAGATCTCATAAACTTTTTCTTGCAGCAAAATGAAATGGAGCAATAGTAGTGGTAGTGGTCTTGAATTTCCATGTCCAAAATACAAATGCTGATGTATCTAATTTGGGACACACTATATATTGTGTTCAAATACGTAATAACTCAACAATCGCGCATTGCAAGTTATAAATATACGGTGTGATACAGATTCATGGTATGGTCCTACATCTGTGGGACTAACAGAACTGAAATTACAGTTGAGAAAAGGTACTCTAAATTCAAAAGGAAAATAGAGTCCAAAAAGTAATTTGACAGCGAAAATGTCACTTATGTTATATCGTTGGATTCAGAAAATGACATAGATTGCAAAAACATAACAATATACAGGGTGTTCTATATAAAAATCGAGAGTTGGTATTACTTCCGGTAAAACCGGAAGTATTGAAAAGGTAATTTTTATGTAAAAAAGTGACCTTTAATAAGTACTTCTCCCATGTCAAATTTGAAAACTGTATGTAAAAGAATAAGGGGGAAAAGAGGGATACCATCTGTGTTACACTATTGTATCCGTTCAAATCCACATTCGTACTGTTTCAGACACTAATCCGTTGATTTAGGTCTCTTTTTAACCACAAAACACATTCTCTGTGCACACCTACACAAAACAGCCGTTATCTTTATTAATAGAAGGTAACTTTTCTTATTAAAAGTTTCACAGAACTTCGTATGTGCCTTATACACCCTAGAGAAAAAGATGGATGCTGAATGCTTTTTCGGCCATACAAAGGCGTGATACTGCCACTTATATTGAGTTATGTGTCGGTAATTATACTTATAAATCATCCCTTAAGTTGTTTATTGTGGTCTGGGGGATACAACATCTAATTTTTTCATATAGAAGCTTCGATTGCCTTGACAAAACCCGATATTTTGTTCAAATAGTTACTACCTCAATGTATATGACAAATATATATTTTTTAAATAAAAAGTATGTTCTCTTATGTTGTATTTTTTATATTATTTATTGGCTTATTTATTTAAGGGTTAGGGGTATTTTATTTGGCAAAAATAATGCTTTAATACACGATTACATAATTTTAAGTAATTGGAAATGTTATCTGTATTCTGAAATGATTACAGTTGAACTTTGCATTCATCTATAATCGTCAATCTATTGTTTCCAGATTAATGGCCAAGGTACGAAACTTTTGACACTAGAGCCCATTGTATAAGGCTTGAATGTGATTCCAACTGGATTCCACTATAGCTTATAGGTAACTGGAACGCCAATTAAAATGGCATATCATCTACTACCTTTATTTTTTTATTATTTTATGCCTCCCACAGATTACAAACTCGATTACAGAAACTACAATAAATTTACACAAATACAAGAAAATAAATATCAATATAAAAAATATTATTATTAAGTAACAAAGTATTCAATCACAAACAAAAGCTTCATAATATTACTAAAAGTAATATTGACTAAAAGAACGAATAATATCAACAATGCATTCTGATCTGATCCGTTTAACTCAGTCATTAATTGTGTAAATCTTAGATTTGGTTGAAATAACTAACACTTTATATTTAACATGTTATAACAAACATCGTCTTACTTGACACAAGTTCGTGAAGTTGTTGGCACAGCAAAGCGCCTTAGTTACATGGAGAGGTTTTAACCAATCAGAATCTGCAATCGTCAAGCTTGACATCATGAAGAGCGAATCATTTTAGAGCTCTAGAATTATTGCTGTTGGCACATGTAACGTGATTCAGTATCAGTTCTTCAACGCATTTACACGGTCTGTCATGTCGAAGGCATCAAGATGTATGCAGAGTTAACAGATGAATGTCAATAGCACCAAGAGAACCCTTAACACCACGAGCTGTTTCGAACTATTAGGTCTACTTAGCGTCTCACAAGTCCTAGAATGAAGATCCAACAATTTTTAATTTAAACTCAAATCTAATTATATGTCCTGCTACAAGGGCTTCAAAATTTATTAATGTAACCAGAATTTTCATATCTTTATTATTACTTTCCCTTTCAAAGTCAAATTTCCCTTTCCCTTTTAGTCAAATAAATAAGATGTGCTACAACTATATGAAGAAATTTAAGCGCAGCTATTTTATTGGATCGGGATGCACTCTGGCTAATGGAAAACTACCTACTTTTTTATGTCAAATCGATAATCTCAAGATCTTGGAAAAGTATTCTGGAAGATTAACCTAGATTTTGTTTATAAGCCAGGAAAGAGATAACGTTAACTCTTGGGAATCACCAAAGATAAAATTTCATTAAATGAAATATGGGGAATTTGCAAGGCTAAGCGGAAAGGCATTGGTCAGTATGTGGGACAGACGAGACAGTCTACGTTAACTAGGTTCAAATAGCATATTAGTTTAGTCAGTTAAATTATGGTAGAATTAAAAAGGCACATCAGTCACTTCCATATAGTTTTTCCATAACCGATCGATAAAGTTCCCGGTAGGACACCTTGTATTGAAAAGCATAACGTTGTTATATGTCAGGCTTGTGTGTCATGTTCATTTCTACATTCAGTGATAATAATTAACGATGTTAAGAGTTCTAAATATTAAAAGAATAAGAAAAAAGCGGAACAACATTTTAAATTGGTGTCACAAATGAACTCTGCAAATGTATATACAGGGTGAGTCATTATATTATCCCCCTGTTAACTTTTTCGTTTACAGAATTATAAAAAAATGTGAAATATAAAAGTCGCACGATTTTTCATGAAGTTTTCGACAATGATACTAGAAAAACACCCTGAGTCACCCTGTACCTGTGATATAGTGAATCACTCTGTACCTGTGATATACTGCAATGGAGGATTTCCGCTTTAGAGCGATGCCGTTCTAAAAATACAAACAAAGTAGCTTACTACCTGAGGAAATACTCTCGGACTAGGATTTCCTTCACATGCACCTTCAGATCTTATTGCCACGTATTATTTACAAGGAAATCCTTTGCGGATCCTGCAGAGGCAAGACATCAAAGGACTCGAACAGGATATTGAAAATACCTTGACTTTTACGAATAATTGCACGAGGGATCTTATTTGA
Organism: Pogonocherus hispidulus; assembly: GCA_963924545.1. NCBI lineage: Eukaryota > Metazoa > Arthropoda > Insecta > Coleoptera > Cerambycidae > Pogonocherus > Pogonocherus hispidulus. Next base: position 51,201,271 of record OZ004697.1, read on the forward strand.
CCAGTAACACATCAAAGTCAGCTTCATATCGTAGTCAGCTCAGTTATAATAAAGAATATTACAAAACTTTACTCGTACGTGTTATAAAATATGTTGGAGAGGCAAATTTTAGGAATTTTTCTAGTGTGGAATATTTTCTACTTTACAGTATTTTAACTGTTTTTCGAAGAAACTTTAGCCAGCACTAGACGCATCGTCCAATAAAATTAAAGTCAAAATCTTTTAAAAATATTATTAATGTTATTAAATATTTCAAATTGACATAGTTTTACATTTATTTAAATAAAACATAGTGGTTTTATCGAAAAACAGAGAAAGAAAACAAGTTTCTTAGTGTGTTCTAGAAATAGAACCAGTTTTCTCAGTGTGAGAACTCTTCTACTCAAAATGGAATGGAAGCTTTATATTGTACCGGTCGTAATCCTAAACGTTATAGTCTCGTGATAAATCAAGCTCCACCCAGGCCAGTACCTCGTACCCAACGTTTGTATATGATGTCCAGAGGTTGGCTGGAACGTTAACAGACATTTAGTACGCGTAAAGCAAAATGCAAACAATAAATTTGAGAGAATGTTCAGCCAATAAAGCGACAAACTAGAGTGAACCATTTCCCATCTCGTTTATAGTCTATGAAAATCATTCAGGCTAATACCGGGCGTCCGGAATTTATTACCTTGACAGCTACACTGGCGTGAAAAATGCAACAAGCTTAATTTGTGTAATACAGGACAGTGAGGTTCAAATTTATGTAATAGGCAGGTGACGGCTCTGGCAAATGATGTTGTTAAATTGTTGCAAATGGGGCGTCGATTCATCTAGAAATATGTTGTATACGGGCACCGAGATGTTGAAGTAGAAAATGTCGACAGTCTTTCGTACAATATACAAGCTTTTGCGCTCCCCCTCTCTCCCAACCAGCAAAAAATGTTATACAATTATTATATTTTATTGATGTCTTATTACTACTTCCAAAATGTAGTATATTAGACTTGTAGAAAACACAATTCTGTTGTCTGCAACAAAACTGTTTTGTAAATGTATCGTTAAAACGCTTTTGCAGCAAAATCATAAAATTACTTATAAATCAATTAAAAAAATATTATATAAACGTTTCTGTAACCAAAATATAAAACATTTAAGCTTATAAAATCAAACTATTTTATAATGCGTATTTAGATTATTTTATAATTGTTGTAATATGGAGATGATAACAAAGTCATTATAAAACAAAATAATATAGTTGTAATATACAGTGTTATTCAGAACTTATCCATAATAAAATTTGGGGATGTTCAACATACATGTAGAAATGTGGTAGTGAAAAAAAATTTTTTTGGCGGCTTCTGAAAACTACTTAAAAATGTTTCATTGCACGCCGCTGGATACTGGTCCACTGTAATGGAGTGACCTTGGGACTGACAATGCAAACTGGCTAGCACGAAAAAAACTTCGGAAGATCTGAGTATCCGAAGATACCGACACCCGGCGCAAAAAAGATTTGCAGCGTTTTTACTTTAAAATAAACTTAAAGATAGATAGATGTGACCAAAATGACGTGACTTTAAAATGAATAAAATTTTGTTACGCTAATTTTGAAGAATTGCGCTACTTGATTGCGCTACTTGAGTATTAGAAACATGAAATTTAGGTATAAAAAATTTGCACATACCTTGTTACAAAAACTTTTCCAAATAATATTCCTCGACTTGTACACAATTTTGGGCACGCCTTATCCAATTTTGCCGCACTAAACCGAATGTTCCTCCTGGTTGCTGATCTTGTAAACGCAAATTATTAAGTAAATTGGGGATTTTCAGCATTTTGCTGCAACAACCACTCACAAAACCTAACTTTTAATTGATAATCCACTGGTAACAGTCCATTAACTCAGCATTACTAACTGTACACATGAGCCATTTTGAAAATTTTACAGTTTAACACTCCTACGATAAATAAAACACCGGTATACAGAGCGTACACACATAGACTGATGAGACTGAATAGACAATAGAGATATTATCCCCGCTCCAGTTCTATTCGCTCGGTCGTCGTTCGAGGTACAAAAAACGTGTTTACTTTTTTTACCACATTCTTAGGAATATCAGATGTTGAAGTACAGTTGCCCATCTACGTAGTCCTTTATAATGGTATAACTTTAAACATTGTTTACGGGAAATCCTAAGACTTTTATTATAAATTTTTTTGGTGATATCGATTTCTTATTTAAGGATGCACATATCCTCAAAGTTTTAGAGATAAGTTCTGAATAACCCTGTATATATATAATATAAATATAAGTTGTGTTATATAGTGGAATAGTTGTTTTTTGGCATTTGTTTCAAATAAACCCTGTAAATTATTTTATTATTGGATTGCTATTCTTTTGGCTATTCAATTATTATAAGGTTATTGGGATCTATACAGTCATTCACGATTTATGGCCATTTTTCTAAAAAATCAGTAGTAGGTACATTTGACGCCCTGTATCCTTTTCAATACGAAAGCTTTCAATAACTTGCCTTATACTTTTTAGAATTTTTTTATAACAGTGTACAGGGCAAGTCAAAACTATAGGCTCCAGTTTTCTCGATAAATTCAAATGGAACAAACACCCTGTATTATATTCAATTTGGACGTCTCTACTAATATTCTTTCCATTGCCATTTAAGGATTAAAAATTTCAAAGCGGCCTCCAAAGAAACTCTCTCCTCCGCTCAAGGTGTCCGAAAATATCCCTAAAATAATGATAAGCTCCTTGCCGTTAAAAACTCCCGCCGGATGAAATTAGTTGTCAGTCTAGGCAGGATGATAAACGGCGTGTCACTCGTTCACTAGACGGAAGATTAAAACGTGTGTACTGCGAGCAAAAACCGCCAAGGGACGATGCAGAGCCGGCTGGATGCGCTTAATTAATTTGGCTTAGTTTACGCTGAAGAAACCGGTGATATTTTCTAGAGGGACGTGGCAGATGCAGCTACTTTTACACATGCTGCAAACTGTCCCGAAATAAAAAGTTTCGTATGTACCACAAACGCAACTAATATTTTAATAAAACGGTAAAAAAGACAAGGAATTTATTTCACTGACGTAGTTTTCCACAAAACACTATACTGGACTCGACGCGAGTTTCGCCAACCAAGTTGGCATCATCTGGAGATGATTAAAACTTGATTGAATTTTAATTATCTCCAGATGATGTCAACTTGGTTGGCGAAACTCGCGTCGAGTTCAGTATAGTGTTTTGTGGAAAACTACGTCAGTGAAATCTTCACACCAAAGGTTCCAACCCCCTTCAAGGAATTTATTTGTTAAAACAGTTTTAATCGTATGTAGATCAAGGTAGCTTGTTTAGAGGAATGCACGTTAACAGCCCTCAAAGATTTTACGATTATGCAAATAGGAAGATAATAAAACAGAAATTGTTGCTTCCAAATAGTTGTTCATGAACTGCAGTACCCACCAGGATGATTTTTGTTAAATTGACCAAAGTACTCCACCTTTCTTCTAGTTTTAAGTGTCTAGTGGAAGCAGTGGACGACTGTCGCAGACATGTCAAATAATTTTGTACAAAAAGAATTAAGTACAATAAAAAAAATTGCAAGAAACAACGGATATAAAGACAAACTAATAGATAGCATGCTAAAAAACAAAGGGAGGAAATTAATTCGTCGGGAGTTTTGTAATATTCGGGAAAAAGAAGGCACCTATAGTTATATTAATCACGTCCCAGGTTATAACGAAGAAATAGCTCGCAGAATAGAACGAAACGGGTGTAAAACGATTATTGTCAACAAGCGTACTATTGGGAGGATTTTGATAAACACTAAAGAAAGGGTTAATAAATTAAAACAATCGGAGGTATACCAAATTAACTGCGCGGATTGTAATGCCGTGTATGTGCGTCAAACCGGTAGAAGTATTGAAACTAGAGTAAAACAACATAAAAAATCCATATTAAATAACGCAAAAAATTCAGGATTTTCGACGCATTGTATGCGTCTATAAAACAATCATTTTATAGATCAGAAAAATGTAAAAATACTGCATCGTGAAATGAAAGGAAAGCGTTTAGATCTGTTGGAGCAATTAGAAATTAAAAAATCTTTAATTATAAATCCGTGTACTACGAATGATCAGATAGATTTTACACTCTCGCCCTTCTTAGAAAAGGTAATAAAAACTCGGGCTTACCAGATGGTAGGATTAATCGGAGGTAGGTGCTCGTAAACAAATAAATAACGAAAACGCGCTTGGAAATGTTTAGTAATAGACATTTACTCTATTGAAAAAGGCCTAACAAGCCGAAATACTAGTATAGAGAGTGTTTTTTATATATTTCTAGAAACATCTAAATGAGATCAATGTTTTTTTCAAAACAATTATTTTCACGATGTTTCATAAAGAACCATCCGCTTCGAGTATCCACTTTATAAATAATTTTGTCTTCTTGTTTATAACATCTTCAAATGATTCACTTCTAATCTCATACGATGAAGCTGTTAACTTAATAAGGTTTTCCAGGTTTCCCTTATTCTCGTACTAATTGGTAGTTAAAGTTGTAAAATCATAAGGTCGAAGTAATAATATTCTGCTTTCTTATATGAAATACCTTCAGGTAGATCATAATTCATAACTGTTTGTATTAGAGTAACTTAAGAATTTCCTTGGAATTGACAGCTGCTTATTCTTCTTCTTCTTGCGTCTCAATTCTTTTGTTATAGAACAAAAAAGAATCCAGTGTAGATATTTGCTTATGTTATTTATAAACTGACTGTGGAATTACAGACGAAACGCATTTTTTATGGAATTAATGGAAAAGTTGGTCCTAATTAAAAATGTATCTTGAGTGCGTTAAAAAAAATACGTAGTTGTGCCAAGGTATGTTTAGGGCTACAAACTCAGCATAGAAGAACACAACAAGACACCTATATTAGTATGTATTTTCTATCTACCACCACGTAGTCTGTACCCCGGATGGCCCATTAAAATGAGACACCCTGTACAGCATTATAGCGTAATCTGCGAAATGAGAAAAATACAAGTGAAAGAAACATTAATTTATAACATAAAGCATCTCCACCTCCGTATTTGTCTTGCAACTTAAAATTTTCTAAATAAGAAATATCTGTACGTCTAATACGTAGGTGTCTCGAGAGCAGATATTTTTCACGGTGTAGTAAACCGTACGTTCTCATTCCAAACTCTTAAAAATCTCGCGGCAAGAACACATAGCAGCTGTCAGAGTTAAGTACAGTACTTTTAAAAACAGAACACGGCAGCTAAACTTTCCAGATTTGTGAAAGTGGATAATAGAGCACGCGGCTAAGAGGCGAGTCTGCAGGTAATTGGGGGAGGCAGGCCTGCAGTATGCTGGCACTTTTTGCGGCCTCTTAATGTCTCTTAAATGCATCGACCTGGGCTAAACGGGACACAGATCGAGCGTTTAATATTTGGTTTTCGTATCTACAATGGACGCGTGCAAAATCTATAATTCTATTGCTGTTTGTAATGTGACAAAAACTACAAGAAATTTGAAGAGTTGTGCCAATTACAATCGCTTTTGGTGATCGTCAATACTGTATTTTTAAGTTGGTAATCAGCTTGGCTCAGTATTTGCTGCAATATAAAGGGTCCCCCAAACCAACGCGGATAATCGCAGCACCTGCGGAAGTTCGCACCGCTTGCGATTCGCATAATTTTGTTTTCATTGCGTTAAATATGTACGTTCACACCAACACGATTTTTTTCGTTTAGACTGCGAATTGTCTGCGTTTATTTCGTACGGAGTTTTTGTTCGCAATCGGCTGCGTTTTTTCTCGAATCCGTAGTAGTTTCACAGTCTCTTAACTAAGAAAGTAATTAATAAAATGGAAAAAATCATTGAATTAGTGCGAAAGTATCCTATATTAGACGACCTTTCTCATGACGATTACAAAAATATTCGAAAAAAGTACCTAACAAAAATATAACATAGATTCTAGTCTTTTCGTAATTCCGGCATTAATGTATGAAATTCCCTATATTGTCGTCATTTTTTATTAATATCGTGAACCCATTTTCTTTTCTTCTTAAAGTTAGATACATAATATGATCAACACATTTATTTTTAAAGAATAATAATAATTTTACCTTAAATTATCTTCTTCCAATGCAAGCAACACAAATGCTTCTTCATCCGATGATGTATACATATTTTTGTATGATAGGTATGTAAGTACAAGTACAAATTGTTTATTTTTCGTTCAGCAATAGCAATCAAACCTATTCGATACTGAAAATATGACGCATATGATGCGATTATATTCGCTTTGGTGTGGGGTTCTCTGCGGATTCCGCCACGAATTTCGCTGCGAACTTTCCGTCACGAATAATTCGCGTTGGTTTGGGGGAGCCTTTACTACTTATTCTCTTTAAATAGTTGTTCTACACACAGAAAAAAGTCTTTTGCAAAAACTACTCATGTATTCAACATAGATATAGCAATTTGTTTAATATATATTTATATTAATTATATTTATATTAGGTATTTGTTTAAATATTCAAATGTTCTACTACCAATTTAGATACTCGAATGTGTGGATTTTTGTACTAAAATATTAAATGTTAATTGGGTAAGCGAAGTTCCTGTAATGTAACAAATTATTACACATTTTTGTGGTACACATTACAAAAAAAAAAAAAACTACTTAATGATTTAACTCGATATAAAACCTAGTACATAGTAGTTCATGATGACTAGACTAGATGTGTTAATTTTTTCCAAAAATGTAAAAATAATTGAAAAATTATTAAAATTAATGAAAAGTAAATATTTGGAAATATACAGGGTGTTAGTCAAACATGCGGCAAAAATTCAAGAGGTTATTTCTTGGACTATTCTAAGGATATTTTATCCTTTGATGATTTTTGAAAAAGCGCTTTGTTGCGAAGATATAGGGCGAAAAAAATTTTCAACAAATCCAATTTTGGTATTTTTCACATTATTAATGTAGGTGAAATAAAAGTATGGCGTACTACACTGGACGTATCAAGTAAAAGACATGTAAGAAAAAGGAGTTGTTTTTTCTTACCAACATCCCGTGATACTTCGGAGTGATTATTTTGTATGTTTTTGTATGTTGTGTTTTTGTAGTTTGTATGTGTAGCATTTGTTAAGATTGATTGACGTTTGGCTAGTTGACGTGTAAACTGTTGTCACTGAAGTCGTCTATCATGGCTCGTTATACGAATGCCGAGATGGCTGACATGCATTTTATTTATGGACTTACTGATGGCAATGCATTAGAAGCTAGGCACATTGAACGATTTCCTAACCACATTGCTCCCGATAGAAAAATCTTTGAAAGTATTGATCAACGTCTTCGAGAAACGGGAACATTGAAGCGAAGTGGAGGACCAGGAAGGCCAAGGACTGTAAGAACGGTAGACGTAGAAGAGAATGTGCTTATACTAGGCCAGTGGAAGATGTGGACGATTTAAGAGATCGGATAATTGCTGGGTGTAACTCAATAAGAAACGACCCTGGTGTTTTTGAAAGAGTTCGGGATTCTATTAGGAGAAGATTGGATGGTTGCATCCGAGGTGGAGGTAGCCATTTTGAACAATTTTTGTAGGTTCAGAAATGTTACATGTAATTTTTAGTAATAAATTGTTATTTGTTGAAAATTTTTTTCGCCCTATATCTTCGCAACAAAGCGCTTTTTCAAAAATCATCAAAGGATAAAATATCCTTAGAATAGTCCAAGTAATAACCTCTTGAATTTTTGCCGCATGTTTAACTAACACGCTGTATATACATGGAAACTACATTACTGCCATCTGGCAGGTATCTGTCAAACATGACATCCCCGGTCGCACCATCTAACGGATATTTGGAGAATCTCTATCTCATAAATGTACAACGAATGCGCGTGTATATAATGCGTATATTTGACGGTAATGACCGTTTAGTGACGTAAATTTTATATTTCCGAACTAAACGACTTTTCTTAAAAAAGTGGCAACGCCGCCAAACATTCAGGGAGTGGATCTCTGTTCAACTCATTACAAATGCTTCCTGTATATCCACCAACCGAGTAAAGTTCAGGTGCGTGTCACGGTTTTGATACTTTGTGAGCGTTTTTTATTCGTGTTTTTGTACTTTCTACTGTTTACATATCGCTTGAAATAAAGTTTTATGTAATTGTAATATTAATATAACCACAATTAATATACCACATTGGTTCAGTGCTGACCGGTATCGACTGTAGTTTTAGAATTTTATTAATTAAATATAAATCAGTAAACGACATCCAATAATACCTTTACACCGAGTCATTTTAAAATGTCAGTTTGTCATACCTTTACACCATCCTATTCCCTACTTTTGTTCCTATCTCAAATAAAACGACGCCTGTCGGTGTAAGCATATCATTTGTACCACACTGTACATTACAACCCTCATCTACTACTCCCATCCAATAATATTGATGCATTGATATAGCCGGCGTGTAATAACCCTCCATATATCACCTTCTGGCCATCATTGTTACATTAGTAGACCTTGCAAAATTACTCCGAGATCGATAGTACCGAAACGATATGGCAATGCCGTCGATTCGAATGGTTTCTACGAAAGGTGATTGTTGCGACATGACGTTTATGGAAACGAATGGTCAAATAAGCCTTGAAAATGGTTAGTGAAAAGGGGGGAGGTAGAGAACCACTTAAAACCAACAAAATTAACTTTAATGTAACATTTGTGTCAGTCTGTGTGTTGTTCTTCAGTCAGTCTCAATAATTTGTATTTTAAAATTATCCTGGCGTCCACAAGGGGGTATAAAAATCAATTTTAAGTATAAAGCTTTGAAACTGCACCCAACCGTGAGCTTAGCTGGTGCTGATGTCACAGAATCTAATTAATTAAAGCCAATAAAAAAACTACAACCAGGTTCATTGCAATCCCTAACTGATGAGTGATAAGGTTTTCTATGTTTATCTCATTTCAGCACTGAATGATAGGGCTTACCAATATAAGTTATCCTGAGGCGCAATGGCGACCCACCGAATAATAATATGCCGCACCCTCTTCCACACAAGTCTCAGATTTACGGGCAAATCCTTGTGATTAGAATGAGGAATAGAGATACCACTATCACTTATAACTGCACAAGAGGTTTGCATTTTACCGGATAAATTTGGATTGTTTAATGAGAAACTGTTGCCAAGCAATTAGACGAGAAAAACTGTCAACTATTAAAAACGCGACTCCGAAGGTGGAGCGTTTTTAGGTTGACAGTTTTTCGAGTCAAATTGCTAAAGGAAACAGTTTAGAATTGAAACAATACAAATTTATCCGGTATCAATACAAACATCGACTGTTTTTCGGTAGGACAATTTAATGAATAAGAAATTTAGAAACATGTGAATGAAAACTTTATTTATGAAACACTAAAAATAAACACATTTTTATTTGAGGATCACCGAATCGATTCATTGTTAGTGTTTAATAATTCAATAACTTGTTGACAGAAATGTCAAACTATTTATTAAGGCAACGGACACTGCGATAATTGATTAAAAAATGAATAAGTGAAAAAACCACTAGTGCATTTGTCACTGTAAAAGTTGCAGGTAACTTTTGTCGCTGTCAAAGTGACAATTGCACTGTGGCATATGCGATTTTTTATATATAAATTAAATTGTCATTATTATAATTATTATTAACAGCATTCCGTACATATTTTCGTAAAAAGTTTATTTTTAGAATAAGTATGGGAGAAATAAACGCAACGGTAACCGAGACACTATAAAAACATGATAAAGTGAGAGATTTTAATTAACAGAATTGACGAGAAAGGCAAACTAACGACCGCGACCGTCCTGGAACTCTGTCACTCGATCGGACCCAGTTGGCCCTTAACAATCGGACTCTATGTCTTCATTTGTTTTAAGTCATTCAGTGAAACATCAATAGAATTAAGTTAGGTACGAATATAATATTTTTAAACAAGGAACGCCGTCTGAATTAGGTGCTTTATTTTATTTTATTTTTTCGGTAGTTTTTTCTGGAAAATGAATAAAATTTTAAATAAAATATGATGTCTTTTTGAAAAAGTAGAGGAGAAATGTTAATTATCTCGAGTAACGAAAGAAGTCGATGCTTTGATAAAAAGAACCATGAAAGTCTGTACTACATTTAATGATAGTCGTTATTAGTCTGGCGATCAGAAGGGGGATCTACAGGAATACCCATTCCTGTAGATCCCAACGCTGTCACTCGATCGGACCCAGTTGGCCCTTTAACAATCGGACTCTCTATCTTTTTTTGTTTTAAGTCATTCAATGAAACAGCAATAGAATTAATTTAAGTACGAATTTATCTTTTTAAACAAGAAACGCTGTCTGTATTAGGCGCTTTATTTTATGTCTGTAAAACTATAGGTTATTGAAACGCTCGAGACTTTTGCATTATATTAAAGATGCGGCATTTCCTGAAACTTCAGTAGCGTAGATCAGTAGCACTCACTGTTTTAAATGTTAAGTGCTTTATTTTGTATCCATGAAAAATTCACGAGAGGCCTGTAGAGAAAGTCAAGGCGTTTGCGGTTACATTATACCTCATATTTCCATAATCGTTTGGAAGTTTTGTGAAAGAAGTAAATCGCGAGTGAACTTCACGCCCGATAAGCTCATAAAATACAACGGCGACACGTTCCTGTTACGCTCTCAACCAGTGGCGTGACATCGGAGGGTCAAGACAGTTGGGAAAAACCCAGTTGGTAAATCAAAGTATTCCTGACATTACGGAGGGAATAATAACGGTTTCCCCACTGCATTTAAAAGGTGTGAAAAAAGCTGAGGGCAAAAACGCTAAGCAACAGCTTTGTCTATATCCTCTATAATGCCAGATGATTAATACATCTAGTCGTGCCCTCTAGCTGTAGTTGAACACAAAAACCTCCTCTAGCTTAGTCAGAAAAACTATATATAACAACCTTACCATTGAACAGTTCTTACCTCCTCTGATGGTCATCCTGTTATCAGTACCTGCGCAGTTTCGGATTTATTATGCCCTCATTAGTACAGCCAGCGATAAGCGATTTCTATGTTGTATTAAAAAAATCAATGATTTAAAAAAAGGAAAACATGACCCCTCAGCAAAGTTGTTACGCCCCTGGTTCTGATTTGCAGCGCTTGAAATATGGAAAAAAAAAATTGAAAACAGAATTTCTACCTATCCAGCGACAAATTTTCTGTTGTGCGTGCACATAATAGTAAACAAGAGTTTGTCGGGACATGAGAGCTTGGAATGCGGAAAGTACGAACACTATTTCAGTCGCAATTTCAGCAGCTGGTACAGAACTTCTATTATTCGCAAGCGTAGAGAGGAAAATATGTGTCTACCATTCTGCATAATGTTCATGAAATAAAGTGATTTTTTTTCGGTAGTTTTTTCTGGACAGTTAATAAAATATGTTGTCTTTTTAAAAAAGTAGAGGAGAAATGTTAATTATCTGCTTAAAAATCGAGTAACGAAAGAAGTTCATGTTTTAATAAAAATAACCATGAAAGTCTGCACTACAATTAATTATAGTCGTTATTAGACTGGTGGAGAAGGTAAAAGAAGGTATCAGAAGTGGGATCTACAGGAATGGGTGGCTACGTTTGTATCTGGAGTTTGATCCGTTCGAAAACTAATTGAACACGCTACTAATAAGTTGTAAAATAAACAAGAGTCTATCGAGAATGATTTTCCACGTTGGCTACAGTCGACCAGTATGGTTTTTTATTAAAATGTTTGTTTGGCTGATAGTATTTTCAGTGCGACATATATTAATAATAGTATTTCTACTCCTCATTCTAATCACAAGGATTAGCTCGAAACTCTGAGATTTGTGTGGGAGAGGGGACGGCATATTATTATTTCGCGGCCTGTATTTGCGCCTCAGGAACGATTTACGTTGATAGGCCCTAACCACCATTCTGTGCTGGAATGAGGGATAATATTAAATGGATAATTATTCATATTTAAGTTCTCCTAGGTAAGATACTCATATATGTATATGATACCTTAAAATTGGTGGGCAGCATACAATGTCATACGTCAGACATTACATTTGTTAATTTTTATTGCATTCTATAGTACCACATGTCTGGGTTTGCACCGTCTTTTTTAGTCAGATTTGCAGAGTACTTATTTTTGTATTTAAATTATTCCTGCCATGTTTTTAACATGTTGGTACCTCTAGTTTTTTATAGTTCCATCTGTTACACCCAACAGAAATAATCTCACTTTTACAGGACTATCCCATCTGAACGTAGTAGGAGAGCGAATACCTTATGACGCGTCAGTATACCCTAGAATATAATTATTATGCTAACGACGTCCCACCTGGGAGGGTTGCCTAGGTAATTCCGTTTCCGTGTTTATTTTCAGCGTTAGGAATACATTTGGATGTACATAAATAACTCTCTATAGAAAAAACAGAACCATTACACATTTATGTAAAACCAGTGCATTAACAAATAAAGCGTATTAGCTACACAAGTAAATCTGGGGTTTACAAATATTTGTAAAATACTGTATTTAAATATTTTCCTAACGTATATTTGTTTTTTTCACGCTTACTGTACGAGAGGCTTTTTGTAATGGCCCGTTTGAAAATATTTCAAATTTACACAGGTAATTATCTACAAAGAGCTATGAGGAACTTCATGTAAAATAAAAATAAATATTTCAAATATAATATATATATGGTATTACATTTAATTTTGGCCACCACAAGGATCTCGGAAACGGTAAGAGATACAGGGTGGTTTAAATTAGAGATAAGTTGCACAATTTTATGCTAAATCAAATAAGCGGTACGTTATCTGACATATATGTACCGGTTCGTGAATTATCGGGGGGAAAACTAAGACTTCCGATTTACAAAATCCTAAATATCTCCATTATAAAGAAAGACATAAACTTCAAATTTCAAACCTGTACGTTATTGATAATGGTGAGTCCAAAAATCCAGTTAGATTTTCTCTAAACATTATAGATTTTAAGATGCGATAGTCAACTTTTTTTATTTCTTATGGACGCCATATTGAACGGACCGGACGTCACCACCGGTACTTATCAAATACTCCTCGTATAACTTGGCTGTCGATTATTTATTGATCTGCCCTGGTATGTAGATTATTCGTGAGTATTCGATGGAGATTTCTATAAGGATCTATAAGCCTAGTTCACCTATAATAAAGGCCGCGGCGTGCCGGCGAAGAAGTTAGTCTTAATCAGGCAGCGATCAAGAGCGAATAAGCAATACTTAAGTGAAACAACTGCAATTTTCGAAGGGTTTTCGACGTATATTTAATTGGATACTAAAAATGGGAGAAAATCGCTGTTGCGATTTACGTTCTCATTTCTAGCCCTACCGGGGGTCCAGGCCTGCGACCTGGGGTCACCCTTGGGGTGACAAATGCATCTAAAATAATATTATTTTTAAGAAAATACATATTAAAGAAATTTTGTATTTGGAATGATGATGTAATTATATTAAACGATTTTTCTTAATATTTTGATGAATTGTAAGGAAACCTACTCTATTCTTGATCGTAAAACAACATAATTTTTTAAGTACTGAAAGTAGAATTTATTTTTAAGTAAACATTATTATCAATTTTATCAATGGGACCAAAATATTGTAGATATTTACTTTTGTAAGCTAAAATCAAGAATTTAACAGACTGCCAAAATGAACGAATTAATTTCAAACTTTACGTGCAGAAAGAATAAAAGCTACGGATAATGAAACAGAATAACTAAATACTAATACTAATAAATAATTGGAATTAAAAAGTAAAAAAAAAATTGCCTTCAGCGTAACTCGAACTCGCGAAATCAGCATTATGAAATTTTGAATCCTACGACTTTCCCGATGCGCTACCACGCCTCTTGTCAAATGTTTACCTTGAGACGTTTATGTAGTAAACTGTACGTGTCAACCTGAAAAAATAATGTTTACCGATTTTTTAATTGGAAAAGCATTTCGCTTCAGTATTTTGGTAATCAAAAGTGTTTGGCAGTCGGTACTATCGATTCCGTTAGCAATGTTTCTCATAGGAAAATAACCTATCTGAAGTTTAATTAATTTGACAGTTTTCGTGGTAGGTGCTTGTCTCGTTAGTGCAATCTCACATCGGTAGATAAAATGAGAAAGAAGTTGAGACGGACGCGACTCGAGATTTTCTAAGACGAAATGGACGTAGAAGGAGTCGACGTACGGTCCCGAAAAAAGATTACTTTTGTTTAAAACTCTCACTTATCTTTAGAACCCCCGGAAGGAGTAACAATATATTTTATAGAATATAGTTCATTTTATGAAAGTTAATAAGAAATAATTATTCCCAGGGTAAAATTGAATATTTTCCATTTTAGCCCCAACATTCACCGCCAAGACATACAAAAATAATTTATCCCTCCTTTATCAAAAGGAACTACCTTTTTAGCTTTTCTCTGTTGAAATACGGCCTTCAATTAAACCCTGGCATAAAGGACTTTTAAACTTCCCAGGCAAGTGAGGGTATTAATCTATATTAATTATTTTCATTTGTTATTTTTTATTTTTATGTTGCGGGATAATGAGCTGTGCCCTAATGACTTGCCCAGCGCCTATCCTGGTGTTAATTATGAAAAATTGCGTTTGACTTACCGCTTTACCGAGAGAATTATTATGGATATTAGTACAATTATCTGCCCTAAGCGAAATCATGATTTATTAATTGCGCTTGATGTGTTTAAAATCCAGAGCCTGGAGAATTTGGTGTATCGGCCCAGTGGTGTAGAGCATCAAAATTTAGAATAAGGGTATGCCTTCGAGAGTTGTGAAAAGTTATAGAAAAAGGTTACTCTGATGAAAAATTCTGCCGGAAACGTTTGGTTATAAAGATGTGTTACAATTAAAAAAAAAAATGGGTTGTTTAGTAATATCGGAAATATTATTTTTCCGATGATTTCATAGAAATCATCCAGAACATTGCTACTATACATTGTGTCCAATTCGAGATAAACTGGGGCACCTCTGAAACCAACCAAAGTTGAATAAATTGGGAAAAAATAGGGTAATTTTAGTCTGAGAATGCAAGATTATATGTCCAAGAATTCCTTTCCTAAGTAGATCCAGGGTAATAACCAAAAATGAGCATGTGCTGAAAACATCCATAGCTCTATTGTAAATGATACATTCATCAAATTTTCGCGAGAGGTACAGCAGTTAGCAAGGACTTCAAAATTGGTCAATTTTGGTCTAGGTATTAGATTTTATAGCAAATAACTACGAATAGTAAGGACGTCATAAGATCATCCTCCATCTACAAACGCCTTATTTAAATAAGGACTAAAACAAATCAAGCCAAAACAGCTATTCTCCTGGCTATATGCCGCGCCGAGCGCTGAATTACAAAGCAAGATTTGCCGTATTTTGGTCTAAACACGGTTAGAATCAAAGATACAAGGATTCGGATTGCGACGAAAACTACGAGGAAATACTCAGACCACACATATCGTAGGATGCCACTAATTCCAGACCGGTTTCGACCTTTTTATGATCTCATCAGTGCAATATAATTAGAGTTTATGCATAATCAACTTTTGTTTTTGTTATGGGCGCCATATTGAATTTTCCTATTTTGAAAACATCGTAGAGGTTAACCTCCGGTTTTGAGCATATGCAAATTATACAGGGTTGAAAAGTACTTCTTAAGTGATGCAATAATCCATTTCTCAATTCTCTATCTCTATTGGTTTTCGAGATACCTATACAGTTCATTCTTTTACAGCTCTTTTTTATAGCTTTTTTTAATTTAATTCCAAATTTCTTATATATTAAATAATTTTGTTAATATTTTTAAAAATAAAAAATATTTATTGCTATTAAAAACATCAAGTTTGATTTATCTAAAATAAAAGAATTATCACTGATTTTATCATGAACGACCCGATCTATAATTTAATACAAAATTTTCAGAAATGGAGTATTTTCCTTCAATCGAAATGAAAGTGGAAACCTGTATTTTTATAAAATATACAGGGTGATTGATCGAAACCGTCCATTAACAGTATTGGGAATTCTGTTCATAATATTTTTCTGAAAATTTCAGCATCTAGGTAATGAATCATGCTCTTTTCAATGAAAATATTTTCAAGATGGCGGCACTTCCGGAAGTACCGGATATTGATATCAACTTTCTTATTTCAAATGGAATGGTATAGTTTTTTTTGCATTTTTGAATTCCGGATGTAATTTTAGGGGGACTTTGTGTAGCATTCCCTATACCTAACTTAAACTGTTTTTGAAATATTGACGGGTGAATATTGACATTTTTGCAACTTTGACACCCTGTAAAATCTAAACGGTTTGAGATCAAGCAAAACGGTTTGCACATTCCTATCTTAACTTTTCATAAGCTATCGTTTGGTACTAATTTCAGAATTATCCAAAAATTTTAAATTTTCTGAAAATTTTGAAAATTTTTAATTCCTGGATACATTTGAAATTAGTATCAAACGATAGCTTATAAGAAGTTAAGATAGGAATGTGCAAACCGTTTTGCTTGATCTCAAACCGTTTAGATTTTACAGGGTGTCAAAGTTGCAAAAATGTCAATATTCACCCGTCAATATTTCAAAAACAGTTTAAGTTAGGTATAGGGAATGCTACACAAAGTCCCCCTAAAATTACATCCGGAATTCAAAAATGCAAAAAAAACTATACCATTCCATTTGAAATAAGAAAGTTGATATCAATATCCGGTACTTCCGGAAGTGCCGCCATCTTGAAAATATTTTCATTGAAAAGAGCATGATTCATTACCTAGATGCTGAAATTTTCAGAAAAATATTATGAACAGAATTCCCAATACTGTTAATGGACGGTTTCGATCAATCACCCTGTATATAATTTTTACATTTATTAGGATAAAAATTATTAAGATTGAATCGGTAGAAAATTTTTAATGCAATTTTGAAATTTTATTCTATATTCGTGACGTCACTAAGCGAAAACTAGCGAATATGTATCTATAAAGAGGCCACACTGATAATATGTGGCTAGATTCAGTTTGTAACGACGACAAACGACAGTCGACATTTCGACAATTGACATTTGAAATTTCCTGTTTTTGTTTGGCTTGACAACTTGACGTGTTGTATTGTTTTCTTGTGAAGTAAACCTTTATTTTAAAACTAAAAACAATGTCTCATGTTTACCCTAACCAAACAATTCAAACATAAACAAAAGTAAAGTTGTCACGCAGTGGACACCAACCACACAAATGAAAATACCCTAGAAATCACTAAAAAGGGCGCAAATTTTGAGTTTTCGCTTAGTGACGTCACATAGATATCGCGCACAATAAAAAAATTATTTATGGACTTAAATGAACCCTATATTAAAATTCCAGAAATACGTATCTCTTCTTTTTCCAACTACCTTCCATTGCCGATGTAAAAAAAAAAATAGGAAAACACCCCATTCTCCGCTTCGATCATGGAAATTTTCCAATTTGGGAACGTTTCCAAATGGAAAATTAACGAAAATCACTAATTAAAGCTATACACTTTTTAGCGAATTCTCAGAATTGCCGGAAGTAGGCTTTGCCTTTCAAAACCTCCTTGTCTTTCGTCGTCGCAACAAATTCGTATTGAGCGCATGCAGAAAGTCTCCTCTTCATTTAATCATGGAGATTACTATTCGGGGGCGCATTACCAGAAACGATCTGGGAAATTCGCGGCATAGCAAAGCATAAAATTTAATGTCGCGACTGATAAAGTGCAGCGCAAAATTTACCGGCCGTAAAATTTAGTGTTAATATTCTCGCGTGGATGTCGAGCTCCTACATAAACGGGTAAATGTGTGTATGTGCACGCGCGATTTTGGATTGCGCCGTACCAAGCATGTCTCTCGATGCAACGAGGAGCGTGTTATCGTTTTTTACCGCCGTGTTTTTAAACATGTTCCCTCATCCATCACGCGATAGTTTCAAGTAAATGGGAGTGGGGTGAAAGGGGAATCCTCAGCGGAATTACACGGTACAATCTATGCCGGGTGGCCCATTTAAGCTCGCTCACTGTTGGGATCTCGGAAACTAACAGAGATACAAAAAAAGTGTGAATTAAAAAAAGTTTGGCTTGAACACGCACTCTGTAGAGCACTTTTCAAAATTAGGTTATTGTATCTAGTTATGCAACCCTCAACCTCTTGAAAAAATATTAAATGTGATCAGTAGGCTGGATTCGTCTTTCTGTCACCTTTCCAATGAGGGGTCACACGTCATAGTTTTGCATGTGAAAAAACAAAGTTGGGGGTGGTTTCCTTTCTCCCTGAAGGGCTATATTTCGCATATTGTTTGAAAAAGATAGGTAAATACATTCAGGTAGGTAAAAACGTTGACGTATCTCGGGAATTTCCCGAAAAATTATTCAGCTCCCCGGTAGTGAATTTATTTCAGTTGAAGTCTCCACCCTGTATATTTGTAAATATATTACAAGACTATTGGCGATTCAAATTACCGATGAGGGCGCTGCAAATTGTAAACAAATATAGATGAAGACGAGTAAAAATTTTGCATTTCATATCATATCATCTAGCAATTTAGCATTCAGCTGCCATAAATATAGTTACTTCATGTGTTAGTTAGGGTGAAATAAAGGATAAAGAGTGATAAATGTAGTCAAACGTCCCATAAGTGCTTCATTGATATTATATGAATTTTTAGGGTTGAAACAGATACTCTAGTTTTGGTTTACTTTCATTTTGGATTAAAATAAGTGTGATAAACTGTATGGTGATACCATATTAGTGCTTGTTTTTTGTTAAATAATGTTTAAACTAAAATATATCCTGCTTTTATAAGACTAATGATAGATGAAAAGTATAGACAAACAGCAACAAAGTGGTTATGTTGTGTAAATAACCGTATTTCCTGTTATTAAATTGTTACATGCTTTTTGGAGAAATGAATGAGAAACAGTTTCTTATACTAGGGCCAAACTTTTACCTATCTTCTATCTCAAACACACTTCTATTGACACATTTTGTGGAATGACACCTATAAACACGGCAGTTTGTGTTTTGCTGATTTCTTTTGAATGTCATTTTAAAATGTAAAAATAAAGATGGACTAACACTAACCACGTCGTTTTTAACTTTGTAATACCAAAAAATCACAAGCACCTAAATTATTACGTTAAACCAACCCAAATACGTGTTATTTATCATTATATCAGCAATAAACCTCCAAAAATTACCTATTAAGTAGGTTCAAATATTTTCCTGCAGAGGGCGCATTCATTTTTGGAATCGCCAATAAAGTACTTAAATTTTTCCACCAAACCTAGTTTAAAAGAAATAACCAAAGACTAATTTTTTGCGTAGGGAATTGTTTTTATTTTTTTACTGGTGTACTGAGAAATTTCGTAAAATGTTTAATAATGGCAACAAATAGAGGAGGGCTAACACATTTTTTATTTACTCCACCACGTATTGTTTATGTTTGCTAAATATCTGTAGTCATTACGATGTGTATGTACAACTACAATCGCTCAATTTAATACTGAAGTAATATTACATATGAAACTAGCAACACTAGCAATATAGGTTTTAGTAAACAACAACGGAATGTTTACATTCTGCGCCAGCAAAACGGCATAGGCATAAATTTGTGTCAATATAGAGCGTATGGATGGGGTTGTGTAACTTTATTAACATCATCAATATAATATGGAGTAAAGAGCATTTCCGCTTAAACTAAGTTTGGAGTTTGGCAGACTAATTTCATTAAGATTGTGGTTTGGTAGCCTAGGGGTAATTTTGAAGAAAAATTTGACGATGACGTCGGATAGATGAGAATATGCACCCTTGTATACATGTACGGATAGTATATTTAGTCGGGTCCCAAAATAGTAACAGTACAAATAAATCAAACCGTTATTTTTACTAATTCTTATTCCGATACAGTAATAATGCGTATTTTCTACATGGAAATTACCGGGATATCAAAAATTATCTTGGTCAAGGGTGGTTGTGGAATGTAAAACGTGTGTCTTACTTTAAATTTTTGAATATGTTTTGTTGTGTCAGAATCTGTCAAGTCATTGTGCTGAAATTTTCTTCGATTTCACCGTCAACGCAGAAAGGTACAGACACAACTTGTTGGCTGAATTTGTGCAACAGTTAAACGATGATGAACTTCGGTACGGTTATTTTCAGCATGACGGTGCAACAGCACATACTACACGAGAAAATATTGCTTTCCTCCGCGAGTTTTTTGATGACCGGCTGATAAGTTTGCATACAGAAGTTGAGTTTCCTCCGAGATCACCTTGTTTGACAATTATGGACTATTTTATATTTCCTTACTTAAAAAACAAGATTTTCGCAACTCCGGTAAATAATTTGCAAGAACTGCAACAAAGAATTGTTCAGCAATGTGCAACCATAACGCCAGAAATGCTGCAAAAAGCTTTTCACAGCATGAGGAGGCGCGTCAACTTGTGCATCGAACAAAACGGGGGACATTTCCAACAATTACTGTAATTTAGTTTTTCTTGTTACTAAAACCGTTATTTCATAATTTGTAGTTCATTATTGTTTTACAACTGAAATAAATAGGTATGAAATTTGTAGGTTATTGATGATGTCAGTGTGACAGTGACATAATTATTTCAAATTTAAAGTAAGACACACGTTTTACATTCCACAACCACCCTTGACCAAGATAATTTTTGATATCCCGGTATTATGGGCCACTCGCTGTGGATACTATAATGACACCATGATGATATTATGTGCTATGATTCTTCTTTTTCTTTCTCTGCGTGTTGGTTCTCTATAGATCTGCTATCTACTATCTATCTTTCATATATCTACTATGACCCGTATTTCTATCTTTCTTTATCGTGTACAAAAAGAGAAATGACTATAAACTGGATCATAACGAATGTGATAGTTGAAGGTCATTTCGATAGACAGGATTATTTCTCATCAATCATTAGCGAGTGTTGGTGATCAATCCTATAAAAAAACAGGACAGTCGTAAACGACCATATTTAATAAATAAATCAAGAACATTGTATGATAATAAACGTCGCTTGTGTTCTCTTTGAATTCCGATAGGAAAATGCGGGGGATATATTAAAAAAAACTAGAGACCTGATAGAAAAGACTAGAGGAAAATCAACGGAATAAACTCGCAATCGAGCGGGAATTATTAAAAGCTTACAGCTTTTGTCGTCAAAGTCAATATTTGTGCTCGAACGAACTCGCAGTTCATAGAATATGCATCTGCATTTTGTATATTTACTGCAATAAAACCCTGTCACGGATTTATATTTATTTTCAAACAATAAAGGAATTAGTTCTAGTTTATTTGAAACGTAATAAACCGTATAAATAGTTTGTACAGTTGCTTAATATTAAAGAAGTTTCAGACAGTTGCCATAATGATAATCTGTAATACAAAAAGAAATTTTAGATATATGCCCAAGTATGATGCCTTCGTATGATGACCATCGATGACTTGCGTGTCATCGATGGTTGAAGTACGTTGGTTCTCTATTCACTCTTGTACTTCTGAAATAGCAGTGGTGCACTCAGGATGGGGGCCAAGAGGCCATGGCCCCCTCCAAGATATTTGAAAAAACACTGATAAGGCTGATTGCCAAGAACGACTTTGAAATGTCTCCAAAAATAAACTAAATATCATTAAGTCTCCTTTGAAAAATGCTTTTTTATATTTTAAGAATCATGTACATTGTACGCAGGTACCTATACTATACAGGGTGTCTACGGTGACGAGATATTAGACATATTTCAGAGACTACTTGTTTTCGGGCATGCCCTTCTCAACTAAAATAACACCTAACGCTTTCGATTATACCGGAAGTTGATGTCATCTTCGTTATTTTAAATGGAACACCCTGTATATGTAACGTCCCTCGTAACGATGAGGTTTTGGTATCCAATCTAGGTAGTGGCGGCACGCTTGTGATATCGAAAAATAAACGTTCTGACGGAGAATAGAATAACTTCTATAGTTATATTCTGTAAACTTTGTTATTTTCAATAATTACAGCAAACACAAAGGAATAGGTCTAATTTTACTATCTAGACATGAAGAAAAAGATACGAGACATCTTGGTTAGGTTAAGCTGATTGGCAACTGATCCAGGATAATGAGGAGGTTTTTTGTGGACTTTTTGCTGTCTCTACTCCCTAGGCTCTAATCCAGTTAAACGTAGATAGCAGTTAATGAGTGGATGCAAACGTCCCAGCGTAATATGTTATGTTTAGTCCAAAGGGCACATAAATGGTCTGCGGCAGAAGTGTCGCATCTGGACTTAGTAGGTTTGGGGATTAATAGCTTTGATTCGAGGCTGTGTCAGGGGAATGGAAAATATACTCGATTCGTGTTATTATGTTCTTCTTAAGGAGCGACTTGACACCCGAAGATTGTGATACAAAAGAATGTTTCGTGTAAGAAGGTTTTTCCAAGGCTTTATTTAGTCATTTATAACTAGAACCCTAGCTGAAGGTCCTTATTTGAAAAAATAGATACAAAATCAAAAGACAGGTGTGTGGTCTGATTTCGCCAAGCATATTTGTCTATTTTTCAGTTTTGATAATAAAATTGCTACATTTTAATATAGTTTTTTGAATGAAACGAACCTTCTTTAATTTTTCTTTTACTTTTTAAATTATTTGTTGATCATGAGAAATAACAAAATGACTCATAATTTCCTAAAAAATGAACATACTGGCGCATCCACCACATTTGCAAAAATATATTTATTTTTACAAAATATGCCGGAGGCGCCAATGTTACGATATATATCCGAAGTAATAGTAAATATACAGGGTCCTGCACCAGAGCTCCCTTCTTTTGTAGCTCATGAACTGGTGCCTTTATAAATTTCGTTCAAATTTGACTGCAAACTATTCGTAGAGAGGCACATTTTAAAAATATTTTCAAATATACAGGATGCTCTAAAAACATGTACCATACTAAAGTTATATTTTTTTAAATGGAACACACTATATATTTTTGCATTTTTGGATTCTGCATACAAATTTGGTGTCAGTTTGTGTTATATTCCCTATAGCAAAACTTAGCCGTTTCGAAGATATTCGACATTTTATAGAAAAAATTACAGTTGTTAGAACTATTTCAAAGTTACATATCTTATACAATTGAACAGCGTTTATTTTAATTTTTATATGTCAGATAGTTTAGGCATTGGCCTTTCTGAAAATAGCTCACAGAAGTCTGTAATACATACAGAGTGTTTAATATTTACTGAGCAACACGTCAATTTTGAAACGTGCAAAACAAATTTTTTTCAAATGGCACACCCAGTATATTATTCTACAGTTGAAAGTACCATTCAATTCTGAATTGAATGATATAGCATTGTCCTATACCTACCTCTTAAGGTGCTTAAGATATAATCAATTTTATAATAAAGTGCTCGAAAATTTAAGTTACCCCGTTTCTAAGTGGTCTTCGAATAAAATAAAACAACTAGAAACATTTTAAATTTATTGTCAGTTGCTTGGACTATAATTTATGGTTATGATTAAACACAAAATGTAAAAAATTATCAACAATCATCAAAAACATCAATATTAAATAATTATTCACAGTCTACAATCTTTTAATAAATTTTCAAAAACTTTGACAGTTAAATTCTATTCGCTAAGAGACAGTTGTTTCGTTCAGACTCAAATAATATAGAAATCATGTCAGCTAGCTCTTCTTTACTATACTTCATTATAAAAATAAATTGAAACAAGTAACTAAACTAAGTACTTAACTAACTATAACAACTAAACTAACAACAAAATTATTGAAATAAGTATAAATATTTGTAATTAACTTAAATTGTCGACACCAAGTTTGACAGCAAACAAATTAGACAAGTTGTTTTGTTGTCTTTACCAGGTGACCCGATTTCTTAAAGCATAATTTGATGTACAAAATTAGACTTCTTATAGGGTTACGTAACAATTAAATCTGTAAACAATTATTTAACATCGATGTAATTTTTTACATTTTAATAGCCATAATAAGACTCAAAGCAACTGACAATAAATTTGAAATGTTTCTAGTTGTTTTATTTGATTCGAAGCCACTTATACGGGGTAACTTAAATTTTCGAGCACTTTATTATAAAATTGATTATATCTTGAGCACCTTAAGAGATAGATATAAGACAATGCCATATCATTTAATTCAGAATTGAATGGTACTTTCAACTGTAGATATAGATATAGATAATATACTGGGTGTGCTATTTGAAAAAAATTAGTTTTGCACGTTTCAAAATTGACGTGTTGCTCAGTAAATATTAAACACTCTGTATGTATTACAGACTTCTGTTAGCTATTTCCAGAAAGGCCAATGCCTAAACTATCTGACATATAAAAATTAAAATAAACGCTGTTCAATTGTGTAAGATATGTAACTTTGAAATAGTTGTAACAAATGTAATTTTTTCTATAAAATGTCGAATATCTTCGAAACGGCTAAGTTTTGCTATAGGGAATATAACACAAACTGACACCAAATTTGCATGCAGAATCCAAAAATGCAAAAATATATAGTGTGTTCCATTTAAAAAAACATAACTTTAGTATGGTACATGTTTTTAGAGCACCCTGTATATTTGAAAATATTTTTAAAATGTGCCTATCTACGAATAGTTTACAGTCAAATTTGAACGAAATTTATAAAGGCACCAGTTCATGAGCTACAAAAGAAGGGAGCTGTGGTGCAGGACCCTGTATATAGAGATAGGATAGAAAGCTATAGAACCTCATTTAGGCCTCATGAGCCTCATTTTTGTATCGGAAATGATTGGGGTAAATGATAGACATATTTTTAGATTATTTGAGATTATATATAGATAGATACATCTTTGAAACAACGGGTGCCCTGAACCCTGCCTCTCCCGCCATTAGGGCCACCCCGTAACTTATTGCACGTAATCATTGAGTCACCAAGCCTTAATTGAAATAGTACTAAAATTGTGTAATTTATTGACTCCATCTTACGACTTGCAGCGAACTTTTATTAGCTTCGGCCATCGATCCGAGCTCCCTGAAACGAATCCCCGACAAAAGTCTGTCTCCGGGTACGCTGGCATGTCTGTCAATGTATTATGCATGACGCGCGGCGTCACGTGTGCACGTGTAGCACGTGCGAAGAGATTAGAGGGTTTCTCGGCCTCGGACCTGCCCCAATTGTCACCCCCTTTGCTATACATCACCGCCACAGACGGGAGGTGGTAGGTTGAGGCGGATTTATGTGTCGGCTGACGCTCGCACGAGGCCAGATAGTCCAGTATGCGGAGACAATTTCCTTTCAATATAAATTGGGAAATGTATGGAAGTACATAATTGTATCATAGAAAAATACAAAAATAAATAGTATTCCTTTCCGTGTTAAGAATTGGCACCAAGTGAGATGACGTGTTTGCTTTATAGGTTGATTTTTGCAAGGAAATTTTAAACTCTATACAAAATTTTGCCTCAATGAAATTAAGATTTTTAATTAATTTTTCTGTTTTTATGGAAAAATTAATCAACAAACTGTTGTCAGTTGTAAGGTTTTATTAATATATTGTAACATTACAGTGTACTTTAAATCACACTTATATTTTTAAATGCAGTAACGAAGAAATATATAACTCTTGGAACTTTTCTTTAAGAGGAAATTAATTTTAAAAAAATAGCTCATCAGGGCCTAAGAAAGCATTTAAACAAACAAGTTTCAAAATTACAATTAAACAAATTAAAGAATTTCAAATTCATTTACTTAACAATGAACTAACATAGAGACTAGAGAAAAAATTGTGTATTTAATAATAAAAATTTTGTAATAAAAGGTTCCTTTCTATGTTGCACTTGTTTGTTATTGCTGTTAGTAAGACATACATTCTTTATTTTCGGCAACCCTAGAATGACCGTAAAATGTTCACCTTACCCTATCGGACTAAAATATAACAATGCTGTGAGCTCGGGGACGGTTGTGATCGAGTTTTGTGATGTGTGTTGTCTAATATTGAATTTATAGGGTCGGGTAGCTGGAAACATAGGCATCGGACGGAAAGGATAAGAGAATGCGTAATCCCACTGAAAATGTATACAGCATGTTTAATTTCCTCTGATATTTAGCGTATGTTGCACATTAAAGCTCCATTTTCTATTAGTTACGCGTATTTGAAATCGCGTGGTCTTCAATGTCTTCAGTTATCAGTTAGCTTCACAATGTGGTCTTCAGTTATCTGCAAGTATAATATACTATAACGATGGGTATAGATAAGGGCGTATTAAGGATACTGCTTGAGACAGAATTTAAATCAATAACCATGAATGAATTGTAGTACTCAGTGTCGGAAGAAGAATTTCTAACAATTATGTAAGAATTTGGAAACTCAATGACATTGTTGGAAGGTTTTCAGTTTAATGAAATGTAAATTAACATTTCATGATAAATTATAATATCATAGAGAGCAATATTGTATTGAAATTGAGTTATATATATGTAGCTTCTTGTGTATATATTTAGTCTAATATTCCTTAACTTTCTGTTGATCAGATGATCAACAAACCACATGCAGAGTTATTAGCTCATTATAATTACTAGAGAACGTAGCATCAGTGCTTCCGAAAACATCAACGTATTTACTGATAACAAATAACTTAGGGCCTAAGTATATAATCTCTACCAACGCACATAAGCCCTTTCATATAATTTACTCCATTAATTGCTTAGTAACATAGCTAGAAGATCATCATATTGTGTAATTAGGTTTATTTTGTCTAATCTGTTTACCTTTAAGTTTACACCAACACATTCCGACACTGATATACAACCATTATTGCAGAATTTTTAGAGCTACAAGAATCATTTAGTATTAAGAATTTATCTTTAATAGAAACTTATCATAATATACGATAGCAGGTGTTCCCACTCATTTCTGTTTGACAAAGACGAATTATACAATTTTGGAAATATTTCACTCCTCGCCGAGCAAGCTAAAAAGTTTAGTTCTCTCAACTAATATTTGTTAAGACACTTCCATTTCTCTCCAAGTGAAATTAATCGAGAGTTCGGAGCCGAATTGTTTCGTAACATTGACACATTATTCCTTATTTTAATATCTACTTCGAGCCTCATCGAACATCGCTTTAGTCTTTTCTTTTATCGCAGAGTTCTGATATTATAAAACTTGATAGGTACTTTCAGTGCAATATCTTTTTATACCCGACAAGACCTGGATGTCTTTGATTATGTCCTCTTTTAACGGAAATTTTTACGCTGTTTAGAGTTAGAGCCTAATATTGTAATAACGTTATTATTTATTGAGCAAAGTTTGAGCATTCCTCGATATTAAATTAACAAGATTCATAATTAATTCACTCTGTTATAGAAGTAGAGTAGCTGTCATAGAATTTTATAACAGTATTTTGTTGTAGTTGTCAGTGAGTCACCTTTTCTTTTCACTGATGATACTCTATAGGCAGAAACTAATCTAGTAGTACTGACGTGACGTAACCCACGCTGGTATGTGGGGCTCTTTATTGGTTTGGTCAAGGTTTGTTTATCTTTACTTCTCTATAGTTATCTTGAGTTGTTTGGTTCAATAAAATTTAATTTAATCGGGTGGTTGATCTGTTCTATGGTAACAGTTGTTAGTTTTTACTTAGTTTAATAAACATTTTTATTTTAATCTAATTCTATTGGTAAGTATGGTGAAATTGGCAGTTAAATAACATTTAGACAGTGCCACAAATAAAATAGATATATATGCAAAATATACGATTTCATAGCAGATTTCTAGTTGTCTAAAATTGAAGAGCGACAATACATAATATACGTAAAAAATGCACATCATACATTCGTTACCCAGCATCAGCAGGAAATATCTGTCACTCGTTCAAACAGCGCCTACCATTATTTTTGTTGCATTAAAAGTGTCATTGTAAATCTATATGTGCAAATTTTTTAGCATATGCCTTTGTTCCATTTTAAAAACAATCTGCCGCGCTGCATTTGTTTAATTATTTTTTGTGTCATACATATTCACATTATATGAATATTTATATGACCCACATAGGGAATGGACACTAATATCTATAATATTTATTGTTTTATTATGGCCATATTTAATAATAAATACACACAGCTTTTTAGCCGATAAAGCTATCTGGATTGCAGGGTAGATAAATTATTGATATCAAGTGCTTCATAAAATATGTAATCAAAAATACAAAGTGTACTATGTACAAAAACCAATGTATATCTATAGTGTTTGGCCAAAATTATAGAGGCTGACTCATTCACAGCATATGGAGCTGTTCGACGGGTGAAGTGGCAAAGGATAGCAATTCCATAGACGCGTGTAGTAAGATAGTGCTGAATATTAAGAAATATAAACAAATAACTAATATATTTTCTTAAATAGGTTAAATTAGATCTTTTACAAATACCAGGAAGTCCAATAATTTCCGCACTTGCAAAAACAGCCGTAAAAACAATGTTATAAATTACCTCGCATTTAATCGTCAAACATAAGTTGCTTACAAAAAACATGCTGTAGCAATTAAATTTTCCCAGTGTAATACCGGCTTCGCCTGGCTAACTGTGCTCCACGTTGCCGACGTGTCACCAGTGCCTAACTCAAGAGTATTGTGCTTTCCCGCCAAGACATTTAACACCGTCAGAACTCCTTTTAGACCAGCTTCGATGTCTGGTTGAAGTGCATCGCTCTATGTATGATGAGTTGTGCACTACTTCGTGGTCTTTCTCGCATTTTGTAATATTTACGAATCACCTAGTTCGTAATTTTTCTTGTCACTAACTTCTAAACTAAATTTGATTGTCACATCACTAGTAGTACATAGTCATTTAAAACTCTGTAAACTTAATCACCAAAATAGATACAATTTGTATGTATATAAGGACAGCATAATTCTTTCCCGAAATCCTCCGAAATCCCCCGAATGGCGCCCAACGTGGGGCGCCATTCGTGTAAAGGAGAGCATAATTCTTCCCCGCAATGTCTTCTTCCCTCCTCTCCTCCAATGCTAATATTTTAAAATACACCAATCACATTGCACCTCGGATAAAGAAGTACATGAAAATACAGGCAAAAAATTACATTATTTTATCCGGTGAATTGTAATAGGGCTCGGATGCTACGTCTGAGTCACTTATGAAGTGTATTAAGCAAACTATTGTAACGGAATTCCAATATAATATCACTGAATCGGTTTCTGCATAGTAAAAGATCGGTCTCATGTTTTCTAATTAGGTTTACACGCTTATAGATGTTAAAAATCAAAATAATCCTAAAACCAATGTTGCTAGAGCAAATTTGGAGGCGAAACCGCTGTCTTTATTTGACCTAGTGACTAGTTATTCTTTAAAACAACGCCCTCTGTTTATTCCATTTTCATTTCCGGTCCATTTAAATTAAAGAAGCTGACGAAGCTTTTCCGCACACCGTAAATTTGCTGTTTTCAGTTAAAACAAACAAGGCAGGCTGTGGAGTGTCCGTTAAACTGTTCCCCGACGAGTCACCCTCGCTGTTTGCTCAGCCGGATAGGGAAAATATCCAAATTAACGACAATGGAGCCGGTAATTGATTTAAAAGGCAAATGGGTCGTGGTTTACCTTCCCTTTTATAATTTCTCGAATGCTGCCATTAGGTTTCAGCGTTTACACTTTTACCTTTTCTACATGTTATTGATTTGTGTTGCAGAAGGTGCTACACATTATTACTTCTCGATACTTTCAGTATATGGCCAAAATTGTTATTAATATGTTTAATTTCGTGTATCGTCATGTTTTAAGATTTGTGTTTATTAAGCAGGCTTCTTGTTTTCAATAATTAAGGGTTGTTTTAATTATCTTTCTTGCATTATACCAAAGGGTATTTTTTCGGAACTAATTTGGAAAAGTATTTATATTTTTGCAGTAGCTGTTTAATGAGGTTTTCCAGGTTTCCCTCATTTCAGCACTGAATGGTGGTTAGGACCTACCAAAGTAAATCGTTCCTGAGGCGCAAATGCGGCCCGCGGAATAATAATACGCCGCCCCCTCTCCCACACAAGTCACAGACTTTCGGGCTAATCCTTGTGATTAGAATGAGAGGTAGATATATTATTAGTATTTAAGTAAAATAAGAGGAATTTTTGTTTTAGCCCTTATAGTATGGTCGATATAATGCTATGAATAAAATAAATATTAAATTCCTTTTCATATCTATAATACTTTCTTTCAATTTTATTAATAGAATTCAAAAATTTCTGCAGTTCATACCAATAATTACTTAGCTACATAAATTCAACAAATACATATGTTTGTACTTAACACTGTACTTAAGAAAAGTGTAAAACCTTTGGCGTCAAGGTTTAAAACTAGTATAAATCAGTCAGTTCCTTATAATGGTGACTTATAAAACATTTCGTACGTCGTTGAGTCAATGAGAAATTTCTCCACAACAAGCAAAGGAAAATTTTAATAGAACCTTGAGTTCACCTCATTCATTCCAAGTTTTTTAAAAGGTTTCCTAAATAAATATTTTCAAACACTTATAAGGACTTATAAAACGTTACATTTGTTAACTGTGTGTTGAAATTGAATACAGAAAGAAGTTAGCAAACAAAACAACTCACGATAAAATATGATTGTCTCTGTAACCAAGAATATAAGAAGTAGCCCAGTCGTACGTGCTCGGTAAATTCTTATTCATTATTTTTTCGCTCGATGTGCTGACAAATAAAAGTTCCAATTCAGCCCGGCCATAAATTCCCAGTTACTTTTAAGGCGACAAGTTGATTTTTCAGCTCAGCTCATGGTTAAAATTTAATTTCGACCGACTTCTATACAGATGCACCGCCACATACGCTATAAAGTCTTGTCGCGTTTTAAAAACTAAAACCACCAGCGACAAAATTGGATAATTTCTTGCCAGCTCGTGCGCTGCATTACAATCCACATCACTGAGTTTTACTATGATTACTGCAAGAATTAGGATATAATTAATTCAGTGTCTTTCTGTAGAATGATTTACATGAGGATGGAATTTGTCACTGTGTGAGCCACAAACATCTACAGAAACAAACAAATGTTTATTTTTCTGTACTGGTCTGTATTATTCTTACTATTAGTAGGGTGAGAACCTACATTACTCCGGCATCTCCGTGGAAGTCGCCACATCCTTCATCGAGACCAACCACGAGACACTGACCGATTTGGCACTTATTCTGCGCTCATCAGAGTCCTTTAGGCGACAGACTCGATGAACGATGCTGGGACCCGATTGCCTAAATGGCATCTGTGCATTTATGTATTATAAATGCATCATCATCTATTTGTCATTGCAATTATGTCGCAGCATCGTCCATCGAATCCGCTACCAGAGTGCCGTGACACTCTGATGATAACAGAAAAGTGAGATATCGGTCAGTTTCTGCTAGTTGATCAGGATAAAGGATGTGGGGATTCCTATAGAGAGGTCGAAGTAATGTAATGCCAGTCGGGGCACATTGCCTGTGAAGTAGTTGTTTTCAGCATCTCCTTCAAACAAATTCTTACTTATTGTTTTCTTATTCTAGGTAGCTGTCCAACAGCAACATTAAGGCTCTTCCCAGTGCAAAAACACATTCAAAAGTTTCTCCATAAATTATTAGTCTTAATGCAACGACAGACTCTGAAGTGGTGCAACTACGCTAAGTAACTGGTTAATTCGAAACCTTTCTGTTTTGTTTGCGTTCTTTATTTTCTGGAGTAAAAATATTTCTTTAGATCTAGACGGTAAATTAACAAGTTTTTATGAAAGGAAATAAAAGTTTCCTTTCTAAGAAGTTTGTTGAATGCAAGAAAATTAAGCCAAATAGGAAAAGATATTTCTATTTTGTTATCTTACCTTATTTATTAGTTCCTCAGGAAACCAAGATTGGATAGAAATTCCAGAGTAGCAATACTGACAATATATTTCATTAGGTAACACTTTTGTTTTTTCCAAGTCACCTTAAGGTATCTGCAAAAATTCAAACAACTTTTTCTTATATCAATCAAATTATTGATAGAAATAATTATACTTTTTACAATGGTAAATTAACCTTAAATTTAGTTAGATTTTTGAAGAAATAGTTTCACAATACATTTAAAAAGACACTAAAGTCATTTTTTAAAATAAAATAGGCCATACATATAAAAATAAACTTTAGTAGTATACGTTCCATTATCTGCGTTTAATTTTTTTGGAACTCTACAAAGTTGAATTTTAATGAATACAGGCTAGCACCATAAACTTATGAATATTCATGAAATTATGTAATGCTACATAATTACTAAAATGTAAACAAAACTGATTCGATTTTAATGAAAGCATCTAACAACAAACTCTGTCCCGTTATCAATTTTAAACTTTTTAGGAGTGCCGCGAGATGTAATGACCAAATCGCCTGGCGCAGTAATACCACGCCACTCGCTGAAATACCCATTTCTGTTGTGGAGTACATTGTAATGAACTTGGGAAAAGCCGAAAATGTTTCGCATGTAACTGGGGTCGTAAAACGTAAACATATGCACCGGTATTAATTAACGTTGTCATATTTGCCGTGCCGCAGTGTCACCGAGAGTGCTAAATAATGGGGACGTGCCGCGTAATATGCCGTGTGACTGTGGGATCTAACTGCAGATAGAGAAGATAAAATGTCTGTTGTATAGTGAAATATGTGGCGGGCTCTTCCACCTGGTGTACTATAACAACATAACAAGAGCTAAATAGGTGGTTTTAATATACAAACAGTTTACAGCATAAAGCGAAGACGAGTGAAGTAAGACCACGAATAAAAAATAGGTACTATTTATGTTCGTTTTAGTAAACGTTCAGATATAACGTTCCGGATATAACTTCACTCGCTGCCTTTGGTGATTGCTGAGATATCATATGCCTGTTTTACTGTATATTATTCCAAACGCAGTAAAATATTAAGACAAGCCATCTCTAAATCTAACTGCTCGTTCAAACTATAGTTATCGGTGTTATAGCATTCCTAACTTCCCTCCGTATAGCCTCAAGACATATTGCAGAATGGTGTAAATTACGTATTTACAAACTGTTGGTTTGATATACTACTATATGCGATAAAGCTTCATACAACTTTAATAATACATTCATGAGGTTTTGATTGTAAACGGCATGAAGTTGCAGTATACACGGTGGTTCGTTTTTCTTATTCCACTACTGGGTATCTCAAGAATTTAGATATGTTAAATTGGTTAAAAATTATAAAAGTTACATTTTGGGTGGTGATTTTAATGATCAAAACAAAAAATTATCGATATAAATATTAACAAAAGTATGTCATCATAATTAGCATATATAGCATTACTTTTAGTGCTATATTCTTTGTAGTATTACTCCCTTACTATAAGGCAGGGGCGGCTCGTTTTGAAATAAAGCAGGTGTTCAGCACATTGTGATTTTACCTATTTTCTAAAAAGTTAATTCGATACCACGATCAGTTCTATCAGATTCATAATGTCCTCCCAACGCAAATTCAAAAGCTGAGGTAAATTTTATGCAATTTCTAATCTTGTGGATAAAACATTTATCTTTTATTACTGAATAATATAAGCTGAATCTAACTAAGCTATAATATTATAGTTTCCAATAAAGCTAATTCGATTGTGTTATGAAAATGGCTTTTTGAGAATTGTCACATTTTTTATTTTTTCAATTAGGTGTACTCACTATATCACCTCTACCTCCGGTCAAACTTTATCGCCCCCAAAAAGTACACTAGGAATGCAAAACAATGCATTTTTTGTATTAAACTGATATCAGCAATGTAGACTACTACTGAGAGAACATTCCAGAGAAATATCTAAAAATATACTTTATACAGTGTTATTCAGAACTTATCCATAATAAAATTTGGGGATGTTCAACATACATGTAGAAATGTGGTAGTGCAAAAAAATTTAAAAATTTTTCATTGCACGCCGCTGGATACTGGTCCACTGTAATGGAGTGACCTTGGGACTGGCAATGCAAACTAGCTAGCACGAAAAAAACTTCGGAAGTTCTGAGAGTATACCCGGCACAAAAAAGATTTGCAGCGTTTTTACTTTAAAATAAACTTAAAGATAGATAGATGTGACCAAAGTGACGTGTCTTCAAAATGAATAAAATTTTGTTACACTAATTTTGAAGAATTGCGCTACTTGATTACTAGGTATTAGAAACATGAAATTTATAAAAATTTGCACATACCTTGTTGCAAAAGCTGTTCGAAATAATATTCCTCGACTTGTACACAATTTTGGGCACGCCTTATCCAATTTTGCCGCACTAAACCGAATGTTCCTCCTGGTTGCTGATCTTGTAAACGCAAATTATTAAGTAAATTGGGGATTTTCAGCATTTTGCTGCAACAACCACTCACAAAACCTAACTCGTAATTGATAATCCACTGGTAACAGTCCATTAACTCAGCATTACTGTACACATGAGCCATTTTGAAAATTTTACAGTTTAACACTCCTACGATAAATAAAACACCGGCACACAGAGAGTACACACATAGACTGATGACTGAGTAGACAATCGAGATATTATCCCCACTGCAACTCAATTCGTCCAGGCGTTCTGGCGTACGTGTTTACTTTTTTTTACCACATTCTTAGGAATGTGGTATATCAGATTGTCGTTGAAGTACAGTTGCCCATCTACGTAGTCCTTTATAATGGTATAACTTTAAACATTGTTTACGGGAAATCCTAATACTCTTATTAAAATGTTTTTGGTGATATCGATTTCTTATTTAGAGATGTTCTGAATAACCCTGTATACATAAAGTATTTGAGTACTTAATATTTAATCCAAACTTATTATTGTTTGACCCAATACGACCAACAATGTTTCTCTAATGGCTCCACATCAACCGATGGCAATACACTAAATAAGCGAGCAAAACACTAAGGTAAATAAAACACTTCAAAAATAAATACAGCGTTCACAATCTCATTAGATTGGTACAAGTTGTGTGAAAATAATGCGCACAAGCAACCTACATACCACAGCATCCGATAAATTTGTTGTATTTTCTAGCTATCTAGATCAAATTTCGTTTGTTAGTTCTGATAATTAAAGTTGGAAACAAACCGATATAATAAAGCTCGCGCGCAGCTAACAGTATTTAATTAAAGGGCGAGAAACAATATGGGGTTGATTCGGAGTGATATGGAATCGTTAGGACCCCATGTAGCGCTTCGGAAAAGTTTCAGAGCTCGACTTACATGAG
Source organism: Pogonocherus hispidulus (assembly GCA_963924545.1). Lineage (NCBI taxonomy): Eukaryota > Metazoa > Arthropoda > Insecta > Coleoptera > Cerambycidae > Pogonocherus > Pogonocherus hispidulus. The sequence goes on from OZ004697.1 coordinate 51,236,625, forward strand.
ATAATCTGCTTTGTCACGAACTAGAGTTACAACTATATTTAAAAAGTTCTATACACATAATTAAGTAAATACATTTTATAATGTAGAAATCAATGTTATGGTAAATGTACAGGGTGAGCTATTCGGAAGACTTCGACATCTGTATCCCTTTATTTGTCACGTTGTTCAGTTTCCACACAATGCCGTTTAATTTATTTTTATAATTTGTTTAATATTTGCACCGCTTCTTTTTTTGAACTGTGAATAAAGCTTTAGTTTGACACTAGCCATATATGGGTTTATTACATTGCTTATGTAATTTTGTTGCTTGTATATTCTTGCTATTTTTGTATTATTACTACTTGTCTATTATTGCTACCTGTCTATTTTTTCTCTATTGTTATTGCTCATTTTAGTTCAATATTAATGAATCTGGTAGTAACTCGCTTTAATCCGATTTTTACCTAGATTAAATAAACACTACCCCTGGCATGTGCATTTATTGCACCTTCTTCACTCAATCTGTCCAGCCTCTACTCATCAGCGAGTAGAGTACGTGTGGACCATTCACCACATAAAACCCATGAGTGGTGGCGCCCGAGATACATAAATTAGCCGACAGACTTAATATTAAAGGTACTAAAACCGCAAATGATATTAAGGGAGCGTCACAATTTGGCGTCCTAGAACAGGGAAAGGTAGAAAGAGCGTCACAAGGGGTACGTGAAAACGAAGGATTTTTTCGTTTTTAAATGTAAAAATTCTCCACGCCTTTAATAGTCCATTTGACGGTCTAAAAACTCTACCTGAAAGGTAAACCGGACAGGTAAATTCCATTTCTAGCTAACTCTTTCAAAATTGATCTAATGTCAAGGAGTGGATCAGAAGTGGTCGGAAAATTCAAAAGAATTGGTCGTATCTCGAAAACGACAAACTCCACTTTAGCACGGATGAAAAAAGCCGATGAAAAAAGTTAACAAAAAAATTTGTGTCGAAATGAGGTGGAGATATTTTCATTTGCGTTCGAATTACGGAGCTTTCATTCAAATATACGTTCTATGCTCGGAAACTTTAACAGCTTTTTTTATCTCTTAGGTATGTTAACTAAATTATAAATTAAGGCTACTATTATTTTCTAGTAGTGGTTTAAATTTTTAAATAAGAAAAGTGTTCTAGGCCAGAAGACTTTTTGCTTTCCGGTGATGTGTAATACATCATAGTTAGTTTCATAAATATTATGTTGTGTATTCATTTCAGTTGAGTTGGGGGTAAGCAGGCCCTTTAAATTGCCAAGGCGTAGATTGTGATTTATGACATAATTTATTATATTTCCTCTACGCAAGAAACAATCTGTAATGTCGGTTGACATTCAAATTTCCCGGTGGCTTCAACCCTCCATGGCATATCAATCAAGATTTGCAATATATTTAGATTTGAGAAGTTTTTATATTACAAAAAAATTAAGATGGATTCCACGGCCCTGGCCAACAACAAACTTTTCCTATATAGTTTGAAAAGCCTTTTATTTGTTTTAATTTTTATGAAAACGTAACAATATCGATGAGGTCAGAAACAGATATACTGCTTTTGATCCTAGGGATGTCAAAAGTTCAGGTACAGTCAGTTATTTTTGTTGACACTTATTTCCGGAAAAATGCAATTCCTACATTAAATTGGACTTGCCGTCTAACGGAAGTGATGCTCACTTTCTCATTGGCAGTTTTCTTATATTGAACCCTTTTGCACGTGTCTCTCTTACTTTTCGCATAATCTACGGAATTTCATAAAACTCCAGCGGTATTATTAAGAATATTAATTAATTATGTTGAGCAGGGTATGCTGTTGTTCTACTAATCATAGAAATCCTTGGTGAGGTAGCGGACCTGCTTTTGTTTTCAGGACGTCACGTAGAGTCTGAGAATAGCAATCCTGTTCAGACCGGGAAATATCCAACTAGGTCTTAAATTATCTTGCATGCAGAACTAGAAACAGGATATATTCCATAATAATTGTAATATATTGCCTGGATCCTTTGATTAAGTTGGAATAAATAAGCGGATAAACTTGCTGAAATGGACCTTGATGAATTATATGCAGATGGAGTATAACTTTGTCCGTTAATCTGCCTAACAATTACATGCATTCATTCATAAAAATTGCATATGCATAAAAATTGTAAAGCGATTTTGGTTCGCGTGTAAATTTTGAAGAAGGTTTGATCCCCAGAAACAGATCAGATAAGTTAGAACTGAAGCAGGAGCAGATCGGGCAATGCGCAACTGTTTTTCTCGCTAAGCAATAGTGATGTGCAGTTCATGACCGAATAGTTCGCATGAACTATTCACTTGAGGTGAACTGAACGAACTGTTTCATATAGTTGCCACTGAATAGTTCATTTTGAATTGTGTGTAAAATTGTACCGTTCATTCTCGTTTTCGTTGCCTCGTTCGAGTCAGTTTAGTTCTCAGTACTTCGTGATTCAACATGTCGGACATGACACATGACACTTAAAACCGAAAAAGAAAACTTTTCAGTTTAGTAATTTAAATGAATTATTGCACTGAATGGATACATTTAGCGTTTTTGTTATCTGAAATTCTGAAACATTTATGTATATTTTATGAACTAATAAAATAATTTACTTCAAAAGCTGATAATAAAAAAAAAATAATACAAACAAAAAAAAAGAAAGTTCAACATATATCAGTAAAATTATAGTAGGTACTGTACATACTTTTATATAGATAAAAAATTTATAGATTATAGTTTAAAAATATTACTTGCGACAATTTCTAATATTTTATATACCATTATTTGGTTGTCATGAAGAGTGTACCTACTACCTACTACTTTAATTATATTCGGCCCGCAAGGAAATCAAATACGAGACGAACTGTAGTTCATTTTGAACTGTAAAAAAGAACTATTCACTTAGGTGAACTGTTTCGGTCTGAACTATTCACCAAAGTGAACTGGAATGCCCATCACTACTAAGCAATAACGTTACCTACTGGCGGCACGCACAACTAACGCATGGAATCTTGGTCAGCTTTCCATATGTATGTCTATTGTGAATTTTGAAATATCCGTTGTTATATTAGTTAATTGATTTGATTAGATATGAATCATTATTGTTCAAAAAGCGGGGAAATCTGGAGCTATCGTGGAAACTATAAGTTGGGCATTAAAAAGTTACAGGAGACAAGTATGGATAAAGAAGCTAAAGAACGCAAAGTAGAGTTTGTGTTCTTTTACTTTTCTCTAAGAATGACTATTTCCATAAAGGTATGTATGCCGTATGTCCAATAAAGAATTGGACATATTTTGAGGTTAAGTTTCATTTTCAGATTGAACGCTCGAAAAATATTGAAATCTATTTTAATTTTATATCACTACTTACCCCTTTCAAAATAGTTTTACACACTTTTTACCTAGTTTAAAGTTCTCGACAACAAATCTTTGATGAATACAATTTCAAACGTCAGTTTCAGTGGCCCAAGGTTAGTATAGGTTAATGCCGTTTTGGCGCTACGATCTTAAAATGAATCGCGTATAGGAAGAAATTACAATTACCATCGAAAATTCGGACTTCATAACTTATTTAAAGATATTAATTAAAAGTTAATGAAATAATATTCCAGTTCAAACTTTAAAGTAATTCCATGTAACACCCGGAATCGTCACCTTTGACATAATTTTCCACGGAACAGTGTTAATCTAGCCAGTAATAACGGTTTACCACTTGCCGACTCGGGACTCGACGTCTTAATTTAAACTTCTGAATAATGGGCCCGTATTCTTGCATCCGGAGGGAGTGGGACGTCAGTCTAATAGTTACTGCGGCTGCAACTTCCAGGAGCAATTAGCTAACATCGTCTTTATAAGGTGCACATTAACGTCTAACGGTTGCTGCCGCGGGTGACGTATCAGCTTTGTTGCAGTCCGCCGAGACCACGGACTTGCAATGGCTTTATTGAAATGCGGAGTATTAAACATTTTACCTAGTAGGACCCTATTCTAATTTTTTTTTTTTGGCTTTAATTAAATTAGATTCTCTAACATTAGCTCCAGCTGAGTTCAGGGTGGGGGCAGATTCGAAGCTTTATAATTATTATTGAATTTTATACCACCTTCTGGACGCCAGGATAATTTTGTACATAACAAGGAATTTATGTACATGGAACGATTATCAAGGCTGCGCGAGTATTCCAATTTTGAATCCGCCATTTTGATGTCTGAAAATTTGTGGGAAATTTAACAGTATTAACCTTGCCTCTTCAATTAGATAGCAATAACAAATAAAACCACAGAAAGCAGCAAGTAAAACTTTTGAGGCTAAGAAAAATTTTAAATAGGTATAAGAAATGTTCAATATTTTATAGTTTAATTGCAATTATTTGTGAAAAATAAAATATATCGTCAACAAACTTTCTTGTAAAAATGATAAAGGTACAAACGAAATATTTTGTGTACCTACCTACGTACCTTTTGTTCACATTATTTATGTAAAATACACCATTAGCCGTTTAGAAAAGTAAATATTTAAAATGCACTATGCATATAAAATTTAACTATCCTTTACCTTACTTTAACTATCCTGACTTATTTTTTGTATTGTTTATGTTCGCAGTTTTCATAATTTACCATTATATTAACTAAGAACTATGATTGAATGTCTCTTAAGACTTTCAATTCTTGTTATAAAATCCGAATTTACCTGGAATAATTACGAAAGTCCAATACTCAAAATATTGTCACTCAAAGTATATAAATCAAAGGGCACAATAATAAACACACAAACAGAATCAAATCGTGAGAATTACAATAAAATAAACCAACAAGACGCCAAAATTACAAAACAAACACTATTTACCAAATTTGAACCATTGAATTTTTAGATTAGAAAGAAAAAGACACTAGAATTCTAGGGTCTTGGTTAGGTGTACCAATACAAAATGTAGAAGTTGGGAGCAGTGTGACATCAAAATGGCGGCTCCCATGTTTCCACACAAAATTGGATGCGCAGTCGTCTATAATTGTTCCATGTATATAAATTCCTTGGTACATAACTATCTAATTATAGATAATAGTTATAAATAATAGTGAATGTTTGACGAATTGAAACAAACAAGTAAAAACTATTTTACATTATAATTAAAAATTGTAGAGAAAAATCTTTATATGATATTTATAACTAATAAAATGAATAACAGCTAATTTTTGTTATCATGCAAAATCATCTTACAGGTTGTACCTGCCAACAATGAAATTGATCTGGTTTACAAAAAAAATCTTCTGACCTCGGAGAATATATTTCAACCTCTCACCAATAGCGTTGAGTGACCAAGTTTTGGTCACTCATCGCCAATAGATAGTATCCAGCAATAACGGTCGGAGTGGACTTTCGACAACGTGCAGGTAATGATACCTTCAGGAAACTTAGAACAAGATGATGTAGCTAGCTAGCTTCTTGTTGATCCTGATACTGCTAATTGGCATGCAAGTGCCTTCTTCTTTTATCGTCGTTTTAACGGTGGGAGTTGAAATTGCAGGTTGTTTCTACTCTTCCTGGAGCCAAGGTGTTTTTATATGAAATTGGAAGTATTTAGACCCAGATCGTAAATCAAAAATTATATAAATATGACATGTGCAATATAACAGATCACTTTGTAATGATAATAATAATTGCAATCTGTTGAATAAAAATTGAAACTAATAAACTCAAAGTTGACAAAAATTGATATATGAAAATTACTTGAAATGGGAATCACCCAGTATATGAAATTGCAAAAAAAATATCCAAAATATGCAATTTAGAATGGCAACTAATAATTGAAAATGCACAATATAAAATAAAGTAAACCTTCAGTATAAAGAATATAATGGTTCAATAAAAAATTACTAGTCTTTTCTAGAACAGTATAAAAAAATGTGTGCCAACAAAACTAATGACCTTGTTGATTAAATATTTTCTATACAATTAAGCTGTAAAGATATAACATTATAATAATTAAATAGCTCAAAAACAAGTATATATAAACCAAATTTAATAATGTATAAACTACAAATCTCTGTGTAACCTGACCAAAGATGAATACTGCAAGCAAGAAAAAAATATGCAACACAAAATATGTACCTCGTTGTTGAGAATTTAATCAATACCAATACATACTTCAATTAACGAAATATGCTTGAACTGTCTTTGAACTCATTACACCTACACAGTGAGTGAGACAGTTTCATAGACTTGACGACTTTCCAACAAATTTGGTCCAATAACCCTAAAAAAAAGATCTTACCTACTAACTGACTTATTGTCTCAATACTAATGAAATTATAAGTTGCCTAATTACCAGACTAAAAGACCTGAATTCAAAATGGGTATAAATGAGTCTAATGCAATTCAAATACTTAAGGGTCCATTCTCTGTAGATTTGACAGGCATGAATGTTGGGTCGGAGTGAGAGGATGGGTGGCTGATGGGTGGAGACTTATATATTCCAACTATCGAATTATTAAGATTTCGGAGGTGTACGTAAAGCCGAAGTAAAAAAGGCACATGGAAATAAAGTTAGCCCTCATTGCAAGGGTACCGGATTTGTCTTATAATTGCAACAAAATTTCTTTTTAGTGTTATAAATTATATATCACCGGAAAGATCAAAAGATAAACTAGATCCCTATAGTAGCAAATTTTTGTTTAATACATGTATTTTAGAGAAAATAATTTTTGAAAATACGCTATTTTAGTACAAGATTGTTTGCCTGGAATTTTAAAAATAAAAAGAAATACCAAAAATTACTACTATAGAGACATAGATTAAAGTCTTATCTTTCAATACTTTTTTACTAAAAGTCGCTATCTTTTATAGCTTTTTTATAATTAGACACGAGACGAACGCCGATTTAGGGCTTATTTCGACCTAGTGAATGGACTCTTAATCAAGAAACCTTTGATTAAACATAACAAAAAAAGAACGGCTGCACGTGGCCTCACGATTCACTAAAGAATCCAAATTTCCATCTTAACTGGAATGTATGTACAGTAAATGTAAGTACATGTACAACTAAATAAGACACCACTGATTAATTCTGTCTCAACAAGTACATAAAAATCAAGTAATAATATAATAATTTATTAAAACTTTAAAATGAAACTCGAAAAAATTAAGATAAAAAACATGAGTACTTCTAGTCACACACCGAAAAGCTTAATGTTAATGACAAGACTGCATAATCATTATTCAAATATGGAAGTACAGCAATCCAGTATATCAACTTAAATTAGCCGGCTTAAGATCTAGTAAAAGCGATAAGTCTCGAGTTTTATGAAAGTAATATCTATCCCGCTTTCAGTCTATTAAGAAACAAAAAGTTATCGTCTTTATAAGGCTCGCATTAAACGTGTAATGTCGCGGCTGCTGTAATACTCGGTTTATTACTTTCGGAGCTGCTCCGAGACAGGATTTTATTCGATTAAAAAGAGCAATATAATTTTTAATCTGCTGTTTGTAGAACGGTGTAACTTAAGGACCTATTAAATTAGAAAAAAAATAGGCATCTCTGCGATTGTTATACAGCATTAAAAAACAGACTATGTGTGGTAACAGTAAATACGAATATATATCTCAATAATTTTCGTTTCAAACATTACCAAAACAGTATTGCTGGTTGCCTACAAACGAACAAAATGGTTTCACATCTTTGAACCAAAGTATTCGTACTTTTTTCCGTGGAGGAGCTGGAAAATTGTAGTTTTCTCCAACAGTCTTAAAAGACTCTTGTTTTGATACCCATATCTGGCATTATAAAGTTATCGTTTTCATTACTAGGAGGAAAATGGATGCGTAGCTAGGCAACATTTTTAAATCCGTCGTAAAAATAGTATATTACGTTACGAGGAGCAGAGCGCGAACATTTGTTGACCCCAGAAACTTACACAGCCGAGACCGAGCCGTTAGCCGAGGCTGTGTAAACTGGGTGAAACACATAAAGAGCTTTACACTCCGAGTGACATATATTAATACTGTATTTCTTCAGACATTTAGGCTTGTATAAAATGCGACCTGAGGCGACGTTAAATTTCTATTCTGTTTCTGCGACAGTTCTGAGAAATCATGGCTAATGAGTCTTTTTTTAATCCGTTCTCATGGTTACGCTATTACTTTTTTGTACTAGTAAAACAAATGAGAAATTTCTTTACTAGTAAAACAAACAATAGGTTTTTCTATAAAACGTCCTAAATAATATAATGTAAGTATTATTATACGCTTGAAGAAAAAAGTACTTTGAATAACGATTTAAAATTCATATTAGATACATTAGATAAGATTAAATTATTCAAATTAGATGATTGGAGAAAAGATTGTATGTATTATTCGTATAAAAAGATATGTTTTCGACTTGCAGATTTGCACAAACACAAACAACTGCTCGTCAGAAAAAAAATATAACTTTTTAATCCTAATAACACAATATACTGTATGCTTCCGATTCAATATTTAACCAGACTTTTTTCTGGAAACATATTTTGTAATAATTATTCACTTCATTTTCTACCTGTATAGCCATTTACGGGACCGGGCAGATTCGCCGTACAAATCTAGATGTGTATGGACCGCTTTAAGGTGTATTTATCATGCTTGTCAGACGTTTAACTTAATTAAATTCAGTATCTGGCTCAAGCCTTTTTATTTAAAATAACAACCTCGCCCAGTTTGTTTATTGATGATCCTTAATTCCTTAATTTAATTTCCAGATATATTTTTCCACCGCTTCCCTGGATTTTTTCCTTTAGACGGCTTAATCTATTTATAAAATTAAATACCTGCCTAATTTCGCGAGGGTAATTACCAAAGAGTTGAGGGACTGGTGAATCGTTTGGTGTTTCTTTTGTGAAGAGCTGCTTTTCATCTTTAATTAAGTGAAAATTTAAAAGCTTACCGTTTGTTTTTTTAGAAAAGTATCCGCTAAGAAAAATAAACATTTAAAGGATCGCTGCACACTACACGTTCAGTTCTATTTCCTACACAAGCCTATTCTATTTCCTACATGCCAGATGCCTTTTATTCAATCATGTCGCAACATCGTTCAGCGAGTCCACCACCTACGGCACTCTGACGACCACAGAATAAGTGCGAAACCGGACAGTGTCTGGCGGTTGGTCTCAATGAAAGATGTGGCGACTTCCAAGGAGATGCCGGAGTAATGCAGTGCCAGTCGGGACATATAGTCGATGGAGTTCGGCATGTCCTTCAAATAAATAAATAGAATTGTCTTCCTTAAAGACGATAGAAAGGCAGGTCGCTATCTGTCTGTCAATTAGACAATAATTGTTAGATGGATAGTAGCACAGACCGGAAGACAACGGTGTTTCTCACCATTTAGTGTTATATATTTGTGTACTCTTTTGTAGATAAGTTGTTTAAAGTTACACTTAAAATATTGTCACTTATAATTGCACAAGAGGTTTGTATTTTACCGGATAAATTTGGATTGTTTAATGAGAAACTGTTGCCTAGCAATTAGACGAGAAAAACTGTCAACTATTAAAAACGCGACACCGAAGGTGGAGCGTTTTTAGGTTGACAGTTTTTCGAGTCAAATTGCTGAAAGGAAACAGTTTAGAATTTAAACAATACAAATTTATTCGGTAACAATACAAACATTGAGTGTAATTCGGCAGGACTATTTAATGAATAAGAAATTTAGAAACATATGAATGCAAACTTTATTTATGAAACACTAAAAATAAACACATTTTTATTTGAGCATCACTGATCCATTCATTGTTAGTGTTTAATAATTCAATAACTTGTCGACAGAAATGTCAAACTATTTATTTTGTCAGCGGACACCGCGATAATTTATTAAAAAATGAATAAGTGAAAAAACCACTAGTGCATTTGTCACTGTAAAAGTTGCAGGTAACTTTTGTCGCTGTCAAAGTGACAATTGCACTGTGGCATATGCGATTTTTTATATATAAATTAAATTGTCATGGAAAATAAACGGTTTCACTAACCTGCCTTTTGAAAAATGTCATCTGATGAGCTTTTGGTATCGGCATCTTCAATTTAACTAATATTTTTATTAGCCTGGAACTCAGATTGTGTTTCCTAGTCTTTGGCTGAACCCACTATACGCAATCACATCTACAGATTATTTTCTCTAAATCATACATCCGAAACTATATGAATCACAATTGCCATAAAACCTTCATTATCACATACGTTATAAGTAATTACAGACGAGCAAGTTTAAAGATCGATATCCTCGTTATAATCAAATAGGTATTTGATATGATTGTGCAACAGTGTTACCATAATGACCGTAGGATGATATACGATGGGATTCGCTTCCCTGTGTTCCATATTGGACTACTTCTTGGTTTCCTATATCTCTTAAGCACGGGAGTTATAGGTTTAGTTGTGAGGCATTGCGCGCTATCTAATATTTGTTTTGGTTTGAAGGATTGCGCGGTATTTTCCTGGTGTTTGCCATCATGCCATATATAGTAATGGATCTGTGTCCTTTGTGGAAATAATTCTCGGTGATTCGTAATGTAACAGGAGTTTCGGATTGGTACGCAGCCGTCTCGATTTTAATCTAGGATCGGTGGAAATTCTTGTCGTATATTCCGGGATATTTTTCTACCTCTAATATTTTCCAGACGTGGGATTTATTTAGGACGTGGTGATTTTATTCGGGAGCTGGTGTTACGCTGCTTCTGAAACACGGAAACATTTTTAGCTGAGTTAATCACATTTTCATATTTTAAATTAAAGAAAACTGATTTCAAGCATATTAACCATTTTCATAAGATGTTTGGGAAGCAGTTTGAAAAGTACGTGAAATAACATACTATCACACTATAATAATAATACAGGGTTAATCAGAACGTATCCATAATACTAACTAAAAAAAAAACTTCGGAAGATCTGAGAGTATACTGACACCCGGCGCAAAAAAGATTTGCGGCGTTTTTACTTTAAAATAAACTTAAAGATAGATAGATCTGACCAAAGTGACGTGTCTTTAAAATGAATAAAATTTTGTTACACTAATTTTGAAGAATTGCGCTACTTGATTACTAGGTATTAGAAACGTGAAATTAAGGTATAAAAAATTTGCACATACCTTGTTACAAAAGCTTTTTGAAATAATATTCCTCGACTTGTACACAATTTTGGGCACGCCACTTGTGCCAATTTTGCCGCACTAAACCGAATGTTCCTCCTGGTTGCTGATCTTGTAAACGCAAATTATTAAGTAAATTGGGGATTTTCAGCATTTTACTGCAACAACCACACACAAAATCTAACTGTCGATGTGTCGGTGTGTCGATTGGGAAATCGTTCCGCATACAAGCGCGAAGCTGCCAATGAATTTTGTCCAACTTCGCCATAAATAAGAATCATGTCCATTAACTCAGCATTACTGTACACATAAGCCATTTTGAAAATTTTACAGTTTAACACTCGATAAGTAAAACACCCGCACAGAGACAGCGACACAGAAAGACTGATGACTGCATAGACAATAAGAGATATTATCCCTACTCCAACTGTATTCGCCAGGCGTTCGCCAGGTACAAAAACTGTTGTTTACTGTTTTTTGAAGGAATGTGATATATCAGATGTGTTGAAGTACAGTTGCCCAGCTACGTAGTCCTTTATAATGGTATAACTTTAAACATTGTTTACGGGAAATCCTAAGCCTTTTATTATAAATTTTTTTGTTGATATCGATTTCTTATTTAAGGATGCACATATCCTCAAAGTTTTAGAGATGTGTTCTGAATAACCCTGTATATTTGATCGCTTTTCCAACATGGTGGATAGCCGGAAAATCTACGACCTCCCACTTCTGTGGGAGGCATATTGTTACTCTGTAGATTGCATCAGTATCATATTTATATTAATTTGAATATCATGTAAATAATGATGGAAATAATAGAAATAAACTTAGTATTAAAATTAAAAGACAGTTGCATTAAAAAACTTTTTTTTGTTTCAGTGCTTTTAACATGGGGTCGATATAGAATAACTGCAACAACGACTTACGAAAAAACAGGTAAAGAATAATTTATGTCATTATTCTAACATACACGATGCCCCTAAGGCAATCATGTCGCAACATCATTCATCGATTCCACTACCTATGGAACTCTGACGAGCGCATAATAAACGCGAAACCGGTCAGTGTCTGGTGGTTAGTCTCGATGAAGGATGTGGCGACTTCCATGGAGATGCCGAAGTAATGCAACGCCAGTCGGAGCACATTTCCCGTGGAGTAGTTGCTTTCGGCATCTCCTTCAAATAAGTAATTAGTTGTAAATCTTAGGTAGTTAATCCATTTTAAACCAGAATGCAAGCAACAATTCAGAGGATGATTTTGATCGTCATCATCAAAAGCAAGAAAATTTAAGGAATTCATTCATCTGGAGAGAAAAATATAAATACGGTATACACACATGTTCACAGTACAAACACAGAACAGTACAGTACAATACAGTACAGTACAGTATAATACAGTACATTACAATACAGTATAGTACAATACAGTACAATACAGTACAGCACAGCACAGTACAGTGCAATACAGTACAATACAGTACACTACAATACAGTATAGTACCTACAGTTTCAGTATAAATGCAAATATTTTGGGAATAGTAACTCAAATTTAAAAAAATGTGTATTGATAGCGTTTTACAAAACCAAAATGCATTTTGTCATCTAACGCAAAAACGTTCTTAGCAAAACAACGAATTAAAATTGAGGTAAATAATTTATTTTCTCTCTTGAAGAACTTTTCAGAATAATATAAAAGCATCTAAGATAAATGCTACGCAGGAGCTCTTTTACCTAATAAATATTTTATAAATAATTTTTCAAAAACTAATATAACAATATTGGGCAATATATGTGCTCAAATATATTTGGGTCTACAGGTGTATTTTTGCGATATTGTTTCACCTGAAACCATTGTATGAATATAATGGCTAAACTAATGTTTCTGAAGTTGATTTCTATTTTTCAATACTAAAAAAACATTAATAGGTCTGTATTCAGCAATTAAAGCGTCAGGAGTGTAGAAATAGAAAAATCATCTTTGATAGAGAAAATACAGAGATTGGCCAAAACAATAGAATATATTTTTAATTTCGTTGTCGAATAGAACTTTAGGGACAGTTCAGATTTCGTTTCAAACAGAGAAACTAATCTAAAAGATCTAAAAGATCCAAATGTAAAGAATCTCCCCGATACTGAAACACGTAATCTACTTTCCTAGGTGTCCTCCTAACTTCTAGCTCGGGAAAACCGAATTATCGACCCGATATGAGGACAAAAGTTAACCCACTTACGACGTATCATCTCTGGAAATTGTGGATGAGAGTTTTTCTCTCATTTTCCTTTATTGTTGATGTGTCAATCGCTCTGACAATTACCTATTTGCCAAACTACTTTGCGCCAAGGCGCCTTCCCTAGGGACCAGATTAGATGCATGGGCGTATCGACCAGAGACGGATTAGGGGTCGTAATTTTCGCTTAAGCGATGGATTTGCATCTCGTAAGCACTGTGTTGTTAGCAACTGTTATTTTATTGTCACAGATAGTCAAGGGATCTCTGGTCTTCTGTAGGAGGACCAAAACAAAATAAGTCAAAATAACTAAAATAAACAATAATATAACGCAAAATTTGTACTTCGTTGTGAAGAATTTAATCAGTACTAATCTCCGATCAAATATGTATAGATAAGTAATTGCCTATTTGTCAGTATATAAAATAATGTGACCAAGAATAACAAAAAATTTCATGAAATTACCTGTCACAGTGCCCAACGGCATGGGCGGCTATGTTTTAAGGGGTGAAAATAATAATTATAAAAATAAAAGTACAAATTAGAATATTTTATTTTAGTAAATACAAAGTTTAAGATTTACATATTCAAGAACAACAATTTATACACATATGTGTATAATATTTACTACACTATTTATAATAGTATTCAATATTTACTATTAAAAAACAATTGTAAAATCATTGACGATCCCTCTCGCCATCGCCGATTCTACGTTTATGCATGGCTACTTATCTGTGTAAACCACGCCCATTGGTGACAGTCACAAAATCCCTAACAATTTAGGCGGTAAATTAAAATGGCATTTTTTGATTGGACCAAATGCTTGGGCACTAATGTAAACAAAAAGCCATTGTTTTAAATATTGTTGGTCACAAAACTGTGTTGCTATTATTTGTCTATATAATATTTGGTCGGATGTACTAATACATACTTCAATTTACGAAATATGTTTTAACTGTCTTTAAACTCATTACACCTGCACAGTGAGTAAGACAGTGCATAGGCTTGACAGACTTTCCAACCAATTTGTTTCAATAATCTTAAACGAAAATTCTCACCTACTAATTGCCTTATTTTCTCAACAACTGTAATAAAATTATAAGTTGGCTAATTGCCAATCTAAAAGGCCTAAATTCAAAATGAGTCTAATGCAGTTCATATACAATTTATCAATAAAAGGTATTAATCATTAAATGTTTGATCAAACCCTAACCAAAAAAGAGAAACACCAACCACTTGCTCTCGAGATTTACAAAAGAATCCAAATTTATACCCAACTCGAATGGAAATATATAACTAAATAAGATATTACTGATTAATTCTGTTTCAACAAGTACATAAACGTAAGTAATAATATGTTAATTATTAAACTGTAAAAATGAAGATAAAAAACAGTATCCCTGTCAGTTCACACACTAGCAAAAGCCGGGATTTTTGTATGTCTGTTCGATATATCGATTTTCTTCCACTACATACTTTACACCTCTACAGAGAAAAATTGTAAAAATAACATGCTAAAATTCAATGAGTTAGAGGACCAGCATTACCTATGAATGATTTATATATTGCATAGTAGTGGGTAATGCTTGACCATATATTCTGAAACTTCTAAAAGTTTCGTTACAAGTAGAGTGCAGACTGACCATGACTTTCAAATTTAAAAAATTGAAAAGGATAACAGATTTCACATATGTACTAATTAACCTCATTTGAATATAGGTAACTATTTTGTTCATGAACCAATGACCCAACCCTGTATTATACAGCCTTATTCAGAACTTATCTCTAAAACTTTGAGGATATGTGCATCCTTAAATAAGAAATCGATATCACCAAAAAAATTTATAATGAAAGGCTTAGATTTCCCGTAAACAATGTTTAAAGTTATACCATTATAAAGGACTACGTAGCTGGGCAACTGTACTTCAACACATCTGATACTTTTCTACCACATTCCTAAGAATGTGATAAAAAAAGTAAACATGTTTTTGTCTGGAACACCTGGTTAAAACCGACCGAATAAAGAACTTCCGAAGTTTTTTTTTGTGCTAGCCAGTTTGCATTGTCAGTCCCAAGGTCACTCCATTACAGTGGACCAGTATCCAGCGGCGGGCAATGAAAAATTTTTAAATAGTTTTCAGACCCCGCCAAAAAAATTTTTTTTTGCACTACCACATTTCTACATGTATGTTGAACATCCCCAAATTTTATTATGGATAAGTTCTGAATAACCCTGTATATGCCAGAACTAAGAAACTTCTTGCATTTCCTATAAATGGGCCTTTTCCACATCTTTTTTTTATTCACTTATTATAAAATATATACATACTTAGTTATGCCTAAAAAGTATTTTTGAAATTTTTTTCTTCGTCAGATATATTTTGAAAAAATTGTTAAAATTATCGTATATTTCAAATAACGCGCCATTGACGTCATACTCCAGTTCGTTGTTGTCTGTTGGCTGCCCTGCATTTTGTGTTCTGTCAAGCGAAGTGTGCTTAACCTAACTTTCGTTTTGTGTTTTGATTAATTTGATTTAAAATGAATAAAACTGAAGAGGGATATCTTAATGCTGATTCAGACGACCTTCCAAAGGTTGACAGTGAAATGGTTAATGATTTATACGTCACAAATATGAACTTTCTGAGTGCTGAAGTGCGCAATGTTAAGACAAGAAGGTTAGTTTTTATAACCTAAGTTATCAAATCATCATTTAGTTGATTCTAGGATAGATTGTGCAGTGTTGTCACCTTTATCGAAAAATGACTAAAAATTATTTTGCTCAAGGGATAAATTGTAAAATAATCATGTTGATTTGCTTTAGTAATAATTTATGGAGAATAATTCACCTAAAAATACATATTTTCATTTCAAAATTACCACAATGCAAATTTAATCGTTGCCAAGAAAAAAGTAAAATTATATGTGGCAACGTTGAGCCATTCTTTAACTTATCTACATTTTATTGGCTACTGGAGTGTGATGTCAGCAACCCGCGCACTTTGAAATGATTCATGAAGACCGGTCACTTTGTACTTGGATAACTTCGCTCAATTACAATTCTTTAATAAATTGGGTTGATTCTACCTTTACTTATGTACCAGTATAACGTTTGACATTAATAAAATAGTAAGATTCAATTTAGTGGAAAAGACCCATTCTTTGCAACTAGTAAATTTTGAAACATTTAATTTCGGGAAATTCTGTAGACCTTTCTTTACATTTTATTCTATGACTTTATCCCGATAGGTGGCAAGCCCTATTCTCTGCGCTTCCTAGATCAATAATCTACGCCTTTGCCGATGCACCTCTAGCACCCACCTTTCATTGTAGCTAGTTAATTTTCTTTCTGGCAGAGCACGAACTTTTGCGGCAAGTTCAATAATAAAAAGCATACATTCCGTACGCCGGTAATATGTGAATTCGAGAATCGGAGTTCCTTTTGTTTCGATTCTATCAACCTACGTGGAACAAGCCGGCAACTGGTGCATACTAATACAACGCTGACTGTGATCGGATTCATTAGGAGAATCCTGTAATCAATGCTGTACAGCAGAGACTTTAAAACTGATTTAATTATTTAGTGATTACAAAAACTATAAAAAATGTGTATTTATTTATATACTTAATTATTGAATAACAAATATGTTACACAACCCAATTACAGGTTAAGTTTAGAACCAGTTGCATGAGTAAAAGTTTAATCAAAACAAAATATAACAATAAAAAATAGAGGCAGCATATGAAACAAAAAATAATTAAACAAATGTTTTTTCGATGACAAAAAGAGAATAATAAAAACAATTTATATAAGAATAAACCTCTAAACTGGTAATAACTTATTTAAATGTATTCGTATAGATACGTATAATTTAAAGATATTTACACAATACAAGTATAAGTATATTTTAATTCAAAAAATTTTTTTTATCGATAAATATGCAGAACAATATTCCAAGCCCAGATTCGTAATCATGAGATCGTTAGTGAAAATAGATCCTTAGGGAACGTCTGAATCCTTCGAGATGCTTGAAGAAAACTACTGCAACCTTTTAAAAAATTTAGTAATTTCGTTTCTTGGTATATGTTGGAAACCATTCAACGAGCGTGCCTAGAATGGGAATAACATCTTGCTGTTAATGTGAGAGATTAAGATCAATTCACGTTTGACTATCCCGTATTGACTAAGAAGTTTTCCAGGTTTACCTCATTTCTCAGACTTCCGGGATAATCTTGTGATTTGAATGAGGGGTAGAGATATTATTATTATTATTATTATTTTTGGGTCCGTGGAGTGAATAACTAGTGAGTCCGGGATTCGTATGCCCCGAGTAGACGTAATGAGCCCAGAATAACCGCCTTCTGCATTCTTCCGGCTAGAAGATCTGCCGAATGTCGGCATGCCGGTATGATCTTAAGTTCCGAAAGCTGTGTATCTCTTGCTCCACCGAGGGGTCCATTATCAGTACTACAAGCTTCACTGTATGTTCTGGATGTAGTCTGCAGAGTTCGAAGAGAAGGTATCGATATTTCGTCAGTTTCTCCTCCTCTTTCAAGACAATGTTGGTCTCGGCAGGAGCCGAGAACTGGATGACAAACATTGTCTTGAGCTGGTGGTCGAGGAGGACTACATCAGGCTTATTGGCTCGAATCTGCCTGAACGTGGGAAATAAGTAGTTCTAATAAATTCGGCACCTCTCATTCCCCACAACGGACTCAATATCCCCCGGAGCGTATGGCAGCACTGGTGTTTCATCTATCTCGTACGAGTGCAGAAGAAAGTAGTAAATGTCTATGGATATAGGCCGAGACTGCATATATGGGACGAGCGGAAAACATAATTGTCTCCGGCGCCCTATGGCAGGCCCTGCAGTTGACATCAGGGACCTCCATACCCATGACACGGCTTGGATAGACGAAGGTGTTAAATACACCATCCTGGCAAGCCATTATGAATGCCTCGGTCTCCGACTTAAGCCGACCATTACTATTATTATTATTAAATTGTCTTGACGATTCTAAGCCCTTCCTTTGTGCTGTTTCCTTTTCATCCTCTCTGATCCACTAAATGAAATAATTCGTCCTTTCCTTTATGAACTCATATGTGAAATCTGGTTGGTTTTCGTTCTATTTTGACCATTCATTATTTACGTATCCTTTTATATCACCCCTTGAGGATTCTGTATTTCCCTTTTGTAGTGTCGTAAGTATGATTTTAGTTTATCTTGCCATATTCTCTCTTATTATTTGTCTCCTCTTTCTCTACATACCTTGTATCTTCTCGAAAATATATTTTGATGCTCCAGATTACGATTCTCAGAATTAGATCCACATGTTACAAGAGAAATTGGACGAAATAAAAATTGAAAACGATTTGGATCTCCTATAACTCCAGGAGTCGGAGAAACGCCGCGTATCCAACAAATAAATCAGCTTAAGAAAGTGGAAAGCCCAAATCCTACTCTCGGGACATTAATCTTTGCATAAAGCACAATTGGTAATGGAGTTCGAAACTTAACGCCTTGTAAAATATCTTTTATCGCGGCAGACAGCTGAGCGTGTCGTGGCCTTTTTTGCCAAGCCAACCTCTAAATTTGCATATTGATACTATCTATAAGACAAGAACTTTTATATCCTTGAAAAAATATTCAGCTGAATATGTAAATTAACCGAGTTTTCATTTGTTATCGAGTTCATCTTGAGATAAAATAAGAAACCGATTTTTTCGCACGACTAGATTAAATTAATGCTCTGTCATATTACCGATTGGTTTTATAAATATGTTTTTAAGCAGGATCACTAAAGAAGCCAGGCCACATGTTCTTGAAGAATATGCACTTTCTGAATTCGGATTTTAATCATGTTATTATTAAACTTATTTGAAGGAGATGCTGAAAACAACTACTCTACGGCCAATGTGCCCCAACTAGCATTACGTTACTTCGGCATCTCCATAGCAGTCGACACATCTTTCATCGAGACCGGAAAGTTAATTGTAGATGACGCTGTGGTAAAAAGTAACTAAATTATTTAGGGATATTTAGTGCGTTACTGTAGAGGCCATGACTTAACTATTTTAAGGACAGTAAAAACGTATTGGAAACTGACCTAATTATTCCTTGGCAATTATAAATTTAATAAGAGACTCATTGATTGTTTCATATAAGTTGTGTTGCAACATAAAAATCCCTAAATCGCAGTCGACCAGTACGGTTTTTTATAAAAACGTTACAATTTGTTTGGCCGATTGTAGTTTCAGTGCAACATCTATGTTTCGATTGCCTAAGTTCACACTGAACACGTTTAATTCATTGCTTGAGTGCTTCATCCACAAGGAGTCCATCGACATAGTGTTACCATAGATTAAAAGTTTCTTCTATGGTGTTACCTTGTTGAATGTAGACTGATAGCTATCCAACATTGCCAATGTGGCGAGCAATAGCAACAATAATGGGGATAGAGTATTAAAATAAATACGCGCATAAATATAAATCCTTTCTAAACAAAGCATACTAAATAAATAAACCTAAACAAATAGGTTTGATCGTCGTTGTAAATAAATTAACGTAGAGACCGTAAATAGTGGACCAATAACTTGTTTGTAGGGTCACATTTAATTTGTTAAAATTACTGTCAAATAATTACAGTGCATGTTGGGTCAAATAAAATACAGGGTGATTTCTTTTGGGCGTCTGTTAGAAGTATTTCGATAATGGAAAATTACTTTGATCTGAAAATTTGGCAACCTGCATGCTGCGATAAGATTTATTTATGGAAAATATTTTCCAGGCGAAAGCACTTCCGGAAATACCGGAAGTTGGCCCTAACTTAGTTATTTTAAATGGAATACCCTATACAGGGTGTCCACCTAGTGCGCGTAAGTCCAATATCTGGGTTAATAAAAGAGATAACTTAATTTTTTTTTCTACAGGGTTGTCTAATATCCCGAGCTGCACAAAATGAAAATATATTTACATATTCAGGGTGTTCAGTTTTTCCTGGACAGGTACCAACTTCGTTTTTCTAAATGGAAATATATATTTTTTATTGCTTTTTCGAACTAAACCCTTGATTTTAGTAGGACTTTCATCAGCCTTCCCTATACCTAACTTAAACTGTTTTTGAAATATTGACGGGTGAATATTGACATTTTTGCAACTTTGACACCCTGTAAAATCTAAACGGTTTGAGATCAAGCAAAACGGTTTGCACATTCCTATCTTGACTTTTCATAAGCTATCGTTTGATACTAATTTCAAATTTATACAGGAATAAAAAATTTTCAAAATTTTCAGAAAATTTTAAATTTTTGGATAATTCTGAAATTAGTACCAAACGATAGCTTATGAAAAGTTAAGATAGGAATGTGCAAACCGTTTTGCTTGATCTCAAACCGTTTAGATTTTACAGGGTGTCAAAGTTGCAAAAATGTCAATATTTACCCGTCAATATTTCAAAAACAGTTTAAGTTAGGTATAGGGAAGGCTGATGAAAGTCCTACTAAAATTAAGGGTTTAGTTCGAAAAAGCAATAAAAAATATATATTTCCATTTAGAAAAACGAAGTTGGTACCTGTCCAGGAAAAACTGAACACCCTGAATATGTAAATATATTTTTATTTTGTGCAGCTCGGGATATTAGACAACCCTGTAGAAAAAAAAATTAAGTTATCTCTTTTATTAACCCAGATATTGGACTTACGCGCACTAGGTGGACACCCTGTATATTGTATAATTTCTGGATTCTACGTTAAATTCTAAGCACATCTCATGTATAGGACACTGTCTTATACCTATCTTCAACTGTTTTTGAAATATTGACAGGTGAATATTGACATTTTGCAATTTTGACACCCTATAAAATCCAAAGGTTTCAGCTCAAGCAAAACGGTTTGCGCATTCCTATCTTAACTTTTCATAAGCTATCGTTTGACACTAATTTCAGATTTTCTAGAAATTAAAAATTTTCTATTAAATTTAACCTCTTGGTTAAATCTGAAATTAGAGTCAAACGATAGCTTATGAAGAGTTAAAATAGGAATGTGCAAACCGTTTTGCTTGATCTCAAACCGTTTAGATTTTACAGGGTATCAAAGTTGCAAAATGTCAATATTCACCTGTCAATATTTCACAAACAGTTGAAGATAGGTATAAGACAGTGTCCTATACATGAGATGTGCTTAGAATTTAACGTAGAATCCAGAAATAATATAATATATAGGGTATTCTATTTAAAATAACGAAGATAGGGTCAACTTCCGCTATTTATTTTCCAACAATATTTTCCATAAATAGATCTTATCGCAGAATGCACGTTGCCAAATTTTCAGATCAAAGTAATTTTCCGTTCTCGAGATACTTCTAACAGACGCCCAAAAAAAAATCACTCTGTATAATAGCGGCAGATTATCCCTTCAAGCGACTGAAAAAATGAATGCGCCTTTTGGCGGAAAAGTAAACTAACAGAGTATTAATAATTGTTTATTTACTTTATATTAGATAAAGGTGGGTATAATTAAAATTTTTAATAAATGTAGACAACCCACAACGATTTTTAACAGTTAAAAATCATTGGGCTACCACTCAATGCTAGAGAGCTTCGCCTTCCGCTTGGAATATTGTGTACTCCTATCAAATATGTACCTATTGGCGATTCAAATTACCGATGAGGACGCTGCAAATTGTAAACAAATATGGAGGAAGACGAGTAAAAATTTTGCATTTCAAATCATATTAGCAATTAACATTCAACTGCCATAAATATAGTGACTTCATGTGCTAGTTAGGGTGAAATAAAGGATAAAAAGGGTGGTAAAAGCAGTCAAACGTCCTATAAATGCTTCATTGCTAATTATATGAATTTTTTGGGTTGAAACAGGTACCCTAGTTTTGTTTACTTACATTTTGGACTAAAATAAGTGTGATAAACTGTATGGTGATACCATATTAGTGCATGTTTTTGTTAAATAATGTTTAAATTAAAATATATTCTGTTTTTATAAGACTAATAATAGAAAAGTATAGACAAACTGCAACAAAGTGGTTATGTTGTGTAAATAAACGTGTTCCCTGTTATTAAATTGTTACATGCCTTTTGGAGAAATGAATGAGAAACAGTTTCTTATACTAGGGTCAAACTTCTACCTATGTTCTAACTTAAACACTTCTATTGACACGTTTTGTGGAATGACACCCATAAACACGGCAGTTTGTGTGGTGCTGATTTCTTTTGAATACCATTTTAAAATGTAAAAATAAAGATGTACAAATACTAACCACGTCGTTTTTAACTTTGTAATACCAAAAAATCACAAGCACCAGTAAATTATTACGTTAAACAAACCCAAATACGTGTTATTTATCATTATATCAGCAATAAGCCTCCAAAAATTACCTTTTAAGTAGGTTCAAATATTTTCATGCAGAGGGCGCATTAATTTTTGGAATCGCCAATAGATGGCAATAGTCTGTTTGTCCACATGTAAAATGTTCGTTACCTCAACATAATAAAAGATATAACCCCAATTTCATGTCACAGTACGCCACGCCCTAGGCGGGAAATTGAGAAAAGTAAAAATAGATAGGTACACAGAATACCTTAATTATATTACTATTTATTATTTATTAATATTACTATTAATATACTATAGTATATTAATATACTATTGCTACTACTATATAATACTACTAAATATATTACTACTACTACTATTTTCTCCATTTTTTTTTATTTCGACTACTTTATGTTTTTCACATTTGTTTTTCTTTTTGATACATTTAAAATCTTTAGATTTTTTCGCCTTTTTATATATTTTATGATTTTGAATTTGTTGTCTTTTTTGTTTTTGTCTCCGTTGTCTTTTTGTTGTTACTTCTCCATCCATTTTGACTTCATTCATCGCCAAAGAACACGGATTCATATAAAACAATTTTAAATACATCCAGCAAGAAGTGAACCAAACTAAATCACCACCTTCCTCTAGGAACGCGCATTTTGAATAATAAAAATAAAAACGTGCCGGGTATAACTTAAAGACATCTCCTGGGTAATTAAATCAGGAAACTTTTCGAAGATATTCCCCTGGATGAGAGACGGAAGTAGCGAGGCGTTAGCGAGTGCATTTATTTAATAGCGACGCAGCGCTGCTATACGCGACTATACGGGGCACAATCGAATGAAATTTTAAATGCAGCCGAGTCGACATAAATCAAATTAAGAAACTGGATTCGGAAAGTTTTATTGCTTGGAACATTAATCTCTCGAACACGAAACACAATTCAGGAAGGCGATTAAAAAGTTTGGAACATCGCGGGATGTCTCATTGTGGACGACATGACAGTCGAAAATGTTTAGCTAGTTATGTTTATTAGCCTTGCAGTTGAAAACTTCAATTGTAGATTTATTACAGTAGTTACAGGGTGGCGTAAAGGTATCTTAAAAATTAAGTTAATCTTGCATAGTATATTTTTAATATTTTTTATTGGCTTATTTTACTGTTTACATCTTTCTTTATACACCGTTATTCAGAACTTATCCAGAATGAAATTTGGGGATGTTCAACATACATGTACAAATGTGGTAGTGCAAAAAAAATTTTTTGGCGGCTTCTGAAAACTATTTAAAAATTTTTGCTTTGCACGCCGCTGGATACTGGTCCACTGTAATGGAGTGACCTTGGGACTGACAATGCAAACTGGCTAGCACGAAAAAAACTTCGGAAGTTCTGAGGCAGCCCGACACCCGGCGCAAAAAAGATTTGCAGCGTTTTTACTTAAAAATAAACTTAAAGATAGATAGATGTGACCAAAGTGACGTGTTTTTAAAATGAATAAAATTTTGTTACACTAATTTTGAAGAATTGCGCTACTTGATTACTAGGTATTAGAAACATGAAATTTATAAAAAATTTGGACATACCGTGTTACAAAAACTGTTCAAAATAATATTCCTCGACTTTTGGACACACTTTTGGGCACGCCTTATCCAATTTTGCCGCACTAAACCGAATGTTCCTCCTGGTTGCTGATCTTGTAAACGCAAATTATTAAGTAAATTGGGGATTTTCAGCATTTTGCTGCAACAACCACTCACAAAACCTAACTCGTAATTGATAATCCGCTGGTAACAGTGCTTGAACACGCTAGATATGATACGGATAAAACTGAGCTTCGTGTAGTAAGCGCCACACCGTTGATTGGGCTACCCCAGGCACCTGCCTACCGATCTGACTTGTACTTATTCGCGTATTGTCACGGACCAGATTCAACACTTATTCTTCAGCTGCTAACATACGTTGTGGTCGTCCCGGGCCACCATCTCGTCCATTCCAACTTCACCATAAATACGAATCATGTCCATTAACTCAGCATTACTGTACACATGAGCCATTTTGAAAATTTTACAGTTTAACACTTCTACGATAAATAAAACCCCGGCACTGAGAGGGGACACAGATAGACTGATGACTGAATAGACAATAGAGATATTATCCCCACTCCAACTCTATTCGCTCGGTTTTAACCAGGCGTTCCAGGTACAAAAACGTGTTTACTTTTTTTTACCACATTCTTAGGAATGTGGTATATCAGATTATGTCGTTGAAGTACAGTTGCCCATCTACGTAGTCCTTTATAATGGTATAACTTTAAACATTGTTTACGGGAAATCCTAAGACTTTTATTATAAATTTTTTTGGTGATATCGATTTCTTATTTAAGGATGCACATATCCTCAAAGTTTTAGAGATAAGTTCTGAATAACCCTGTAGATATAACAGAGCAAAATTCAACTAATTTTCAGAAATTTATTTATTTAAAACTGAACCAACATATCAAATAGTTTGTTAGCGAAGCAGCATTGGTAGAACAAAAAGAGAAAGAGGAAGAAACACTGAGTATATCTGCCATGTATAAAGATAATTATGTTTGTGTTAGAAATTATTGTTAAAATTCAGTTCTCATCAAAATAAAAATGACGTGACTGGCGCATTCGCCATAATATAGAATTTTGAACAAAAAATCAAACTTGGACCACGATCTTAAAAGCATATCTATCGATCAAGAATTAAATGGAAAAGAGAAGAGACTAACCGCAGCTTAAGTACCCTTATCATTTGGTACGTTCACAAATATATAACAGTGTATGGCTTTTAAAAGCACCGGTTGTACTCTGACGTTAGTATTTAAATGTAAAGCTGTGATTTGCTAACAGAATTAGTGTTAAAAGAAAATACCAAATGTAACGAAATTGTCAGAATTTTCATTACAACTATTCCATCTATATTTCAAATAAGATTTATTGAAGAATAAATAGGGCAAAAACTTGTGGTCCACAATTTGTTCGAATTTGCATGCCACACAATGCATCTGCCCTCCGAATGGTAAATACAAACAGAATTCCCATTTATAACGTAACTATCAGCCGATATCGAAGCCCGCCGACCCCGAAAATAGTAAAATTAGTCTGGTTAATGGAGTATAAATCCGCAAAAATAATAGGCCAATATCGTTATAATTTTTCGCGTCGGGACTCCGCAAAAGCTAACAAAGATAAATGTCGGCTACGTTCGACCATCCATGTTTGCAAATAATCAATCTTTCAACACGTCATCCATCAATGTCGGCGACGTACTACGTATTTCTAGTCGGATGTCGGACTCTAAATGCACTTTGGCACACAGGGGCGGACTCGCCCAATCTACCTCAAGAGTGTATGAATATTTTGGCCCGTAACTCAGCGTTTGCAAAGCGCCTATATCATAAAGTTAAATAAGTATTCATTGATGCCTGTAACCAAAGGTTTTACTTAAGTTAAAGATACAAGAGTAATAGTTTTTGCCCCGTAACCATTGGAAGGTAAATATCTAGTTTTCATCAATCGAATAACTGAGTTTATCTCATTTTTTATCTGTAAAAAACTTCACAATATAAAACGCATCTTTTAATATTTGAAGGAGATGCCGAAAATCTCTACTCCACGGGCAATATGCCCCGACTGGCATTGCATTACTTCGGCATCTCCATGGAAGTCGCCACATCCTTCATCGAGACCAACCACAGACACTGACCGGTTTCGCACTTATTATGTGTCATAGGTAAATGACTCGATGAACGATGCTGCGGCATGCGATGCTTCAAATAACAAATAAATAAGTAGAATAAGTAGAATTTAAATAACGTAAGGTTAATAACGAGGAGGTCCTTCACATATATCAAAAACATTAATGGCCTAAGCACAGTACCTTGTGGAACTCCAAAAATAAATTTAACTGGTGTCCATTCTATAATGACATTTTTTTACCCTAAATGTCTGAAGTTTACCATCCAGCTAATATGGTTCAAGAGTCTCCAGATTCACAGTCTACTGTGCCACCCCGACCCTGCTGCTACTTGAGAATTCTCGGTACATTTGCTTCAACTGTAATGTTTCACGGGAAATGCCGTATGCGGTTTATAAACGACAAATTTCACTCGTCCGTGATATATTCGCATTGAATGTAGGGTCCCGCCCATCGCAGGGTAACTGCATGTTTGTAGGATGCTTATGAATCATCATTTGTTGCTTTATCTACACGTGCAATTCAGTTCGAGATGGCTTGCAATTTTTCTCCCAGAAAGCTTTTCACATTTTCATACTCGATGTACATTTCAACACAATATATGGCGTAAATGTACATATTTTTCAAATAATAAATTATGTGGCACGGAATACGCTCCCCAAGGTTTGTTTTTAGGGCCATTAGGTTTTTATATCCACAGTAAACGAGCAGCATTATAATGAAAGTACTTTATATGCGTATAACTCTTCTGTTGTTACTGGATTTTGGTGGATAAAATGTGTTATAATAATAAGTATTATTCTTTTCACATATTCATGAATACTTGGTTATCTAAGTACAGTAGTATGGATAGTTTGCCTGTTCTAAAACAATAGATTTGTGCTCTCCATTTATCAGGTTCAACAATCTTATGAATCAATCAAGAAGTTCTCTTTGCGTGATTGGTTTTAAACCTCACTAAGAAGGTATCTCAATCGAGATGAAATCGTATGACTGTTTTCTCTCTGTCTTAAAATGATTTTCACTTGAGTTATATCTAATGGTATGGTCAGTTTTAGATCAATATGGTCAGTTCCATATCAATTTTGAATTAATATTATGATTGCTAGAATTTTTACTGACGCTTTAATGTGGATATATAATAATAATAATAATATAATAATATCTCTACCCCTCATTCTAATCACAAGGATTAGCCCGAAAGTCTGAGACTTGTGTGGGAGAGGGGGCGGCATATTATTATTTCGCGGGCCGCATTTGCGCCTCAGGAACGACTTACGTTGGTAGGCCCTAACCACCATTCAGTGCTGGAATGAGGGAAACCTGGAAAACCTCATTAGTTAGGGGGACAAGTCAAACATCAACTGATTTTAATCTCTCACATTAACACCAAGTTGACATTCTTCCCATCCTAGGCCATCGCCAGGATAGTTGCCAAGCCATCCCTGCGAATAAGCCTTGATCTACGGGCAAACAATTTAATTAAAAATTGTTGGTGGAGTGGGAATTAGAACCCACGACCACTGGGTTGAGCGATCGAGACGCTAAGCCCTGAGCCACCGGCCCGGTTAATAATGGTTATAATAACTCAATAACTTGTCAGAATTCAAGCCACACATCAGGGATCTTATCTTAGAGATTTCATCGAATGAAATAATCTCAGTCAAGATGTAGTAAAAGAATATCTTCAACTCATTAAACTTGAAACTAAATTGCTTTCGATTCAATGGTAATTTCTTCACACAATATGAGGGTACAGCAATGGGTAACTCTTTGTCACCATTCATTGCCAATCTCTTCATGAACAGATTCGAAACGGAAGCAAAAGAATTCAAGTAGTTCCCCATGGTTTGGTTTTGATATGTGGATGAAATCTTTGCAGTGTTTGATACAAAGGTCACTGATATTGACAACTTTGTTTCCAAATTGAACAGTCGTTTCGCGTCAGTTAAATTTACAAATGAAATTGAAAACTCTGGACAACTACCATCCTTAGATGTATTAGTAATTAGAAATAGTAAAGATAAGTTAGAATTAGACATATACAGAAAAGATACCAGTACTTTAATATATATGCCTAAGGACATCGCCTATTAAGCTTTCCTCTAAATAAGGAAAGGTTTCAAAAAGAAAAGGCATTGATTAGGGATAACGCTGCGAGTAATGGATATTCTGTAAGTTTAATTGATAAAATGATTAGGAAACGTAAATTTAAACAGACACTTCGAAATTCCTTGACTTTTCAAAATGAAAGTAAAAATCCAAAATTCATATCTATTTCATAAAATCCTCGTGTCACCTCTGGTTTTGGTAAGGTTTTTAAAGATATAGGTATGTCAGTGGTATATTCATCGGAAAATAAACTACAACTTTTAGGCAATCCAAAAGACAAAATATAAACTAAGGAGAAGTAGGGGATTTACAAAATTAGCTGTAAAGACTGCAACAAAAGTACGTTGGACAAACTAGAAGGTCAATTCAAACTAGATTCAAGGAACATATGGTTCATCTCAAATATGGTAGAACAGATAAGTCTAGTGTCGCCCAACATGCGTTTAAGAACAACCATAAGATAGATAGTAGCAATTTAAGACTAATTAGGAATGTAACAAATTCTAGACAACTGGATACTTTTGAAAGTTTGGAAATTGCAAAGTGTAAAAATAGTATGAATAGTAAGGACCAATCCCATACAGCCCGCTTTATTGGTTAGTAAATCACGGTTCACTGAGTCGTCGCAATGGTTCACTGAACCGTAACAATAGTTAGGTTTTAATAGGACACAGTGTTAGCACAGGTTTAGTTTTAATCATCTCTGGCGAAAGACGCGTGGAGTGCAGTATAGTGTGTTGGTGTTATGTGGAAAACTATGTCAGTTTTATTAAAACAGAGTAGTTTTTGGTGCAACGGTTAAGTAGTATATTATAATGTTATCAAGAAAATCCAATCCAAGAAATCCATAGTTACAGTTTTTTTAAAACATCAGCAAAGAAGTGACCTATATTTCCTTACCAAGGCCGAACTAGGGGGCTCGCAGACGACGGGAGGCGGCATCTACATGTTTATAAATATTTATTTTGCTCTTGTTTGCATGTACTTGTTTAGAATATAAAATACTGGCAGAGGGAAATCCAATTGTGATCCAGATTCCGAGGCATCTCACCCGGAGAATCAATAGTTGCCATCTCAAGCGGAGAAGAGAGAAAAAGTCTCGCGACTGTTCGACTGCAATTAGTTACTCGTATATGACCAGAGAGGATGTCACGTTTAAAAAATGCTATTAATTAGTCCGTTTAAGAGATGGTGTCTGTTTTTACGGGGTGTACGGTGTAAAAATATATATATTTTAGTATCTGATAGAGCCTAAAAGGACGCACATTTTAAAAATATGTATAGTCATATAGGGTGCTCGATAAACCGAAGCCGTATCAAATTTATGTTTTTTAAATGGAACGATGTATTTTTTATTTCATATTTGAATTCGGATCATTTTTCCGAGTTCACCAATATAGGGTTTACTAGTATTATACAGAGTAAGTCAGAAGATATGAGCATTTTCGATATGTATCTTAATCGCAATTAATTGAGTACCCTGTATCTTTTTTGAGAAAATAAATACTAGATAATTTTTGGCTTCATTATTTATATTATATGGTCTCGTTTTACTTTCTATAACATTTCCTTCAAAATAGCTTTACTGGTATACAGGGCGAACCAAAACTCACAACCGCAGTTTCCTCAATTTTTGTAAATGAAACATCCTATACATTATTTGTAGTGGCGAGATACAGTGAAATACACTGCAGTGCCCTCTTTGGGTCTTTGCTACTACCTGTCTGACAATTAATGTCTAATTGACAGACAGATAACGATCTGCAGAAAAGAAGATTTGTTATCAGCATCTCCTTCCAATAATTAAGTAGGATTGTCTTCCTCAAAGACAATAGAGGTCGCTGTAATGGCATCTGCTTTTCTGCAGATCGTTATCTGTCTGTCAATTAGACATTAATTGTCAGACAGGTAGTAGCAAAGACCCAAAGAGGGCACTGCAGTGTATTTCACTGTATCTCGCCACTACAAACATTCACTATGCCCCTTAGGCAATCAATGTCGCCAGATCATTCATCGATTCCGATACCTATGGCAATCTGATGAGATCATAACAAGATCGAAACCGGTCATTGTCTGGTATTTGGTCTTGATGAAGGATGTGGCGACATCCATGGAGATGTTGATGTAATCCAACGCCAGTCGGGGCATATTGCCCGTGGAGTAGTTGTTTTCAGCATCTCCTTCCAATATATCCTATACATTATATAATTTTCATTAAGATCTCTCACGACTCTTTCTATTCTATGAAGCATTCCGTATATCTAATTGCAACGGTTTTTAAGATATTATATAACGGCTAAAATTAAGGATAGAAAGCTGCAGACAAGATTGTAGAAAATTGTATAAAGAAAGTTCATCTCGACTTTACCTCTTAAAGACAGAAGCGTAGACAGTGGGTACCAGTACGACAAATTACGGTCGTTATTCTTCCTGAAAGGGGGAGCTTCCCCATTACGCCCATTGTTTAAAATAATAAAGAGTAGTGATAAGATCAACATTAAAATGTCAAACAGTTGGAGTAAAGTTCAGACAGTAATTATTTAAGCTGCATCCCAAGGAGATTATTTAAATCCGGTAGTAAACTTGGTTGATAAACGTTCTAACTATAGTTTTTACTGCTCAACTTAGTTCAAGTTACTTATTATTTCGCATTTTATCAGCAGTAACTTTTATAAACGGATATATAGTTAAAAAATATCTGTGATAGTTAAAATATAAAACAGTATTTATTCCGCGCTTCCACACTTCCATTCTACTAATCAGGATACCGTTCTTAACATAATTTGCTACAGTTCGGCCATACCTGACAACACAGCCCTCCTCGACTGCCGCGCCATAATCCGGGACCTTAGGTTTTCCGGGCCAATGCTCTTCCAACTGAGCTACCGCACTTCCACACTTCCATTCTACTAATCAGGATACCATTCTTAACATAATTGACTTCAGTTCGGCGATACCTAACAACACAGCCGTCGTCAGCTGCCAGCCATAATCCGACACCTTGGTAAAGATAATTCATAAACATAGATGAACCGTGCTATTAGGTGGATTCCCTATCCCACTTCTGAAGCTGCAGTAGAATGAAAAATGTTTCGACGCAACCGGGAATCGAACCCGGGACCTTCGGTTTTCCGGGCCAATGCTCTTCCAACTGAACTACCGCGCTTCCACACTTCTATTCTATACTAATCAGGATACCGTTCTTGACATAATTGACTACAGTTCGGCCATACCTGACAACACAGCCGTTCTCGGCTGCCGGCCATAATCCGACACCTTGGTGAGCATAATTCTTAAACATAAGATGAACCGTGTTGTTAGGTGGACTCCCTATCCCACTTCTGAAGCTGCAGTAGAATGAAAAATGTTTCGACGCAGCTGGGAATCGAACCCTATTTGATGTAATGCCTTTAATCTATCAAATTAATCAGAATTATAATATCAAAAATCCAATATGGTGCCAGTAAGAAAAACAAAGTTGCTATTGTTCGTTTTTGCTCAGTTTTTCGCTGGTTTATGTTTATACCAAGTCTAATAAGAAATTGAACCAAGTTGGCATCCAATACTGAATCAATTTTGATCATCTCCAGATGATGCCTCCTTGGTTGGCGAAACGCGCGTCGAGTGCAGTATAGTGTTTTGCTGTTATGTGGAAAACTACGTAAGTGTTCATTTAGAAACTAACTTATTACATTACTTATATTCCATGTTTAGGCTGCTTTTTGGGAGTGGATTATGTATACACTTTCTTCTAGACTAAGTTGAGTGAAGTGATTTGTTAATGAGTATGGAGTGGTACCCATCACCAGCGATATAAATTATTAATGAAATGATATGAACTTTTAATATTTTTCGAACTAACGAAATTTTTCACTGTTTTAAATATAAACCATCATATATATATAAATATATACATAAGAGTAAATCATTTTGTAATGTATCCATGTAAAATTTGTTAAAAATTATCAAAAATAAGACAAAATGTCGACAGTGTATTTTTGCCTCTCAACTAATATTGCAAAGTATATACTTTTGACATGCATATTTCAATGAAAGCTTTGGCGAACCAATACAGGATTTCAATGGACAAAAGTCATTGATATAACAAATCTCACAATAACCTAATGTACGAAGCAAATAAATCAGTCCCAACAAAAGCTTTTCAGAAAACTTTGTATTTACTGTGACAACAAATTTACCCCGAACTTTATCGTCCAACGTGGTATCACTTCTTTTGCATCATATAATTTATCGTGTAGTTTGCAAAAGTTGGAAATACCACCCGCTCTACATAATCCCGATATGTATGTTAGATATTTTTGCATCGCCTGTGTTTGTCTGCCGTCTCCATTTATCCCCAATATGACATTCCGTTCTTCTCTTGTCGGGATTTGCGAATAATGAACTGGAAAAGCCGGATTGCCAGCCCCCAGCGCCAGCTTGACATCGGTTTGAAAATCCTCTCTCTACTATTAACAGAAAATGTAAAAAATCTAGTCTCCGTAGAAAATGAGACATTCAGTTACAAGCAACGAATAAACCGTTCTTGTATATACATAAATATTATAAAATGAAATAAAAAGATCCGTCAACAATATACAGCGTTATTCAGAACTTATCTCTAAAACTTTGAGGATATGTGCATCCTTAAATAAGAAATCGATATCACCAAAAAAATTTATGATAAAAGTCTTAGGATTTCCCGTAAACAATGTTTAAAGTTATACCATTATAAAGGACTACGTAGATGGGCAACTGTACTTCAACGACAATCTGATATACCACATTCCTAAGAGTGTGGTAAAAAAAATAAACACGTTTTTTGTACCTAGAACGCCTGGGCGAATAGACTTGGAGTGAGGATAATATCTCTATTGTCTATTCAGTCATAAGTCTATGTGTGTACTCTCTGTGTGCCGGTGGTTTATTTATCGTAGGAGTGTGAAACTGTAAAATTTTCAAAATGGCTCATGTGTACAGTAATGCTGAGTTAATGGACTGTTACCAGTGGATTATCAACTACGAGTTAGGTTTTGTGAGTGGTTGTTGCAGCAAAATGCTGAAAATCCCCAATTTACTTAATAATTTGTGTTTACAAGATCAGCAACCAGGAGGAACATTCGGTTTAGTGCGGCAAAATTGGATAAGGCGTGCCCAAAATGCGTACAAGTCGAGGAATATTATTTCGAAGCTTTTGTAACAAGGTATGTGCAAATTTTTTATAAATTTCATGTTTCTAATACCTAGTAATCAAGTAGCACAATTCTTCAACATTAGTGTAACAAAATTTTATTCATTTTAAGGACACGTCACTTTGGTCACATCTATCTATCTTTAAGTTTACTTTAAAGTAAAAACGCTGCAAATCTTTTTTGCGCCGGGTGTCGGTATACTCTCAGAACTTCCGAAGTTTTTTTCGTGCTAGCCAGTTTGCATTGTCAGTCCCAAGGTCACTCCATTACAGTGGACCAGTATCCAGCGGCGTGCAATGAAAAATTTATAAATAGTTTTCAGAAGCCGCCAAAAAAATTTTTTTTTGCACTACCACATTTCTACATGTATGTTGAATATCCCCAAATTTTATTATGGATAAGTTCTGAATAACACTGTATAGAAGATATTCTATGCTGTGGGAAACGGTGGAAACAAAGAAATATGGCCATAAAACATCTGAAAGCATAAAACAGATATACTTAACTTTGGAAGCGGCTTAGTTCTTGATATAAACTGTGACCTTTTGTGAAGATACAAATTCATTTGTTTTGGTAGCCAATATTTAGTTATGATGATAATAAAATAAAAAAAAATAAGTATAATTAGCTATTTATTATTATCATTTTGTAGGTTGCTTTGGTTTTTTTTGATTACTGGTACTTGTGATTGATCGGTTAAAAAGACAAATACTTACAGCATTTTAGAAGTCAAAATACCAGATTCCAGAAAACCAAAGTCGAGAGAAATCTAGTTATGAATGAAAAAGATTCTCTTGGTGTTGTATAGAAAATACGATTCTTCTCGATTAGAAAAAATAAACTAATTTTTTAAAATTGTTCTCAAAAGAAAATGTACAAGTCATAGGAAAATCAGAATGGCAAAAATACCTTAAAAAATGTATTAGAAACTTATAGTTCAGTGGACTTAGTTTTCGTACATCAGTTTATATCATCTACTTTCCTAACCAATGCAAGAGGAGGTAGAGAAGAGAGAGATGGCGATCTTCACCTATTGCAGAAACGTACTTGGATGATTCATTTAAAAAAAAAATTAAAAGGCATATCTTATGATGGCTGGAGGGTCTTAACTACTCAAATAAACTTACACATTTTTCTTTGTTGTAGTGAATGCAAATCAAAACATTTTATATATCATAACCTTCCACATCCCATATGGAATTAGTTTTAACAATTCAACTAATTGTACCATCAATATTAATTAAGTTTATTCAATTTTACATTCCAACTCCAATATACCTATTCCAGAATAGATACCAATCCGCAATATTATTATACAAATAGTATTTTCAGTTGCATTTAAATTATTTAATTTATTTTCTAACATACCACCCCATATTACAAACAATGCAATCTGTAATTGACCATACAAAATACTTGCAGTTCCAAATCATGGTAGCACGGCAGATATATTGTGAAACCAGATGAAGTAAGAATCGATAAGTTTTAAGCAGGTATTTAAAATGATCATACAATAGAAAATTTAAAAAAGCTAGCTAAAGTATTGCATTCAGTTGCAATTTCTCAACGAATCAGTAATTACTTAAAACACATCAATATAAATCAAGGTACAAGAAGTATCAACAAAAAATTAAAAACTTACCCAAGTAAAAAGTGCAATCCCAAAACTATCTTTTCGAACTGATATAAAACATTATAAAAGTGCAAGAACTTTTCACAGTGTTATCATAAACAATTCACTAACATTAAGAACAATTAATGTAGGCATTTTCTTAGAATAAGTTGTTGAAAAGTAGGTATATGAAGTTAGGTTAGGATATCATGTTTATCTTGAATAATGTGCTCCTAGATAAAAAACATGGGCTCCTAGATAAAAAAACAATTTGTTTTGTTTATTTTCATTGTGGAATGTGCTGTATTCAAAGAAATACAATTGTAAATCACCCACAATGCACGTTTAAGTATTTTTTATTGTATAATTTAACATCAAAGTAAAATCTTTATAATAAATGTTTATTTCTAAGTACTTCTAATCATATTTTATTTAATATTAATAGCTTTTCACTTTGCCAAGAATAAAAACAAATGATGATCAAAATTTAAAAATAAAAGTACAATAAATATATTAAATATACATATATATATATACAGAAAGTTCCAGAATGATTTTCCGTGCCGTTTCATAATGATTTTTTATGTGCCGCCTTTCTATTTTTAGTATCTGCACTAGAATCATGAGCGCAGGCAAGGGAATTTACTAGTTTGATTTGATTTGTTCCATGCCATGGTACGTCAGTAAATATAGGTTATGTTAAAAATGAAATAAAGACAATTTATTAAAAATAATATAGTTATTATTTTGTATTATTCTATTCGTTGAATTTAAAACTACAGGAAGGAGCCTTTATTACATGAATATGCGTCCAGAATGGCTGTTGCAAATGGCGGAAGGCTGTATCCGGTATGGCAGTGGCGTACCGTTTTGAAAGGTTACTCAGTGGAATAAATATATTCAGTGGAGAAATTAACACTTTTTTCACAACAATACTATTTGCGTAACAAATATAAAAAAGTTTCGGTGAATTTGAACAAAAAATATACCTACATTTTTGTTTACTTGGAAACATTTTACACTAAAAATACCTACCCAAACCTCATGTACCTATGTTACGCTACTGATCTGCCTCGCTTGCTGTTTTGACAATGATTTTGACATTTAATAATGATGTTTACAATCAAATCTTTTGAAATGCATCAATATATAAATATAAGTAAATTAAACGAAAGAATATAACACACCTATGAAATGTAACTCCCAAAATTTTTATTTTTCGTGGTTTTAGAACAACCACAAGCTGCACAACTAACCATAACCGTTCGTTTTAGGCACTTTTACAAACACAACCACTATCAATAGTCAACAATAAATGAGTCACACTTGGCCGTTCAAGATGGCCGCTTCCGTCCCGTTTTCTACTGTGGCCGATAGAGCGTACCCTCCTTCCTGTCGTTTTAAATTCAATGATTCTATTCTATGTATCACCAGTATAACCTATTCAAACTGTGAATTGTGGAGCGTTAAAAAACATTAATTTATGGTTCTTATATTAATTTCAACATTAATTTCAATATTAAGAAATACAAAATTACCAACCTGATTTAGGACTCTCTCTGAAACTATATGGTATTAAAAAATACTCTTTTAAACGCAAATGATACTTCAGTAAAATAATTTAAACACGAAAAATGCTAAACGCCACTGAGTCAAACGTCAAATGCTGTCAAATATGAAAATTTTCAAATTGACAGTTTAAAAGAAAGTAATTTTAGCAAATAAATGGAAATAAATTTTGATTATATTCAGGATAGGCTGCGTTCCCGTACCGGACAATAATTCTGTAACTCTCTGTATAAAGATATCAGGTAGGTACCACCCTTTCCTTTTTTTAATTTAGATAATAATATTTGGTGATGTTTGTGTCGAAAACCATTCCTAGATCCAGAAACAAAGATAAACACTTTTTGTTAGAATGAATTGCATTGATAATTTAATTTATATATAAAATATCGCGTATGCCACAGTGCAATTGTCACTTTGACAGCGACAAAAGTTACCTGCAACTTTTACAGTGACAAATGCACTAGTGGTTTTTTCACTTATTCATTTTTTAATCAATTATCGCGATGTCTGCTGTCAAAATAAATAGTTTGACATTTCTGTCAACAAGTTGAATTATTAAACACTAACAATAAATCGATTCGGTGATGCTCAAATAAAAATGTGTTTATTTTTAGTGTTTCATAAATAAAGTTTGCATTCATATGTTTCTAAATTTCTTATTCATTAAATTGTCCTGCCGAATTACACTCGATGTTTGTATTGATACCGGATAAATTTGGATTGTTTAAATTCTAAACTGTTTCCTTTAGCAATTTGACACGAAAAACTGTCAACCTAAAAACGCTCCACCTTCGGTGTCGCGCTTTTAATAGTTGACAGTTTTTCTCGTCTAATTGCTTGGCAACAGTTTCTCATTAAACAATCCAAATTTATCCAGTAAAATACAAACCTCTTGTGCAATTATAATTGATAATAACTTTAGTTAATGCACAAATCGCATTTTCCGTAGAAGCATTCCATATTGATCAATATGTTTAGATTATGATAGATAAATTTCGTTCTAACTGTTGTTTGTATTGCTTACTTGAGGAAGGAAATGTTCCTCCTCTAAGGAGAAACCTCCTTCCAAAAGCATTGAGAAGATCACAAAACGTATTTTCTATAAATGCCGTAGAGAAAATAATATGAACCCGTTAAAGATCTTGGTTGGTTATTTAACTGCTTAGTTCGGTCCTATAATAAGATTCCAGGTTTTGTTATTTGAAACTCTGCGAGTTTTACTGATACTTTTATCCTCACTAACGATTCGATGTTATTGCATTTGTCTGGTATCCCGGGTTAGGTGACAGACACTAGCTTGGTGGAGAATAAAGCTCTTTTTAAGTATCCATCCTTTAACGTCTATATGGAATATATATTTTTCAATTCGTACATCTAAAGTAATGTCTTTTCGATATATTTGGAGCAGTAGAAACATCAGTTGGTGGTCTTTCTTCAATAAATTTATGGTTTCTCATCCAGTCATTGGTATGCCTGATAAACGATGTATATAAACAAATAAATAAAGTAATTCTATAATAACTGGTTTGCCAGTTGAAAATCCTACTTATATATTGGCGATTCCAAAAATGAATGCGCCCTCTGCATGAAAATATTTGAACCTACTTAAAGGTAATTTTTGAAGGCTTATTGCTGATATAATGATAAATAACACGTAAGGTATTTGGGTTTGTTTAACGTAATAATTTATTGGTGCTTATGATTTTTTGGTATTTAATTACAAAGTTAAAAACGACGTAGTTAGTATTTGTACAACTTTATTATTACATTTTAAAATGGCATTCAAAAGAAATCAGCACAACACAAACTGCCGTGTTTATAGGTGTTATTCCACAAAATGTGTTAATAGAAGGGTTTAAGATTGAAGATAGGTAGAAGTTTGGTACTAGTATAAGAAACTGTTTCTCATTAATTTCTGCAAAAGGCATGTAACAATTTAATAACAGAGAACACGTTTATTTACACAACATAACCACTTTGTTGCAGTTTGTCTATACTTTTCTATTATTGGTATTATAAAAGCAGAATATATTTTAATCTAAACATTATTTAACAAAAAACAAGCACTAATATGGTATCACCATACAGTTTATCACACTTATTTTAGTCCAAAATGTAAGTAAACAAAAACTAGGGTACCTGTTTCAACCCAAAAAATTCATATAATGAGGAATGGAGCACTTATGGGACGTTTGACTGCTTTTACCACTCTTTTTATCCTTTATTTCATCCTAACGCCCTAACTAGCACCTAAAGTCAATATATTTATGGCAGTTGAATGTTAAATTGCTAGATGATGCGATATGAAATGCAAAACTTTTACTCGTCTTCCTCCATATTTGTTTACAATTTGCAGCGCCCTCATCGGTAATTTGAATCGCCAATAAAGTTCTACAAGTTAACAATTTAATTAAAAATTGTTTGGTGGAATGGGGATTCGAACCCACGACCTCTGGGTTGAGCGATTGAGACACTAAACCCTGAGCCACCGCCTCGCCTATATATACACTACATTTTTTAGTTATTTCTTTTATGAATATATACATTCTTTCTAACTTCTGGAATAATTCGCGCGGCAAATTCTCCGACAGCGACAAAAATGCATAGGTAACTAGATTCCCGGGTTGGCAAAGCTTCTAAATATGCGCATAATTTACCAACTACTTACTGCGTGCTCCTGTGGTGACAGAAGGTAAATGGATTAGATTCTAGTTAACTAAAATAACCTTGAATACAGCTTTGTTCAAGATATTTATCAAAATTTGTGAAATATGAAGTGCCTTGCGGCATATCGTGTTGTATGGAGAGATGACGCAAGTTGGCAACCAGCACATCATATAAGCCTGGATGGGAAGAATATCTACCAGGTGTTAATATCAGAAACGAATATGGGTGTATATTTGACATTCAGGACAGAATGATAGCGCATGCTGACAATTTGGCGGCGTGTGAAGAGAAATCATTTTTGAAAAAATAACAATAATATTGTTGCTTAAGTTTTTTGTTGAAAACACGTTGTTAAATTTTGGATTTGCACCAAAATGTTACAGTTTTTCAAAATGTGGAAAAACTAAGACTTAAGATTATAAACTAAGACTTAAGATTATCAAGTTGCTTAGGTTGTGAGGCTTGTTTTATAGGCATCCACCTATATTCCAGAACATTCGGTAATTTGTTTGTCCCTCTAAATATCAAAAGGGAATGAAGCAGCCGACTCTCTAGCCAGGGAGGGTGCTGCTTCTGAATCTGTCGGACGAGAACCGGTGCTTGGCATATCCTCGAGTACTGCCAAAGCAACGCTCTTGACCTGGGCTGAAGGCAAATCCTTCAATACTGGCAAGAACTACCAAGATTAATTCATTTAAAGGCGTTCATAATAAACCCTTCAAAAATAAGAACTAAAAAACTTTTAGAGTTAAGCAGGTTCCACCTACGAACTTTAATTGGCCTATATACCGGTCATTGCCGTTTAAAATATCATCTGTACAAATTCGGCCTAGCAGAAAAGACTGATTGCCGCTTGAGCTTAGGAGATGATGAAACGGCAGAACACATATTACGCACCTGTCCCCCTGGGGAAAGGATCAGATACTCATTATTTGGCAGAGGACTACTTTTGCCATAGGATCTGAATAAGTTCTCACCCAATAAGGTGAGTAGCTTCATTAAGAAGCTGGACCTATTGGGTGACATATAAATAGGTGTGAGCCACAATAGACCACATGGTCGCGGTGGTGGGTCTGGTTTTCGGCCCACTCACTTTTGAACCTAACCTAACCTAAATATCAAAACCAAGTTAGGCAGTGTGTAACTACTCATAAAAATGCTTCTTTGAATACCATGAAATAAATTCAGCGCTTCCGTTTTCACCGAAAATGACCTCAATTTTTTATTTTCAACTGAAATAAACTCTAAATTTTCAATATTTCTATTCAGCACTAATATCTGAAGATTTTTGCCGGAATTTCAGAAAATGTTGACAGACTGTCAACCTTTTATTTCACCTGTTCCCTGTCTACTGGGTATTGTACTGTCTATATCCAATATCTTGGAAGCGACGCTACTGAGTTATACCGTATTTGCAGTATTATTCAGTCAACAACACATCTGTGACAATTTAAAAGCAAAAGTTTTCCTATAAAACTCCTCCATAACAAATATGTTACCGACACAACGCCATTTCGTATTTATAGGCAGAGATTGACAACTTTGTGTTTATTTTATATAGGAATGATGTATAAGTCGTAAAAATTTGAGATTATAAGACATTGTTGTGCTTTACTGGCGCTGGTGTAAGATTTAACATCGATTTTATAGGCAATAATTTGGCTTAAATGCTCTTTTTCGCTGAATATAATCCTTTATGTAAATCTCTGAAGGAAATTGGAATTATAGGTCGGATTACAGTTTATATTGATGGTTTTAAATGGGTTCTAAAGTGAGAGATTACAGTAAACTGCATGATAGAGAAAAAAAGAGTAGAATCTGGTATATATCACCAACCGTCTTTATACATTTTGATACACCTTGTCGCTAAGATGGATTTTCAGCAAGTAAATCATTAAGAAAGATTTTGAAGAGACGAGTTATTGGGGGACTGTTTCGTTTTGTTGCAAAGATGATCAAAGAAAAACTATCAAATGAAGCTAAAGACCGAGTTTGAAACCAGCAGCAAACGAAGCAATTACGCCGAGATCCATGATTTAAGTTAACAAAAATTAAGACATAATCGCTTATTATTTCTTTTAAAAGGCGACTACCAAGTTCAGAAAGCTTAGAATTTACAAAAAGGAAGAAGTCAATTTTAATTATCACCAGATGATGTCAACTTGATTGGCCAAACGCGCGTCGATTGCACTATAGTGTTTTGGTGTTATGTGGAAATCTAAGTCAGTGTTATCTTCACACCAAAGGCTCCAACTCTCTTCAAATAAAAAAGGAAGAAGTATGCAAGTGTTTAAGTACCGCAATCCATAAATGATAGCAAGGATTGAAGCTAGAATTGAAACACTTGTATTTTGGAACTCGCTCAGAGAAACCGACCCACAAGATGAAGAAGAAGAAGAAGAACACGAGGGCTATGTTTAGAATTCACAGAGAAAATAAGAAGATGGTGTATTGTTATTTGAAAAAAATGAGTTTTGATCAATCGAAATATTTCAAATTAGAAAATTCGCAGAAAATACAGCTGAGAATATAATGAAACCTTGACCAGCAAAAAGAAAGCCCGTTTCTTCCTCTAAAAGGGCTTTCGTTTCTTCCTTTAAAATTCCCCTTGCAAGTAACAGTTTTGGCCTAAAACTTAAAAATGCGGGGCAACGATTAGAGCAAAGGGTCGACTATGTGGCATCAGACCATTCCAAATTTTATACAGTATTCTAAAATAAAGAGAAAGTTGGGTGGTGCTATTTAAAAAACAAAGTTGATGTCGGTAGCGCTTTTATAGGACATCCTGGACACCTGAAAATATGTTTACGAGAGGCAGCTCAAAAAATTAAATTAACATGGTACTTTCATTTTTCGTCTACCCCTAATCATTTAGATGTAATCATACTATTTCAAACTAATGGGACACCCTGTATAG
Organism: Pogonocherus hispidulus; assembly: GCA_963924545.1. Taxonomy (NCBI): domain Eukaryota; kingdom Metazoa; phylum Arthropoda; class Insecta; order Coleoptera; family Cerambycidae; genus Pogonocherus; species Pogonocherus hispidulus. The sequence goes on from OZ004697.1 coordinate 51,279,098, forward strand.
TATAAAGTATACAGGGTTATTCAGAACTTATCCATAATAAAATTTGGGGATGTTCAACATACATGTAGAAATGTGGTAGTGCAAAAAAAAATTCTTTTGGCGGGGTCTGAAAACTATTTAAAAATTTTTCATTGCACGCCGCTGGATACTAGTCCATTGTAATGGAGTGACCTTGGGACTGACAATGCAAACTGGCTAGAACGAAAAAAACCGGCGCACCCGGCGCAAAAAAGATTTGCAGCGTTTTTACTTTAAAATAAACTTAAAGATAGATAGATGTGACCAAAGTGACGTGTCTTTAAAATGAATAAAATTTTGTTACACTAATTTTGAAGAATTGCGCTATTTGATTACTAGGTATTAGAAACATGAAATTTATAAAAAATTTGCACATACCTTGTTACCAAAGCTGTTCGAAATAATATTCCTGGACTTGTACACAATTTTGGGCACGTCTTATCAAATTTTGCCGCACTAAACCGAATGTTCCTCCTGGTTGCTGATCTTGTAAACGCAAATTATTAAGTAAATTGGGAATTTTCAGCATTTTGCTGCAACAACCACTCACAAAACCTAACTGTCGATGTGTCGGTGTGTCGATTGGGAAATCGTTTCGCATACAAGCGCGAAGCTGCCAATGAATTTTGTCCAACTTCGCCATAAATAAGAATCATGTCCATTAACTCAGCATTACTGTACACATGAGCCACTTTGAAAATTTTACAGTTTAACACTCGATAAGTAAAACACCCGCACAGAGACAGCGACACAGAAAGACTGATGACTGCATAGACAATAAGAGATATTATCCCCACTCCAACTGTATTCGCCAGGTACCAAAACTGTTGTTTACTGTTTTTTGAAGGAATGTGATATATCAGATGTGTTGAAGTACAGTTGCCCAGCTACGTAGTCCTTTATAATGGTATAACATTAAACATTGTTTACGGGAAATTATAAGCCTTTTATTATAAATTTTTTTGGTGATATCGATTTCTTATTTTTTAAGGATGCACATATCTTCAAAGTTTTAAAGATGAGTTCTGAATAACCCTGTATAATATTGCGCAACGATATCAAAGGGATTTCCAATAACACTCTAATGATTACTAGTATGTAAAGATCTGGGTCACGTCATTGATATTGTTAAAAGTCAAACATGGCGTTCAAACTCGTTCGAGTTCGCGCGAAGTCTTTTGCATAGCTACTACCTTGCAACTTATCCTCTTAAAAACTTGACGCACAGGTTATACCTAATTATGCAATAAATAGTAAAGTGTAATACCGAGATCAGAATAGCATAACTTTGTCGGAGTCATTAAAGCTTATTGGCTGTTGGGAAATAAACAAAATCCCATGCACGACACCGAAATTTCCATATTCAATCGAAAAGTTTTAATAGATAGCGATGGAACGCCTCTAGTCATAAGAATTTTTCAATTATAGGGCCGCTCGTATTGATTTAGGACGGGATTCTTTCGAGTAACTCGCTATAACTAATCCAGAACTTTCCAGACATAACCAATAAAGTTGCGCTGGGATTTGCACAGCCAACATAGCGGATTTGTATGTGTATTGGCGACCGTTCACTATTTCTGCAACTTTCTGAACCAAATGTTCCGGTACTGAGCTAGGAAAACTTTCTATAATGCTCTTTTCTCTAAGGACGCATCTGTAACTGAAATGTATATATTTTTTAAGGATCAACAGTATTTTGTTTCATATCCTTTTTGTTCCAAATACTTCCACTGTTGTATCATTCGGAGCTGACAGGATATCTGAAGCAATAAAGCTACGTTGCTCAACAAAATGAATCCTTGTAAATGTTTTCTTAATAAAAGAAAATGTAAACAATTTTTATACACTTATCGTTACTAGTACGAGATCTGATAATAAAATTCACAGGATAAATTATTTGAATATACTATTTTTATATATTTACGAACTATTGATTATGGTCACCTTCAAAATGCTTTTCTTTCGCTAAGATTTACTCAGTTGCTGCCATTGTCCAGGACATTGAGAGGACCATGACCTGGAGTTTGATCATTGTGGTTTCTATAAATAGCATCACACAACCTGGGCAGCACTTAAGTGATGTTATTGGTTCACTATTTGTCGGTAACAGTAATAAATGTGAAGTGAACAATAGCGTTATGATCGATGAGGCAAGCGAATCTTGTTTTGGTTTTCCAATTCCATGATCTACTGGAAATATCAAATTTCATCTTAAGTAAATATTCGGTAGGTAACACCTAAAGACGAAGAAAGACTAGGTGAAGATCCTGAAACAGCGAAATGATTCAATACTGTAGAGGATGAGACAGGATGAAAGAAGAAAGGAACAAAGAGACAAAGGAACATATGAGACAGGATGAAAGGAAAAAAGGACAAAGGGACAAAGAAACATATGAGATAGGATGAACGTAAGGTTCCTACGGAAAACAAAAAACCAGGATAACCATAATAACAAATTAATCGTACAAAGAAGAGCTAAATGTTACCGATAGAGAACAAGGAACCAACTTATCAAACGTAGAAGAATAACTTGAAACACAATGAAAAGGGTGAAGCAAGTTGCAGGAAACATTACTATAATTCCCAACTCAAGAGATATAAAGTAGTGTAGACAATTATATGAATATAGATATGAAGTATACGAGACATTCAATAATAAGTCAACTCCTCCATCCTTAGATTAAAATGTTAAAACATTTCGTATTAAGTAAGATACACAGGTAGAGCCATTTTATGTGAGCTACACAGTACATATTTTGAATTTTATGTGAGCTACACAGTACATATTTTGAATTTTATGTGAGCTACACTGTATACAGGGCGCCCTATTTCTTGATCCGTTGCATGGGTAACTTTTTTATTAGTAGAGATACAAAAACGCTTAAATGAGCAAATTAGTGCAGTTTCGTATTAGTAATTCTACGGTAAGGCGAAAAATTATATACGGGGGAAGGTTGAAAAGTTATTGACAAAAAACGAAAAATCCAACTTTTCTATTATCCCTCGTAGCTCGTTCATTTGAAGAGTTAGAGAAAAATGCTTCACATGTTTTTTGCAGTATTTTTCATGTAAAATGACATGCACTTGCTACTTTTTATATATCTCTTAAAATGGTTGAGAATCACAGTAAAATATATTTTTTTTAAATGTAATGGATAGGTGGCTGTGACATTAACCGAAAGTCCCCTTTTTTCTCTTTCAGATGATATAACATAGTCCATATTTTATCCTTACAAAAGTAATAATAATCGTTGTTTTTAAAGAAAGTTTATTGTCACATCAAGAATGCTATGGATTATGGAACAAAAGAATGTTTTGAGAACAGAAATTATTAATTAATTAATTATATTGAAGTAAATGTTCGAAATGACCACCATCCTGTTGGATACATAGTAAGCAACGTTTCTGGATACTTCTTAAAACATTATTTATTGTATGTCCATGTATGCTTCTAATTGTATCTTGAATCCTGACTTTTAGATCCTCTATATCTAGAGGAGCTGTCACATAAACTTTATCTTTCAATAACCCCCAAAGAAAGAAATCTAAGGGGGTCAAATCAGGTGTTCGCGCTGGCCAGTCGATATCCATTCTATTTCCTATAACATTATCAAACTGTTCATGTAAATATTGTTTTACCTCGCGGGAATTATGCGCAGGTGCTCCATCGTGTTGGAAGTATTTAAGATTTCTAAAAATATGAAGTGGTAATTCATTTAAATATTCCTCTGTTAGAGTATTCCTTAGAAAATGAAGGTAATTATTCGCATTCAAATTATCTTCGTAAAAATATGGGCCAATAATTTTGCCACAAAAAATTCCACACCACACATTTATCCCAAATTGACGTTGATTTCTTCTTTCAGAAACAAGATGTGGATTTTCTCGGCACCACATTATGTTATTATGGCGGTTAAAAATACCATTGTTGGTAAATCTACTTTCATCACTGAATAAAATCTTTTTCCAGAAGTCTAGATCCTCTTCGCATTTTGAAATGTACCATCGACAAAATGTCATCCTTCTTTGATTATCAGCTGGATATAAAGTATTGCATATGGAATAATGATAAGGCTTTAAATTATTACCTTTTAAAATAGCTCTTACAGTTTCCTTGGAAGTGTTGCAGTGATGTGCAATTTCTGCAGTTGAAGAATCAGGTTTAAAATTTACATAAGCCAAAACATTTATTTCAGTGTCTTCATTGAAGTTTCTTTCATCCTTAGGCTTTGAAAAAGAACCGTATAATCGTATATTATTTTCCAGCTGTCTAAATATTCTATGATGGGGTTGTCTTCGTTCCATGTAAGTTTCAAAATAAAGATTCGCTGCAGCTTGTGCATCTCGATTTTGGTTATAATAACAAAATAGCATATCATTTTTCTCTTCGTTGGTGTACATATTTGCAACACTATTATTTTGTATGCAGTATTAATAATAAACAATAAACTACTTAACAAAAACTAAAAATGTCACTTATGATCTGTCAATAATTAAATGCCAACTAGACGTTTTTAAAAATATCAGGAATCTTATTTTTTGTTTTATTTCCATAGCATTCTTGATGTGACAATAAACTTTCTTTAAAAACAACGATTATTATTACTTTTGTAAGGATAAAATATGGACTATGTTATATCATCTGAAAGAGAAAAAAGGGGACTTTCGGTTAATGTCACAGCCACCTATCCATTACATTTAAAAAAAATATATTTTACTGTGATTCTCAACCATTTTAAGAGATATATAAAAAGTAGCAAGTGCATGTCATTTTACATGAAAAATACTGCAAAAAACATGTGAAGCATTTTTCTCTAACTCTTCAAATGAACGAGCTACGAGGGATAATAGAAAAGTTGGATTTTTCGTTTTTTGTCAATAACTTTTCAACCTTCCCCCGTATATAATTTTTCGCCTTACGGTAGAATTACTAATACGAAACTGCACTAATTTGCTCATTTAAGCGTTTTTGTATCTCTACTAATAAAAAAGTTACCCATGCAACGGGTCAAGAAATAGGGCGCCCTGTATATTTTGAGCTGGGACAATATCAGCGTTACGGCTGGCGGTATTCCACAAATAATACTGTCACCCTTGAGAGACCCTCTAACCTTCCGCTATCTCATCTGTTTTTCCCCTGTCAAATTATCGTTCGGTCTGCGATTTTCCTTTACTCTGATAAGCCTTATCGGCGTATGCGAGTTTATGGAGTTAACAAGGCCTCGTGTAAGTTCGTGATAAGGCTAATAAATGTATAGGGTTCTCGAGAGTTGTTCGAAATCCAAACTCCTTCTGCCATATAATACGCCCTATAGCTACAAGCTGCGTTATTTTCGTGCTAGAAGGTAAGTTGACACTGTCCACTTAACGAAAAAGCCGACGGCGAATTCTTTAGCCCATTTTTAGATAATATAAATTTTTAGGTAAATTCCGATTTAGATAAAACAACTGTGCACCTCAGTCCCACTTCTGATTTCCAATATAAAGGAAACCGAGAATTAAATACATTAAGACACGAAGGAAAATTAAGAGTAACTATACAAGAAACTACAGATAAGAAAAACAATAAGGTGACACAAAAAGTAGAAAGAGCACGGAAATGTTTTTGTACTCATTTAAACAAGCAGTGCCATATTAAATTGCATTAAAAGATTAGAAAGAAAGTAAATAATATAACCAAAAAGTGTTGGCATTGGGCGTCTAAATAACTTGGACCGGCTGTTCTTGCCAACATCTTTTCCGTCAGCCTTGATAAAGACTACCCGACAGTCGAGCTTCGCCGCCTTGATTTCAGCCAGAGATTTAATACGTGCTTTTTCTAGAGGGAGAGCACTAGCGTCACTGCGGATGCCCCCTCTGGGAGCGACAGCGATCTATATGGTAATGAAATTCTACGAGGATGAACGTAGTGCCCGTACCTTTGGTTTTGTTTGAGGTTAACAAATTATATAAGCTCCAGGAGAACAACCTAAAATCCCTTGGAAAGTAGCAGGCGGCTTCAGTTCTGCGAGGACGCTTTGAGACATTTTTTAAGAGGGGGAGGAGGAATAAATGAGTAATAATATGTAATATTTATGTATGTTAAAACATACAATGTTCCGTTTGCGGTCTCAAATTAAAAGTTTCGAAGTTCAATTTATATTTCTTTCGAAAAATTTTACTTCGTGGGCATATTTTCAGTTTCGGATGCATTGAAAATTGTTGAAATTGCACCTGCATGATGATATTGTTCAACAAATCCACGTTTTTACTTTATGAAGAGTACTGATTGAGTAGTGTATGTGCCACGTGGCTGACGACAAGCCCGCATTTCTTATATTAGCAAGCATTAAACAATTGAACCTACGGCCTTTAGAAAAGATTTGCGGAATATTGCGATGATTTTGAATTTAAAAAATAATTAAATAATTCTATATCTTCCCATTTTTTGGATATGCTAGCAAAAATATATATTTCTATAAAATATGTACATTGTCAAAAGGTAGTTAGCTAGGGGCCTTTTTTAATTGAACAGGATTACTTCCTAAGACTAACACATTAATATTTTATAGGTTTTATGTTTTTCGCAATAGACTAATTGAATTTGAATATGTTTAAAGCAATATTGTTTTGAAAATTATTGTGGTAAATATTCAAATTCTGTGTTTAACACCAAAAATTCAACTTAGGCCAGTTTCAGGGCATGTAGACTTTCAAAAGAACTAATTTATTACAGCAGATGCCAGCAAAACATTTATAAATGTTAATATTTTAACATAAACGTCTATTTAGGAGAATTTTTTATTAAGTACAAAGATCTAGTGAATCAGTCTGTATTTCAGTCTGAATTTTAAAACGTACTTAAATGATGCCCTATACAAAAGTATTTACATAGTATTTTAGAAATTCTTGGTAGGTATAATTAAATTTATAAACATCCAATATGTCATCATCAGCAGTTAAGTAGAATTAGAAAATTTATGATAATGGAAACATGCGGCTTTCGTTCGTTTTACAATGATAAGCATTATCAAACACATATATTTTAATAATGCGAGCCACAGTTATTTAGTACATATAATGTCTGTAAATAACAGAAATTACATAGCTAATTGGTAGTAAAATCATCAATTTGCAATGTGTATTTGGACCAGTAAAATGAAATTCTACTAGTAGAATGAAATTCTACTTTGAAATAATAACACAATTTTGTATCAATCAAGGTGTAATTTTCATCTCCATCTACAAAAGAACAGGTTTATAAACCCTACCATGTTTGTATAGTTGGTTGCCGCTTCTACATTCACAACTGATCTGCATTATGTAACGTAAAGTGTTGAACAGATGTTACGTTAAGCCATCATAGATTATAATTTATATCAATAAGTAGTAGTATAACATGCATCTGCAATGGTCCAGAAGGATAATCACAAATAAAAGTCACAAAGTATTTATTTGCATAATAGTTTTATTTACATTTTACATTCCTAGAGCATCGGTATGCGGATAAGACCATTCCATCAATCTTAAACTTGGATCTTCCACTCAACCGTATTTTTGCATGGTAGAGCAAATAATGACAGATCATTAATTAAGAGCGATTTAGGGTTTGAATTTAATCCACATGTGTCTTAAAGTTTGTCGTCTCTTAGCGAGAGAAAGCTACTGTAACTGTTGGATTTCGTTTAAGAAACTGTCTTTTTGTTACAGGTATTATCATATACCAGTAAAAACAGTAAAAGGCAGTCGAATGTGCTCGCAATATATTTATACAATTGCACGTATTTATACGTATTCAGTGTGAACTTAGACAACCGAAACATATATGTCACACTGACAATACAATCGGCCAAACAAATTGTAGAATTCTAATCAAAAACCGTACTGGTCGACTGCAAGTTAGGGATTTTTATGTTGTACGTCACAAATTTAGTAGCCTTATAAGAAAGTCAATGTGTCCCATTATTAAATTTACAATTAAAGAATAATTAGGTCAGTTTCCAATACGTTTTTACTGTCCTTAAAATAGTTAAACCCTGTCCTCTACAGTAACACACTAAATTCAAAATATCCTTAAATAATTTAGTTACTTTTTGACAACAGTGTCATCTAGCAGTAACTTAAGTCATCAATAAAAACGCTTTGTCTCTGAATTTTCCATGGAAATCAATCTTGGGAGAAAAGAAGTGCAAGAGAACAAAAAAAAAATATTAACTGTTTAGAGTTTTTTGGGCTATCCCTATCTATATCTGATAGATCTCCATCTATTACTCAACCATACTAATTTATTATAATCTATTGGAGTCTTTTCTGGAAAATAAATGTGGTAAAAGGAAGGAAATATTGCAATAGAACTAAGCAACATTGAAGGAAATATAAATGTGAATCGGTTCCATTATTGCGCCGGTTTCTTTTCTTACTTCAAGTAACAAACTCGTTTTCAAGTAACAAACCACACAGTGTTCGGTTTATATCTGCTCGAAACTTCCTACAAACTTTTTTTGCAGAACTAAATGAGGACATTTTAATTCCCTTCCAACTGTAATTGTCTCCCCACGACTCAAAAGTTTGATTGTTTTCTTAATAGTTCATTATAGAAACTCTGTTATTACTACTGCCGGAACTCTCTAGTCTTATTAAAAAACCTTGCTGCTATGGACTACGTAATTAACTTGGTGATTGAAACTTTATCCGTATTAACTGCCTGTTTTTAACTTGCCAATTTCAGGGCGCGTTTGCACCCCCTTGTCGAAGAAGCATTCAAAAGATGAATTAAACATATTCAGTGTGAACTTAGGCAACCGAAACATAGATGTCCCACTAAAAATGAAATAGGCCAATCGAATTGTTTGAAAATATCGGTTGATATTTCACTATCCTCCTAACTAATAAGGTTTTCCAGATTTCCCTCATTCCAGTACTGAATGGTGGTTAGGGCTTACAAACCCAATTCGTTCCTGAGGCACAAATGCGGATTTAAGCGAAAAAATGCTGGTATTTAATAACAATGTTTTTCAAAGCATTTATAGCAAAGGTATTTCTTGTAACTCAAATGCAAAGGTAAATGTAACTCTCCTGAGGTTATAGCTAGCTCATAAATATACCTAATACAAATTATTACTCTATTTACTTTGAGTAAAACCGATACCATGTACTTGCTTGTATAATTCTATAATATACTGACCGAGCAACAAAGTATTGTTGAGCACTATTGTTGCTGTAGTGCCCTATAGTAATAATAAACCAATACGTCCTATAATTACAGATTATATGTCAGATTTAACCACTTGTAACTGATAAGCTACAAGGTACTATATCTAATATTCCGACACTTGTTGGCACCCAAAGTAATAATGAAGAATTAACTCAACAAGCAACATGTTTTGTCGCTCCCGTAACTATTGCTTTCGAGCGACATATCATCATTTCACACTTTCGTTACTCACCAACGATTCTTATAACGTGCTTGGACCTTAAATATTATACTCCACTTTTATTTCATATCGGAAAGATATCGTTTGCTATATTCGATTAGAGGAAATGTAACTCAAGTGAAAAGCATTGTTGTTCACATAATATAGTAATTTGCTGTTATTTTTAAACACATTTTATTTTTATTGTAAATACCATTAAATATAGGTGTTAAATCTTATATTATTCTTTAATTTCACAAGATAAAAAAACCCTCGCTGATGTAACTAAATTGCAAAGTATTTTAACTCGAGGGCAAAGCATTTCGCCTCCGCAGTATATTAATTTGGACTCCATAGGCACCAATTTCATTCTCCTCCAGCATAGATAAATGGATATTTATTAAAAATTTAACTGTTAAAAGTATGACAAAGAAATGTTTTCATTAAAATCTGACTCACCTTATTTTTTCGTGAAAACGTTTGAAATATAACTGAAATAATTCCTTACAGAGGTCGGAAGGTATCTGAACCTTCAGCTTTCGACGGATTAACAAGAAAAGGGAATTATTAAAGAAGGTTATTAAGGATTTGAGAATTTATAAATTATATTTCGGCAGATTTATGCTGTCTTATTTATTTGATAAAGTATAGAGAGAAGTTGATCAAATCTTAATTACTTTACGCCTACGTTGTAGCTCAAATTTGATTACTTTGTACAATTAGAGGTTTAATACGAATTTAATGTTGACAACCTGTTAAAATAAGTTAACAGGCTAAAATATTACTGAAATGTTTTTGGGATAATTAATGAACAAGAACATATTTAAATTGATAACCATATTAAAATTGTTTCTTACTTATCTATCAAGTTATTGATAAAATAGTAGTGTTTTTGTTGTTGTGACACCAAATTACGTGGTGTAGCCTAGGTAAAAAATTCAGATATCGCAATTCTTACAACCATCGGAGTCATTGGAAATGATAACATTATATATGAAACATAATTATAAGCGTCTATCGTTCTATCAAATGAGACGCAACTCCATTACGCGAGTACGGTATTATAACTGAACACTACCCTTCACGCCTCTCGCCGGTCGATCGCTGCGCTATCTATATTAGTGGACTAAAATCGACGGTCTAACACGCTTCTTCCTTCTAGGGGTAGACATCTATAGAGGCACTAGTATTCGCGCTATAAGCCTGAGCGCTCCGTAATACTTCACTCTGATAAACGAGAGCCCTTCTTAAAAATTCGATAATTCCAAAACGGTTACAGATATCAACCCAAACTTTTTTTTTTTTTTTAATTTTAAATCCCAGATCAATAACCAGTAGCTAGACTGCATATAGTTTCTGATGATATAAGTACAAATCACAAGGTATATGTATATGTATATGGTACAAGGCATTGTATATAAAGTAAAATCATATAAAATTCTGGAACTTCTACGTCTACAACTGTTCTTTATAGCTCATAAAAAGAAACGTAAGTGTGGATATCGTTCTAAGTAAAGTACCCAAAAACCTTGTATATTTATATCGTATCCGCAGTTGACTTTTTTTTACAAAAAGTATTTTTACTTTTTCCTGGATCATAAAATTTAATATAAAAAATTTACGTTTTTAGTCTTATATCGACTCAAAGGATTTGAATAAGGGTTCAATCAGATCCCTTTGTGAAAAGGGTTCCATTGTGAAAAAAGGATTTTCAAACATATATCATGCATATGTCTATATATATATATATATACTATAAAATTTATGCCCACTTATAATAATATGTCACTGAAATGAATATACACGTTTTCTGATGGGTATAAAATGTGGTTACGCTTATAAATCAGTTTCTTATAAGAAAAATAGATTTTATAATGTGATTTTGTTAAAGTATCAACGATAATTCATTTCTTGTTTATTATTTCAGATGTTTATATTAGTAGTAGTAATAAAAATTCTGAATAATTTTTGTGGTCCTTGAAATACCTTAGAGTGAAAGCCAACAAGAGAATTCACTGAGACATTTTTATTCTTTTTATAGAGACATGATTTGCAATTTGCCTTTGGAATTATTTTATCTTCTAAATTTGAGGATGTGACGATAACTTTATTGGAATTACAGTGGTGGGTCTAGTAATGCAGTTTTAGTCACTAGGAATACCTCGGCAACACTAATGCAGACCACAGTTGACTGGAAGTGCTACCAGATTAAATCAGCAAAACGATGGTGGCAAAATCGACCTTTGACTATAGTACCTACACTGTCCAATTGCATTGCAAACTTCAACGAGTTTTAATTTGCATATTATACTTCGGTGGTTCTAGTAACTTTTTGTTGAATAAACATTAATTATTAATTTCCAAATTATTATATACATATAATGTCATATTATTTTCATATTATTATGCCACTTAAATTTCGTTGCCACGTGTTCGAGTACAAGCCCGCATTTTGACATGTAATAACTATTTATATACATATTTATCTAAGATTTAAAATATGCTTTTAGTGGCGAGATACAGTGAAATACTTTGTCTGACTATTACCTGTCTGACAATTATTGTCTAATTGACAGACAGATAACGATCTGCTTTTCTGCAGATGCCATTAAAGCGACCTCTATTGTCTGTAGGAAGACAATCCTACTTATTTATTTATTTGGAGATGCCGAAAACTGTTTATATTGCCCGTGGAGTAGGTAGTTGTTTTCGGCATCTCCAAATAAATATTTAAAATATGCTGTTATAATCAGTTAAGAAAATATAAATTACATATAATGAAATCAGTGATGAAACACGATCTATATCCTGTTTAGAAAAATTTTCAGTCACTTAAGGCTTAGCAAGATGTCCTTTGAAATGTTACCGACATTGAATTTAAGCGATAAGATTAAGGTAGGCGTTTAACCCTTGTTATCCGATCTTTCTTATTAAATTCCAGAGTTTAATTTAAAATACATATTTATACAAATAATTCCAGCAGTAAAACGCAGAAAGGAGGGTAGAACTCAAATTTACGTTGGTGGTCCTTAGAGACGAGGGGCGTATCCTTTCAAAAAACTTTGTTGTCTGATGCTTGAAAAAGTTCACAACGGTTTTCCATAAGAAATTTACCCGAAGAAAGATAAAAGGAAGTTATATATCACTTAATATAAGTTTAAAAGAATTGCTGTTGGAATGTTTTTTCAGTTTATTTTATTCGATGTCCTTTTCTTTGAGGAACTAATTTGTAAGTAGATTTATTGCAAGTTCTATTAGAGTTTTGATACTTGCACTCCCTGAATCTTTATTGCTTATTGAGTAGCAAAAATAAGTTGTTAATTTCCAGAGACTTTTAATAGGATGAAGCTTTATGGTAAAGTTCATTTCAGGGATATAAAATTTTATTGCTTTTCAAGAAAGAAGAGTAAAAAGGTACCGCTGAACAAAATAGAGTTGACGCGCTACCACTTAAATTTCGTTGCCACGTGCTCGGGTATAAGCCAGCATTATGAATAAGTACACAACTTACCTGAGGGATGATCTTATATGATGAATATTGGCCGAATTTTTATTAAGTGTTGGTGTTGCATTATAATTATTATTTGAAATTATTTGAATGAATTATACTTATGGGAATCGAAATTGTTTTGATTAGTTTGAAATTGGTTCAGTAGTCAATACAGAAACTAGTTTAATTGGAAGTACAAGTTATAAACAGAAAATGTATTGAAATATTTATGTAGATCATTATAACCAGCGGTTCGGCGAGAAATAGTAACTTTGTCTAATACTATTATTATTAGACATCGCGGATCTAAGGATCATGACAGGGTCGCACTAGCCCATATAATTATCTACGTATAATGTCTATTGGATCATGCTCGACCCTGTCATGATCCTCTCTTTCATTATGTCTAATTATTATTATTGTAGAACCAATATCTCAAAGACTATTACCTAATCACTACCTAAGACTATTACCCATCAACCTACAATTGCTTCAGACTAGATTTCCTCCCTTTTGTTTGTGGGTGGAATTTTTCTAATTTGATAGTTCACTTTGTGGTATAAAAGCTATTTTTATGTTGAGTTTGGATAGTATATTAGCTTTTCCCGGTAACTTTCCACAGTATGTTATTGTTGAGTAGGTTATCTGTATGGTTTACTGTAGGATATAGTAGTGTGTTTAATGTGTGTCTACAAAATATTAAATTACCACATACTAATAACTTTTTGAGTACTTATTCTGTTGCGTTTCTCTGAGTTGATAGTCTGCATCGAGTAACATGACTGTGTGGCACCCACATCGATTTTTAACCCTCCAGCCGTTCAATTAAGCTATCTGGTGATTAATAAGCCGTCAAGGAAACGAGCCCTCGCCTCGCTTGAGTGACGGCCGCTCGCCGCCCCCCTGCTAGTAAAATTGTTGTCAATTTTCGGTTTTGTCAGCCGACAAAAGCGGGCGCATTTACAATTGCCTTTCAATAAGTTTCAGGAGAATTTTAATAGCTTCTACGTTGGCAAAGAGGGGGGGGGGGGGGAACCGAGTACTTAATGCCCTCGTGACCGAGAAAGATTGCCCTTTGAGAATAATTAGCTGAATATGATTGGCTCTTATAATTTTAAATGTGAGGTACTGGGGAAAGAAATTGTGTAGAAGGTAGGAAAAGTATTTGTCAGGTCTCTATTGTTGAAAGAACGTGGTGTCCAAAATTCATCTTACCGTAATACAGAGTGTTACAAAAAAATTGTTGGACTAACAAGAGAGACTTGAAGGGGGTTGGTAGCTTTGGTGTGAAAATAACACTGACGTAGTTTTCCATATAACACCAAAACACTATTCTGCACTCGACGCTCGTTTCGCCAACTAAGTTGGCATCATCTGGAAATGATTAAAACTAAACCTATGCTAACACTGTATTTTCACACTTTGCAATTTCCAAACTCTCAAATGCATCCACTGTCTTGAATTTGTTACATTCCTAATTAGTCTTAAATTGTTACTATCTATCTTATGGTTGTTCTCAAACCCATGTTGGGCGACACTAGACTTATCTATTCTACCATATTTGAGATGAGCCATATGTTCCTTGAATCTAGTTTCAATTAACCTTCTAGTTTGTCCCACTTTTGATTGCAGTCTTTAAAAGTAATTTTCACTATTTGGGCGATATAAATTAACAACTAATTTATTATCTGACACTATAACAATCTAGAAATCTATTAATTACCTATCTTTCCATTTTACAGCCAGTTGAAGGGTTGCTGCTTTTTATTTTTTCATGTAACCTACTAAGACGGAGATAAAAATCGACCTCTACACGCATTTTTCAATAAAGCTCTGATCCCCCTAAAGGCCAGAAGGATTTGCACTACTCTTTGCAAGTTTAAACCTTCCTTTTTACTTACATCAGAGTAAGTTGGACGCAGAGTAGGATGCTTAAAGTTTTTGCGGGTCACCTGGATAGGAGCTCAGCCGATACTTCATCTCTTTAGGGCTTCAGTGAAATGGAATACGTGGACCAACTCCGAGTTTTACTCTCTGGTAGAACTGAATATTTTATGACAACGCACGGTATTTACTTAAAAGTGTTCACAAGTACGGTGTAGTGCAATGCAACCATTTATTTAAATAAGTTACGGCTTTAGCAAATACTCTTTGCAATGCGATACGGAAAACTTAAGTATATTCAACTTTGAAAACCTCACCCTTACCGTTAATTTTCGTATGGATAGTATACAGCGTAGGAAAAAGATTTGCTTTCCTGGAAAGCACTTTTAGATAGTCTTGGGGAAGGAATTATGTTTCTATAAAAGAATAAACTCAAGATGATGTTAAATTAATTACTCATTACAATTTTTGTTTCCCCACTGGTCCCTTCCCTAATTATTTATGAAATAGAAATGAGCTTTTTAATGTTCGTAGCATTAGTAATAATAAGTTGTGGGAAGAGACATTACCACCGAGATTATTTTTGACCTTGTTACAATCAGAAGATCCTACAATTAAGCAAAGTACATTATATTGGCTATCTCCCTTACTATTAGAGATCTTCTTCTTCTTCATATGGGTCGGTTTCTTTGAAATGAGTCCCAAAATACTACAGCTATGCTAGGCCTCTTGTGCATCCCACAGATTCCCCTATTCAGCGAGTCAACCAAAAGTCAACTTGCTGAAATTTCCCTCAGCTCACAAAGATCTAAAAATGGTTTACCCAAGAGCGCTAACCTCATAGGAGCACATTCGTCCAGAATTTGCAGAGCAGTCTCGTCTGCATACCAAGAATTTTCCACGCATTTTCCCAGAGCCATTTTGAGAGAGCTATAAGCGACTTCACAAGCTGGCTCGGTCCTATGAAAGACATTTCAGATTCCTTTCTAGGAAGTTAATCTGCATGTTCCTTTCCTTAAATGCCTTTATCACCTGGCACCCAACACAATCTTACTGTGGGTATTGGTATTTGCTAATACAATTAGCAATTGGAGACAATCTCATTCTCCCCCAAATACGTCCATTATAACGAAAAATTCTGCTTGGAATATCGTGGAATAAGTCTTTGGACTATAGCTTTTACGTCATTTAGGTCTCAGTTTTGGAGCCATCTATGAACCACAATCAGACTCCAAGCCTCCAGAGAATTTACCCTTCGACCCAGTCACAGATTCTGTATTTGAACTTCGAATAGCTTGCAAAAGTAAAATTTTGCAATCATTCTATCAGATAGCTCATCTCTAGGATAGGATGTGACTTCGAAATATATCTGATCTTTGTCCCCCTTTGAATGTCCCCTTCCTTGGGAACTATCTGTCCAATCCTTATTATCCCTGATTCGGTATGCTGCTAGCCTTGCTTCTCTTTCCAACATCACCAGAAGTGGTGGAAGATTGAACAGGACTCCTAGCCCAGCTAGCCCAGCTACTATTAGATATAGACCTATATAATATGTATAGCTAGAACCAACATGTTTTTGTTTCTAAGACAACGTAAGGAAATACTTTATTTTCGACATGTGCGTTAATTCAATCAATTAAATATTGAATATGTTCCTTATTTTTCTAGCTCACTGGATAAACCTTTCGCATAATTCCATTACCTCATTGCATGGAGGTATTTTATTGAAAATCAAGCCGTAGAAGGGAAGTTATTATAAATTACTATATGGTAATGAATGCGGTGTTGTAAACAAAAGATAATTATTTAGTTTTACAGCCGAACTTGCAAAACACGGTCATAACTCGCTGTGGAAAATTAATAATCATCAGCCGACAATGGATTGGTAAAATCTCGTTGGGAAATAACAGCTTCACGTCGAACAATACAAGCCGTAATGGTTTTGTCAAATTTAATTTGAAAATGGGAAAATAACACGTATAGTTACAATTATTCCAGTGTGTTTAATAGATATATTAAAAAAGTTTATTCTTTGTTGTCGCATCATGCTGTCAGTGGCAGATGATGCGCAAAGTTTCAACCCATTATCGAATCACGCCGTGAAAATGTACGAAATGCTGTTTGGTGATTTGATTTGTTAGTTGAAATGTATGCAAAACTATTAAAACGGCAGTTTGCTTCCCCATAGCATCCCAATACAGCATTGGTCAGTTTGCTGTCTCGCTCAACGCAGTGGTGTGTTACAGGTTGCGGTTTCCAAAATTTTACTGAGCAGCACAGTTTCTATGATTATTTTCTTATAAATAGTTGTTCCTGAAATATATTTATACAAACTAAAGACCAGAATTAAGCAAAGTGGAATGACCTCGCCGATCTGGTAAAATGCGGTGATGCATGGGCGTGCGTATTCTGTTTTACCATTGGGCACATTTCAGTTAATATATACTCGTATACTATTCTATAGAATACTTCTAGTATATATTAACTGAAATATGCCCAGTGGTAAAAAATACAAATCTTAAAATGTCTAGTTAATATAGACATTTTTAGATTTGTCATTAGCTGAAACGTTAAGAAACGCGCGCGAAATAACCCAACATCACGCCACTGTTTCCCTACTACCTCGAGCGCAGTCGCTTGTTGGTTCCTGATTCGACCAATCAACGTCGTTGAAGCTCAGAGAAAAGAAAGCGTAAATGCAAGAATATGTATGTTAAATAAGGATGAACAGCTTGTCGTCAACTTTACGACTTTCGCAACTTTCGCAGTTGCCACATATTCGGAAATTCCTTGATATTATCAGGTAAAAGACAAATTGAACATTGTGTTTGCTTTAATAATGTACAATAGGGAAAAGGGACGTTAAAGACAAGTGAAAAAATGGGTAAATAAGGTAATTAATACGTTTCCTGTTTTAAATAAGAATACTTTAGAAATAAATGTGACAACACAGATCTACTCTTTTTCCGGTCATTCCACGTTGTTTAATTCTGGTCTTTACTTTAGTATGACGGTAAGATTACCAATCCACGGCCTATATATTTTAAGAACTATTTTATTTAAAAATCCAGCTCGTTACAACATCTACTTCCGATGGGCACCCTGTATTATAAGTATGTATATTTTTTATTACAGTTTCAAACTGTAACGTCACTGAATCATTTCAACCTAATTTTCAGTAAAAACAAACATCTGAGAGTTATCGAGTACCGTTCCAGGATCGCCCTATACATTTTTTCTCACGCTACATAAAACATCCCATTCCACGCCTTACTTCTCCCGAATTTACTGGACTGCAATCTCGCTTTATTATCTAGCCCATTGTGCCCCATTTATAGAAAATTATGCCTCGCAATGCCCCCGATAAAGGATATAAGTGGCAGTTATCCTTGAATATTTTTCACTAGGTGGGTATTCCCTAAATTGTAACGCCATATATACACAATGAAAACAAATTTACGACCCTGTGGAGATAATACTGAGGAATGAGAGTTTTTACGGGAATTTCATCGAGCGAAATTGATTTTTTATCGAATCATTATCTTAACGCACCACTTTTCAGAAGGAGGCCGTCTTATTTATCAATAACGAGGTCTCGTGAAGATTCCATATGGAGGATGTATTTATCCTAGCTACAGACTATATATCTTTTTATGTAGGTATACAGAGTGTCCCGAAATTAGTGTGCAATATTTTACCAGTGTATTAAGAAAAAGACCCCATAGAACACACCATTTAACCATAGAACACACAAAGAATTGCACATTAATTTCGGGACACCGTGTATAGCTATAAGACATCCGAAACATTCCGATAAAAGCAAACTATTGGACCCACTATTTAATTGCAAGCACCAAAGAATAATTATGTTCTGCCCTGTATATCAACGCAATAAGTATATGCACAAATGGTCCCTAAATAACTATTTAGTGAGTTTATATAGCAGTGACATCTAGCAGTAAATTATCTTAACTATTTCAAAGCATCTCATATGTACCCTACCTTCGTAATCACCCTGTACATCAATCCTGTCGGTACAAAGCGAATAATCTACTTAAGCACGTTGCAGACAAAGTCAAGCGAATGAGTGGCAAACTACCTCTACTTCCGCACTGGCATTTCAGGTCGGTAATTAACTTTAACACGAAAGAGTTGCGAATTTACTGCCATTAAATTCGTAATAACTCTGAAAGCTGGACATAAATTAAGTTAGAATTTAATTAATGCGACACTAAATTTCACTAAGTGCATCAGAAGGTGGATATGGGTGCACGTGATCTCATTGTGCACAGTGTAACAAATTGAACGTTCCATTTACTGGCTTAGAGGGCGAACCTCGTAGTATGTCCAGCCCAATCCATTTTCTGCGTCATTTTCATAGTTTCACCCAAGAAACTATGAATATCTATGAAACATCAATAAAAAGTGAAACTAGTTTTAATAAAATGCTTGATATTTCTGTACCTATAATTCAATCTTGTTGAAGTAGGTACTTCTTAGTACATCAACATGATTAGAAAATAAATCATGAAAATTTCTACACGTATAACTTCTAAGTTATATATTGTTACAATATCGCCGACACAGTGCCTAAGTGCGGCGTTGCCAAATCTACGTATTCCCAGCATTAGGGACATTGCGCACAATCTGGCAACACCGCCTCTGGGGGGTGCCTGAGACAACCCCCCAAAGGCGAAGTCTCAACCTTCTAGGCCTTCAAATAAGAGAGATAGGCCCTTTTACCCACATTTCCTGGACGTCACCAGCGGTACTCATCGAATATCTCTCGTATAACTTGGCTGTGAATTAGTTATTGAACTGCCCTGGTATGCAGATTATTCGTGAGTATTCGATGGAATTTCTACGAGGATCAAGAAGCCTAGTTTACCTATATAAAGGCCGCGGCATGCCGGTGAGTCAGTCGTCAGTCTTACTTGAACAGCGATCAAGTGAAGAATACTTAAGTGAAATAAGTGCGATTTTTTAAGTGTTTTCGGTGTGTAATTATTTAGATATTGTACAAAAAGTGTTGTATTGTGCCTGAAGTGTTAAATAAAGATTTGACCTGTCGTATAAAAGACTCATTTATCTTTAGAACCCTGGAAGGAGTAACAATATAAATAGAAAACAGAGATGCTTTAGTATTAAATATACAAACGCCAGAATCGCGCCACGGAAAATTCAATACATTAAATAAAAGATTCAAGATTTCATCTTCTTATTTACATTAATTTAAATAATATAAACCCTTTGTTTAATATTCTGAGATTACATCTCGTTAGTAAAACTCAACTCATCTTTTCCGGCGGAGGCGTTAATCCTTTGCATGAATTTTTTGTTTTGAGTTGCTACCAAATTGCTGAAATAGCTTTTTAATAATTAAAACATAGAAGATAATTTAAATTTTACATCGTACGTTTCTTGACATGAAATTTTAAATAAACTATACTGGATTATAATATGAAAGGATCAAAATGTATGAACTAGTTTATTCTAATCTTGAAATATTGAATTTAATTACTCACAATAATTGAAGTTCCTTAAAGAAAAGAACTGTAGAAGAAGAAGAAGAGATGCTGGGTATGAATAAACCTCTGCACAGAACAGAGATGCACGAATCAGTGGGATGCCCAATAGGCTGTGGCTGCAGAAGAAACCATGTTTTATTTATTTATTTTTTTTATATTATATTATTTTTATATATTATTTCTTTTTCATACATTTATAGCACATATCAATGTTTGTGCAGGATTTTAAGGTTTTTATTTGACACAGAGTTATTAACCTTTTTTTAGATAGAAAATCATCCATTACCGTTACCCATTACTTACTTATAAGTAAATGTTTTCAGTGATATTTAAAAAATTGATTCAGGCAAGCAATGTAATAAAAACAAGTAACCAATCAACCAAGTTGCAATGTGATGCAATCATTTTATCTTTATAAACTAAGTCGCATTGTGTAAAATCAATATGACTTAATACAGGTATGAGTAAAACAAATGCGAAAGGCCGTTATATGAGTAGCTTCATTGCTATGAAAACAGAAGAAAATCGCATAAATATTAAAGATAAATAGCCTTTACATATACAATGCTATGCAACATAGAACATTATTGCAGTGTAGCCAAGTAAAAACCTGGTACTACAAAACTACCGTTTTCTCAGTATAGACACCCCAATTTTCGTAGTGGCCGGGCTGTGCTACGCCTACTATAGGCCTTTATAAATTCGCACCAATTAGTGGATTGGTGTCGTGCCTGCAAAAACCGCGCTCTCACTAGAATGACGGCCTTTTAATCCGTTTTTGTACACCGTTTATCTCCCATATCAGCGGTTTGCAAGCGAACGCAAAAAGCTGCCAAGCCGACGTCGATAACTTAACGGGGGGAAAAACCGATCACATTAAACGTGCCTCCAAGAAAAGAATATATACAGGGGAATATATGTACAGGGTGGCCCAATACAGTGACAAAGTTCCATAAGTCCTATGCCCTAATAAACAAAACAAAAAATTTTTTAGACTTATTGAGCCTAAAAGGACGCACATTTTAACCACTTTTGGCCTTGAATGAAAACTCCTAGTTTTCATTCAAGGTCAAAAGACAACGATGTCGCGATCGAGTGACGCAATACATATAGTTAGATAGATACATAGATAAATAGATTTATTTATTTCTAACAGGTTTACACCCAATTACAAAAAATACTTACACCAAATATACATAAATTTTCATACATACACTTATAGAAAAACAAAGAGAAATAAACTAAATAGCAACAAATAATTTTGAAATTATATAATTTAAACTATCGTAATTAATATCACAGACATCAGCGACGCAGTTAAATATGCTGCACATTGGATGAACCGGAGATCTAACCAGAGTATTAGTCCTAGGGTTTCCGCAGTAAAATGTAGGCTTGTTTCTAGAATTGAGTCTTGGAACCAGAAAATTTATTTTGTGTAACATAGTCTCACAATCAATATTGTTATTCAACAACTTACACAAGAAAGTAACAGATAAAATTTTCCTTCTGTCGGCTAAAGAAGTACACTGAAATCGATCCAGTAGCAAATGTTGATCAGTACCTCTATCTGGAAAAATTCCATCAGTTCGAAAAGCCAAATATTTTAAAAATTTTCTTTGAACGCTTTCAAGATTGATTGTTCTCACTAAAGCAAAATAAAGGATTTCAAAAACAGCTGTATTTTGAAAGTTGCTACAATTTGGTAATATAAAGCCCCACTTTTTACTTGCAGGTGCAATTATTTGTTGAAAATGTAGATTAAAAGACAGTTTATCGTCAAAAAGTATCCCCAAATCCCTGAATTTAGTGCATCTATTTACAATGATGTCATTAATTTGGTATTGATAATACATTGGCGAGGCTTTCCTGTCAAAAAATAATACAACACATTTGGATATATTTAGGTTTAACTTATTTCTAAGGCACCAGTTACTAACAGAAGCCAAATCATGCTGTAACAGTAAGCAATCTTCTACTGTGTTGATGGTTTGAAACAGTTTCATATCATCTGGATACACAAGTTTATGAGTTTTGACTTCATTCAATAAACCATTAATAAACAATAGGAAGAGCAAAGGACCCAAATTGGATCCCTGAGGGACACTCGATGTAGGAATAAATTGTGCGACAAAAAGCCTACGTATTGAACATATTGTTTCCTTCGCAATAAATAGGAATTCATTATTTATGTACGAGTAGTTGTGGTGAAAATCCGTAGGAAATAACTCTGTTTAAAAGAAGAGTGATCAATTTGATCAAAGGCCTTTTGAAAATCAAGATATATAACGTCAACCTGCCTTTGATAATCCAGGCACCTGGCAACATATTGAGTTAAACAACTAAGGTTTGAGATGCACGATCTTTTCTGCATGAAACCGTGCTGGTCCTGCGAAATCTTAGAGCTGATAGCATTGTACTCAAAATCGTACAAAACCATCTCAAACAATTTGGAAAAGTTGCAAAGAATAGAGATCGGCCTGTAGTTTGATAATAAACTTGGATTTGCTTTCTTCAAAATTGGACATATGCGCGCGGTTTTCCACAAAACAGGAAATGTAGAAGTAGAAAGGATTAGATTAAAGAGATACTTTAGTGGTAACATAAACGCATTAATACAGTCTTTGACTACAAAACTTGGAACACCATCAACGCCAGATGTTAATTTATTTTTTAGATTTTTAGAAGCGTTGGTAATCTCACGTTGGTTGATGGTGATGACATGAATATCATTCATATCATGCTCCACTATAAATGACATTTATAGTGGAGCAGATGAAACCTATAAGATACCTTCTTGTAGAATGTTTTGGGGCATATGGTGTGATCTTCAACTTTTTTCAGTGCAACTTTTTTCAAATGGCCTTGCAGTGCGTTATCTGCACAATTCGAAAACATCCGTTCCTGAGTACGTAATCGCTATTAAAAATAAAACTGCTAGGCATACTGCTCTGAAATATTAACCGCTTATGCACAAAACCTAAGGCGCTTCGAATGGTATAAACTTTTTTTTGGTAGTACACCTACATATTACCAAAAAAATACGTAAAGTTAAAACTTCTAAAATTATGCACGACAAACTTTGATATGCGGTTAGCTATGTGAAATATTCAAAATTTGTAGATATATGCAGCGAATGAAATGTAGCCTAGATATTAAAAAATGTTTGGTTTGATATCTGTAACCGTTTTCGAATTATCGAATTTTTAAAAAGCGCTCGTGTTTATCAGAGTGAAGTATTGCGGCGCGCTCAGGCTTATAGCGCGAATACTGGTACCTCTATAGATGTCTACCCCTAGAAAGAAGCGAGTTAGACCGGCGATTTTACTCAGCGCATAATTTCAAAACCTTCGATTCCGAATGATATCTATATGTGGTAATGGTCTCGATATGTGACAACTATCGTGGATCTCCACGATACCGGAGTAATGCAATGCCGGTCGGGGCACATAATCCGTGAAGTTGTGAAATCTAAAAATAAATTCAATGCAGGAAAACACCAGTAAAACACTTTGATTTTTAATCACTTATAATGCATGGCATTTAGATAAATAAAGTGTTTTCTTGGTGTAGGCAGCGGCGAGGGAAAACACGTCCCAGTTGTATTATAAATTTCCCAGTAGTTGGGAAATGGGATCTGTTCTGGGTCTTTTATTAATTGTACGTAATCTGTTCACAGTGGTTATGATATATTAATAAGTAATTACGGCCCCGGCAGTTTGGGATGTGTGTCTGTTTTGCCTCTCCCTAAAAACAGGGACTTTGGCGAAAATATTATTCGTAATATACGTATAGGTCTGCAAATCAGTACAAGGAATAGTGTTTAAAAATCTAAACTCGGACAGTCAGAAGTAAATTCGTTTATTCCTACACTAATAAAAATCATTTGTAAAATATTAGGTCCCTATTTTATTGTACGGTTTGTACATCAATTAATAACACTTATATCTGCGACCCCTTTGGTCGAAGGGTTTTCTTCTCTACAGAGAAAAATCGTTATTTTCAATCATAGAATGAAGGCAAGAAAGTTTCCATCCTACGTGATTTATTCCGGATCAAGCTGGGACACTAGGGCATTAACAATTTTTCTTTATCTTTCTTTAAGACATATTTGGATGGTATATTACAATATACTGCTGTCATTAAAGACATTTCTAAAATTAGCGAGATCGCGTATGGTGTGCCCTAAGGCTCGGTCCTAGGACCTGTGCTTTGTCTAACATTTATCAATAACATTCAACATTTTATTTATCTCAATATTGAACAGTTTTTTTACAGATGATTCATAATTTTTTTGTCATTTTCGACAATATGTATCATATTAAGAATGTGTTCCTTGGGGTGTTCCAGGGTTCGCTCCTGGGACCCGTCTTTTTCGTGTCTTTATCAATGATATTGAATATTTTATTTCACCTAACAAATACATTTTCTTCACTTTCAGATTCATTAGTTAACCTTGTAGTATTTTCGTATTAAAAAAATCACTAATTCTGCTATTCATCTATTCAAAAATAAAATTGTCTTCAATGAAGCATTAAAATCTCAACCACAATTAATTGTCACCAGAATTGTCTGCCATCGGATATTTTGTTATCCACTAAAATAAAACATTTGATTCCCATTTCCAAGTTGTGATAAATTTCCTGATATTCTAACTAGTATTACTTGTATAACTAAGTTGAGTCAGGTATATAATTATTCGGTCTTATTTTTTGCACGACTTGACATAAACGTCCGCATTAAAATGGCCAGTAAAAGTTTGCCTCTCTATGGGCTTAAGTTCCTTAAAGTTTTTTGTAATATAGCAACTTTGTATGATGCAACGCTGGATGAGTAACTAATGCAACTCTACACAGGAAATATGGCCTAAATAAAAATGATTCAAACGTTAAAACTTGAGCTAACATAGTGGAAATTCGTAAAAGTAATTTTATGTTAAAACTTCAATTTTTATAGCGAAAAAGCATTATATGAATGTTGCCTTGCTATCTGAAGCAACACAAGCCACCAGAGAAGAAAAATGTTAACAAATAGCCGTAATTAAATTAATCCAAACTTTGGAAAGTTTCAACTATAACAAAGTGGGAGTTTAAACAGTAAAGTAATCCTCTGGAATAATATTTTAATTAGCTAAATTAGAAATATTAGTTTGCATTAGAAATATTTTACGTCTTCTAAATTAAGATGGATTCTACTTCTACAAATAGCTCTGCAATTCAAACAAACTGGTGGCTCTGGTGTAGTAGTAATTTAAAGAAATGTTGTTTTAGGTTATATTTACATTAAACTGACTCATCTACCGAAGCCATCTATATTTTAAAAGCAATACAGTAAAGTTGATCAAAAAAGCACAATATACCATTTTGCTTTAGAAAAAAGAGTGTACCTACATGTATGGAAGTATGGCTGGGTATATTGTGACTGGGTATGTACACTTTCTTACAGGCTGAGTTGAGTGAGGTAATTTATGAATGAGTATGAGTATAAACATATTTTTTATATACCTAACATATAGTTATTTGTCGCTATAATTTGGTCTTGTAGTGCAAATATAAATCCCTTTATGTCCGGATATAATAATAACTTATATAAAAGTTCTTTGTGCTCTTGGTTGACACATATTATAAGAAAAAATTGTTTATTATTTCCAAAGAACGATATGCTTCTCATAACTAGGCTACAGAGAATTTTTTTCTGTACCTACAAGAGGTATTTGTGAATTCTATACAGTCTTTGGATTATAGCTGTACTCTGGGTACCTCTTGGTATCTACACTTCTGAGTGTATTGTTTATTCCAGATTTGATACACACATTTTGACTGCATACATTTCTGCCTGGAAGACAATTGTATAATCTACAAGACTTGACGTATTTGCTTGGATTATAGCTATAAACTCCATGCTGAACTGCCATAGGTGTCCTGAAACCGATAACTATCTATAGATAGAACTGTCGATGGATAGGCGCTGATCCCATACATCTACACGTAGAAAGATAATGTTATAAAGGTTGTTCATGGTTAATCATTAATGGCATGACGTCATCCCCAGAACGCTGTGACTTTTCTAGAGACTCAACAAGTCACTGTGCTGCAAAATGTCAACCTATTGACATTGTGGTATGACATTGTGGTATGGCATTGTAGTAGTCGCTTGTTGAATTTTTTAATAATATGTTGATATTCAAATATTTATGAAGTGAGAGGCCAGCTTATTAGATTAATTTGATTCGTTGGCGTAAACAAACTGTTTTCTTTGTGTACCTCAGCTTTAATAAACGGAATTATTTATGTTACTAGAAAAACTTTCAGTTGCATAAGAGCAATATTATTTTGTAAGCCTCTCATTTTTTTGTTGAGATTTCCATTGTGTTTCCGCCTCCACGAGAGAGGTATTAACATATCCGTTTAGTATTCCAATCCTTTTGCAACATATTGAACAGTTCCGCATTAGCCCGTCAATACCAAGAATATAAATTAATTCTAAAGCCATACAAAGCCTCCAAGGGCGTTTTGTTTTAATTTATAACAAAGCATCAACAAATTTCATTACACATACGGAAATTCCCGATTTTCCGGAAAATTTGAAACTGGTAGTGGGCCGCAAGGACCCTATGGATATAATTAACTTTGTCCTTATTACAGAGTTGCTAATTTTGCCGCATTAGAAGTTTTGATCCGCATGGGGGTAGTTACGAGGGTGTGGGAAGTTTGGGATGAACTTCTGACTTAGCTTTTTACTCAATTTCCGGGACTGAGCTTATTTCTGTTAGCCGTTGAGCAGCTGGAGGTACTGCGTGAACAAAAATAATGACACTCCTCTATAAATATTCGCTTAGAATGTTTTGATTTACTGTCAAAATGTATACACCCTCTAGATGAAATTGTGTTATAAATCTATAAAAAATATCGACTTTGGTTTTTCACATGGAACACCCTGTATATTTTTACATATTTCGATAGAACGTTTTCTCACGGGTCCGTTGATGCGTAAGTTGAATTTTGAGTGGGTGTTTTTTCGAAAGCTCTGCCGTTTCTTAAAACAATGTTAATAAAAAGCGTTTCTCTAGCAATTAGAAAGAACATATAATGTGCTGCTACCTTCTACAGTTTTAAAAAGTCATATCACGAGAGATTATGATTATGTGTGAATAAAAATGGCAGCAGTCAGTAGTAATTAAACTCAAATTTCTTAAGAGAAGTGTTTCTTGTCATGGCTCTATCTTAATAACAATTTTTAAGAAAATATCTTGAAACCCGAAAAACCTCTAAAAGATCTATAGAACTTGTAGCTGCCATAAAATAGACTACTTTGTTAGAACTCAGTCGCATTTATTTTATAAACAAGGATAATAGCTTTTTATTAATATGTATTTACTGCATAAAATATTAACTGCAACTAAATTTTAACTGCAAATAAGCCCAGAAGTTGCCTGGTTACGCGAATGCTCTCATTATATGGGAAAAATTGATTTAAATTCGTATTGAAATTAGAAACTAAAGTAGTTGTTAGTTGGCCGGAGTTTCGAAGCTGGCTTTTAATCCATTAAAAGTTACTGAGTGCTCTCGTGAGTAGAGACTTTGATACCACTGTTACAACATCTCTTTGATATCTATCAAGAGGCAGAGGACTAGAGATGAAATATCGAAAGTTTTTGAAAGTCGTGACTGAAGTAACACCCTTTACAAGAGAATGAAGAATATTGACGTGAGCTAATGGGACTAATATAGATGGAGAAATTTATATTTTGAATTTATAGAATACACTTTTAAATTTTTTTTAATTTCTTGGGAAAAACAAAAAATTATTTCTTCCCATTATCGCAACGAAATATTTTTGGTGTGCCATTTAACATTTGGAATATCACTATTTAAACAGATGCTTTTAGAGTAGCTAGTAGTTACGTGACAATACCATGAGAGTAAATAAAACAAGAAGTTAGGCAGATAAATATGAAGTAAACTTCAGGCACGTCTGACAATTAGGAGTAACATCAACCTGATTGCTCGACTTGACAAACAAAGTCAGCCACGCATTCCAGCATCGTGCACTGCGAGTGGAGCATCACTTGACCTGCAGGGAAGAATAATTTATTCAAGTGTAAACAGACCGTGCAAACTTGCCGTTTAAACGTAAACACAGTTTTATTAATGTTAGGTTCGCTTAGCTGGCAGAGGGCAACGTTCCGATGGGAAACTCGTACAAGCGGAAAACAGAATGTTACCTGTGTGTACGTGATGCACTGGTTTCTGAACCAAGCCAGGGCATCAGCTAATGTATCTATAATTGGCGATTCCATTTACCGATGAGGGCACTCGGCTATTAGAAACGGACATGGAGACAGAGAAGTAACTATTTGAAATAAAGATTTATATGACTTATACTATTTTATAACAAGTTTTATCGCTATTAAGCTAAAATTTGGGACACTTATACATCTTGCAATATAGTAAACTTAAAAAATGTTTCTTAGTGCAAAATTTCGAATTTTTGGTCAAAAATTATAAATTCAAGATGGCGGTGGTACTGAGAATATGTAATTTCTTGAAATCTTTTATTTATTTGAAAACCTCAAGGTGACATCTATGTTTGTGTTTAGACAGAACCAGATTTCCTGCGATCCAGACATCTGTATATTTATAAAATTTAAAATAACTTTTCATACTTGTCTTATGTCTTACCCCAACCATTCATAATTATTTAACTAATTGTGCATAATATAAATACTGTAATTATCTACTTCAAAATATCCGAATAAAGTCAATATTCACCCCGAGGTAAAATGAATTAGACAGATAATTATACAACCTTTGTAACTTTTAAGCGAATTTCCACTTAATCATCAATCAAACCTTAATTAACATTGTGTAAATATAATTAGGTAGAAATAATTGAATTAATTTGTTTGCAATATATAAATACAAGTTAGCAAAAATACTAGGCTTCATTAAGAAAAGGATTGAAATGTTAAATGCATAGGTAGGACGAAGGTCCTATTTTTAAATAGCCAAATTCCATTATAGGCCATTATGGGGTATAAATTATTGTCTGTAACGTATTCGTGGTACTTCATGAAATCCGTATTCGTGCTATTCACCATAAATTTTTTATATGGCTTCTATAAATAGGCTGATATGGTCTCTATAAATATAAACAAAAATTAGGAAAGTTGTCGGTGCATTCTTAAGGCTAAATTGTTAAGTTCGTTTTAATAAACCACCAGGTATATTCCACGTAATGAATTAAGTTTTATAAGTATACATAAATTCACTGACGAAGAATCACAGCTCACAGAATTAGACACGGGAAAAATACAAGATTCAAACAGTTGTGTGATCTGAAACTCTTGCCCGCAAGTTGGACATTTATCCACGTTATTCTATTCGAAGTATAAGTACTCTAGTTCCTTCATCAGCTCTAAATTTACTATAAATAAATAAATATTTCGTCTTAATGACATTGATAACAGTAACAAAATAATGACATTCATTATCTCCATTTATGGTAAAGAATAAAACTTGAGATACCACATAGTGGTTTTTAAACTCATCAAGAAACAATTCCTCATCTACTAGCTACATGTATAAAACAATAGCAAAAAGTTCTTCCTAGATGCGCCTACTTAGTTCTTGCGGGAAATATGAGAAAATAAAAGCGGGAATTCATCTGGATAATGCCTCTCCGCTGGATAGTTTAAGTTTTGAAATCTTTGCGGAAACCCGGGGACTGGGGGGTAGATTTTAGGGGTAGTTTGATCGATCTCAAGCCAGGCGTCTAATAAGTCGCGGGATATTGACAGAGAAAGCCGGGAGATTCTCTTAAGGGAATTTTGTAAGAGAAAATAAAATTCCACAGTGACAGTGACTTAGGAAATTAAAATCCATATTGTATATTGGGTACTCTTGCTTTCTATACGGGGTAGGGCAGATATAATTGATGAAATTTTAAACGGATATCTAGATGAGTAACATAACAGTAAAAAAACTTACCGTTTTTAAGTGGTTGTGTTGTAGTGGAGTAGTTGTTTTCGGCATCTCCTGAAAATAAAAACTTACCGTTACAATCTAATCTAGACCAGTAAGAGTATAAAACACTAACCAATGATTTATCTGCCAGACGTAGGTGTCTGTTTACTTGTATTAGACATTTATATTATAATATATAATTATACAATTATTACTAATAATTGTATTACCTTTATTGTTGTATTAACGTACCTATCTGCATACACGACACATTCTATAATAATTTTGACGTCCCTTTATGAATGTTAACCGCCTAGGCAATATCAAGAAGAAATATAATTAACCATTTTAATCATTAATTCTTTTTGATTAATATAGTAGAAGTAGATGATTAATTAAGCTTGGTTACCTAGAAAAAGGGTTGCTTCTACACTCTCGCGCCTCGAAATAGTATGGACGATAGCTAGCAGTGTACGATGTTTTAGTTTAGTAATTTTATATAATCCACTCAATTGCATGTACAACTGTAGTTAAATGTTAAGAAGCTTCATACGTTTAGTCCTCTTTTTTGGAGTGGGTTTATTGCTATGTCACCAGAATCTGCTCGACCCAGATGGCCTTTATGGTAATTTCTAATATAAAACATCGGCCTGGGAGGCATAACATTTTCTAACTCTATTGGAAGGAGATGCCTAAAACAACTACTCCACAGGAATGAGCCCCGACTAGCGTTGCATTATTCCCGTATCTCCATAGAAGTCGCTACATCCTTCATCGAGACCAACCAGCAGACACTGACCGGTATCGCGCTTGTTATGCGCTCGTCAGAGTGCCATAGGTAGTGAAATCGATGAATAATAATGTAATGCAACGCCAGTTGGGGCACATTGGCCGTGGAGTAGTTGTTTTCGGCAGTAGTTGTTTCGGAGTTTTGTTTTTGGGGTTGTTAACCCCAAAACATTAAGAAAAAATTCTGAAAAATAATAGAGGTAAAACACTATGTAGCGGAAAACATAGGAAACCTTATCCCACATCTGATAATGATCCAATACATCATTCTGCATTCAAAATTAATATTATTTTAGTACGGGAGCGGAATATAACTATAATCACATATTATAAACTCTCAAACTGACACTTTTGTATTAACATTAATTGACACCCCTTGTTTAGTTCTATAGAAATAAGTTTATTTACATTTCAAAGCTTTCAATGGAAACGATGTATTAAAGGAAAAATGCTCCTGAACATTTTTTGTGGTAATTGTAGAAATTATCTACGATAACCCTTAAGAAACACCTTTACTCTCTTTAGCAAATTATACACGTTATTTGCTTCGTTTGAATCACTACATTGAGCACGTAAAATGAAGGATATCATAAATATAATAAGCAGTTTATTAATTAAGACGTAATTTAAAAGAGGCATAAACAAACAAAACATAAAATTCCACGGAATCATTGTTGTAAATATTAAATGCTTCTACTGGATTAAATTAAAACACCCCCTTGCTGCAGCTGCTTACTTGACCTAGTTTATGTAAACGCATGTTAGGAAGAGATGCTGATTTCATATTCCACCATCATCTAACCTACTAAGGGTTATCTTTTAATGAGATATAAATATGATAAGGGAAAAAGCCTTTCGCCCGAGAGAGATGGCTCGAGCAGATATTTATCAAGCGGATCTGCAAAGATCCAGTGGATAACCCTCGTACTCCGTTTAATTTCTAGAGGCGAATCCGATCTTGTAAGGCTAAACAAAGCCCCATAGATCCCCCTGTCAGGTCATAATGACTGTGAGTGGATTACGTTTTGCCTTGTTAAGATACCGACACTGTTCGGTTTCTTTAAATTTATTGGATCTTCCGAAATTCCCAGAAGAATATATCGTACACAAACGAATAGGGAAAATGGGCTGTGGGTAAATGCCAACTCATTATACAGAGTGGTCCTGAAGTAAATGTTTCGTTGGAGACGAAGACCTCGAGTTGGAGTGTTCATGTCAAACTCATTATCTCTATTTTTTATATATATAGAAAATACCCTTTGAAGGGTATTTTGCTACTATTACAATCTGATCAAAGGGAGATCAATGAGTAATTTGGTTCTATCCTAATCTAACTAAAGTTGAGAATCTTAGAGCTAAGGTCTTAGTCTTTAGTGTACCTTAGAGTCTAGTAACTTAATAACACTAACGTGTAATACTAACCGCACAATATTCTGCTTTTATACTGATCTAATCAGTTCACTAACTCAAAGGGCTTAACCCTCTTGAGCCTTCTTACTATGTTAGTGTTGTCGAGGAGCTGGATGGCCTCGATGTTCACATGTTGATGCAGTCGTTGTTCGTGATTTCTTGCAAATTTAGTAATTGTCTGCTCTACATTGTCCATCTGAAAATCTCGATGAAGGTCGCTGTTTCTGATGTACCAAGGCGCTTTGACGATGTTCCGCAGTACTTTGTTCTGAAATCTTTGAATGATTAATATATTACTCTTATTGGCACAGTCCCAGAGCTGTATTCCATAGGTCCATACTGGCTTGAGAATTTGTTTATACAACAGTATTTTGTTGTAAGTTGATAAGCAGGAGTGTCTACCAAGTAGCCAGTACATTTTCTTATATCTGATGTCTAGCTCTTCTCTTTTCTTTTTAACATGGACTTTCCAGCGAAGTCGTGCGTCTAATGTGATGCCTAGATATTTTGCTGAGTTTGCATATGGAATCTGGGCATTGTTCATGTTAATAGGTATTTGTTGTTCTCTTTTATTTGTGAAATTAATCTGCACTGATTTTGTTTCATTCAGCTTGATACGCCATCTCTGGTCCAGTTATTGATTTGGTTAACTGATGTTTGCAGTTTGTTTGCAGCTTCTTCATAGCCCTTCCCTGTCGCAAGAATGGCAGTATCATCTGCGAACGTGGCTATTGTGTTTTGCTTTAACTGTGGTATGTCACTGGTGTAGATCAGGTATAAGATAGGGCCTAGATTATCTCTATTGTTATTGGATATAGACCTATAAAACCATATATTAATTCACCTATATCTATCTGCAACACTCTGTAGATGATAATGATATTAAAACACGCCCTCCTTCAAATTATTATCGATCAATCTCGGGAATTTGTCTGAAAGAAATTGTAGTTTCCCTGTATATTTAGTTATGTCAAAATATTTAAGAATTACCAACAGTATTAGCACAGGAAGTAAGGTAAAAAAAGATTATAGGCTCTGTAGGAAAAAGCACATTTTCAAACACTGTGGAAACTGTAGAAATAATTTAATTACCTCCAAGAATCGTCTAAAGTGGGACACCCTATACCGACCCCCAGCCGTTTAGCCAAATATTGTTTCTGTTCCTCCGCCTCAACTGAAACGTAGAATGAAAAACGAGCGATCATTACTAAGAAATATCGGAACGTTCCGTAATTCTCCCGTTAAGAATATCTCGCGAAAACAAAACGCGAGAGAATTGCCAAGAAAAATAATAAAGGGTTTTACTTTAGCAGCAAGTACTTCCAGAATTTACATATAAATAGGTACTTTTGATCCTGATTAAATTCTGATAAGTATATTTTAGTCGAATAACTTTGCATAGAGACGTTTGTACACTTGTAATTATCTATATTGGAAGGGTCTACGATTAAGCTGTCGAAGCAATCACTGTTATTACAAACTAACATTCAAAGGAACCTTTTGAGCAAATAGTTTGAGGTATCTGATCTTTAAAATTGATTACTCCATTACTTGTGTAATCAGTAACATCGCTGTTGCTATAGTATTAAATAGCTATTACATTTTATAACACATTTTGTAAATTCAATAATATCGGTTTATTTACAAGTAATAAACAAATATTTTCCAATAAATTTGTGCCTGAACAATATGTTTCATTTTTTCAATATGTTTTTACAAGTTTCAACACGATAACCTAAATTTTGTGTCAGCTATCGTACGCAACATTGAACAAAATATGGTCACCTTTTACCTACTATACTAAATAATTATTAGGGCTAACAAAAATTTTATTGTGGTAAATATACTGAATTATTTAACAATACTATATGTTTATTTATTATAAATCTAATATACTAAGAAGGGCACAGCTTTATATACAGTGATCGGGACAAATAAACAATTTATTTATTAAATTATTTATGAATTTGTAACTTTGTTTACATTGTATGTGTTGTAACTCAATTAAAAAAACTTTCCTTTTATTCTAGAGTAATTTAATAAACAGTTGACTGAAAATATTAACTTCCGAGAAATGACATAATGACAGTAAATAAATATAAACAAGTAAACACTTATTTAGCGGTAGGATATAATTACTTATAATAACATAATACTATGTTTAACATAAGTAGATACTTTATTAAGACAAGAAAGTGATACATCACATCACTATCGCCTGTTTTTCCATTGCAAATATAAATAAATATATCCCAAAGGTGGTGAAAATCGTGGTTCAGGATCAGGGCTTTATGGAAATCAAATTGTGAAATGTGAAACCATCATGCTTTGAAATAAACGCAATCTGCATCAAAAAATAATTTTGTTTCTGCTAAAGCTAAAGTATACGTTGGAAACGACCCGGGTAAACTTCGGTCGTACTTTAATATCGTGTGGGATTGCTTTGGTGCGATGCAGCTGCATATCCTCTGCACCGTATATGTGTTTTTGATGCAAATGTATTATTTTACAATTCCTGGCTGCCTGGAAGAACGCAGATAGCTCTGAAACTTGTCTGCGGCACGTTTTATTTTCAGTGTCGTATGGGATTATTTTCACTGAGAAAGTGGGAATGTCTCTAACAGAAAAATAATAGGATATGTCAGTAAACGGAATTGTAACACATGTAATATCAGTCTCCTGACGTATGAAAATATTTTCCCATGCAGCTTCCTTTAATTTCTAGGACGAAATGATCATGATACAATAAAGGAAGGTATGATATTGCGCATATCCCTCCCACATCCGTGTCGTCACCGAGAGCGCAAATTTGACATTTAACAGTGTTTACATATGTAAAGGTGTGAAAGTTTCGTGGTTTTTACTACATTTTGTCCTCTAAATTCATTTTTTTTGGCAGAGTATTTGCATAATTCTAATGTATACTAATTATAATCATATGTGAGTATAGTTAAAGTTAATTGTATATTAACACGTACCTAAACTAAAAGTGCAATAAAAATGCGTTGTTCTGTGTGCTTGTATAATAGTGATAATCGCAACCAAGGGCCCAATAATTTAAATAATATTAGGTAATTATATTGCTATGATATTTAGACAATGTAAACATTGCACTATCTATTATGTTACAAGGTTTTTCACGTTTCCACGGGATGAAGTAATAAAGAAACTGTGGGTGGTAGCTTGCTGTCGAGCAGAAAAGTTTAATGTACATACTGCCAGAATATGTTCCAAACACTTCACCGATGATGATTATGAGATAAATTTAAAGCCTGTAATAAATTATATAACCTGTAATAGATATGGTTCTGTAATGTGGTCATTAAATAAAAAAAAATGAGAAACATTTAAAATTTTCGAATAATTAAAAAAAATGAATACATTTTTCACTTTTAGTCGTAGGTGTAAGGCGAACGGCGAAATATATGTATTAAAGTTAACTTGTTGCCCACATCCTATGTTTATGAAGCGTTTACTCTATATTTAAGTACTAATCATTTTACACACGAATCAGAATAACTAATTACTTATAATAAAAATTGCAATAATCACCGATAACAGTTATTATTATTGAAGTAGGTAAGAAATTAAAAGAGCCAATTTTAAACCACCAGGGATTACCAGGGCATTTTGTATATGATAGGTACCTACCTACCATATGGAGTATATCTAATTTGTGCTTATGATTATTAAAGAACACATTTAAGGACACTGGTTAAATTTCCCAATATTTTCCTATTCGGGACACTGTTTTGTGCCAATTATATGAAAGTTTTGATAATGTTTCCATTGAAATCGTATATAACATTTGTATTTAGCGATCATTCTGCGCTCTCGGTGACGTAATGCGCACAGCGGACGCATTTTCATACTCACGAATGTCATACCTTGTACTTATTATATCATGCGAAATGATCGTATTGGAAATACGCAGCGAGAAGCAAAGGGGACGAAGGTAATAGTAAAGTTTACAGAATAAAATGGCTTCTGTAAACTTTGGTAAAAGTATCTAGTACTAGTAGTCATTCCGAGATATCAAATAATTGTTTATGTACACTTAGAAAGCCTTAATAACCGTTATCAAAAATGTGCAGTGATCTATGTGCAAATAATGTGAAAAACAGAAACAAAGGAACAATTTCTAAATTGTTCCAACATTTTCATGTACACAATATTTCATATTGAGAAAAACAGCAGTTTTATCCTGCGTCTTATATAAAATTTATATCGAACTTCCTTGTAGAATTCATCAGGACTAAAAGGTGATTTACCTCTACTTACCCCCATTAAGAATGTATGAAGAGAGAAAAACAACAACCGTAATTTTTCACCGAAGCCTGCTTAGCGGAATTTTTGCAGTGGAAACAGTAAATTATTTTTATTTTACTCCCCTGGTAGATATACGCAGACGTTTATGTGATTTTTATTGGATAAAAAGGAAGACTGACTAAAATATTTATAGTATTCCCAAACATCTAAGCTAGGGGAAGTGGTGTATAACAATAATAATAATATTTTACCGCTTCGTGGGACCCTAGCTGAAAAGATACATGGGTTGTCTTGTACTGAGCCTGTGTTATAATTTACAGTGTCTAAACATAGAAACGCGGCACATTTTTTTATTAAACATCACTTAACATCATCTTTAAATGATGCTACTTTAGATAGTGAAACGCTCGTCGAGGAAATGCGGCGTTTTAACGTTTAATTGTAATGTGTTCAAATTATCACAATTATGAAAATAGGCTTGACATCTTCTGTTCCAGTGTGCATGAAATTAAGAAGTGTATTCTATCCACAAATTAATAATTTTTCAGTATGTCCTATTTTAATACTTTTATAATATTTGTAATTAATTTTATATCTATTTCGTTTCCTTAGCTGTTAACTAAGGTAGCTCATTACTTTTGTATCTTTCCTGCCATATAATTGGGTAATCGCCTGTCTTGGCAGCTGTAAACAAATAAATAAATAAATAAATAAATAAATAAATAAATAAATAATTTAAATATAATACTTTATATATACTTTTATATTATACTTTTGTGATAATACTTTAAGACAAATATATTGTGGATTATACCGGGTGTCAACGGATCTATTAGACAAGCCATAACTTCTAGAGTATTGGATGTATCAAAATGAGATTTGGTATAGTTAAATGGTAGAGGAAGAGGAAAGTTTCTGCATATTTTTTACGTTTAGGTTACTTCCGGTTTCACCGGAAATAGCTTCAATTTTGAATTTTTAAATGGATCACCCTGTATATTTTTACATATTTGAATTTCTGAGACAATTTTGGACTAGAAAATGACATTTTAAAAAGTTTTTTCGCCTACTTGATTTTTTTAGAGCCATTTTTAATATTGCATCTAGGTGGCCATGATTGAGCGCAAACTAATCTGAAGGCCTTAGATGATGTCAGAAAAATGTAATCGCAAAGTTTTAGTGATTAGTATGATAGATAGGAATGAGACAAGTTGGCAAAATTACTTTTTTATATCTAACTATTTTTTTTCAAATGGCAACACTTTTTAGACAAGCACTTTTCAAAAAGGGATTTTTTTTGCGAATCCAACGATACTAAATTCATTGTGATTGGATTAAAAATAAGCTCATAAAATATATTTACTTCAGTGAAGTTTTTAATAAATTCGTATACGAGTATTATACTTTAAAAGTTTTAATGTCATTTTCTAGTCCAAAATTGTCTCAGAAATTCAAATATGTAAAAATATACAGGGTGTTCCATTTAAAAATTCAAAATTGAAGCCATTTCCGGTGAAACCGGAAGTAACCTAAACGTGAAAAATATGCAAAAACTTTCCTCTTCCTCTACCATTTACCTATACTCTCATTTTGATACATCCAATACTCTAGAAGTTATGGCTTGCCTAATAGATCCGTTGACACCCGGTATAGAATGACCATATTATTTGGAGTAACTAACTTATCTTATATATATATTTTTTTTTTGTTTAGAAGCATATTACCCTACTACACAAATACATTAATAAATTACAAAAAAAACATACGTAGCAAAAAAACAAGTATAAATTTTGCATCCGAAATTGAAAAAAACGATGTCAATTATTTTCAAAAAGAATTTAAATTTTAAAACTAATTTACAGTTAATAAAGAGAATAATGTGAATAAAAGTATCTTAAAAGAAAGTAATTGGAAACAATTAAAATACACTTTAATAATAATAATAATAATAATAGGCAGATAGATAAAATATGATTACGATCTTAATAATAATAATAATAATAATAATAATAATAATATCTCTACCCCTCATTTTAATCACAAGGATTAGCCCGAACGTCGGAGACTTGTGTGGGAGAGGGGGCGGCATATTATTATTTCGCGGGCCGCATTTGTGCCTCAGGAACGACTTACGTTGGTAGGCCCTAACCACCATTCAGTGCTGGAATGAGGGAAACCTCATTAGTTAGGGGGACAAGTCAAACATCAACTGATTTTAATCTCTCACATTAACACCAAGTTGACATTCTTCCCATCCTAGGTCATCACCAGGATGGTTGCCAAGCCATCCCTGCGAATAAGCCTTGATCTACGAGTAAACAATTTAATGAAAAATTGTTAGTGGAATGGGAATTAGAACCCACGACCTCTGGGTTGAACGATCGAGACGCTAAGCCCTGAGCCACCGGCTCGGTGCTTCCGAATCATAAAAATCATAATTCTATATATTTCAGGATTATCTGACTGAAATATAACTTGATTTGGCAATAATCTAACATAAATTTGATTAATTTGTGATTTTTTTGGCAGACAAGACCAGCAAAACAAAGTTACAAACCGATACACCCTGTAAATCATGGGGATTGAATTCTGAGTGTCTGAGCATGACATGCAATGCCGAAATCGGTAATAGTAATACAGAGTCATTATAAAAAATGGACGTGTGTCCCCAATTCCACCTATGATTGCACCCAGTGGTCCCAACCTTCTCAACTTAAATTCTGTTAGGTATCTAAATTTATCGGCCAGATATCAATCAGTTAAGAAATTGCAAAACAACTTTCTGTATAATATTAGACTTAGGGCCGGTCTTTCCAACTCCTTATAAATATCTTGTTAAATTTATCTTCCTTGTAACAACAAAATGGCTCTTTTCACTGGGTTTTAAATTAAATCCTGTCTTTAAAGTTCTCCATCTGCTCTTTAACTTATCCGTCACTTTTACTGGCCTATAAGTAGTTACAAAGAGATTTATAACCTCAGAAATTTTACAAATTTGAGTGTTAGTAAATAATTTGATTAATAGAACGTCAAAAAATATTTTTTTATAATGGATAACATTATTGATTTTGAAGAAGAAATATTATTAGATCATGAAATTATAAACGTGGTAAATATTGCAAATCGCGAACGAAAAATATATACTGTAAGGCCTCATATAGACAATTTAAACATCTGGGATATGAGGAGATTTGGTGTATCAAAAATAGCGATGTTAAATGTTCTAGAAAAAATGGAGCAACCTTTACGGCATTACACTAACAGGTTAATAATAAAAAAGAAATGATATCTACGTATTTGTTAGATTTTATGACATGTTTTATTGAATAATATTTTGAAATGAAGACTGAACTGCTACGATTTGTACTAGTGAGGGCCTCAAATTCTTGGGCAATTTGGTTCCAAGTCTTTTTACTGTATCATCCCGGGAAGACATTTTTACACTTCAGAATATTAAATTTAAACTAGAGATCCCAGAAACGACTAGAACTTAAAAAAAGTTATACTTAGTTGGTTATACCCACAGTATTTTATATTTAGCTAGGTAATGTTGTCATAATTGACATATTTTGTTGATTATGATTGCCGCATTTCATCTGTCTCACTTTATTATATAGACTTTCTTATTTAATCAGTATTGCCAATATCATTAAACAGTCTTTTTGCAAAAGAGCAGTTAAATTGTGTTGAAAAGACGCAATTTTTTAACTGCCAGATAAATTCACTTGTTAACTTTAAGTTTCTTTTAGTTAAAAGCAACTTTATAAAGAGATGGAAAGACCGGCCCTTAAACTGAGAAATATCTGTACATTATATCAGAGCTGCTACAAGTGTAACGAAACTAGCTTTTGTTTACATAGATTACACTAAGGTCAAAACACCTCTGCTTGCCAGAGCAAATATTTTACCCCCACAGTCAGCAGAATGGGTCAACTTAGATCATAAATAACGACTCGGCTTCATAAGCGTACTGGGAAAAGTGGAATGCATATAAATCTTTTAGGTATCGATTCTAGCAAGTGTTCTGATTATTTTACCAAAAGTTTATTATCTTGAAAGTTGTCTATAAAATAATATGAATAATAATGTTCCACTGAAATACATTTCTATCTCAGCAATCAATTTCTATCGAAATTACTATAGGAAAAAGTAGTACAGGGTGAGTCAACCATAGAGTAAAGTTCATTATCTCATTTGTTTAGAGAATTACGAAAAAACGTTATATACAAAAGTTTTATAGAATATTAAGGTGCACAGTTTAAAATTATATTTGAGTATACAGGGTGATTCAAAAAAGCGTGGCGAATATAACATAAGTTTTTTTAAATGGAACACCCTATTTTTTAATTTATTTTTAGATTTTACATGAAATTCTATAACTTTTTTGTTAATAATGTCATATACCTAAACCCAGTAGTTTTTCTAATGTTTTAATTTTTTTAGAAAAATATTAGTTTTTACTCTTATAAGAAACTGACAGTACCGCCATTGTTTCTAAAGGTGGAATACTCAAATTTGGTACAAACGTTCTATAAGGATGACAAAAATGGTGTTTGTAAATAAATTTTAGTTAAATGCTACAGGGCCTTCAAAATAAATTTACACATTTCGACTATTTTAACTTAAAAAATTTAGATTTTTTTAAATGGCACACCCTGTATATTATTATTTTTTCTGATAGATTTTACAAAAGCCTTCAACTTTTATTGACTATGTCATATACCTAGTTTTCATAATTTGCGAGTTATTTTGATTTTATTCTATTTTACACTTACCTACGCTATTGTGGAAACATAAACTAATATAAATAATGATAATTTCCCTACTAACTACCTTACTTTTAATTATTATGGAGTAATCAATGATCAAAAATATGCCCGTCTACTTAGATACACATGTTTAGTCTTGTTACTATATTTTCTTGCATGTTCCATAGCATAAAGGATGTTTATTGTCCTCCAGGTATCTCGTATCCTATTTTCAAAGTGGTCTAACAAAAAGAAATCTGAAGGTGTTAAGTCACATGATCGAGGGGGCCACCCAATGAATCCGTTAGTGTAATAAAAACAAGTGTAAAAAAGAATAAAATCAAAATAACTCGCAAATTATGAAAACTAGGTATATGACATACTCAATAAAAGTTGAAGGCTTTTGTAAAATCTATCAGAAAAAATAATAATATACAGGGTGTGCCATTTAAAAAAATTGAAATTTTTGAAGTTAAAATAGTCGAAATGTATAAATTTATTTTGAAGGCCCTGTAGCATTTAACTCAAATTTATTTACATATACCTTTTTTGTCATCCTTATAGAACGTTTGTCCAAATTTGAGTATTCCACCTTCAGAAACAATGGCGGTACTGTCAGTTTCTTATAAGAGTAAAAACTAATATTTTTCTAAAAAAATTAAAATATTAGAAAAACTACTGGGTTTAGGTATATGACATTATTAACAAAAAAGTTATAGAATTTCAAGTAAAATCTAAAAATAAATTAAAAAATAGGGTGTTCCATTTAAAAAAACTTATGCTATATTCGCCACGCTTTTCTGAACCACCCTGTATACTCAAAAATAATTTTAAACTGTGCACCTTAATATTCTATAAAACTTTTGTATTTAACGTTTTTTCGTAATTCTCGAAACAAATGAGATAATGAACTTTACTCTATGGTTGACTCACCCTGTACAATTGAAAGCACTCTTCCCCTTCGGTTAAAATTCAATAAAACTTGGGTGAAATGTTTTTTAAACTGGTTTTTCTCGAAATCTAACTTTTCTGGATCCATTTTTATATGAAATGTTTTAACACTAACGTAGTTTTCCACAGAACACCAAAACACTATACTGCACTCGACGCGTGTTTCGCCAACCATGTTGACATTATCTGGAGATGATTAAAACTGCCCAAAGGTTCCAACCCCTTTCAAGATGAAATGTTTTTATTATTTTGAAATGTAAGACCCAATGTTAAAGTTTGACAGGGCATTCCATCAACACACTGTATAACTTCAGTTTCTACGTTGTTGCTTCTTAGGATACACAATCGGTTGGCCTACGGCTATAGGAAATGAATTTAAAGATATTCCATTCGGTATTTTCCAACAGAATTTTTGCTCCAATACCACCTTTCTGTCGAACATAATGTTTAGAAAAAGTCCGTGTTATTTGAGCAAAATGTACTCCACTGGGTATCTAGGACTGTAGTATATTATCTTAGGAGCTCTATAAAGATAAAAATGCTTTTGTAAAACTCACTGAATTACAAAATAAATTGGAGTGCCTCCAGTTGAAATTCAGGACAAATATTCCTTCTGACATGCCGCACAGGATGAATCTAAAACTAGGCTCTTCCAAGTCTTTCATTTTCAGAAATAAACTAACCCTAAGTGAAAAATAATACATACAGAGTGAGTTTTATGTATGGAACGCCTCAATTATCTCGGAAACGGCTTGCCCGATTTTTATGAATTTTGGTTTATAAGGGTTTTGTAATATGGCCGATATTATTGTGGCATTTACATTGTTGTCAGATCTTTCGTTTTTCCGGAAATATACTGAAATTTGTTATTTCAAATGGATCACCCTATATATTTTTTTGTTTTTGAAATCTCTAAGAAATTTAGAATATTTTTCATGTAATGTTCCCTATACCTAATTGCCATAATTTCGGAGTTACAGCTACATTTGCAATATCTCCGCCGAAGTTAAAATATTACATCAGGGCGGCTATGTCTGCGACAAAAACAATTTTGACGTTTTAATAAACTATTATTGTTGGTGTTTATTGAAAGTTACAATGGACCGTTTATCTGAGAAAGAACGAATTGAGATTTTAATGATATTAGGATATGGTGATGTGCGTAGAAGTCAACAGGAAACGTGTAATATCTTTAATAATTTATATCCTAATAGAAATCCCATAACAAGATCTACTGTGAGTAAGTTGTTAAAAAAGTTTAACCAAACTGGAGCCATAAAAGATTTACCGAAATCAGGGCGTATAAAAACTGCAGCAATTGAAGACAAATCTTTAGATGTTTGTGTTATGTTAGAAGATCCACACTTGAGTACTAGACAAATATCCAGGGAAGTTGATATTTCTCAAACATCCATAATGAAAATTTTACATGCCAATAAATTCCATCCTTACAAAGTAAGATTGGCTCAAGAGTTGTCAGATGATGATTTCGATAGACGTGAAGAGTTTGCCGACACAATGATGGAAAAATGTTACGATCAAAATAATCCAAATTTTTTAAATAATGTTATGTTTTGTGATGAGGCCACTTTTTGTATTGATGGAAACGTAAATCGGCATAATTGCAGATACTGGTCACGTAACAATCCTCGTTGGATGAGAGAATCCCACACCCAATTTCCACAAAAGATTAATGTATGGGCTGGAATAATAGGCGACAAAATAATTGGTCCTTTTTTCATTGAAGGAAACTTAAATGGTCCGGCGTATTTAAATTTATTACAGAATAATATTATACCTGAGTTGGCTCGGTTATTTCCAAATCTAAGTAAGTATTCTCAATTGCCTGTTAATTTAGAAATTTTATTATTTGAAACTTTCAGACAATAACAATGTCCCAAATAACAATATTTGGGTGCAACAAGATGGAGCTCCACCTCACTATGCGCGTGACGTGAGGCAATACCTAAACGATGTGTTTCCCAGAAGATGGATTGGAAGGCGTGGTTTTATCAAATGGCCCCCGCGATCAACCGACATTAATCCTTTAGACTATTTCCTGTGGGGTCACTTAAAAAATATTGTTTATAAAACCAAACCTGCCAATATTCAGGAATTAAAAGATAGGATTACCACAGAAATAAGAAGAATTGAGCAGTCAGGAATGTTACAAAATGTACTGCAAAGTTTTAAACATCGCATGGCTTCTTGTATGGAAGTAAACGGACAACATTTTGAGCATCAGCTGTAACC
The DNA here is from genome assembly GCA_963924545.1 of Pogonocherus hispidulus. NCBI lineage: Eukaryota > Metazoa > Arthropoda > Insecta > Coleoptera > Cerambycidae > Pogonocherus > Pogonocherus hispidulus. The sequence continues at coordinate 51,323,795 of OZ004697.1, forward strand.
GCCTTTACTTTATGTTTTCAAAAGATCCTATGGGGTTTCTATTAGGATATAAATTATTAAAGATATTACACGTTTCCTGTTGACTTCTACGCACATCACCATATCCTAATATCATTAAAATCTCAATTCGTTCTTTCTCAGATAAACGGTCCATTGTAACTTTCAATAAACACCAACAATAATAGTTTATTAAAACGTCAAAATTGTTTTTGTCGCAGACATAGCCGCCCTGATGTAATATTTTAACTTCGGCGGAGATATTGCAAATTTAGCTGTAACTCCGAAATTATGGCAATTAGGTATAGGGAACATTACATGAAAAATATTCTAAATTTCTTAGAGATTTCAAAAACAAAAAAATATATAGGGTGATCCATTTGAAATAACAAATTTCAGTATATTTCCGGAAAAACGAAAGATCTGACAACAATGTAAATGCCACAATAATATCGGCCATATTACAAAACCCTTATAAACCAAAATTCATAAAAATCGGGCAAGCCGTTTCCGAGATAATTGAGGCGTTCCATACATAAAACTCACTCTGTATATGGTTTATTTGAATTGTTTTCTTATATAGTTCAATTGGTACTTGTATTAGATAGTTATGGTGACTGAACAGTTAGTCCATCTCATACTTCTAAAGACAAATGAGAATTTAGAATATAAAACCTCAAATAGTATCTCAAAGACCGTTGCAAGAAAGAGTCGCGAGAGACCTTAATGAAAACGATATAAAATATAGGGTGTTTCATTTATAAAAATTGGGAGAACTGTGGTGGCGAGTTTTGATTCGCCCTGTATACAAGTAAAGCTGTTTTGAAGGAAATTCTGTAGAAAGTAATATTAGACCGTATAATTCATATTAATCCATATTCCATAAGATCCATAAGACCATATTAATAGAGCCAAAAATTACCCAGAATTTATTTTCTTGAAAAGGATACAGGGTGCTCAATTCATTGCGATTAAAATACAAACATGCTCATGTTTTCTGAATCGCCCTGTATAATACTAGTAAACCCTGTATTGGCGAATTCTGAAAAATTATCCCAATTCAAATATGATCTAAAAAGTATGTTATTCCATTTAAAAAACATAAGTTTGAAATGGCCTTGGTTTATAGAGCACCCTATATGACTACATATTTTTAAAAAGTGCATCCTCTTACCCCTCTATGAGATCCTACTTTTTTTTTGTTTATCACGGCATGGGAGTTATGGAACTTTATCACACTATTGGGTAAAGCTAGGGTCTAGCTCTTTTTGGTCCACACTGTAAAGAGAATATTTCGTAATGACATATTCGGTAGTATTTCGTCGTTAGAGCAGTGTTCCCTATGGACATTTATGATCGGAAAGCATCGATGATCACCACTTTTTTAGCAGCAAGAATCGTCTCGATTTTTTTCCGAGTCGCAGCATTACCCTTTTTTAATAAAAAAGTAAAACGAGATACTTAAGTTTTTGTCACCTTTCCATCGCGTTGGAAGCTTTGTGTGGATTTTTTACTTCCTCCTTTGATATTCGCGGCTGTTGACGAGTTATTCCATTTTTCACGATAAATACCCGTATTTTATTATCCGAGGCAATTATTTATTTGTATGATTTATGGATGGGAAATTTAATTAATTAAGGCTGGGAAATTTGATTGTCAGGGGTCCGAATTCATTAATAACGTATTTTTTGTTAAAATAATTGAATGCCGATACACGGCGTGTTTAATAGAGACATAGACTGTTGGAAAAAAATCGTGAAAGTATCTCAAAGTTTCAGAGGTTGAGGCATTTTTAATAACACAAGATAATCAGAGAATATCAAAATGTACAGGGGGTTACTAAAATTATAAAATATAAACAATATTTCGTTGTTATTTCAAAGTTTTAATAACAACACCAATTCCAATAAATTTATAAACAATCTATCTTATTCCTCAAAAAAGTTATTCCTTTGGAATAAGAAAAATTAAGTAATTCAGTTCTCAAGTAATATACTATGCGGTAACCGTCTTTCCTGGTCTTGTTGTTGTTGTTGGAATGCGACGCGGTTACCCGCAGCACTCAGGCCTTTCTTTCGACCCATTGTGCCTGCCGCTAGTCGAGAGCTATTGGAAGAGACCCGTGCTATGCGCATAGGCCAACACCTGTTCCAGGGGAAGCTCTCTAATGTCCTGGGGCAGGAGAAACGCTGCACCCAGATGTTTTTGTCTCTTGACCACGAGGCAGGCTTAGCGACAGAGGATGTGAATGCAGTCCTCGTTATCGTGCCCGCAAAACCTGCACTTTCTAGTGTCACTAAGGCCGATAGTGTTAAGGTGCTTGTTGAGATGTCCGTGACCTGTCAACAGTCCTGTGACAATCCTTATGCTGTTACGACTTGGCGCAAGTATTGATCGAGTTGCGTTCAACCAAGGCACTTCAATTAAGAGCTTGGCTTGTCGCAGCCCAGTCCCATTCGACTATTCTTCCTCTGATCTTTTCTTGATCCAGTTTTCTATAGACCTTGTTACATAACTAGGCGGAAGCCCGAGAACTGGTTCGGGCCCTGTAAACTGTATACTTGAGCCTCTTTTAGCCAGTGCACCGGTCTCTTCATTTCCTGTTATGTTGTGATGACCCAGTACTCAAGTCAATCTTACTTGGTTGTTTACTTGGCTGATTAGAATATCTTCTTTTGAGATTTTCCTGAACGCATGCAGAGATAGCAAACACTTCCACCTGAAAGACCGTGGCGTACTTTCCCAAGGAAAAGGATAGTCTCGCTCTTGGGCGCACGCCTCGGACTCCCGCCCTAAGCCTTGGACCCATCCGTAAACCAGACGACTCTGAAGTGTTTCTGTTACGAGATACGAGATACGAGAAAGCTTGAATGGGGGCAAAGTTGCGTAATTAGGGGACCAACATAATGCACCAAAAAAATCTAGGCTAACTTGAGTAGATTTTGCAATAAATGAAAAAGACTGAAACTTTGGAAACTTGCTTTTAATTTTTAATTTTTTTGTTTTTTTTTGAGCAGATATTGAAAAATGAGCACCTCCTCGAAGCACCGCTTTAGTGACATAGTATTTTCGGCACTACTTCGCACCAACAGAAAAAGGTAACACATTTGACAAACAAATACTTGTTTTCTATTTGCAACAGCACTTTCTTTCAGTGTAGCATCCCCGCGACATAGAAAAGAATATTTTATCGGAGCATTCCGAAGAGTTGACAGTAACGATGAGTTATTAATAGTTTAGGAGCTCTAAATGCACTTTAACTTTTAGATGTTTTATTCGGTATACAAAGGGAAAGAAGTCGCACGCCAATATTTGTAAAGTCGCCCGGTCTAAACGTTATATAAATATGATTTAAAAAGAAAGGGGCTCGCAGCGGAAGGATGATCGATCGACGGACGGAGTATAATAACGGAGATGACAACAATCACTTCAGATTCCTCTGCGCGCAATAACTGAGAATCTATTCCGAGATGATGAAAAGCTGGAAAAACGGCAGTAAATAGTGTTTTCTGTCGAGCTTATATCACAAAGGGGGTTTTTATTAGAGTCGATTTCATTAATTTTTTAACAATCTGATAGGAGCTTTCCATAATCGCAATTCGTGACACGAAATCGAATAAAAAATTCCGGGAAGTCATTTAAATTATTACCAGAAGCCTACTATATCAACCAATGTATTATTCTAATATACAGGGTGTAAATATATTTTAAAGTAAAGTTTTAACATTGTCAATTAGCTGTTGTAGCATAAAATGATAATATTTTATGAATATATTTTATCAACCATGTATGTTTGTGCAGAATTGGACATATGGAAACCGCGGAGATAGCTACCGACCATGGGCGTGCGCATTTACACTTTACTAAATTACACTACTTCCAATTAATTGCATTGAACCAAAGTACAAAACAGGAATAAAAATGAGGACGAAATACTCAAACCATGGTACGCACCTGAAATCTATTCAAGTGGTGTATGAAATCAATAAGAAACAGACAGTATTTTTAGTGAGTTGAATAGAGACACGTTTTATTCACTCCCGGAATTTTGGGCGGCGTCCCATCCTATGCAACTTATATGCACAATATTATATTATAATTGGTTGGTTTGGTTTTTGGTTGATTGGTTTCCATGGAAAATCCAGAGACACGTCGATTTTTATTTGAATGGAGACATTTTTATAGTATTGACATTTATACAGAGTGTCCCAAAAAGGAGAGGACAAAAAGTAGGTATAACATTATGCTGAATTCGTCTTTACAAGGGCTATCTATATAAACTAAGAAATATAGAGGGTTCTATTTAAAAAATGTGTCGGGAGTTGTTTTTAATCTCAGCTGGAAAATAGTATGAATTTGTTCCATGACTTTGAGACACACTGTATAAAAAACTGGTTTGAGTTGTTCCGAAGGATTTTTCCGGATCATTCCATATATCCGAAGACTCACCCTAAGTTTGTGGTTCAGGTATTTTCTCCATTGGAGAGTTTCAATTTCTATCCCTGATGAGTCATTAAAACCTTTAAACATATTCAAAAAACACTTTTGGGATTTGCCAATCTTTATTTAATCTTGATACAACCTTACACTGTAAGACGACTGACAGCTGAATCGTATAGTTGCACTGAACTCTACGACTGAGATATGATCTAGAACAGTTTTTAGTCTTGTAAAAGATCGATATGAAAAAATATCTTAAAGTTAGCGATCATTCCACTATGGTTACATTACAACACATCCAGGTAAATACTATTATACAAGTTCTGACTGAAACACCTTCGAGACTTAGTAGAAAACCTTTCAGTAAAACTAGCTGTTATCTGTCAGAGATGCGCTTCATTAAATTTACGGAATTCATAAGCACTTCTAAGTAGCTTATACAATTTACGCCGCCGTACCGGATTTATACTTTTTGCAACAGCGCCCTTGATTTATGAACTGATACGGGAAACGGCCTGTTTTCGTAATTCAATTGGGCAGGTCCGAATTATCCGCGATTCCGGATATCCGGCACTTTTATTAAACAAGCAGTTGAAGTGCCATAAATTAAAAAGCCACCCTTGGTAAATTTACCGCTGGAATATCGCTGGAGCGATTCCAAAATAAAGACAGGGAAGTGTTCCGGGCGAACCAGATAGGATGTGTTCATTATACACCAGTGATAACTAAATGTACTAAATGCCGTTACTTTATTAGACATTACGATAGCAGAATTAAGTTTTTTAATTAAAATTTATTAATTAAAACGTCACTTATGTTAAACACGCATTGTTGTTTAGATTAAATACCTAAACGCGTTCAGGCCAGTAACGCGTAATGTCAGACTTTGCCAATTAATTAATATCCAGAAGGAATAATGGTAAATTTTTTAAGTCAGTCGTTCAGTCGTTCGAAAATTATTTAATTGTCGAGAACGTATTCTTAATGTCACTTTGTTAAACACGAGCTTCTTGTTTCGATTAAATATTGGAACACGTTCAGGCTAGTAACGCGTAATTTCGGACTCTGGCGATTAGTTAAAGTCCAGAAGGAGTTATGGCTAATTTTTTCAGTCAGTCGTTCAATACTTCGATTATGATAGCGCTGCCTACCTTCTGAAAATTAAGTGATTGCAGAGAAAGTATTCTTGATATCACTTATGTTAAACGCGCGTTCTTGTTTCGATTAAATACCTGAACGCGTTCAGGCAAATAACGCGTAATTTCAGACTTTTGAAATTAATTACTACCCAGAAACAGCAATGGTCAATTTTTTCAGTCAGTCGTTCAGTATTTTGCTTATGACAGCGCTGCCACGTCCTGAAAATTATCTAATTGTCAAAAACGTATTCTTCATGTCACTTATGTTAAACACGCGTTCTTGTTTAGATTAAATACCTAAGCGCGTTCAGGCAAATAACGCGTAATTTCAGACTTTTGCAATTAATTACTATCCAGAAAGAGCAATGGTTAATTTTTTCAGTCAGTCGTTCAGTATGTCGCTTATGACAGCGCTGCCACGTCCTGAAAATTATCTAATTGCCAAAAACGTATTCTTCATGTCACTTATGTTAAACACGCGTTCATGCAAATAACGCGTAATTTCAGACTTTTGCAATTAATTACTACCCAGAATGAGCAATGGTCAATTTTATCAATCAGTCGTTCAGTATTTCGCTTATGACAACACTGTAACGTCCTGAAAATGATCTAATTGTGTCAAAAATGTATTCTTGATGTCACTTATGTTAAACACGCGTTCTTGTTTAGATTAAATACCTAAGCGCGTTCAGGCAAATAACGCGTAATTTCAGACTTTTGCAATTAATTACTACCCAGAAAGAGCAATGGTCAATTTTATCAATCAGTCGTTCAGTATTTCGCTTATGACAGCACTGTAACGTCCTGAAAATGATCTAACTGTGTCAAAAATGTATTCTTTATGTCACTCATGTTAAACACGCGTTCTTGTTTCGATTAAATATCTAAACGCGTTCAGGCCACTAACGCATAATTTTAAACTTTGGCAATTAATTAATGCCCAGAAGGTATGTTCAATTCTTTCAATCAGTCTTTCATAAGAACTGGTTCGCAACTACCCATTCATTGACTGTAGTAACTAGTAACTCTCTAGTAACTATACGCTTCCTTTAAATGATTACAGATGGTGGAAATCGATCAGGCAATATGTTTCAAATTATTTATATTATGAAATTAACCCACTTCGAGCAAGAAACCTCTAATTTCTAAAAAAAAAAAGGACGAACTCATTGCCTTCGCGATTAAGCCCATCTCCCAAATAGCCAAAAAACCTGGACGTCAGCAAGACGGGAACTCTGCTAGAATCCCAACCCCCCGAGACAAATCGCCTGACTTCCCCAGACTTTATTAATAGCAAAGTGACTCTATTATAGGCCTGAATATCCACTATTACGGCTTAAGGAAAATTCTAAAGGTACTAAAGTGGTACACGAGAAAACACTCGGGAGAAATAATTTCGTCTCGCAGTCTTAACAAAGGCGTGATAAATAGTTGGCTGAAATTGGTTGAAATTTATAGACGTCATCCACCGCGTAACGTTTAAGGCCCTCCGACGGAATTTATGCTTTATTTAGGATTTATCGACAGCCTATGGAAATTCCACACTGCGATTTTTCAATATGACGCATTCCTGTGCCCATGAATATATTAATACAAGTATATATATACACACTGAAAGAAAATGTAGAACAATAATTACACTTTTTAACTTTATTTAAATTACTCTATTTGTATACCTTTCACTCAGGCAAAGAATTACACAAAAGGCAAAGGTGACTCTTTCGGATAAGCCATGGTCTTCAAGGGTGTCACGGGTCCTATCTGAAACCGTTACTTTTGTCCTATTTTATTTCCCAAGATTACTATGGGTTCAACAAATAAATTAATGGTGACTTAATACTTGGGTCGCAGAAAGAACCGTTACAAGGTGTGCTTACGACTAACTCAGCTACAGTCGGAGAGGAGGGTGGTTCGCGAATCACTCAAAAGAATCGACACCTAAACATTAAAACGGAATATTTACTTATTTATTTATACGGGCGCCACTAACAAATATGCTCTACACTCTTGTTAGCAGAGTCCCTAAATTGTCAACAAGGGTACCCAAATATTCTACAATTATTTGCTTTTCAAGTAACCAAGATAAACTGTATCTGTTCCATAAAAACCCATCTGAGATTTAGTAATTAATATTATATTTAGTAATTAATATTCCAGATATATGTGCATAATCAAATAATCCAATCATAAAACGATAATAATCTAACTCGTTAACTTTTGATTATTCCTTATATGAACCTGTGAAATGTAACTTTATCATCCGCGTATCTGAGGTAGAGGTAAATTAACAAGCAAAATTTGTATCCTGAGAGCAAATAGTTTATTGATACAATAACACACTAATAAGCTATATGCAATTCGGGGTAGAGTTGATATAAATAAAACAAAATATACAACCCCAAGAGATAAGAACATTCGCTGGTTACTGTCTGTTATGGCAGCTTATCAACAATGAACCTAGGTTAGTTCAGCATATTATAACATATATGACTAGGTAATAAATTTATACAGTAAATACTGGTATATAGCTATGTAAAATTGCACACATGAGTATGGTTATTATAGGGCAAAATTGGACCATTCGTGATATCACGGAGGGCTTACATACAATAATAATACCAATCGGTAGGTTACCTGTAAAACAATAAAATATACCTGGCTACAATTGTTGCTAAGACAGGAGAAATATGGCAAATTGGCCAATAATTATAAAACCACTGAATATTCTCCCTACTTGACTATTAAAATCCCTTATGATTACATTACCCCACTAATGGATATAACCCCAAATTTTCCCATTGATTTTTAATATACTAAAATCATCTGATACTTAATTTAAAATCCCACCATGTATATTATTAATTATCCCTAAACCCAATATTTATCTAAATCCCTAAATCCAATATTTATTTAAATCCCAACATTGATCCGCAAATAGATATTTCTATACATAAGAAAATGGTTGAAGTTCCCGATTTATTAAGCATTCGGTAAAATGAGTGGTATGACTACAAGAAAAACCTGTGATTCCAACGAAGGTAGTTCCTTAGTATTCCAATATCGTGTCCAGAGTGTCGCCAAGTTGTCTTAAAAATCTGTCCGCAGCCCATAAAGGGGTACATGAACTCAATGGTTCAGCACAATTAAGGTGTTTGGCTTCAAGGTCACACCCTGTCCAGTGAAATGAGGAGGTTCGCATCAAACTATCCAACCATAAGTGGAAAAAGGAGTTACTATTCTTGTAACTGGGAATCATGTAGAGAACGATTACTTGTAGAACGGTGAAAAGGAACCATTCCATCCAAGCGGTGACATCAAAAAAACAAGTCGACAAGTACCAAAAAAAGTACGAAGGGTTACGAAAGTAAAAGAAAAGAACAGAAAATAAAAGAAGCCCTGAAAAGAAATATCTACAATTACTATCTATGTCCCAAAGATATTAATTAAGAAAACAACCGAATACATTAGGTACTTACTTGGTTGAAATGCGGCTTCAACAGTAGGGTTTGGCGGCGTGTTTAGTGAAATATATATCCATTTAACCAACAGTAAGAGTTGCGTTACAAACAATTCAACATCCAACCATACTTCAAAGTAACCTCAACTCAGTGGAAATCCTCAAAACCCATCTAATACGGAAAGCACACAGTACTTTATTCTTAAGGGAAAAACCACCTTCAAATTTCACTAACACGTAAGTGTACCTCGACGACCAAACCAAAAGTGTCCGTTTTTCGACAGAGAATCTGCGAAAGCTAGCTAAAGAAAACATCGGCCAATCAGAAACGACCTGCCAACAAAACTATTCGCCCGCCAAATACTTATTATTCAAACCAATTACACTGAAAATTCACACTAATGTTCAAGGATGAAACTTTGCGCATTATACAAAATATCTTAATAAACAATTAATTTCGTAATATTACCAACTACGATAATCTATATTATAAAATCCCCCTTTTAATTATTAAAATAAACAAGTACTGAAATTTTCGCAAATAGGCAAATCCATATACGCGCGTGAAATACAGATAGTCTAAGCTCAACTGCAAATAACTATATTACTTTACCGCGTAATGACAAAAATGAATTGGGTCGAAAAATATAACGTTACAAATCCCCCCTTCACCTCAATAGATTTTCGTAGAAAATCGTTAAGGTTATAAGTCCTCTCTGGTAACAGCAGACTTAAGGTCTTTAACATTCCATACACCTCTGGAATTACCATGGTGATCCTTCAACTCATAAGTCCAAGGAGACAATCTTTTAGAAATTATAAAGGGACCAGTATATTTCGGTGCTAATTTGGCGTTGTAATATTTACTTGCGTCCGACAACACATAATTTTTCTTATAGACTTCCTGACCCACTACATAAGTTATGTCACGTCGTCTCAAGTTATACTGAGATGTCATTTTCACCGAAGCTTTAGCCAAACGTTTCGCAATATCCACATGAAGTGATTGAAAGCCTTTACGTCGTCTTTCGATTTCCGTAACGTCCCGATTGACTTTAACTTCCGGATCTAAAGGATCAATAAATTTACCATCATTACCGTCTAGTATCATCTCTCGACCAAAATTGACAAAATATGGGGAATTATCAGTAACTTCGTGTTTAGCAGAACGTATAGCGCAACCTACTTTTGCTAACAACGTATCCCACGAACGGTGATTATCTTCTACAAAGCAAGAAAGCATAGTCTTCAAGACTCGATTAACCCTCTCAGTCGGATTCGCCTGAGCGTGGTAATTTGCCGTATACCTAATTTTTACATTATACGTTTTCATTAAATTTCGGTACTCACGTGATCTGAACTGTACACCATTATCAGAGATTATTGACGAGGGAATTCCAAAGATCATAAAAACATTATCTTCAATTATATTTACAATAGGCGCAGCGGTTGCCTTTCGAAGCGGAAAAAATAAAGGAAATTTTGAAAAATAATCAACTACCACCAAAATATATGAATAACCCCTACTAGATCGAGGCAAAGGACCCACTAGATCCACAGATATTAATTCCCAAGGTTTATTCACAAAAGGTCTACCTACCATAAATCCTGCAGGAGATTTTTGTTCCGGCTTATGACATGTACATATCTTACACTGACGAATATATTTGGCTACGTCACAGCGCATTTTAGGCCAATAATACAAGTTACTTAATTTATTGAAAGTTTTGAATACCCCCAAATGACCAGAAGTTGGAATGTCATGAGCCAACAAAATTACATTCTTGCGTTCAGATTTCGGTACAACTTTACGCCACGAATCTATTCCTTGTTCGGATAAATCCTTATACTTACAACCTACATGTTTATACAACTGACCATCGGTAACTCTCCAACTAGGATATTTTCCAGGTTTTGACTGAACCCGTTTACACTGGTTAACGTACCATTTATCAGTACCATCTTCAGAAAGATTCAAAGAATGAATCATCGGAACTGACCGTGAAAGACAGTCAGGTACCACATGATCTTTACCTTTACGATGGATTATTTCGAATTCGTATTGTTGCATAGCCACTGCCCATCGACTTAAACGTCCTCGCGGATCTTTTAAGTTAGAAAGCCACAATAAACTGTAGTGATCCGTGATAAGGGTAAATTTTACCCCTTCTATATAAGGGCGAAACTTAGAAATTGACCAAAGGGCGCTTAAACATTCTAATTCGCTGGTTGTGAACCGTTGTTCATTTTTACTTAAGGAGCGACTTATATATGCGACGACTCGTTCACCATCTGGACAAGGTTGTGAAAGAACTGCACCTAAACCGTATCCCGAAGCATCACACTGAATAACAAAAGGGTAATCATAATTCGGACAACTCAATATAGGGGCTGAGACTAAAGCTTCCTTAATTTGACGTAGTGCCTCATCACATTCGCTCGACCATTTAAATTTTACATTTTTCCTCGTTAAATTGGTCAAAGGAGAAATTAAGCTAGAAAAATTCGGTATGAAGCGTCGATACCAACTAGTCATTCCAACAATTCGACGAACTTCTGTTACTTTAGTAGGCGGTGGTATATTTAAAATAGCCGCGACTTTATCATTATCTACGTGCAACCCGTTTCGATCAATCACATACCCGAGATATTTCAGTTCGGATTTACAGAAGATACATTTCTCTTTACTAACTGTCAGACCTGCTAGCCTGATTCTAGAAAATACCTCCTTTAATATCGATATATGTTTATCAAAATCCTGGGTGACAATAACTATATCGTCTAGATACACAAAAACGTTTGGTTCCAAGTCATGGGAGATAATTTTATCGATACACCGTTGCCAAGTTGCAGGAGAATTTGAAAGACCGAAAGGAAGGCGTTTGAATTGGAAAAGTCCTCTATTAGGAACTGTGAAAGCGGTATACTGTTTAGAGTCTTCATGTAGAAGAATTTGATGAAAAGCGGATTTAATATCCAAAGTTGACAAATATCTGGCATCTCGTAATTTGTCCAGCGTAGAGGAAATCATTGGCAAAGGATAAGCATCTTTGACAGTCACTTTATTTAATTTACGGTAGTCGACACAAAATCTATAAGTATTGTCTTTCTTTTTAACTAAAATAATTGGTGAAGCCCACGGACTATCGGAAGGTTCGATGATATCATCCTCTAATAGCTTAGCCAACTCCCTATCTATAGAGGCTTGCACGACAGGAGAAACTGGGTAATATCTTTGTTTGATAGGTTCGGCATCTGTAATAATTCGATGACAGACTACGTTCGTACACCCAATTTTCTCAGGCATATCCGAAAATATATCTTTAATAAAATTCCCTAAAATCATACTTTGTTCCACCGTCAACCCTTCACGAGGTAAAAGAGAAGTAGCTTTAGAATCTATTTCATCGAGAGCAAATTTCCATATATTTTGACTAAGATTTGGTACAATTTCCATTAGCTTCCAAAAATCTGCACCCAACACCAAGGTGTGCGGTAAACTAGGAATGATTAGAATATCTAAGACTTTAACTTTATTTCTCAGTTGTATGGGTACTGAAACAAGACCTAAGACGTTGCAGCAATCACCATTAGCAACAGTAACGTAATCGACAGAAGAAGAGTGCACAGACAAATTTAAATGTTTTAATTTTTCCCAACCTAGCTTGCCTAAAATCGTGCGTGACGCGCCAGAATCTAATAGTCCTAACATATCTACTCCAAAAATTGAAACTGTGAGATAAGGTCTCTCATCACCTTTCGCATGAGATAAAATATAATCTAGAATTGGTTTTGTGTTATCCTGAAAGTTGGTCGAAGTTAAACTCGATTTGGAAACAGCTACACGACCTCCTAGCGTCTCCCCGATTCGTTTCCCGATTGGTTACAATTCGGACAAGTGCGGACTGTAAAGTTCGGTTTGTTACATTTGAAACACCTTCGACGTGGTTGTTGATCACAATTTCTCGCAATGTGCCCTGTCTGATTACAATTATAACATTTTACCAAAGGTCTATCATTAATTAAATTTACTTCCTGCGAAGATGTACCAGGCGCATATAAATAAGCTAAGTCCCTTTCCAGAGTATGTTTTGATTTTTGAGGAGGAGGAATGTACTCCTCGACAGAATTCCTATTCGCTTCTAATTCGCGTCCAAGTTCTAGCAGCATATCTATAGATTTTATTTCTCTAATTTTGAGCGCTAATCCGATTTTGTAAAATGGTGCAATATTTTCGAGTAAAATTTTGAGACGAGACTGTTCCGGAATTCTAATAGTAAGCCGTTCAAAAAGATTAGTCATGTAAGCGATATAAATACCCATTGATTCGTTAGGATGTTGAGTACGTTTCTTAATTTCCCTAAACAAATGATCATTATAATTCCTAGGCTGAAATTGTTCTCTGAGCAAACAAGTTAAAGACGACCAGTTGCGTGCTTTTTTCCTAATACCACGATACCAAATAAGAGCATCTCCTGTGAATAAATCATTAGCAGAATCACATAAATCCTGTTCTGTAACATGTCTTGAAATACGCATTTCTTCCACCCTTTCAAGGAAAGCACTTAACGATAAGTCAGAATCGTTACCCGAAAACTTTAAATTCCACTGTGATACCGGTACAGGTTTAAATCTGAAAGCATGGTTAACACGCGTACTTTCAAAATTTGGCCTTACATGAGATTCATCCCCTGATGAAGCATCACTATCCTCATCGTGTAAAGTAATTAAGTCAATATCTAAAGCTCCCTGCGTTTGATTAGCTACAGTGCGTTCGTGTTCTTTAACTTTATTCTCTAGATCCGATTTTAAGTTCACAATATCCACCAGTAGTTTGGACTTCGCGGTTCTAGACTCGGCATCGAATGTAACACAATGATTTAATCTACCCAAGGCAAAAGCATACTTAGAAAAAATTTTCTTATATTCACTTTGGCAAGAACCATCAAAATTTCCTATCAGTTCACTAATTTCGATTACTTTATTTGTTAACGCAATTTTGTCTTGTTCGAATTCAAAAGGGTAATCAGGATAATCTATTGTTGTACCTTCGCGTTCTAATTTCAACAAATTTCGTAAGGTTTTCCTCATATTTTGTACAGTGTCAATACTGGTAACACCCCGTATAGTTAATTCATAAGTTAATTCTTCAGCGGCAAGCCGATTAACTTCATACATTGGAGGAGCCATACTTAAAAAATTCAATTAGGTACTAATTTAATCCTAAAACTCGTAAGATTCCAATAATCCAAAAAAAAAAAAATATAAAATATTTTTCCCCACTATGAGTCTGATTCTACGTTAATTCTTACTAGTACATAAAGTTTTAATCCTTAAACATTATTTAATCTTACATACAAATACCTACTTATACCTACTAACATACAATGCAGACACAATAAATTTTATTTGTCCACCCTGTAACTACAATACCATAACGTTCCCCAGATACCTTCGATGTACTTGTGTCAACCTATTGGGAGATAAAAGATAAAAACCGGAATAATATACTACCTATCGCAAATACCTTTACTATAATACGACAAAAAAAAAGAAAATCGATAAAACAGTACCTCAGATTTCAAATTCATCAAAAGTTAACTCTCTTCAATTTCAAAATTCTACAACCAAGTTCCATAAAAAGAATTCAAGAATTCGTGTTAAAAACAGTTTATCAGGGTTATGACAAAAAAGATTAAAGAACTTTTAATAATTTCCAACCTATCTTTGTTATTGTAGAGTCTGTACTTTATTTTTACGGTTTTATTTTCGTCGGGCCCAACACGTTGGGTGCCAATCTGTCACGGGTCCTATCTGAAACCGTTACTTTTGTCCTATTTTATTTCCCAAGATTACTATGGGTTCAACAAATAAATTAATGGTGACTTAATACTTGGGTCGCAGAAAGAACCGTTACAAGGTGTGCTTACGACTAACTCAGCTACAGTCGGAGAGGAGGGTGGTTCGCGAATCACTCAAAAGAATCGACACCTAAACATTAAAACGGAATATTTACTTATTTATTTATACGGGCGCCACTAACAAATATGCTCTACACTCTTGTTAGCAGAGTCCCTAAATTGTCAACAAGGGTACCCAAATATTCTACAATTATTTGCTTTTCAAGTAACCAAGATAAACTGTATCTGTTCCATAAAAACCCATCTGAGATTTAGTAATTAATATTATATTTAGTAATTAATATTCCAGATATATGTGCATAATCAAATAATCCAATCATAAAACGATAATAATCTAACTCGTTAACTTTTGATTATTCCTTATATGAACCTGTGAAATGTAACTTTATCATCCGCGTATCTGAGGTAGAGGTAAATTAACAAGCAAAATTTGTATCCTGAGAGCAAATAGTTTATTGATACAATAACACACTAATAAGCTATATGCAATTCGGGGTAGAGTTGATATAAATAAAACAAAATATACAACCCCAAGAGATAAGAACATTCGCTGGTTACTGTCTGTTATGGCAGCTTATCAACAATGAACCTAGGTTAGTTCAGCATATTATAACATATATGACTAGGTAATAAATTTATACAGTAAATACTGGTATATAGCTATGTAAAATTGCACACATGAGTATGGTTATTATAGGGCAAAATTGGACCATTCGTGATATCACGGAGGGCTTACATACAATAATAATACCAATCGGTAGGTTACCTGTAAAACAATAAAATATACCTGGCTACAATTGTTGCTAAGACAGGAGAAATATGGCAAATTGGCCAATAATTATAAAACCACTGAATATTCTCCCTACTTGACTATTAAAATCCCTTATGATTACATTACCCCACTAATGGATATAACCCCAAATTTTCCCATTGATTTTTAATATACTAAAATCATCTGATACTTAATTTAAAATCCCACCATGTATATTATTAATTATCCCTAAACCCAATATTTATCTAAATCCCTAAATCCAATATTTATTTAAATCCCAACATTGATCCGCAAATAGATATTTCTATACATAAGAAAATGGTTGAAGTTCCCGATTTATTAAGCATTCGGTAAAATGAGTGGTATGACTACAAGAAAAACCTGTGATTCCAACGAAGGTAGTTCCTTAGTATTCCAATATCGTGTCCAGAGTGTCGCCAAGTTGTCTTAAAAATCTGTCCGCAGCCCATAAAGGGGTACATGAACTCAATGGTTCAGCACAATTAAGGTGTTTGGCTTCAAGGTCACACCCTGTCCAGTGAAATGAGGAGGTTCGCATCAAACTATCCAACCATAAGTGGAAAAAGGAGTTACTATTCTTGTAACTGGGAATCATGTAGAGAACGATTACTTGTAGAACGGTGAAAAGGAACCATTCCATCCAAGCGGTGACATCAAAAAAACAAGTCGACAAGTACCAAAAAAAGTACGAAGGGTTACGAAAGTAAAAGAAAAGAACAGAAAATAAAAGAAGCCCTGAAAAGAAATATCTACAATTACTATCTATGTCCCAAAGATATTAATTAAGAAAACAACCGAATACATTAGGTACTTACTTGGTTGAAATGCGGCTTCAACAGTAGGGTTTGGCGGCGTGTTTAGTGAAATATATATCCATTTAACCAACAGTAAGAGTTGCGTTACAAACAATTCAACATCCAACCATACTTCAAAGTAACCTCAACTCAGTGGAAATCCTCAAAACCCATCTAATACGGAAAGCACACAGTACTTTATTCTTAAGGGAAAAACCACCTTCAAATTTCACTAACACGTAAGTGTACCTCGACGACCAAACCAAAAGTGTCCGTTTTTCGACAGAGAATCTGCGAAAGCTAGCTAAAGAAAACATCGGCCAATCAGAAACGACCTGCCAACAAAACTATTCGCCCGCCAAATACTTATTATTCAAACCAATTACACTGAAAATTCACACTAATGTTCAAGGATGAAACTTTGCGCATTATACAAAATATCTTAATAAACAATTAATTTCGTAATATTACCAACTACGATAATCTATATTATAAAATCCCCCTTTTAATTATTAAAATAAACAAGTACTGAAATTTTCGCAAATAGGCAAATCCATATACGCGCGTGAAATACAGATAGTCTAAGCTCAACTGCAAATAACTATATTACTTTACCGCGTAATGACAAAAATGAATTGGGTCGAAAAATATAACGTTACAAGGGTCTTATAGAAGACACCGTGCAATGGCTTGTTCTTATGCAGCTGCAGAAGCTTACGGCCTTCTGCAGCTTTAACTTGGGCTTTCAATTGAACGGGTCCCAACTCGTTGACAGTGCTGCCTTAAATAGAAATGCTCCGACCCCTGCATTTTCATGGTCTTGCACCATGCAGAGGAGGAAAT
Organism: Pogonocherus hispidulus; assembly: GCA_963924545.1. Taxonomy (NCBI): domain Eukaryota; kingdom Metazoa; phylum Arthropoda; class Insecta; order Coleoptera; family Cerambycidae; genus Pogonocherus; species Pogonocherus hispidulus. Next base: position 51,341,179 of record OZ004697.1, read on the forward strand.
CCGCACTCCTGATTACCTTGCAGGCTCCATCCAGTACAGTTTCCTGTGCAACCACTCTACTATTATTATTATTATTTATTTTTGTTGAAATCCAGTCGACCGGTTCCCTGGCTCCGATTCTCAAGGTCGACCGCTGGTGGTTATCAGTAGCTACTCCCCACGTCCGTGGGGTGAGTAACTACTGGGTGAGTCCGGGAATCGTATGCCCTGAGTAGACGTAATAAGCCCAGAATAACCGCCGTCTGCATTCTTCCGGCTAGAAGATCTGTCGAATTTCGGCATGCCAGTATGATCTTCAGTTCCGAAAGCAGTGTATCTCTTGCTCCACCGAGGGCTACTATTATCAGTACCACAAGCTTCACAGTATGTTGAGGATGGAGTCTGTAGAGTTCGAAGAGAAAGTCTCGATATTTCGTCCGTTTCTCCTTCTCTTTCAAGACATTGTTGGTCTCGGCAGGAGCCGAGAACTCGATGACAAACATTGTCTTGAGCTTGTGGTCGAGGAGGACTACATCAGGCTTATTGACTCCAATCTGCCTGAGCGTGGGAAATGAGTAGTTCCAATAAATTCGGCACTTTTCATTCCCCACAACGGTCTCAATATCCCCCGGACCGTATGGCAGCACTGGTGTTTAGTATATCTCATACGAGTGCCATAGAAAGTAGTAAATTATTATTATTGTTATTATTATTATTATTATTATTATTACTTCAAATGTCATCAGTTAGCGCTTGATTTTTGCTTATTAATAGCTTAATTAAATAGGCAAATTAAAATACTCGTCCCTACCACCACAGCAATTTATTATTAATTAAATAATCACATAAAATGTTATATCCCATGTCCTATAGTAATTATTATTTGATTCTCCAATATTAAAATTGAATAAAAGCCAGAAACAATACGACAATATAGCTGAATTGAATTTATAAACGGAACAGCACATATTTAGCAATAAATAATTTAATAATTAAAATATAGCCCGTAATGAACTAAAGCCCGATTTTAAAATGCCATTAAATACAATTGTACCCCAGAGATGGACAGTATATAAACAATTTTGATACTATTTAAAATATATATTTTTATTAATAGCATTCTGTCTAAAACTGTACAGCTCGTATTGTTGCTAGCTTGGCTATATCATGCAAAATTGTTCCCTTGAAAAGATATATAACATATAAAAACATAAAACACACCACAGAAATGGAGAAGTCCTTCTGAAAGCCTGAGGTACGTATAGAGGGAGGGTACACATGGAAAAAACGCAAACACACAACCATTCCTTGGGAGGGGTGCCATTTCTCCACTGGCGAGATTCGAACTCGCCCCACAATATACCATTCTATTAGTTACAAGATACCACCTAGCACCTAACAGACTAAGCTATCGTCACTATAGTTTCTCTATACTAATAGAAACTATTATAGAAAGTGCTTAAAGTGTTCACAGTGCTCTAAGCTCGTCAATAATGGATTATGGTTCCTCTTGCTTGGTAAACAGCATTTAGCCTTTAATATATATATTAAAAAATATCTTTAACTGATGCTTAATATACAACGTTTTGCTATGTTAGAAGAGTCTTTATTTTAATTGCTCTGATAGTCACGCTGTTCTTAAGGCTGTGTAAAGTTTTGGTTCAAGCGTGTTCTGACGTCTTGAAGCTATTAGCGAAGCTACTGAAGACGATCCAAACGTTTGATACAAGAATCCTGTGGAACGGGATGGCTGATCACTTGGCTAGACTTGGATCCGAGAGATCAAGCCAGGGATCTGAACCATTTATAGAAATTACTAAGATCAAAGAAGCCTTACAAACTGCCAAAAGATACTTTAAGAGAGAATTAAGGAAGAAAAATTTGCTGACAAGCCTGAGGGCTGAACCTCAGCCGGATGATTCAGAACCAATTGGTGGTGGTTTCAATTGCACACTGAAGGCTTAGGAAACCCTACTAGCGACAAACTAGGGTGACTTGAATACTGAAACGCAGTAGAAGGACTCTTGAGCAACCGATAGGAGTCCTAACTGGACACTGAAGACTTAGAAGATAAGTCTCTGATAAGGAGAAAGATAATGTTTATGATGATACTGTTGTATTGAGACTAAGGGAAGATATCTTTTACATCGAGGATCTGCAAACGAACTCAAGGAAGGGGTGGCTTCTCTCACATAGTCGATACCTAATCAGGTAGCTTATAGTTGCAAGGAGGAGCAGTACTGTATAGAAAAAAGCAGACCCAAAGACGTATAAAAATAGGTAAATGACCTACTTGAACTAATGTTGTTGTTGGAAGGCGGCGCGGTTACCCGCAGCACTCAGGTCTTTCGACCCATTGTGCCTGCCGCTAATCGAGAGCTATTGGAAGAGGCCCGTTCTATGCACATAGGCAAACACCCGTTCTAGGGAAAGCTCTCTAATGTCCTGAGGCAGGAGAAATGCTGCGCCCAGATGTTTGTGTCTCTTAACCATGAGGCAGGCACGGCGACAGAGGATGTGAATAAAGCCCTCGTCATCGTGTCCGCAAAACCTGCACCTTCTGGTGTCACTAAGGTCAATAGTGTTAAAGTGCTTGTTGAGATGTTCGTGACCTGTCAGCAGTCCTGTGACCATCCTTATGATGTTACGACTTAGCGCAAGTATTGATCGAATTGCGTTCGACCAAGGCCCTTCAATTAAGAGCCTGGCTAGTCGCAGCCCAGTCCCGTTCGACCATTCTTTCTCTCATCTTTCCTTGATCCAGTTTCCAATAGACCTTGTTACATAACTAGGCGGAAGCCCCAGTACTGGTTCAATTGAACTAATACTTTTATTGCTCATCTGATATAAGCATTTATCCCCAGATATGAATTTCGGCGAGCATTGCATTGTATCAGAGATAAACGCCATCCTGTATATCCTCGGAATCAGCCAGATATCTGCGTAATAAACCGGAATTAAAATGACGGGGACCACTCCGGCCTGAGGTTATTTCCGGTTAGAGGGCTGCTGCGGCTATTCATCCATAAATTTCCCGATGCTGTAATTGCATAACGGGCATTGTACGAATGTTTCAAATCGCCAATCCGAGACCGCAGGCGGGCGAAGACTTAATAATGCAGGGTAGGGCGCTGCAGCTGCATCTCGGTGGCTGCCGAATCAGCAGCATGGCAGAAATTCTAGATTCGCTAAATAGCGGTTCATTAAATAAAGGCGTTAGATTTGTTTCGTTCCAGCAAATATAAATATTGAATTTTCTGGAAACAACAATAATTATTATATACTGCTCCTTCCTAACAGAATATTCAACACAATCTACGTCTGGTAATTGGTGAATGAATCGAATTGTGCTTATGTTGTTGCTTAAATACATCTGTTGATTATTAATATATTAATATTAAATATATATTTTGTAAGAAAGGACTTACATTTTTATTACTTGAAATATAGAACTATTGAGAAAACAATAAAAGACAAAGGGCAATATGTAATAACATTCCTCTTTCTGCTACTACAAGTATCAAAAATATAAGCAGAAGTACCTCAGGGTATTGTTCCAGGACCTACACTGTGCCTAATATCTATAACTGACATTTATATATCAAATACATCATGTTTAAACAAAAAACTCAACCTTCAAAGGAATAAATGAATTATATGACCAGCAGGTCATTTATAATTCGGCCATTCATACTATTATCACATTTAGCAATTTCGAAACTCATAAAACATCCAGCTGTCTGAAATTTGTCGCATTTCTAAGTAGTCTCTCAAATTGCTACTATCTATTTTATGGTTATTCTCAAACGCATGTTGGGCGACACTAGACTTATCTGTTCTACCACATTTGAGATGAGCCATATGTTCCTTGAATCTAGTTTGAATTGACCTTCTAGTTTGTCCAACATACTTTTGATTACAGTCTGTACAGCTTATTTCGTAGATCCCTGACTTTTTCTTAGTTTATATTTTGTCTTTTGGATTGCCTAAAAGTTGTAGTTTATTTCCCGATGAATAAACCACTGACATACCTATATCTTTAAAAATTTTACCAAAACCACGGGTGAAACGAGGATTGTATGGAATAGATAACATGAATTTTGGAGTAAGGGGTAAGGATGTAAGAAATTAACATTGATTAATGTTTGAAAAAAGGTCCCCCTAACTAATGAATTAGGGGGCTTTCAAATTTTCCAGGTTTCCTTCATTTCAGCACTGGCTATTAGAAAAGCCGATATATTATATCATTTGTGTGGCACCTGATACGCATTATATAATCACCAAGCAACATAAAGGGCCCTTATGTATTTTCTACAACAAAAATGACATGACCAGACACCCAAATCAAACTCTTATCATATCTATAAAAAAACACTTCAAATAATATCATAAATAAAAACAAAGTACCTATAGAATAAAAATAAAAAATGTATATGGAAGGCATATTAAATTCACACGATCTCATTGAATGTTTGTTGATTTTCCGCTAACATAAAAACAACCAATTTCTGATAATAAAATCAGCACGCTGTTGACATAAATATAATAATCCATAAGCTATAAGCTTGTAGTTTATATCTACATCTATAAGCAAGTCCATACGTATACTCTCATCCTATTTATGTACATAAGACTTCTCTCATAACACTGAGATATGCCATATCGTTAAGTAGTATGCTAGAGTTGATAGGATTATGTCACGTTATTTGTAACAAAACAGTACTTCCGCTCGGCCCATTTCCCCTTGGAAGGATTTCGCAAGCATTAAGGAAATTGGATGAGGAACATAAAGTGCAAAATCAACTAAATAAAGTTGTGAGCATATCGATCATCTTTAGATTATTATTTTACTGAACAGAACGTTCTCTGCAGAACATTTTTAAAATTACCTAACAGATTACGCAGCAGGTAAATACAATATAAAACTATTATATAACAATAGCTAAAATTGAACTCGTAATTTCACATCTATTCCGAATGCTTATCTTCAAAGATAATAAAAACGGAGATTATAATCACATTTGAAATAAATTTCTACCAAATTCCAGAGTATTTCATCGTTGTGACGTCTGCTTTATATGGAAGGATAATATAAAAGCAGGGTATAAATAATAAATGAGTTCAATATTTAGCATAATTTGTAGATAGCGAGGTTCAGTGTTTTGAGCTTTTATAAGAAAACCATTTGTTTTTTCAATTCCCCGCCAAGCTCACCCGTCCTCATGACACTGATAAATCTATATCTTTGTCCCTTTCACTGACTTTATCTACATACTACGAAACTGAATAATAATATATAGGCAGTATTCAAATTTAAACATCTGTTTCAGTACTAGATTACAGAGATGAGTAAACGTGATGAAGTGTGATTAAAATCATCGTTTGCCTTCTCCTTGAATTAAAAAGCTTATTGTTATGCAAAATAAATTGCAAGGCACGTAATAAAGAGAATAACAAATGAAGAAGGGAATTGTGTACTTCCAGAATTTAGCTGCTCGCATATCTTAAATAGTCCAGTAGATAGGGCGCAAACTTTTCCAAATCCATAATATATGAAAATACATTTTAATATTAAAAAGCTAAGCAACGTTTTTCGCGGTTAGTAATTGGATGGGTGACCATGAAGAGAAAACATGTTATGTCTGTACCTTCTAGTGGCCTTTACGTCAGGGAATTCACAGAATCTGCACAAATTTTGATGAGATATGTATAAAAAACGTACCATCCCTCGGATAGGGCGTAAACTTGAATATCCTTGGTCTATGCCATGATAGATAAATAAAAGATCCTTAACCCACAACAAAGTGGGAAGTCGACAAAATTTCCAGGCGTGGATCGGGGTGTGAATGGCCTTAGTCGCGAAAATAAGCAATGTTAAATAACAACTGAATAAAGTTAATCAAATTTCCATATTCAACTAACCGAGAGATAAATATAAAAGGTTTGGAATTGCCCGAACCAAAATTGAAGAAAATAAAATTATTTTTGAGAAGGTTTGGGATTGCACGAGTGGCATGTCTCGGTCAAACTCTTTATTATGTCCTGGGTTCGATTCCCTGCTCCACCACTGACAATGTCGGTGGATATAAGATGTTTCACATTGAACATTTTGACCGCTTCTTACCATTGAAGTAATTCCTTACCACAGGCATATCTAATAGTGAGAATATCTATTACACTTCGTTACGATAAAATAATACTTAAAGTAAAATTAAAATATGTAGAATATTTTATCCTCTAAAATTTTGGAAAGCATTTACATTATCATTTTACACATTATCATGAATCTTCTTCAATTACAAAATGTTTCACCTTATCCTTAGACTATAAAAATAAAATAGTATATATCTCTAGAGTAAACAAAGTTTCACTGCACCAATTTCCTAGGAATAATAGCACCAGAACAACGCTCTAAACATTTGAATAATTAAGTAACATCCTTTATCTTAAGTTCTAAATGTACATTTTTATTTAAGCTTTGAGGGCTTTGTGTAATATCCTCTTTTTCATTTGCAGATAATACCATTACTTGAAACACTTGTTCTTGCTATTATTTCCTTTGCCCCGGACAAGAGTTCCATGTTTGTCCTTTCTTTATAAATGCACGACGAGATAATGGAAAAATTTGCATCCAGATGAGCACAATCCAATTTTCATAATTTAAATGAATTACAAGCGAGCAGAAAACCTCTAGCGATAGTTTTTTCGATTAAATAATCTAAATATATAAATTCTTAAAATCATTTCAATTTATTTGGCTGATAATACGACATTTGTTTATGTACCTTAACAAAGGCACCTCAGATTTAATAGACGCGAGTCAAGTTTATATTTCGTTCACGTTTGTAAATGTCAAAGAATCATTATCAGTAAAATAAGATTAATGTGGTCTAAAATTTTGAGGAGCCCAATCTAAAGCTAACAATTCCTTTTCAGTTAGTCAGTCACCTAGAGTAGTACAAGAAAATCATAATTCTTACAGTTACAAAACAATTTATTTTTTTACATGGGTCACTAAAGCACAACAACTTACTTTTCTTTTTGTTCTAGATGACCTCAACACTTCTATCGCGACCAACCACACCTAAATGACCAAGACTACCACCCAACGGTCCCCAAAATGATTCGTGACCACGACCCAGGAGCAGCTGCGTACTCAGGCTACCAGAACACTTTTCTGCGCAGGTCCTCGCCTCCAGGTAGCCCGGCCATAAAAAAATGTTGCTACGAGCATGAGACTTACACCACACCGAAAGAAACGTCTTTCTTCTGCTGCTGCTACAGCTGTCCAGGAACCAAGTCCACCTCGATCTTAGCAACTCTAGGGGTGTGCTTCCTAGTTCTGGGTTATACTATATTAGGTGCTTTCGTTTTTATGGCTTTGGAGGGAGGATTGTACCAAGACACGGCAGTGGCTGCTTCCAAGGCAAACCCTAAGGGTCACACGGCCATTGGGGATCTAAGAGCAGAAACCGTGGATCGGCTGTGGAGTATTACAGAAAATTTAAACATACTGTATAGAGAGAACTGGACGAGGTTAGCAGCGGAAGAGGTGTTGCTATTCCAGGAAGCCCTGTTTAAAGCTCTAAGGAATAGTGATAGTGGTTATGTTAGTTCTAGTATGGGGACCATGACTTACTACCAGAATTTACACAAGTGGAGCTTCAGTTCCAGTTTTTTGTATTCCTTGACGTTAATAACCACTATAGGTAAGTCTAAGCACTTTGTTTATCACATCAGAAAGATCTTTTAAGGCATATTTGTGCCACTTCGCGTCTGTCAGTTTAAGTATGATTTAATTTAAGTGATAGAATAGACTGAGATTATCTATATAAAATAACATGCAATTGCTGACAGTCTAAATATGTCGCTTAAATTAAGGGATTCACTAAGGAATGGCTGTGCAAATGGGTCTAAATGTGATGGTAACCTGTCGAAATATTTGTACTATGTTCCTAATATTATATGAAAATTATTTATCATAACTAATTAGTACTTAAAACACTTTACATATTTAATATTTTAGCATAATTTATATTTAGAGAACCTATCAAAAGAGTCTGAAGTGCTTGATCACTTCAACTATAACTAGTACCTCTTTCTCTGTTGTAGTATGCCTGATATTTTGTGTATATTTAGTAAAATTTTTTAGAATGAACTTCCTAATTTAACAGGGTTCTTTCTCTAACCGTTTGCACCTGAATATACGCTGGCAATTAATTTAAGGACTTAAGGGCAAGGGTCAGCAGGGCTCGGGACACCGACCTGATTTATTACATTCTTGTTGACTAAAACCAACTAGGGTCAGAGTAAACAGTCACGCTAAATATATCTACCCCTATTTCCATGCAGCAGCACTCCACATATATCTGATCGGAAATAACAGGAATTCCACAAGGTGTCGATTGTATATTCTGGTACGGGTATTCGAGTTCTGCTATTCACTTTAACCTCAGTTCTCGCGACTGTGTGAACAGTTGTACGTATTAAATTCGGCAGGGTAATGTTAATTCCAGTTTCCAGTTCATCAAACAGATACAAAACTTCGTGAGAGTTTGAAGTGAAGGGGATTGCTTACAATGAGAACAAAGTGAAACTTGTTATATAATATATTGGCGTCAATTTATAATTTGTTACTTCGCAAGTGGTGATTGTTAATTTAATTATTATGGTGGCACGTCATGTTTATGAACTCTATCCACCAGGAATTCGCCTTGATGCAATTTTATTGTGTGGTTTAACCAGCTTATTTATTGGCGCGTGTAAAAATGTATGAACGAAGCCAGCTGAAGCGACAATGTCACATCAGTAGCCTTTGATGTTTTCCACAAGGCAATAAATCAAAGTGTAACTATTATATTTAAGTAAATTAGGCAATAAGTGTTTGTAAGTTTCTAAGGCTTAGTAATTAATTTTCTAGTGTAAATACAAAGAAAATTGGCGTTTTGGCTTCTACTGTAACGGTAAAAGTTTCAAAGTTATAAAAATGTATATAAACGAAAGTCATAAAATTGTCACGTCTCTTTGAAAATAGTGTACACGAACCTACACTGTGTGTGATTAAAGATTGTAATATTCTTGACACGTTGATCTTCGTTTTATTCTTTCCTTTTTTGGTGAGTCTATAGATATTTTCCTGGCCATATGTCGAGATAGGCGCTGAATTACTAAGCAACATTTTGAATATTTTATCTAACACAGTTTTGAAACACAATTATTGTGATTGTACAACATATCACAAACTGCTGTCGAGTTTCAGCTACATTTAATCTCATCAGTACACTATAAGTGATCATTCTTGTATTGGAGAGCACCAGCTGCTACGATTTGTATAGATATCAGATATAGATATTTGATAGATATAAGCGTGGTGCTATCTGTCAATAATCTCTTGAAGCATTCCGGGTAATCATCACATAGTAACCCTTATTATGTAAGGTATTTGCTGATAAATATTGTAAAAGATTTCTTGCCATTATTTTCTGAAGTATGGCAAACAACACAAAAGCAGAAATAGTGTATAAATAATATCACAAATGACTAGTTGCATACAATACATTTCTGAATCCTGGCACATCCCTGAGTCGGACTGAATACGATTGTAAAATTTTAAAATAAATAAATCGTTGTGTATCGCAAAATGTATTGCCCGATTCCAGTCAATGGAACTTTTCAATAAACCTATCTATCTGTTGGAGTAGGTAATTCTATTTAGCCCATCGGGTTGTATTTAAATTACTTGTATTTAGTTATTGGTTTCAGATCCATTCCCATTGTGTACACATTTTATTTCCCAGTGCTTCCGGTTCCAATCTATTGTAGTTTCCTCTTTGTCCTCGATCCAGACACAGGCAATGAATTCCATAATTTTATTAATAGTAATATTTGTTTTTTATCGCGCTCCCGCAGTTTTATTGAAACCTTTTTCGGGACGAGCACGTTAATGAACAAATTGATTGAAAACATGGAGTGGAGTGCCACGTTTGAAATACTGATAGGCGCTTAGAAAAAATACCTTTCACTCATACTTTGCACCTATCACCTAAAACTATGACATGTTTTCGAAGCAATTCTAATTGACTTACTTAATTGTGACAAAAAAGTTTTATATTATTGTGGCCTTAAATAAAAAATATAACCTTCCTCCTGTATATTGAATAGAGAACATTTTTACTGTTCACTAGTTTTCCTTCAGAATAAAACAGGAAGATGAATATTCTGACCTGAAACATATAAGAGCAGGAGTGCCCCACGGTAGCGTTCTTGACCCTATCCTTTACCTGCTATATACTAGTGATGCCACTACTAGAAGAGACCACTGTAGCTACATTTGCTGACGACACTGCACTTCTTGCGGTAGGCAAAAATCAAGGAATATTCACTAGAAGACTGCAAGTAGCTAGCAACACAATACTTGATTGGACCAAACAATGGAAGATTAAGCTAAACGAGCTCAAATCAATTCATGTTAACTTTACCAACAAAATACTAGTTAACCCTCCGTCCTTGGATATTGTGCCCAATGAGAATAACGCCAAATACCTAGGCATGACCCTGGATGCCAAGCTCCGGTGGAAAGAACATGTGAAGAAGAAAGGAACCGAACTTGCTTTGAAATATAAACAGCATTATTAGATGCTTGGAAGAAGCTTGGATGCTTCTAAGTTGTCAATACATAATAAGATACTAATCTACAATCAGATCTTAAAACCAGTTTGGTTATACGGTATTCAACTTTGGGGTTGTGCCAGAAATAGTAATATTAAAACCATTCAGACTTTCCAGAACAAAGTGTTGCGTAACATGGTAGACGCTCCATAGTACATACGTAACTCCGACTTGCATCGAGACCTTAACATCCCAATGGTTAGGATGAGATCAAAAGGTTTGCTGGCAGACATGAGGCCAAACTTCACCTCCACATCAATGCAGAAGCTCTTCAGCTGCTGGACAACCAACATCTTGTTCGAAGATTGAAGATACCCAAACCATTTGAGCTGGTGTAGTGTACTGTGTAAAAGCAGGACATAGTGCGCCAGTGAAATTGTTAGAAGGAAACAATCTAAAGGACATTGTTGGATGAACTTTAGTTAATAAATGTTTAGTTTGCAAGATTATTAGAACTCTAATAAATATTTTCTAATAGAACTCTTTTCTAATAATTATTAGAATTATTAGAAAAAATTAATGGTTGGCCATCAGACCAGTTTTAATAGCAATAAGATTCTTCAACAAATAATTTTAATAAAAAAAACTAGGTTTTCTTAAAAAAACATCGTTTGACATGCCACAAAACTTAAATCAGCAGACCATTTCCAGTTGTTTTAAATTAACTGAAAGACTATTGTCCTTCAGCATACCAAATTTCGGTGATTTTACTTAAAAATAAAGCAGCTACAGGAGAATTACGAAATCAGTATTTGATCTGAATTGATAGTGATAAGTGATAATTAATCTTTCACGAAATAAAAAACTATCGCTAAAAAATAAATTAAAACCGACAACTAAGGCCACTTCATAAACGAGACACTCCATTTCATTTATCTTCTCCTATCCTGTGTATTTTCATAAAGGTAACTACCTCTGGACTTGAAAACGATTCATCTTGCACTTGCGTTTGATTCCACTAAAGCCAGAACATTGATTTTTGGCTCTCCGGCTGTCGTGAACCTCTCACTCCAGTATCCCGAACTTTTCCCAACTTCTAGCTAAAATAATTGCTGCAGGAAAATAGTTTTCTCCTTAATTGCAAGGAACAAAGCGACCTCCCCGCATGAACTGAAATGTAAATAAAGTGACAACGTTTGTGTTCTCGTCGGTAAAGGAAAAGTAAGTCGTAGCAGATTTATCAATCTTTCAAATGTTATTGAGCAAAAAAATCTTCGACAAAGAGGGATCGATTGTATTTCGATGATTATGTGGTTAAAATTACCTGAGAACATGTGCACATAAAAATTCGGTAAACCCCTTTAAATTAAATTATCATAATATACAGGGTATCCCAAAAACATACCGGGGTTTGACACCACTGTATTTCGTTCAACCACTGTATTTCGTTTTGTTTCAAACACGCTTCTTGTTGAGAAAAAAACTTCTTTATCATAATAAACATTCCAAAGATGCCAATTTTAAGGCGGTAATATTATTTGTGACTTATTAAGTTGGCATCAGAACATTAACTTTGTTGATTTTTAATTCAAAATTTCTATTGAAAATGGACGATCATTTCAAGAATTTATACCTATACACCTTGCTTATGGTGCAGCAAATTGTAATGGAAGAAAAGCTGCACGTTTGTAGGGACAGAGATATCGGTACGCCGAGAACCTTATCATACAATATTTGCTTCCACTTATCGTCGCCTTAGAGAAAGTGGGAACCTAAAGCATCCTGGTGTGGTGGTCGGCCAAGAACAGCTTGTACGGTAGAATTTGAAGGAGTTCTACACCGTGTGGAGGAGAATCAATCCACGTGTTTGCGCAATTTCACACCAAATGGATCCTCAAGGTCGACGGTACACCGTGTCATGCATGAACAACTCCTCTGCCCCTACCATTTACAACGCGTACAAGCTTTAAGTCCTGAAGATTATCAACATGGATTAGCTTTTCCCAATAGTTTTTGGGTCACAAATTAATAGAACCTCTCTTTGGGAGAATAGTATTGTTTTCTGATGACATGTTTCACGCGCGGTGGTTATTTTAATGGTAGAAACAGCCACATTTAGCATGATGAAAATCCTAACGCTGTGGTCTCTGGAAGACACCAGCCACAATTTTCTGTAAACATGTGGGCTGGTATAGGTGGAGAGAATCTAATAGTTCACTTGCTGTCTGCTCGTTTGAAGGCAGATATTTATCTTCATTTTCTGCAAGATGTTTTGCCTCTATTATTAGAAAATGTCCCTTTAGACATTGGAAATGAAAATAACATGTGGTTTCAGCATGACGGGGCACCTCCACATTCTGGTTAGAACGTGCACCAGTATCTGGATCATCAATTTCCCTGCCGATGGATTGGAATAGGAGGTCCAGTGGCCTGGCCCGCGCGTTCTTCCTATCTCAACCACTGGATTTTTTTTGGGGCCATCTGAAATCTTCAATCTACGAAACGCCTATTAGTAATGAGGGATGATGCGTTCATGAGGGCGTTTTTGTCATAACGCGTTTTTGTCATTGTGTGTCACTAACATATATATGCGAATCGTGCTTTGTTCATTTAAAAGTGCTCATGTGTTCTGATTATTTATTGTCAGTCATAATATTAATCGAATCAAAAGAATTTTCAAAGGTAACAAAGTAGCAGTGTGTTTATCAAGTAAAGTGCATACTTCTCAATAAAACTAAGAACTTAGAATTGTAAGACTGGCGGATGAAACTTTTCAGGCGGACAAACAGCATTACTTCACGTAGAAAATAATTACATCATCTCACTAGAGGATTCAGCTCGACAAATAAAACTCTTGTCGGTTCTAGGTTAATCTGGACATTTGATTTAGCTGTAATTTAAACGAGTGTTCATCCTCATTCCAGTGGTATTCAGATTCTGAAATAATTTACTAGTTTTGCAGAGTACGTTGAAGAATGTAGCCTGTACTTCAGACGTTATGCAACTGCAGGAGGCAGCCAGTGGCGTCTCCTGCGTAAATTTATTAGGTGTTTTAGGTCGTATTTTAATTCACTAAAACAACAAAAAATTTAACAAATTATAGAGGTTCTTTATACACTGTGTCCAGTTTAAGATGAACTTTATGAGTGTCTCGGAAATCATTAGAGATATAGAGTTGGATAAATTTGGGAAATAGTTGGATTTTAGGTCCAACAAGAATCCGAGATTACATTTCCAAGGATTCCTTTCCTTAAGTAGATACAGAGTGAAAAAATATCCATTTTCTGCAAACGTCCATAGCTAGTTTATTGTAAAAGATACATTAATTATATTTTCGGGAAAGGGATTTTTTTTCTTTAAAAAGAGTATATCTACTAAATTTTGCGCTAGGATATTCAACTTTTGATTTTATTATAGGTGCAATATTGGATTTTCCCATTTTTGGAAACTCCGTAAAAAGTGTCTTTCAACCATGTATAATATGCATATGTTCAAAAACGATATAACGAATGAAACATTTTTAACGTCTGAAACGTTTTTTAGATAACCTCACACAAAAAGGACTAGTGAAGTGAGGTCCGGCGACCTAATAGGCCGTTTTATTGGACCTCGGCATATACATGGTTTTCAAAAATGAAAAATCCAATATGGCGCCCATAAAAAACTAAAATTGACTATGCTAGTCTATCTAGTAAACTAAGACTGCCATCTAGATGCTAGAGGTAGAAACTTTCACCTCTAGATCATACACACATGATGACCTGGTATATAGTTGTTATACAGGGTTATTCAGAACTTATTTCTAAAACTTTGAGGATATGTGCATCCTTAAATAAGAAATCGATATCACCAAAAAAATTTATAATAAAAGTCTTAGGATTTCCCGTAAACAATGTTTAAAGTTATACCATTATAAAGGACTACGTAGATGGGCAACTGTACTTCAACGACAATCTGATATACCACACTCCTAAGAATGTGGTAAAAAAAAAGTAAACACGTTTTTGTACCTGGAAAGACCTAGCGAATAGAGTTGGAGTGGGGATAATATCTCTATTATCTATTCAGTCATCAGTCTATCTGTGTCCTCTCTCAGTGCCGGTGTTTTATTTATCGTTGGAGTGTTAAACTGTAAAATTTTCAAAATGGCTCATGTGTACAGTAATGCTGAGTTAATGGACTGTTATCAGTGGATTATCAATTACGAGTTAGGTTTTGTGAGTAGTTGTTGCAACAAAAAGCTGAAAATCCACAATTTACTTAATAACTCGCGTTTTCAAGATCAGCAACCAGGAGGAACATTCGGTTTAGTGCGGCAAAATTGGATAAGGCGTGCCCAAAAGTGTGTATAAGTCGAGGAATATTATTTCGAACAGCTTTTGTAACAAGGTATGTGCAAATTTTTTTATAAATTTCATGTTTCTAATACCTAGTAATCAAGTAGCGCAATTCTTCAAAATTAGTGTAACAAAATTTTATTCATTTTAAAGACACGTCACTTTGGTCACATCTATCTATCTTTAAGTTTATTTTAAAGTAAAAACGCTGCAAATATTTTTTGCGCCGGGTGTCGGTATACTCTCAGAACTTCCGAAGTTTTTTTCGTGCTAGCCAGTTTGCATTGTCAGTCCCAAGTCCACTCCATTACAGTGAACCAGTATCCAGCGGCGTGCAATTAAATATTTTTAAATAGTTTTTAGAACGCGCCAAAAAAATTGTTTTTTGCACTACCACATTTATACGTGTGTGTTGAACATCCCCAAATTTTATTATGGATAAGTTCTGAATAACACGGTATAATAGGTAGATATTCAAGCATTTTTAAACATTGTTTTGACGGTTATCTTAGCTTAGTCATCACTGATTGTAAGCCCAAATTTCCTCCAAATACTCAATATCTGAGGGCATTATGAACAGCTGACTTGCAACAAATTCTGTGCAGTCATGCCCTCACGTTTGATAAGCTCGATTCGTCCCATTCGACGGAAGCTATCACGGTACGTCGGGACAGAAATATCCCGAGGATTTTAATGAAAATTCGGGGATGGATGTCTGGATGCACACAGATATGCTGCTCTAGACGAAACCCAATCAAATAAGAAACAAAGAGGCAGTTAGCGTACAGAGTTAGGTAAATTAAATATTTTTTCCTGAAAACAACTTGCATAAAGATTATTTTACTATAATAATCCGAGATCTATTAAAAAATAACTATAAAAAATACAGTGTGTTCTCAAACTTGAGGTATCTACTGTAACAGGATGTAGATCTCTGGAAAACTAAAGTATACGGAGTAACGTATATAATTACGTACGTTACTCCATTCTCGACCACGTGCCGCGCTACCTGACGCGCTACCTGACGGCAAGGGTTATCAAAGCTGCGCGAGTATTCCAATTTTGAATCCGCCATTTTGATGTCTGAAAATTGGTGGGAAATTTAACAGTATTAACCTAGCCTCTTCAATTAGATAACAATAACAAATAAAAACCACGGAAAGCAGCAAGTAAAACTTTTGAGTAAGAAAAATTCTAAATAGGTCTAAGAAATGTTCAATATTTTATAGTTTAATTACAATTATTTGTGAAAAATAAAATATATCGTCTCCAAACTTTCTTGTAAAATTGATGAAGATACAATCGAAATATTTTGTGTACCTACCTATGTATCTTTTATTCACATTATTTATGTAAAATACACCATTAGCCGTTTAGAAAAGTAAATGTTTAAAATGCATTATGCATATAAAATTTAACTATCCTTTACCTTACTTTAACTATCCTGGCTTATTTTTTGTATTATTTATGTTCGCAGTTTTCATAATTTACTATTATATTAGCTAGGAACTATGATTGCATGTCTCTTAAGACTTTCAATTCTTGTTATAAAATCCGAATTTACCTGGAATAATTACGAAAGTCCAATACTCAAATGTTGTCACTCAAAGTCTATAAATCAAAGGAACACAATAATAAACACACAAACAGAATCAAACCGGGAGAATCACAACAAAATAAACCAACAAGACGCCAAAAATACAAAACAAACACTATTTACCAAATTTTCCCATACCACTGTTGCCGTGTTAGGAAGATTTGAACCATTGAATTTTTAGATTAGGAAAAAAAAGACACTAGAATTCTAGGGTCTTGGTCAGGTGTACCAGTACAAAATGTAGAAGTTGGGAGCAGTGTGAGATCAAAATGGCGGCTCCCATGTTTCTACACAAAATTGGATGCGCAGTCGTCTATAATCGTTCCATGTATATAAATTCCTTGCCTGACGGTAAATTGACGGATAATTGACCAAATTGGCCGGTTATTGACCGCGGTAAATTCCGTGCCCATTACTAGATTGATCTATAATAAATATTCGCAAGGATATTTCATACATTGCTCTATTCTTTCATCTTCAACAATTTTATGAATGCACGCTGTTAAAATCCTGCGATAGTTAAATTTCTGTACTAAAAAGTTTTATAATGAGTTCACAAGACTCCATTAAAACCTTGATGAAGTGCCTGTGTATAAAGTATAAAATATCTTCTTTGTATACGTAGTGTGTAACAGCATTTATAACACCTACTGAAATTATGTCCAACATTAAAGGCAACAACCATCAACTTTCATAAAGCTTCTACAAACGGGAAATATTAAAATTTTATAAAACAGAACTATTGACATGATATTTAAAACTTGCTTTTTAGTCTAAAAGTTGATATTTTAATTGACTTTTTAGGACAAGCCTCCATACTTCTGTCTCATAACTAAACACATGTTTCAAATTCTTAAAATTAATTATGTGTTGTAGCAAATTTGCATGGAGCACCCAGTACATACGCGCCAGTCACGTACAGTATCTCTGCAGTTCCTTTTTCGGGCGTGCACAGCGCGAACCGATCACGTACTTTCGCTTGCTCCTGTTCTGGATTAAGGACGTCCAAACTGGAAACGTTTTAATCAGAATGGGGTTTCGGAACGGACGGCCGTCGCCTACTGGATGCCGAGTAATCAATTAAGGCATGCGGCGCTTTCACTCACTAAATTAGGGAAAGATTTGTTTTAAAAACGGATACCCTCTTTTTAATTTGCTTACATTATTTTTGTTTCGGATAAAAACGGGTTTTTGTGGTTTGCGAGAGGGGAAAGTACTTAAGTAATTTGTTGACTACTGTGTTTGTTCATTAATCAAATCATCATTACGAAAGTAAGTTTGTAATTTTAAGTATTTTTGTGAGTGATTTTTTATAGCACCAGTTGGTATATAATTCTCAACCCTATATATAGGAGAGGGCCACGTGGAGGCATTACGCCGGTTCGTACCCATATCCGCAGCAGATCTCCAAGGTGAAGAGCCTCTAGTCAATAGAATAAAGGCTCCGCATGATGTTATATATTAAATGTTGATAATTTTGCCGCATAATTTTATTAAATTAAAAAAACCATGAAATATGAAAAAAAAACAAATTTTTTCTATCGTCTTACAATGTATCATTTTATACTAAATCGACCCTCCGGAGTTCAAAAATGCCATCTGTTTTTACGTATCTTTCGTAGAAATCGGAGTAATGAGCAAGTGCTTTGGCTTCCTTTTTTGCATGATTCCATAAAAACATCTATAAAAAAATAATGCGACGAGATATCAATGCGATTCTTGATCTCACCTGTAAAGGATATATCATTTTATAAAACGATGAAAGCTGTAAATCTCTATCGCTTTTCGTAAATTTTTTATATGCAGTCAAATGTTGATAATTTTGCCAAATAATTTTATTAAATTAAAAAAACCACGAAATATAAAAAAAAAACAATTTTTCCTATCATCTCAAAATGTATCGTGGTATACTAAATCGACCCTCCGGATTTCAAAAATGCCATCCGTTTTTACGTATCTTTGGTAGAAATCGGTTTAATGAGCAAGAGCGAGCATTTGGCTTCCTTTTTTGCATGATTCCAGAAAAACATCTATAAAAAAATAATGCGACGAGATATCAATACGATTCTTGATCTCACCTGTAAAGGATATATCATTTTATAAAACGATGAAAGCTGCGAATCTCTATCGCTTTTCGTAATTTTTTTATATGCAGTCAAATGTTGATAATTTTGCCAAATAATTTTATTAAATTAAAAAAACCACGAAATATAAAAAAAACCAATTTTTTCCTATCATCTCAAAATGTAACGTGGTATACTAAATCGACCCTCCGGATTTCAAAAATGCCATCCGTTTTTACATATCTTTTGTAGAAATCGGTTTAATGAGCAAGAGCGAGCATTTGGCTTCCTTTTTTGCATGATTCCAGAAAAACATCTATAAAATATAATGCGACGAGATATCAATACGATTCTTGATCTCACCTGTAAAGGATATATCATTTTATAAAACTATGAAAGCTGCGAATCTCTATCGCTTTTCGTAAATTTTTTATATGCAGTCAAATGTTGATAATTTTGCCAAATAATTTTATTAAATTAAAAAAACCACGAAATATAAAAAAAAAACAATTTTTTCCTATCATCTCAAAATGTATCGTGGTATACTAAATCGACCCTCCGGATTTCAAAAATGCCATCCGTTTTTACGTATCTTTTGTAGAAATCGGTTTAATGAGCAAGAGCGAGCATTTGGCTTCCTTTTTTGCATGATTCCAGAAAAACATCTATAAAAAAATAATGCGACGAGATATCAATACGATTCTTGATCTCACCTGTAAAGGATATATCATTTTATAAAACGATGAAAGCTGCGAATCTCTATCGCTTTTCGTAAATTTTTTATATGCAGTCAAATGTTGATAATTTTGCCAAATAATTTTATTAAATTAAAAAAACCACGAAATATAAAAAAAAACAATTTTTTCCTATCATCTCAAAATGTATCGTGATATACTAAATCGACCCTCCGGATTTCAAAAATGCCATCCGTTTTTACGTATCTTTGGTAGAAATCGGTTTAATGAGCAAGAGCGAGCATTTGGCTTCCTTTTTTGCATGATTCCAGAAAAACATCTATAAAAAAATAATGCGACGAGATATCAATACGATTCTTGATCTCACCTGTAAAGGATATATCATTTTATAAAACGATGAAAGCTGCGAATCTCTATCGCTTTTCGTAATTTTTTTATATGCAGTCAAATGTTGATAATTTTGCCAAATAATTTTATTAAATTAAAAAAACCACGAAATATAAAAAAAAACAATTTTTTCCTATCATCTCAAAATGTATCGTGGTATACTAAATCGACCCTCCGGATTTCAAAAATGCCATCCGTTTTTACATATCTTTTGAAGAAATCGGTTTAATGAGCAAGAGCGAGCATTTGGCTTCCTTTTTTGCATGATTCCAGAAAAACATCTATAAAAAAATAATGCGACGAGATATCAATACGATTCTTGATCTCACCTGTAAAGGATATATCATTTTATAAAACTATGAAAGCTGCGAATCTCTATCGCTTTTCGTAAATTTTTTATATGCAGTCAAATGTTGATAATTTTGCCAAATAATTTTATTAAATTAAAAAAACCACGAAATTAAAAAAAAAACAATTTTTTCCTATCATCTCAAAATGTATCGTGGTATACTAAATCGACCCTCCGGATTTCAAAAATGCCATCCGTTTTTACGTATCTTTGGTAGAAATCGGTTTAATGAGCAAGAGCGAGCATTTGGCTTCCTTTTTTGCATGATTCCAGAAAAACGTCTATAAAAAAATAATGCGACGAGATATCAATACGATTCTTGATCTCACCTGTAAAGGATATATCATTTTATAAAACTATGAAAGCTACGAATCTCTATCGCTTTTCGTAAATTTTTTATATGCAGTCAAATGTTGATAATTTTGCCAAATAATTTTATTAAATTAAAAAAACCACGAAATATAAAAAAAAACAATTTTTTCCTATCATCTCAAAATGTATCGTGGTATACTAAATCGACCCTCCGGATTTCAAAAATGCCATCCGTTTTTACATATCTTTTGAAGAAATCGGTTTAATGAGCAAGAGCGAGCATTTGGCTTCCTTTTTTGCATGATTCCAGAAAAACATCTATAAAAAAATAATGCGACGAGATATCAATACGATTCTTGATCTCACCTGTAAAGGATATATCATTTTATAAAACGATGAAAGCTGCGAATCTCTATCGCTTTTCGTAAATTTTTTATATGCAGTCAAATGTTGATAATTTTGCCAAATAATTTTATTAAATTAAAAAAACCACGAAATATAAAAAAAACAATTTTTTCCTATCATCTCAAAATGTATCGTGGTATACTAAATCGACCCTCCGGATTTCAAAAATGCCATCCGTTTTTACGTATCTTTTGTAGAAATCGGTTTAATGAGCAAGAGCGAACATTTGGCTTCCTTTTTTGCATGATTCCAGAAAAACATCTATAAAAAAATAATGCGACGAGATATCAATACGATTCTTGATCTCACCTGTAAAGGATATATCATTTTATAAAACGATGAAAGCTGCGAATCTCTATCGCTTTTCGTAAATTTTTTATATGCAGTCAAATGTTGATAATTTTGCCAAATAATTTTATTAAATTAAAAAAACCACGAAATATAAAAAAAACAATTTTTTCCTATCATCTCAAAATGTATCGTGATATACTAAATCGACCCTCCGGATTTCAAAAATGCCATCCATTTTTACGTATCTTTGGTAGAAATCGGTTTAATGAGCAAGAGCGAGCATTTGGCTTCCTTTTTTGCATGATTCCAGAAAAACATCTATAAAAAAATAATGCGACGAGATATCAATACGATTCTTGATCTCACCTGTAAAGGATATATCATTTTATAAAACGATGAAAGCTGCGAATCTCTATCGCTTTTCGTAAATTTTTTATATGCAGTCAAATGTTGACAATTTTGCCAAATAATTTTATTAAATTAAAAAAACCACGAAATATAAAAAAAAACAATTTTTTCCTATCATCTCAAAATGTATCGTGGTATACTAAATCGACCCTCCGGATTTCAAAAATGCCATCCGTTTTTACGTATCTTTTGTAGAAATCGGTTTAATGAGCAAGAGCGAGCATTTGGCTTCCTTTTTTGCATGATTCCAGAAAAACATCTATAAAAAAATAATGCGACGAGATATCAATACGATTCTTGATCTCACCTGTAAAGGATATATCATTTTATAAAACTATGAAAGCTGCGAATCTCTATCGCTTTTCGTAAATTTTTTATATGCAGTCAAATGTTGATAATTTTGCCAAATAATTTTATTAAATTAAAAAAACCACGAAATATAAAAAAAAACGATTTTTTCCTATCATCTCAAAATGTATCGTGGTATACTAAATCGACCCTCCGGATTTCAAAAATGCCATCCATTTTTACGTATCTTTGGTAGAAATCGGTTTAATGAGCAAGAGCGAGCATTTGGCTTCCTTTTTTGCATGATTCCAGAAAAACATCTATAAAAAAATAATGCGACGAGATATCAATACGATTCTTGATCTCACCTGTAAAGGATATATCATTTTATAAAACGATGAAAGCTGCGAATCTCTATCGCTTTTCGTAATTTTTTTATATGCAGTCAAATGTTGATAATTTTGCCAAATAATTTTATTAAATTAAAAAAACCACGAAATATAAAAAAAACCAATTTTTTCCTATCATCTCAAAATGTAACGTGGTATACTAAATCGACCCTCCGGATTTCAAAAATGCCATCCGTTTTTACATATCTTTTGTAGAAATCGGTTTAATGAGCAAGAGCGAGCATTTGGCTTCCTTTTTTGCATGATTCCAGAAAAACATCTATAAAATATAATGCGACGAGATATCAATACGATTCTTGATCTCACCTGTAAAGGATATATCATTTTATAAAACTATGAAAGCTGCGAATCTCTATCGCTTTTCGTAAATTTTTTATATGCAGTCAAATGTTGATAATTTTGCCAAATAATTTTATTAAATTAAAAAAACCACGAAATATAAAAAAAAACCAATTTTTTCCTATCATCTCAAAATGTATCGTGGTATACTAAATCGACCCTCCGGATTTCAAAAATGCCATCCGTTTTTACGTATCTTTTGTAGAAATCGGTTTAATGAGCAAGAGCGAGCATTTGGCTTCCTTTTTTGCATGATTCCAGAAAAACATCTATAAAAAAATAATGCGACGAGATATCAATACGATTCTTGATCTCACCTGTAAAGGATATATCATTTTATAAAACGATGAAAGCTGCGAATCTCTATCGCTTTTCGTAAATTTTTTATATGCAGTCAAATGTTGATAATTTTGCCAAATAATTTTATTAAATTAAAAAAACCACGAAATATAAAAAAAAACAATTTTTTCCTATCATCTCAAAATGTATCGTGATATACTAAATCGACCCTCCGGATTTCAAAAATGCCATCCGTTTTTACGTATCTTTGGTAGAAATCGGTTTAATGAGCAAGAGCGAGCATTTGGCTTCCTTTTTTGCATGATTCCAGAAAAACATCTATAAAAAAATAATGCGACGAGATATCAATACGATTCTTGATCTCACCTGTAAAGGATATATCATTTTATAAAACGATGAAAGCTGCGAATCTCTATCGCTTTTCGTAAATTTTTTATATGCAGTCAAATGTTGATAATTTTGCCAAATAATTTTATTAAATTAAAAAAACCACGAAATATAAAAAAAAACAATTTTTTCCTATCATCTCAAAATGTATCGTGGTATACTAAATCGACCCTCCGGATTTCAAAAATGCCATCCGTTTTTACATATCTTTTGTAGAAATCGGTTTAATGAGCAAGAGCGAGCATTTGGCTTCCTTTTTTGCATGATTCCAGAAAAACATCTATAAAAAAATAATGCGACGAGGTATCAATACGATTCTTGATCTCACCTGTAAAGGATATATCATTTTATAAAACGATGAAAGCTGCGAATCTCTATCGCTTTTCGTAATTTTTTTATATGCAGTCAAATGTTGATAATTTTGCCAAATAATTTTATTAAATTAAAAAAACCACGAAATATAAAAAAAAACAATTTTTTCCTATCATCTCAAAATGTATCGTGGTATACTAAATCGACCCTCCGGATTTCAAAAATGCCATCCGTTTTTACATATCTTTTGAAGAAATCGGTTTAATGAGCAAGAGCGAGCATTTGGCTTCCTTTTTTGCATGATTCCAGAAAAACATCTATAAAAAAATAATGCGACGAGATATCAATACGATTCTTGATCTCACCTGTAAAGGATATATCATTTTATAAAACTATGAAAGCTGCGAATCTCTATCGCTTTTCGTAAATTTTTTATATGCAGTCAAATGTTGATAATTTTGCCAAATAATTTTATTAAATTAAAAAAACCACGAAATTAAAAAAAAAAAATTTTTTCCTATCATCTCAAAATGTATCGTGGTATACTAAATCGACCCTCCGGATTTCAAAAATGCCATCCGTTTATACATATCTTTTGAAGAAATCGGTTTAATGAGCAAGAGCGAGCATTTGGCTTCCTTTTTTGCATGATTCCAGAAAAACATCTATAAAAAAATAATGCGACGAGATATCAATACGATTCTTGATCTCACCTGTAAAGGATATATCATTTTATAAAACTATGAAAGCTGCGAATCTCTATCGCTTTTCGTAAATTTTTTATATGCAGTCAAATGTTGATAATTTTGCCAAATAATTTTATTAAATTAAAAAAACCACGAAATATAAAAAAAAACAATTTTTTCCTATCATCTCAAAATGTATCGTGATATACTAAATCGACCCTCCGGATTTCAAAAATGCCATCCGTTTTTACGTATCTTTGGTAGAAATCGGTTTAATGAGCAAGAGCGAGCATTTGGCTTCCTTTTTTGCATGATTCCAGAAAAACATCTATAAAAAAATAATGCGACGAGATATCAATACGATTCTTGATCTCACCTGTAAAGGATATATCATTTTATAAAACTATGAAAGCTGCGAATCTCTATCGCTTTTCGTAAATTTTTTATATGCAGTCAAATGTTGATAATTTTGCCAAATAATTTTATTAAATTAAAAAAACCACGAAATATAAAAAAAAACGATTTTTTCCTATCATCTCAAAATGTATCGTGGTATACTAAATCGACCCTCCGGATTTCAAAAATGCCATCCATTTTTACGTATCTTTGGTAGAAATCGGTTTAATGAGCAAGAGCGAGCATTTGGCTTCCTTTTTTGCATGATTCCAGAAAAACATCTATAAAAAAATAATGCGACGAGATATCAATACGATTCTTGATCTCACCTGTAAAGGATATATCATTTTATAAAACGATGAAAGCTGCGAATCTCTATCGCTTTTCGTAATTTTTTTATATGCAGTCAAATGTTGATAATTTTGCCAAATAATTTTATTAAATTAAAAAAACCACGAAATATAAAAAAAACCAATTTTTTCCTATCATCTCAAAATGTAACGTGGTATACTAAATCGACCCTCCGGATTTCAAAAATGCCATCCGTTTTTACATATCTTTTGTAGAAATCGGTTTAATGAGCAAGAGCGAGCATTTGGCTTCCTTTTTTGCATGATTCCAGAAAAACATCTATAAAATATAATGCGACGAGATATCAATACGATTCTTGATCTCACCTGTAAAGGATATATCATTTTATAAAACTATGAAAGCTGCGAATCTCTATCGCTTTTCGTAAATTTTTTATATGCAGTCAAATGTTGATAATTTTGCCAAATAATTTTATTAAATTAAAAAAACCACGAAATATAAAAAAAAACCAATTTTTTCCTATCATCTCAAAATGTATCGTGGTATACTAAATCGACCCTCCGGATTTCAAAAATGCCATCCGTTTTTACGTATCTTTTGTAGAAATCGGTTTAATGAGCAAGAGCGAGCATTTGGCTTCCTTTTTTGCATGATTCCAGAAAAACATCTATAAAAAAATAATGCGACGAGATATCAATACGATTCTTGATCTCACCTGTAAAGGATATATCATTTTATAAAACGATGAAAGCTGCGAATCTCTATCGCTTTTCGTAAATTTTTTATATGCAGTCAAATGTTGATAATTTTGCCAAATAATTTTATTAAATTAAAAAAACCACGAAATATAAAAAAAAACAATTTTTTCCTATCATCTCAAAATGTATCGTGATATACTAAATCGACCCTCCGGATTTCAAAAATGCCATCCGTTTTTACGTATCTTTGGTAGAAATCGGTTTAATGAGCAAGAGCGAGCATTTGGCTTCCTTTTTTGCATGATTCCAGAAAAACATCTATAAAAAAATAATGCGACGAGATATCAATACGATTCTTGATCTCACCTGTAAAGGATATATCATTTTATAAAACGATGAAAGCTGCGAATCTCTATCGCTTTTCGTAAATTTTTTATATGCAGTCAAATGTTGATAATTTTGCCAAATAATTTTATTAAATTAAAAAAACCACGAAATATAAAAAAAAACAATTTTTTCCTATCATCTCAAAATGTATCGTGGTATACTAAATCGACCCTCCGGATTTCAAAAATGCCATCCGTTTTTACATATCTTTTGTAGAAATCGGTTTAATGAGCAAGAGCGAGCATTTGGCTTCCTTTTTTGCATGATTCCAGAAAAACATCTATAAAAAAATAATGCGACGAGGTATCAATACGATTCTTGATCTCACCTGTAAAGGATATATCATTTTATAAAACGATGAAAGCTGCGAATCTCTATCGCTTTTCGTAATTTTTTTATATGCAGTCAAATGTTGATAATTTTGCCAAATAATTTTATTAAATTAAAAAAACCACGAAATATAAAAAAAAACAATTTTTTCCTATCATCTCAAAATGTATCGTGGTATACTAAATCGACCCTCCGGATTTCAAAAATGCCATCCGTTTTTACATATCTTTTGAAGAAATCGGTTTAATGAGCAAGAGCGAGCATTTGGCTTCCTTTTTTGCATGATTCCAGAAAAACATCTATAAAAAAATAATGCGACGAGATATCAATACGATTCTTGATCTCACCTGTAAAGGATATATCATTTTATAAAACTATGAAAGCTGCGAATCTCTATCGCTTTTCGTAAATTTTTTATATGCAGTCAAATGTTGATAATTTTGCCAAATAATTTTATTAAATTAAAAAAACCACGAAATTAAAAAAAAAAAATTTTTTCCTATCATCTCAAAATGTATCGTGGTATACTAAATCGACCCTCCGGATTTCAAAAATGCCATCCGTTTTTACATATCTTTTGAAGAAATCGGTTTAATGAGCAAGAGCGAGCATTTGGCTTCCTTTTTTGCATGATTCCAGAAAAACATCTATAAAAAAATAATGCGACGAGATATCAATACGATTCTTGATCTCACCTGTAAAGGATATATCATTTTATAAAACGATGAAAGCTGCGAATCTCTATCGCTTTTCGTAAATTTTTTATATGCAGTCAAATGTTGATAATTTTTCCAAATAATTTTATTAAATTAAAAAAACCACGAAATATAAAAAAAAACAATTTTTTCCTATCATCTCAAAATGTATCGTGATATACTAAATCGACCCTCCGGATTTCAAAAATGCCATCCGTTTTTACGTATCTTTGGTAGAAATCGGTTTAATGAGCAAGAGCGAGCATTTGGCTTCCTTTTTTGCATGATTCCAGAAAAACGTCTATAAAAAAATAATGCGACGAGATATCAATACGATTCTTGATCTCACCTGTAAAGGATATATCATTTTATAAAACTATGAAAGCTGCGAATCTCTATCGCTTTTCGTAAATTTTTTATATGCAGTCAAATGTTGATAATTTTGCCAAATAATTTTATTAAATTAAAAAAACCACGAAATATAAAAAAAAACAATTTTTTCCTATCATCTCAAAATGTATCGTGGTATACTAAATCGACCCTCCGGATTTCAAAAATGCCATCCGTTTTTACATATCTTTTGAAGAAATCGGTTTAATGAGCAAGAGCGAGCATTTGGCTTCCTTTTTTGCATGATTCCAGAAAAACATCTATAAAAAAATAATGCGACGAGATATCAATACGATTCTTGATCTCACCTGTAAAGGATATATCATTTTATAAAACGATGAAAGCTGCGAATCTCTATCGCTTTTCGTAAATTTTTTATATGCAGTCAAATGTTGATAATTTTGCCAAATAATTTTATTAAATTAAAAAAACCACGAAATATAAAAAAAACAATTTTTTCCTATCATCTCAAAATGTATCGTGGTATACTAAATCGACCCTCCGGATTTCAAAAATGCCATCCGTTTTTACGTATCTTTTGTAGAAATCGGTTTAATGAGCAAGAGCGAGCATTTGGCTTCCTTTTTTGCATGATTCCAGAAAAACATCTATAAAAAAATAATGCGACGAGATATCAATACGATTCTTGATCTCACCTGTAAAGGATATATCATTTTATAAAACGATGAAAGCTGCGAATCTCTATCGCTTTTCGTAAATTTTTTATATGCAGTCAAATGTTGATAATTTTGCCAAATAATTTTATTAAATTAAAAAAACCACGAAATATAAAAAAAAACAATTTTTTCCTATCATCTCAAAATGTATCGTGGTATTCCAAATCGACCCTCCGGATATCAAAAATGCCATCCGTTTTTACATATCTCTTGTAGAAATCGGTTTAATGAGCAAGAGCGAGCATTTGGCTTCCTTTTTTGCATGATTCCAGAAAAACATCTATAAAAAAATAATGCGACGAGATATCAATACGATTCTTGATCTCACCTGTAAAGGATATATCATTTTATAAAACTATGAAAGCTGCGAATCTCTATCGCTTTTCGTAAATTTTTTATATGCAGTCAAATGTTGATAATTTTGCCAAATAATTTTATTAAATTAAAAAAACCACGAAATATAAAAAAAAACAATTTTTTCCTATCATGAAAGCTGCGAATCTCTATCGCTTTTCGTAAATTTTTTATATGCAGTCAAATGTTGATAATTTTGCCAAATAATTTTATTAAATTAAAAAAACCACGAAATATAAAAAAAAACCAATTTTTTAAAATGTATCAATTTTAACCAATTTTTTCCTATCATCTCAAAATGTATCGTGGTATACTAAATCGACCCTCCGGATTTCAAAAATGCCATCCGTTTTTACATATCTTTTGTAGAAATCGGTTTAATGAGCAAGAGCGAGCATTTGGCTTCCTTTTTTGCATGATTCCAGAAAAACATCTATAAAAAAATAATGCGACGAGATATCAATACGATTCTTGATCTCACCTGTAAAGGATATATCATTTTATAAAACGATGAAAGCTGCGAATCTCTATCGCTTTTCGTAAATTTTTTATATGCAGTCAAATGTTGATAATTTTGCCAAATAATTTTATTAAATTAAAAAAACCACGAAATATAAAAAAAAACCAATTTTTTCCTATCATCTCAAAATGTATCGTGGTATACTAAATCGACCCTCCGGATTTCAAAAATGCCATCCGTTTTTACATATCTTTTGTAGAAATCGGTTTAATGAGCAAGAGCGAGCATTTGGCTTCCTTTTTTGCATGATTCCAGAAAAACATCTATAAAAAAATAATGCGACGAGATATCAATACGATTCTTGATCTCACCTGTAAAGGATATATCATTTTATAAAACGATGAAAGCTGCGAATCTCTATCGCTTTTCGTAAATTTTTTATATGCAGTCAAATGTTGATAATTTTGCCAAATAATTTTATTAAATTAAAAAAACCACGAAATATAAAAAAAAACCAATTTTTTCCTATCATCTCAAAATGTATCGTGGTATACTAAATCGACCCTCCGGATTTCAAAAATGCCATCCGTTTTTACGTATCTTTTGTAGAAATCGGTTTAATGAGCAAGAGCGAGCATTTGGCTTCCTTTTTTGCATGATTCCAGAAAAACATCTATAAAAAAATAATGCGACGAGATATCAATACGATTCTTGATCTCACCTGTAAAGGATATATCATTTTATAAAACGATGAAAGCTGCGAATCTCTATCGCTTTTCGTAAATTTTTTATATGCAGTCAAATGTTGATAATTTTGCCAAATAATTTTATTAAATTAAAAAAACCACGAAATATAAAAAAAAACAATTTTTTCCTATCATCTCAAAATGTATCGTGATATACTAAATCGACCCTCCGGATTTCAAAAATGCCATCCGTTTTTACGTATCTTTGGTAGAAATCGGTTTAATGAGCAAGAGCGAGCATTTGGCTTCCTTTTTTGCATGATTCCAGAAAAACATCTATAAAAAAATAATGCGACGAGATATCAATACGATTCTTGATCTCACCTGTAAAGGATATATCATTTTATAAAACGATGAAAGCTGCGAATCTCTATCGCTTTTCGTAAATTTTTTATATGCAGTCAAATGTTGATAATTTTGCCAAATAATTTTATTAAATTAAAAAAACCACGAAATATAAAAAAAAAACAATTTTTTCCTATCATCTCAAAATGTATCGTGGTATACTAAATCGACCCTCCGGATTTCAAAAATGCCATCCGTTTTTACATATCTTTTGTAGAAATCGGTTTAATGAGCAAGAGCGAGCATTTGGCTTCCTTTTTTGCATGATTCCAGAAAAACATCTATAAAAAAATAATGCAACGAGATATCAATACGATTCTTGATCTCACCTGTAAAGGATATATCATTTTATAAAACGATGAAAGCTGCGAATCTCTATCGCTTTTCGTAAATTTTTTATATGCAGTCAAATGTTGATAATTTTGCCAAATAATTTTATTAAATTAAAAAAACCACGAAATATAAAAAAAAAACAATTTTTTCCTATCATCTCAAAATGTATCGTGGTATACTAAATCGACCCTCCGGATTTCAAAAATGCCATCCGTTTTTACGTATCTTTTGTAGAAATCGGTTTAATGAGCAAGAGCGAGCATTTGGCTTCCTTTTTTGCATGATTCCAGAAAAACATCTATAAAAAAATTATGCGACGAGATATCAATACGATTCTTGATCTCACCTGTAAAGGATATATCATTTTATAAAACTATGAAAGCTGCGAATCTCTATCGCTTTTCGTAAATTTTTTATATGCAGTCAAATGTTGATAATTTTGCCAAATAATTTTATTAAATTAAAAAAACCACGAAATATAAAAAAAAAACAATTTTTTCCTATCATCTCAAAATGTATCGTGGTATACTAAATCGACCCTCCGGATTTCAAAAATGCCATCCGTTTTTACATATCTTTTGTAGAAATCGGTTTAATGAGCAAGAGCGAGCATTTGGCTTCCTTTTTTGCATGATTCCAGAAAAACATCTATAAAAAAATAATGCGACGAGATATCAATACGATTCTTGATCTCACCTGTAAAGGATATATCATTTTATAAAACTATGAAAGCTGCGAATCTCTATCGCTTTTCGTAAATTTTTTATATGCAGTCAAATGTTGATAATTTTGCCAAATAATTTTATTAAATTAAAAAAACCACGAAATATAAAAAAAAACAATTTTTTCCTATCATCTCAAAATGTATCGTGGTATACTAAATCGACCCTCCGGATTTCAAAAATGCCATCCGTTTTTACATATCTTTTGTAGAAATCGGTTTAATGAGCAAGAGCGAGCATTTGGCTTCCTTTTTTGCATGATTCCAGAAAAACATCTATAAAAAAATAATGCGACGAGATATCAATACGATTCTTGATCTCACCTGTAAAGGATATATCATTTTATAAAACGATGAAAGCTGCGAATCTCTATCGCTTTTCGTAAATTTTTTATATGCAGTCAAATGTTGATAATTTTGCCAAATAATTTTATTAAATTAAAAAAACCACGAAATATAAAAAAAAACCAATTTTTTCCTATCATCTCAAAATGTATCGTGGTATACTAAATCGACCCTCCGGATTTCAAAAATGCCATCCGTTTTTACGTATCTTTTGTAGAAATCGGTTTAATGAGCAAGAGCGAGCATTTGGCTTCCTTTTTTGCATGATTCCAGAAAAACATCTATAAAAAAATTATGCGACGAGATATCAATACGATTCTTGATCTCACCTGTAAAGGATATATCATTTTATAAAACTATGAAAGCTGCGAATCTCTATCGCTTTTCGTAAATTTTTTATATGCAGTCAAATGTTGATAATTTTGCCAAATAATTTTATTAAATTAAAAAAACCACGAAATATAAAAAAAAACCAATTTTTTCCTATCATCTCAAAATGTATCGTGGTATACTAAATCGACCCTCCGGATTTCAAAAATGCCATCCGTTTTTACATATCTTTTGTAGAAATCGGTTTAATGAGCAAGAGCGAGCATTTGGCTTCCTTTTTTGCATGATTCCAGAAAAACATCTATAAAAAAATAATGCGACGAGATATCAATACGATTCTTGATCTCACCTG
Organism: Pogonocherus hispidulus; assembly: GCA_963924545.1. Lineage (NCBI taxonomy): Eukaryota > Metazoa > Arthropoda > Insecta > Coleoptera > Cerambycidae > Pogonocherus > Pogonocherus hispidulus. Next base: position 51,373,203 of record OZ004697.1, read on the forward strand.
TAAAGGATATATCATTTTATAAAACTATGAAAGCTGCGAATCTCTATCGCTTTTCGTAAATTTTTTATATGCAGTCAAATGTTGATAATTTTGCCAAATAATTTTATTAAATTAAAAAAACCACGAAATATAAAAAAAAACAATTTTTTCCTATCATCTCAAAATGTATCGTGGTATACTAAATCGATCCTCCGGATTTCAAAAATGCCATCCATTTTTACGTATCTTTGGTAGAAATCGGTTTAATGAGCAAGAGCGAGCATTTGGCTTCCTTTTTTGCATGATTCCAGAAAAACATCTATAAAAAAATAATGCGACGAGATATCAATACGATTCTTGATCTCACCTGTAAAGGATATATCATTTTATAAAACGATGAAAGCTGCGAATCTCTATCGCTTTTCGTAAATTTTTTATATGCAGTCAAATGTTGATAATTTTGCCAAATAATTTTATTAAATTAAAAAAACCACGAAATATAAAAAAAACAATTTTTTCCTATCATCTCAAAATGTATCGTGGTATCCTAAATCGATCCTCCGGATTTCAAAAATGCCATCCATTTTTACGTATCTTTGGTAGAAATCGGTTTAATGAGCAAGAGCGAGCATTTGGCTTCCTTTTTTGCATGATTCCAGAAAAACATCTATAAAAAAATAATGCGACGAGATATCAATACGATTCTTGATCTCATCTGTAAAGGATATATCATTTTATAAAACGATGAAAGCTGCGAATCTCTATCGCTTTTCGTAAATTTTTTATATGCAGTCAAATGTTGATAATTTTGCCAAATAATTTTATTAAATTAAAAAAACCACGAAATATAAAAAAAAACCAATTTTTTCCTATCATCTCAAAATGTATCGTGGTATACTAAATCGACCCTCCGGATTTCAAAAATGCCATCCGTTTTTACATATCTTTTGTAGAAATCGGTTTAATGAGCAAGAGCGAGCATTTGGCTTCCTTTTTTGCATGATTCCAGAAAAACATCTATAAAAAAATAATGCGACGAGATATCAATACGATTCTTGATCTCACCTGTAAAGGATATATCATTTTATAAAACTATGAAAGCTGCGAATCTCTATCGCTTTTCGTAAATTTTTTATATGCAGTCAAATGTTGATAATTTTGCCAAATAATTTTATTAAATTAAAAAAACCACGAAATATAAAAAAAACAATTTTTTCCTATCATCTCAAAATGTATCGTGGTATACTAAATCGATCCTCCGGATTTCAAAAATGCCATCCATTTTTACGTATCTTTGGTAGAAATCGGTTTAATGAGCAAGAGCGAGCATTTGGCTTCCTTTTTTGCATGATTCCAGAAAAACATCTATAAAAAAATAATGCGACGAGATATCAATACGATTCTTGATCTCACCTGTAAAGGATATATCATTTTATAAAACGATGAAAGCTGCGAATCTCTATCGCTTTTCGTAAATTTTTTATATGCAGTCAAATGTTGATAATTTTGCCAAATAATTTTATTAAATTAAAAAAACCACGAAATATAAAAAAAAACAATTTTTTCCTATCATCTCAAAATGTATCGTGGTATACTAAATCGACCCTCCGGATTTCAAAAATGCCATCCATTTTTACGTATCTTTGGTAGAAATCGGTTTAATGAGCAAGAGCGAGCATTTGGCTTCCTTTTTTGCATGATTCCAGAAAAACATCTATAAAAAAATAATGCGACGAGATATCAATACGATTCTTGATCTCACCTGTAAAGGATATATCATTTTATAAAACCATGAAAGCTGCGAATCTCTATCGCTTTTCGTAAATTTTTTATATGCAGTCAAATGTTGATAATTTTGCCAAATAATTTTATTAAATTAAAAAAACCACGAAATATAAAAAAAAACAATTTTTTCCTATCATCTCAAAATGTATCGTGGTATACTAAATCGATCCTCCGGATTTCAAAAATGCCATCCATTTTTACGTATCTTTGGTAGAAATCGGTTTAATGAGCAAGAGCGAGCATTTGGCTTCCTTTTTTGCATGATTCCAGAAAAACATTTATAAAAAAATAATGCGACGAGATATCAATACGATTCTTGATCTCACCTGTAAAGGATATATCATTTTATAAAACGATGAAAGCTGCGAATCTCTATCGCTTTTCGTAAATTTTTTATATGCAGTCAAATGTTGATAATTTTGCCAAATAATTTTATTAAATAAAAAAAACCACGAAATATAAAAAAAAACAATTTTTTCCTATCATCTCAAAATGTATCGTGGTATACTAAATCGACCCTCCGGATTTCAAAAATGCCATCCGTTTTTACATATCTTTTGTAGAAATCGGTTTAATGAGCAAGAGCGAGCATTTGGCTTCCTTTTTTGCATGATTCCAGAAAAACATCTATAAAAAAATAATGCGACGAGATATCAATACGATTCTTGATCTCACCTGTAAAGGATATATCATTTTATAAAACGATGAAAGCTGCGAATCTCTATCGCTTTTCGTAAATTTTTTATATGCAGTCAAATGTTGATAATTTTGCCAAATAATTTTATTAAATTAAAAAAACCACGAAATATAAAAAAAAACAATTTTTTCCTATCATCTCAAAATGTATCGTGGTATACTAAATCGATCCTCCGGATTTCAAAAATGCCATCCATTTTTACGTATCTTTGGTAGAAATCGGTTTAATGAGCAAGAGCGAGCATTTGGCTTCCTTTTTTGCATGATTCCAGAAAAACATCTATAAAAAAATAATGCGACGAGATATCAATACGATTCTTGATCTCACCTGTAAAGGATATATCATTTTATAAAACGATGAAAGCTGCGAATCTCTATCGCTTTTCGTAAATTTTTTATATGCAGTCAAATGTTGATAATTTTGCCAAATAATTTTATTAAATTAAAAAAACCACGAAATATAAAAAAAAACAATTTTTTCCTATCATCTCAAAATGTATCGTGGTATACTAAATCGACCCTCCGGATTTCAAAAATGCCATCCATTTTTACGTATCTTTGGTAGAAATCGGTTTAATGAGCAAGAGCGAGCATTTGGCTTCCTTTTTTGCATGATTCCAGAAAATCATCTATAAAAAAATAATGCGACGAGATATCAATACGATTCTTGATCTCACCTGTAAAGGATATATCATTTTATAAAACGATGAAAGCTGCGAATCTCTATCGCTTTTCGTAAATTTTTTATATGCAGTCAAATGTTGATAATTTTGCCAAATAATTTTATTAAATTAAAAAAACCACGAAATATAAAAAAAAACAATTTTTTCCTATCATCTCAAAATGTATCGTGGTATACTAAATCGACCCTCCGGATTTCAAAAATGCCATCCATTTTTACGTATCTTTGGTAGAAATCGGTTTAATGAGCAAGAGCGAGCATTTGGCTTCCTTTTTTGCATGATTCCAGAAAAACATCTATAAAAAAATAATGCGACGAGATATCAATACGATTCTTGATCTCACCTGTAAAGGATATATCATTTTATAAAACTATGAAAGCTGCGAATTTCTATCGCTTTTCGTAAATTTTTTATATGCAGTCAAATGTTGATAATATTGCCAAATAATTTTATTAAATTAAAAAAACCACGAAATATAAAAAAAAACAATTTTTTCCTATCATCTCAAAATGTATCGTGGTATACTAAATCGACCCTCCGGATTTCAAAAATGCCATCCATTTTTACGTATCTTTGGTAGAAATCGGTTTAATGAGCAAGAGCGAGCATTTGGCTTCCTTTTTTGCATGATTCCAGAAAATCATCTATAAAAAAATAATGCGACGAGATATCAATACGATTCTTGATCTCACCTGTAAAGGATATATCATTTTATAAAACGATGAAAGCTGCGAATCTCTATCGCTTTTCGTAAATTTTTTATATGCAGTCAAATGTTGATAATTTTGCCAAATAATTTTATTAAATTAAAAAAACCACGAAATATAAAAAAAAACAATTTTTTCCTATCATCTCAAAATGTATCGTGGTATACTAAATCGACCCTCCGGATTTCAAAAATGCCATCCGTTTTTACGTATCTTTGGTAGAAATCGGTTTAATGAGCAAGAGCGAGCATTTGGCTTCCTTTTTTGCATGATTCCAGAAAAACATCTATAAAAAAATAATGCGACGAGATATCAATACGATTCTTGATCTCACCTGTAAAGGATATATCATTTTATAAAACGATGAAAGCTGCGAATCTCTATCGCTTTTCGTAAATTTTTTATATGCAGTCAAATGTTGATAATTTTGCCAAATAATTTTATTAAATTAAAAAAACCACGAAATATAAAAAAAAACAATTTTTTCCTATCATCTCAAAATGTATCGTGGTATACTGAATCGACCCTCCGGATTTCAAAAATGCCATCCATTTTTACGTATCTTTGGTAGAAATCGGTTTAATGAGCAAGAGCGAGCATTTGGCTTCCTTTTTTGCATGATTCCAGAAAAACATCTATAAAAAAATAATGCGACGAGATATCAATACGATTCTTGATCTCACCTGTAAAGGATATATCATTTTATAAAACTATGAAAGCTGCGAATCTCTATCGCTTTTCGTAAATTTTTTATATGCAGTCAAATGTTGATAATTTTGCCAAATAATTTTATTAAATAAAAAAAACCACGAAATATAAAAAAAAAACAATTTTTTCCTATCATCTCAAAATGTATCGTGGTATACTAAATCGACCCTCCGGATTTCAAAAATGCCATCCGTTTTTACATATCTTTTGTAAAAATCGGTTTAATGAGCAAGAGCGAGCATTTGGCTTCCTTTTTTGCATGATTCCAGAAAAACATCTATAAAAAAATAATGCGACGAGATATCAATACGATTCTTGATCTCACCTGTAAAGGATATATCACTTTATAAAACGATGAAAGCTGCGAATCTCTATCGCTTTTCGTAAATTTTTTATATGCAGTCAAATGTTGATAATTTTGCCAAATAATTTTATTAAATTAAAAAAACCACGAAATATAAAAAAAACAATTTTTTCCTATCATCTCAAAATGTATCTTGATATACTAAATCGACCCTCCGGATTTCAAAAATGCCATCCGTTTTTACGTATCTTTGGTAGAAATCGGTTTAATGAGCAAGAGCGAGCATTTGGCTTCCTTTTTTGCATGATTCCAGAAAAACATCTATAAAAAAATAATGCGACGAGATATCAATACGATTCTTGATCTCACCTGTAAAGCATATATCATTTTATAAAACTATGAAAGCTGCGAATCTCTATCGCTTTTCGTAAATTTTTTATATGCAGTCAAATGTTGATAATTTTGCCAAATAATTTTATTAAATTAAAAAAACCACGAAATATAAAAAAAAACAATTTTTTCCTATCATCTCAAAATGTATCGTGGTATACTAAATCGACCCTCCGGATTTCAAAAATGCCATCCGTTTTTACATATCTTTTGTAGAAATCGGTTTAATGAGCAAGAGCGAGCATTTGGCTTCCTTTTTTGCATGATTCCAGAAAAACATCTATAAAAAAATAATGCGACGAGATATCAATACGATTCTTGATCTCACCTGTAAAGGATATATCATTTTATAAAACGATGAAAGCTGCGAATCTCTATCGCTTTTCGTAAATTTTTTATATGCAGTCAAATGTTGATAATTTTGCCAAATAATTTTATTAAATTAAAAAAACCACGAAATATAAAAAAAAACAATTTTTTCCTATCATCTCAAAATGTATCGTGGTATACTAAATCGACCCTCCGGATTTCAAAAATGCCATCCGTTTTTACGTATCTTTGGTAGAAATCGGTTTAATGAGCAAGAGCGAGCATTTGGCTTCCTTTTTTGCATGATTCCAGAAAAACATCTATAAAAAAATAATGCGACGAGATATCAATACGATTCTTGATCTCACCTGTAAAGGATATATCATTTTATAAAACGATGAAAGCTGCGAATCTCTATCGCTTTTCGTAAATTTTTTATATGCAGTCAAATGTTGATAATTTTGCCAAATAATTTTATTAAATTAAAAAAACCACGAAATATAAAAAAAAACAATTTTTTCCTATCATCTCAAAATGTATCGTGGTATACTAAATCGACCCTCCGGATTTCAAAAATGCCATCCATTTTTACGTATCTTTGGTAGAAATCGGTTTAATGAGCAAGAGCGGGCATTTGGCTTCCTTTTTTGCATGATTCCAGAAAAACATCTATAAAAAAATAATGCGACGAGATATCAATACGATTCTTGATCTCACCTGTAAAGGATATATCATTTTATAAAACTATGAAAGCTGCGAATCTCTATCGCTTTTCGTAAATTTTTTATATGCAGTCAAATGTTGATAATTTTGCCAAATAATTTTATTAAATTAAAAAAACCACGAAATATAAAAAAAAACAATTTTTTCCTATCATCTCAAAATGTATCGTGATATACTAAATCGACCCTCCGGATTTCAAAAATGCCATCCATTTTTACGTATCTTTGGTAGAAATCGGTTTAATGAGCAAGAGCGAGCATTTGGCTTCCTTTTTTGCATGATTCCAGAAAAACATCTATAAAAAAATAATGCGACGAGATATCAATACGATTCTTGATCTCACCTGTAAAGCATATATCATTTTATAAAACTATGAAAGCTGCGAATCTCTATCGCTTTTCGTAAATTTTTTATATGCAGTCAAATGTTGATAATTTTGCCAAATAATTTTATTAAATTAAAAAAACCACGAAATATAAAAAAGAACCAATTTTTTCCTATCATCTCAAAATGTATCGTGGTATACTAAATCGACCCTCCGGATTTCAAAAATGCCATCCGTTTTTACATATCTTTTGTAGAAATCGGTTTAATGAGCAAGAGCGAGCATTTGGCTTCCTTTTTTGCATGATTCCAGAAAAACATCTATAAAAAAATAATGCGACGAGATATCAATACGATTCTTGATCTCACCTGTAAAGGATATATCATTTTATAAAACGATGAAAGCTGCGAATCTCTATCGCTTTTCGTAAATTTTTTATATGCAGTCAAATGTTGATAATTTTGCCAAATAATTTTATTAAATTAAAAAAACCACGAAATATAAAAAAAAACAATTTTTTCCTATCATCTCAAAATGTATCGTGATATACTAAATCGACCCTCCGGATTTCAAAAATGCCATCCATTTTTACGTATCTTTGGTAGAAATCGGTTTAATGAGCAAGAGCGAGCATTTGGCTTCCTTTTTTGCATGATTCCAGAAAAACATCTATAAAAAAATAATGCGACGAGATATCAATACGATTCTTGATCTCACCTGTAAAGGATATATCATTTTATAAAACGATGAAAGCTGCGAATCTCTATCGCTTTTCGTAAATTTTTTATATGCAGTCAAATGTTGATAATTTTGCCAAATAATTTTATTAAATTAAAAAAACCACGAAATATAAAAAAAAACAATTTTTTCCTATCATCTCAAAATGTATCGTGGTATACTAAATCGACCCTCCGGATTTCAAAAATGCCATCCGTTTTTACGTATCTTTGGTAGAAATCGGTTTAATGAGCAAGAGCGAGCATTTGGCTTCCTTTTTTGCATGATTCCAGAAAAACATCTATAAAAAAATAATGCGACGAGATATCAATACGATTCTTGATCTCACCTGTAAAGGATATATCATTTTATAAAACGATGAAAGCTGCGAATCTCTATCGCTTTTCGTAAATTTTTTATATGCAGTCAAATGTTGATAATTTTGCCAAATAATTTTATTAAATTAAAAAAACCACGAAATATAAAAAAAAACAATTTTTTCCTATCATCTCAAAATGTATCGTGGTATACTAAATCGACCCTCCGGATTTCAAAAATGCCATCCATTTTTACGTATCTTTGGTAGAAATCGGTTTAATGAGCAAGAGCGGGCATTTGGCTTCCTTTTTTGCATGATTCCAGAAAAACATCTATAAAAAAAATAATGCGACGAGATATCAATACGATTCTTGATCTCACCTGTAAAGGATATATCATTTTATAAAACTATGAAAGCTGCGAATCTCTATCGCTTTTCGTAAATTTTTTATATGCAGTCAAATGTTGATAATTTTGCCAAATAATTTTATTAAATTAAAAAAACCACGAAATATAAAAAAAAAACAATTTTTTCCTATCATCTCAAAATGTATCGTGATATACTAAATCGACCCTCCGGATTTCAAAAATGCCATCCATTTTTACGTATCTTTGGTAGAAATCGGTTTAATGAGCAAGAGCGAGCATTTGGCTTCCTTTTTTGCATGATTCCAGAAAAACATCTATAAAAAAATAATGCGACGAGATATCAATACGATTCTTGATCTCACCTGTAAAGCATATATCATTTTATAAAACTATGAAAGCTGCGAATCTCTATCGCTTTTCGTAAATTTTTTATATGCAGTCAAATGTTGATAATTTTGCCAAATAATTTTATTAAATTAAAAAAACCACGAAATATAAAAAAGAACCAATTTTTTCCTATCATCTCAAAATGTATCGTGGTATACTAAATCGACCCTCCGGATTTCAAAAATGCCATCCGTTTTTACATATCTTTTGTAGAAATCGGTTTAATGAGCAAGAGCGAGCATTTGGCTTCCTTTTTTGCATGATTCCAGAAAAACATCTATAAAAAAATAATGCGACGAGATATCAATACGATTCTTGATCTCACCTGTAAAGGATATATCATTTTATAAAACGATGAAAGCTGCGAATCTCTATCGCTTTTCGTAAATTTTTTATATGCAGTCAAATGTTGATAATTTTGCCAAATAATTTTATTAAATTAAAAAAACCACGAAATATAAAAAAAAACAATTTTTTCCTATCATCTCAAAATGTATCGTGGTATACTAAATCGACCCTCCGGATTTCAAAAATGCCATCCGTTTTTACATATCTTTTGTAGAAATCGGTTTAATGAGCAAGAGCGAGCATTTGGCTTCCTTTTTTGCATGATTCCAGAAAAACATCTATAAAAAAATAATGCGACGAGATATCAATACGATTCTTGATCTCACCTGTAAAGGATATATCATTTTATAAAACTATGAAAGCTGCGAATCTCTATCGCTTTTCGTAAATTTTTTATATGCAGTCAAATGTTGATAATTTTGCCAAATAATTTTATTAAATTAAAAAAACCACGAAATATAAAAAAAAACAATTTTTTCCTATCATCTCAAAATGTATCGTGATATACTAAATCGACCCTCCGGATTTCAAAAATGCCATCCATTTTTACGTATCTTTGGTAGAAATCGGTTTAATGAGCAAGAGCGAGCATTTGGCTTCCTTTTTTGCATGATTCCAGAAAAACATCTATAAAAAAAATAATGCGACGAGATATCAATACGATTCTTGATCTCACCTGTAAAGGATATATCATTTTATAAAACGATGAAAGCTGCGAATCTCTATCGCTTTTCGTAAATTTTTTATATGCAGTCAAATGTTGACAATTTTGCCAAATAATTTTATTAAATTAAAAAAACCACGAAATATAAAAAAAAACAATTTTTTCCTATCATCTCAAAATGTATCGTGGTATACTAAATCGACCCTCCGGATTTCAAAAATGCCATCCATTTTTACGTATCTTTGGTAGAAATCGGTTTAATGAGCAAGAGCGAGCATTTGGCTTCCTTTTTTGCATGATTCCAGAAAAACATCTATAAAAAAATAATGCGACGAGATATCAATACGATTCTTGATCTCACCTGTAAAGGATATATCATTTTATAAAACTATGAAAGCTGCGAATCTCTATCGCTTTTCGTAAATTTTTTATATGCAGTCAAATGTTGATAATTTTGCCAAATAATTTTATTAAATTAAAAAAACCACGAAATATAAAAAAAAAACAATTTTTTCCTATCATCTCAAAATGTATCGTGGTATTCCAAATCGACCCTCCGGATATCAAAAATGCCATCCGTTTTTACATATCTCTTGTAGAAATCGGTTTAATGAGCAAGAGCGAGCATTTGGCTTCCTTTTTTGCATGATTCCAGAAAAACATCTATAAAAAAATAATGCGACGAGATATCAATACGATTCTTGATCTCACCTGTAAAGGATATATCATTTTATAAAACTATGAAAGCTGCGAATCTCTATCGCTTTTCGTAAATTTTTTATATGCAGTCAAATGTTGATAATTTTGCCAAATAATTTTATTAAATTAAAAAAACCACGAAATATAAAAAAAAACAATTTTTTCCTATCATCTCAAAATGTATCGTGATATACTAAATCGACCCTCCGGATTTCAAAAATGCCATCCATTTTTACGTATCTTTGGTAGAAATCGGTTTAATGAGCAAGAGCGAGCATTTGGCTTCCTTTTTTGCATGATTCCAGAAAAACATCTATAAAAAAATAATGCGACGAGATATCAATACGATTCTTGATCTCACCTGTAAAGGATATATCATTTTATAAAACGATGAAAGCTGCGAATCTCTATCGCTTTTCGTAAATTTTTTATATGCAGTCAAATGTTGACAATTTTGCCAAATAATTTTATTAAATTAAAAAAACCACGAAATATAAAAAAAAACAATTTTTTCCTATCATCTCAAAATGTATCGTGGTATACTAAATCGACCCTCCGGATTTCAAAAATGCCATCCGTTTTTACGTATCTTTTGTAGAAATCGGTTTAATGAGCAAGAGCGAGCATTTGGCTTCCTTTTTTGCATGATTCCAGAAAAACATCTATAAAAAAATAATGCGACGAGATATCAATACGATTCTTGATCTCACCTGTAAAGGATATATCATTTTATAAAACTATGAAAGCTGCGAATCTCTATCGCTTTTCGTAAATTTTTTATATGCAGTCAAATGTTGATAATTTTGCCAAATAATTTTATTAAATAAAAAAAACCACGAAATATAAAAAAAAAACAATTTTTTCCTATCATCTCAAAATGTATCGTGGTATACTAAATCGACCCTCCGGATTTCAAAAATGCCATCCGTTTTTACATATCTTTTGTAAAAATCGGTTTAATGAGCAAGAGCGAGCATTTGGCTTCCTTTTTTGCATGATTCCAGAAAAACATCTATAAAAAAATAATGCGACGAGATATCAATACGATTCTTGATCTCACCTGTAAAGGATATATCATTTTATAAAACGATGAAAGCTGCGAATCTCTATCGCTTTTCGTAAATTTTTAATATGCAGTCAAATGTTGATAATTTTGCCAAATAATTTTATTAAATTAAAAAAACCACGAAATATAAAAAAAAAACAATTTTTTCCTATCATCTCAAAATGTATCGTGATATACTAAATCGACCCTCCGGATTTCAAAAATGCCATCCGTTTTTACGTATCTTTGGTAGAAATCGGTTTAATGAGCAAGAGCGAGCATTTGGCTTCCTTTTTTGCATGATTCCAGAAAAACATCTATAAAAAAATAATGCGACGAGATATCAATACGATTCTTGATCTCACCTGTAAAGGATATATCATTTTATAAAACTATGAAAGCTGCGAATCTCTATCGCTTTTCGTAAATTTTTTATATGCAGTCAAATGTTGATAATTTTGCCAAATAATTTTATTAAATTAAAAAAACCACGAAATATAAAAAAAAACGATTTTTTCCTATCATCTCAAAATGTATCGTGGTATACTAAATCGACCCTCCGGATTTCAAAAATGCCATCCATTTTTACGTATCTTTGGTAGAAATCGGTTTAATGAGCAAGAGCGAGCATTTGGCTTCCTTTTTTGCATGATTCCAGAAAAACATCTATAAAAAAATAATGCGACGAGATATCAATACGATTCTTGATCTCACCTGTAAAGGATATATCATTTTATAAAACTATGAAAGCTGCGAATCTCTATCGCTTTTCGTAAATCTTTTATATGCAGTCAAATGTTGATAATTTTGCCAAATAATTTTATTAAATTAAAAAAACCACGAAATATAAAAAAAAACAATTTTTTCCTATCATCTCAGAATGTATCGTGGTATACTAAATCGACCCTCCGGATTTCAAAAATGCCATCCGTTTTTACATATCTTTTGTAGAAATCGGTTTAATGAGCAAGAGCGAGCATTTGGCTTCCTTTTTTGCATGATTCCAGAAAAACATCTATAAAAAAATAATGCGACGAGATATCAATACGATTCTTGATCTCACCTGTAAAGGATATATCATTTTATAAAACTATGAAAGCTGCGAATCTCTATCGCTTTTCGTAAATTTTTTATATGAAGTCAAATGTTGATAATTTTGCCAAATAATTTTATTAAATTAAAAAAACCACGAAATATAAAAAAAAACAATTTTTTCCTATCATCTCAAAATGTATCGTGGTATACTAAATCGACCCTCCGGATTTCAAAAATGCCATCCGTTTTTACGTATCTTTTGTAGAAATCGGTTTAATGAGCAATAGCGAGCATTTGGCTTCCTTTTTTGCATGATTCCAGAAAAACATCTATAACAAAATAATGCGACGAGATATCAATACGATTCTTGATCTCACCTGTAAAGGATATATCATTTTATAAAACGATGAAAGCTGCGAATCTCTATCGCTTTTCGTAAATTTTTTATATGCAGTCAAATGTTGATAATTTTGCCAAATAATTTTATTAAATTAAAAAAACCACGAAATATAAAAAAAAACAATTTTTTCCTATCATCTCAAAATGTATCGTGGTATACTAAATCGACCCTCCGGATTTCAAAAATGCCATCCATTTTTACGTATCTTTGGTAGAAATCGGTTTAATGAGCAAGAGCGAGCATTTGGCTTCCTTTTTTGCATGATTCCAGAAAAACATCTATAAAAAAATAATGCGACGAGATATCAATACGATTCTTGATCTCACCTGTAAAGGATATATTATTTTATAAAACTATGAAAGCTGCGAATCTCTATCGCTTTTCGTAAATTTTTTATATGCAGTCAAATGTTGATAATTTTGCCAAATAATTTTATTAAATAAAAAAAACCACGAAATATAAAAAAAAACCAATTTTTTCCTATCATCTCAAAATGTATCGTGGTATACTAAATCGACCCTCCGGATTTCAAAAATGCCATCCGTTTTTACATATCTTTTGTAGAAATCGGTTTAATGAGCAAGAGCGAGCATTTGGCTTCCTTTTTTGCATGATTCCAGAAAAACATCTATAAAAAAATAATGCGACGAGATATCAATACGATTCTTGATCTCACCTGTAAAGGATATATCATTTTATAAAACTATGAAAGCTGAGAATCTCTATCGCTTTTCGTAAATTTTTTATATGCAGTCAAATGTTGATAATTTTGCCAAATAATTTTATTAAATTAAAAAAACCACGAAATATAAAAAAAAACAATTTTTTCCTATCATCTCAAAATGTATCGTGATATACTAAATCGACCCTCCGGATTTCAAAAATGCCATCCATTTTTACGTATCTTTGGTAGAAATCGGTTTAATGAGCAAGAGCGAGCATTTGGCTTCCTTTTTTGCATGATTCCAGAAAAACATCTATAAAAAAATAATGCGACGAGATATCAATACGATTCTTGATCTCACCTGTAAAGGATATATCATTTTATAAAACAATGAAAGCTGCGAATCTCTATCGCTTTTCGTAAATTTTTTATATGCAGTCAAATGTTGACAATTTTGCCAAATAATTTTATTAAATTAAAAAAACCACGAAATATAAAAAAAAACAATTTTTTCCTATCATCTCAAAATGTATCGTGGTATACTAAATCGACCCTCCGGATTTCAAAAATGCCATCCGTTTTTACATATCTTTTGTAGAAATCGGTTTAATGAGCAAGAGCGAGCATTTGGCTTCCTTTTTTGCATGATTCCAGAAAAACATCTATAAAAAAATAATGCGACGAGATATCAATACGATTCTTGATTTCACCTGTAAAGGATATATCATTTTATAAAACGATGAAAGCTGCGAATCTCTATCGCTTTTCGTAAATTTTTTATATGCAGTCAAATGTTGACAATTTTGCCAAATAATTTTATTAAATTAAAAAAACCACAAAATATAAAAAAAAACAATTTTTTCCTATCATCTCAAAATGTATCGTGGTATACTAAATCGACCCTCCGGATTTCAAAAATGCCATCCATTTTTACGTATCTTTGGTAGAAATCGGTTTAATGAGCAAGAGCGAGCATTTGGCTTCCTTTTTTGCATGATTCCAGAAAAACATCTATAAAAAAATAATGCGACGAGATATCAATACGATTCTTGATCTCACCTGTAAAGGATATATCATTTTATAAAACGATGAAAGCTGCGAATCTCTATCGCTTTTCGTAAATTTTTTATATGCAGTCAAATGTTGACAATTTTGCCAAATAATTTTATTAAATTAAAAAAACCACGAAATATAAAAAAAAAACAATTTTTTCCTATCATCTCAAAATGTATCGTGGTATACTAAATCGACCCTCCGGATTTCAAAAATGCCATCCGTTTTTACGTATCTTTTGTAGAAATCGGTTTAATGAGCAAGAGCGAGCATTTGGCTTCCTTTTTTGCATGATTCCAGAAAAACATCTATAAAAAAATAATGCGACGAGATATCAATACGATTCTTGATCTCACCTGTAAAGGATATATCATTTTATAAAACGATGAAAGCTGCGAATCTCTATCGCTTTTCGTAAATTTTTTATATGCAGTCAAATGTTGATAATTTTGCCAAATAATTTTATTAAATTAAAAAAACCACGAAATATAAAAAAAAACAATTTTTTCCTATCATCTCAAAATGTATCGTGATATACTAAATCGACCCTCCGGATTTCAAAAATGCCATCCGTTTTTACGTATCTTTGGTAGAAATCGGTTTAATGAGCAAGAGCGAGCATTTGGCTTCCTTTTTTGCATGATTCCAGAAAAACATCTATAAAAAAATAATGCGACGAGATATCAATACGATTCTTGATCTCACCTGTAAAGGATATATCATTTTATAAAACTATGAAAGCTGCGAATCTCTATCGCTTTTCGTAAATTTTTTATATGCAGTCAAATGTTGATAATTTTGCCAAATAATTTTATTAAATTAAAAAAACCACGAAATATAAAAAAAAACAATTTTTTCCTATCATCTCAAAATGTATCGTGGTATACTAAATCGACCCTCCGGATTTCAAAAATGCCATCCGTTTTTACGTATCTTTTGTAGAAATCGGTTTAATGAGCAAGAGCGAGCATTTGGCTTCCTTTTTTGCATGATTCCAGAAAAACATCTATAAAAAAATAATGCGACGAGATATCAATACGATTCTTGATCTCACCTGTAAAGGATATATCATTTTATAAAACGATGAAAGCTGCGAATCTCTATCGCTTTTCGTAAATTTTTTATATGCAGTCAAATGTTGATAATTTTGCCAAATAATTTTATTAAATTAAAAAAACCACGAAATATAAAAAAAAACAATTTTTTCCTATCATCTCAAAATGTATCGTGATATACTAAATCGACCCTCCGGATTTCAAAAATGCCATCCATTTTTACGTATCTTTGGTAGAAATCGGTTTAATGAGCAAGAGCGAGCATTTGGCTTCCTTTTTTGCATGATTCCAGAAAAACATCTATAAAAAAATAATGCGACGAGATATCAATACGATTCTTGATCTCACCTGTAAAGGATATATCATTTTATAAAACGATGAAAGCTGCGAATCTCTATCGCTTTTCGTAAATTTTTTATATGCAGTCAAATGTTGACAATTTTGCCAAATAATTTTATTAAATTAAAAAAACCACGAAATATAAAAAAAAACAATTTTTTCCTATCATCTCAAAATGTATCGTGGTATACTAAATCGACCCTCCGGATTTCAAAAATGCCATCCATTTTTACGTATCTTTGGTAGAAATCGGTTTAATGAGCAAGAGCGAGCATTTGGCTTCCTTTTTTGCATGATTCCAGAAAAACATCTATAAAAAAATAATGCGACGAGATATCAATACGATTCTTGATCTCACCTGTAAAAGATATATCATTTTATAAAACTATGAAAGCTGCGAATCTCTATCGCTTTTCGTAAATTTTTTATATGCAGTCAAATGTTGATAATTTTGCCAAATAATTTTATTAAATTAAAAAAACCACGAAATATAAAAAAAAAACAATTTTTTCCTATCATCTCAAAATGTATCGTGGTATTCCAAATCGACCCTCCGGATATCAAAAATGCCATCCGTTTTTACATATCTCTTGTAGAAATCGGTTTAATGAGCAAGAGCGAGCATTTGGCTTCCTTTTTTGCATGATTCCAGAAAAACATCTATAAAAAAATAATGCGACGAGATATCAATACGATTCTTGATCTCACCTGTAAAGGATATATCATTTTATAAAACTATGAAAGCTGCGAATCTCTATCGCTTTTCGTAAATTTTTTATATGCAGTCAAATGTTGATAATTTTGCCAAATAATTTTATTAAATTAAAAAAACCACGAAATATAAAAAAAAACAATTTTTTCCTATCATCTCAAAATGTATCGTGATATACTAAATCGACCCTCCGGATTTCAAAAATGCCATCCATTTTTACGTATCTTTGGTAGAAATCGGTTTAATGAGCAAGAGCGAGCATTTGGCTTCCTTTTTTGCATGATTCCAGAAAAACATCTATAAAAAAATAATGCGACGAGATATCAATACGATTCTTGATCTCACCTGTAAAGGATATATCATTTTATAAAACGATGAAAGCTGCGAATCTCTATCGCTTTTCGTAAATTTTTTATATGCAGTCAAATGTTGACAATTTTGCCAAATAATTTTATTAAATTAAAAAAACCACGAAATATAAAAAAAAACAATTTTTTCCTATCATCTCAAAATGTATCGTGGTATACTAAATCGACCCTCCGGATTTCAAAAATGCCATCCGTTTTTACGTATCTTTTGTAGAAATCGGTTTAATGAGCAAGAGCGAGCATTTGGCTTCCTTTTTTGCATGATTCCAGAAAAACATCTATAAAAAAATAATGCGACGAGATATCAATACGATTCTTGATCTCACCTGTAAAGGATATATCATTTTATAAAACGATGAAAGCTGCGAATCTCTATCGCTTTTCGTAAATTTTTTATATGCAGTCAAATGTTGATAATTTTGCCAAATAATTTTATTAAATTAAAAAAACCACGAAATATAAAAAAAAACAATTTTTTCCTATCATCTCAAAATGTATCGTGATATACTAAATCGACCCTCCGGATTTCAAAAATGCCATCCGTTTTTACGTATCTTTGGTAGAAATCGGTTTAATGAGCAAGAGCGAGCATTTGGCTTCCTTTTTTGCATGATTCCAGAAAAACATCTATAAAAAAATAATGCGACGAGATATCAATACGATTCTTGATCTCACCTGTAAAGGATATATCATTTTATAAAACTATGAAAGCTGCGAATCTCTATCGCTTTTCGTAAATTTTTTATATGCAGTCAAATGTTGATAATTTTGCCAAATAATTTTATTAAATTAAAAAAACCACGAAATATAAAAAAAAACGATTTTTTCCTATCATCTCAAAATGTATCGTGGTATACTAAATCGACCCTCCGGATTTCAAAAATGCCATCCATTTTTACGTATCTTTGGTAGAAATCGGTTTAATGAGCAAGAGCGAGCATTTGGCTTCCTTTTTTGCATGATTCCAGAAAAACATCTATAAAAAAATAATGCGACGAGATATCAATACGATTCTTGATCTCACCTGTAAAGGA
This sequence comes from Pogonocherus hispidulus, assembly GCA_963924545.1. Classification (NCBI taxonomy): domain Eukaryota; kingdom Metazoa; phylum Arthropoda; class Insecta; order Coleoptera; family Cerambycidae; genus Pogonocherus; species Pogonocherus hispidulus. Next base: position 51,391,019 of record OZ004697.1, read on the forward strand.
TATATCATTTTATAAAACTATGAAAGCTGCGAATCTCTATCGCTTTTCGTAAATTTTTTATATGCAGTCAAATGTTGATAATTTTGCCAAATAATTTTATTAAATAAAAAAAACCACGAAATATAAAAAAAAACCAATTTTTTCCTATCATCTCAAAATGTATCGTGGTATACTAAATCGACCCTCCGGATTTCAAAAATGCCATCCGTTTTTACATATCTTTTGTAAAAATCGGTTTAATGAGCAAGAGCGAGCATTTGGCTTCCTTTTTTGCATGATTCCAGAAAAACATCTATAAAAAAATAATGCGACGAGATATCAATACGATTCTTGATCTCACCTGTAAAGGATATATCACTTTATAAAACGATGAAAGCTGCGAATCTCTATCGCTTTTCGTAAATTTTTTATATGCAGTCAAATGTTGATAATTTTGCCAAATAATTTTATTAAATTAAAAAAACCACGAAATATAAAAAAAACAATTTTTTCCTATCATCTCAAAATGTATCTTGATATACTAAATCGACCCTCCGGATTTCAAAAATGCCATCCGTTTTTACGTATCTTTGGTAGAAATCGGTTTAATGAGCAAGAGCGAGCATTTGGCTTCCTTTTTTGCATGATTCCAGAAAAACATCTATAAAAAAATAATGCGACGAGATATCAATACGATTCTTGATCTCACCTGTAAAGCATATATCATTTTATAAAACTATGAAAGCTGCGAATCTCTATCGCTTTTCGTAAATTTTTTATATGCAGTCAAATGTTGATAATTTTGCCAAATAATTTTATTAAATTAAAAAAACCACGAAATATAAAAAAAAACAATTTTTTCCTATCATCTCAAAATGTATCGTGGTATACTAAATCGACCCTCCGGATTTCAAAAATGCCATCCGTTTTTACATATCTTTTGTAGAAATCGGTTTAATGAGCAAGAGCGAGCATTTGGCTTCCTTTTTTGCATGATTCCAGAAAAACATCTATAAAAAAATAATGCGACGAGATATCAATACGATTCTTGATCTCACCTGTAAAGGATATATCATTTTATAAAACGATGAAAGCTGCGAATCTCTATCGCTTTTCGTAAATTTTTTATATGCAGTCAAATGTTGATAATTTTGCCAAATAATTTTATTAAATTAAAAAAACCACGAAATATAAAAAAAAACAATTTTTTCCTATCATCTCAAAATGTATCGTGGTATACTAAATCGACCCTCCGGATTTCAAAAATGCCATCCGTTTTTACGTATCTTTGGTAGAAATCGGTTTAATGAGCAAGAGCGAGCATTTGGCTTCCTTTTTTGCATGATTCCAGAAAAACATCTATAAAAAAATAATGCGACGAGATATCAATACGATTCTTGATCTCACCTGTAAAGGATATATCATTTTATAAAACGATGAAAGCTGCGAATCTCTATCGCTTTTCGTAAATTTTTTATATGCAGTCAAATGTTGATAATTTTGCCAAATAATTTTATTAAATTAAAAAAACCACGAAATATAAAAAAAAACAATTTTTTCCTATCATCTCAAAATGTATCGTGGTATACTAAATCGACCCTCCGGATTTCAAAAATGCCATCCATTTTTACGTATCTTTGGTAGAAATCGGTTTAATGAGCAAGAGCGGGCATTTGGCTTCCTTTTTTGCATGATTCCAGAAAAACATCTATAAAAAAATAATGCGACGAGATATCAATACGATTCTTGATCTCACCTGTAAAGGATATATCATTTTATAAAACTATGAAAGCTGCGAATCTCTATCGCTTTTCGTAAATTTTTTATATGCAGTCAAATGTTGATAATTTTGCCAAATAATTTTATTAAATTAAAAAAACCACGAAATATAAAAAAAAACAATTTTTTCCTATCATCTCAAAATGTATCGTGATATACTAAATCGACCCTCCGGATTTCAAAAATGCCATCCATTTTTACGTATCTTTGGTAGAAATCGGTTTAATGAGCAAGAGCGAGCATTTGGCTTCCTTTTTTGCATGATTCCAGAAAAACATCTATAAAAAAATAATGCGACGAGATATCAATACGATTCTTGATCTCACCTGTAAAGCATATATCATTTTATAAAACTATGAAAGCTGCGAATCTCTATCGCTTTTCGTAAATTTTTTATATGCAGTCAAATGTTGATAATTTTGCCAAATAATTTTATTAAATTAAAAAAACCACGAAATATAAAAAAGAACCAATTTTTTCCTATCATCTCAAAATGTATCGTGGTATACTAAATCGACCCTCCGGATTTCAAAAATGCCATCCGTTTTTACATATCTTTTGTAGAAATCGGTTTAATGAGCAAGAGCGAGCATTTGGCTTCCTTTTTTGCATGATTCCAGAAAAACATCTATAAAAAAATAATGCGACGAGATATCAATACGATTCTTGATCTCACCTGTAAAGGATATATCATTTTATAAAACGATGAAAGCTGCGAATCTCTATCGCTTTTCGTAAATTTTTTATATGCAGTCAAATGTTGATAATTTTGCCAAATAATTTTATTAAATTAAAAAAACCACGAAATATAAAAAAAAACAATTTTTTCCTATCATCTCAAAATGTATCGTGGTATACTAAATCGACCCTCCGGATTTCAAAAATGCCATCCGTTTTTACATATCTTTTGTAGAAATCGGTTTAATGAGCAAGAGCGAGCATTTGGCTTCCTTTTTTGCATGATTCCAGAAAAACATCTATAAAAAAATAATGCGACGAGATATCAATACGATTCTTGATCTCACCTGTAAAGGATATATCATTTTATAAAACTATGAAAGCTGCGAATCTCTATCGCTTTTCGTAAATTTTTTATATGCAGTCAAATGTTGATAATTTTGCCAAATAATTTTATTAAATTAAAAAAACCACGAAATATAAAAAAAAACAATTTTTTCCTATCATCTCAAAATGTATCGTGATATACTAAATCGACCCTCCGGATTTCAAAAATGCCATCCATTTTTACGTATCTTTGGTAGAAATCGGTTTAATGAGCAAGAGCGAGCATTTGGCTTCCTTTTTTGCATGATTCCAGAAAAACATCTATAAAAAAATAATGCGACGAGATATCAATACGATTCTTGATCTCACCTGTAAAGGATATATCATTTTATAAAACGATGAAAGCTGCGAATCTCTATCGCTTTTCGTAAATTTTTTATATGCAGTCAAATGTTGACAATTTTGCCAAATAATTTTATTAAATTAAAAAAACCACGAAATATAAAAAAAAACAATTTTTTCCTATCATCTCAAAATGTATCGTGGTATACTAAATCGACCCTCCGGATTTCAAAAATGCCATCCATTTTTACGTATCTTTGGTAGAAATCGGTTTAATGAGCAAGAGCGAGCATTTGGCTTCCTTTTTTGCATGATTCCAGAAAAACATCTATAAAAAAATAATGCGACGAGATATCAATACGATTCTTGATCTCACCTGTAAAGGATATATCATTTTATAAAACTATGAAAGCTGCGAATCTCTATCGCTTTTCGTAAATTTTTTATATGCAGTCAAATGTTGATAATTTTGCCAAATAATTTTATTAAATTAAAAAAACCACGAAATATAAAAAAAAACAATTTTTTCCTATCATCTCAAAATGTATCGTGATATACTAAATCGACCCTCCGGATTTCAAAAATGCCATCCATTTTTACGTATCTTTGGTAGAAATCGGTTTAATGAGCAAGAGCGAGCATTTGGCTTCCTTTTTTGCATGATTCCAGAAAAACATCTATAAAAAAATAATGCGACGAGATATCAATACGATTCTTGATCTCACCTGTAAAGGATATATCATTTTATAAAACGATGAAAGCTGCGAATCTCTATCGCTTTTCGTAAATTTTTTATATGCAGTCAAATGTTGACAATTTTGCCAAATAATTTTATTAAATTAAAAAAACCACGAAATATAAAAAAAAACAATTTTTTCCTATCATCTCAAAATGTATCGTGGTATACTAAATCGACCCTCCGGATTTCAAAAATGCCATCCGTTTTTACGTATCTTTTGTAGAAATCGGTTTAATGAGCAAGAGCGAGCATTTGGCTTCCTTTTTTGCATGATTCCAGAAAAACATCTATAAAAAAATAATGCGACGAGATATCAATACGATTCTTGATCTCACCTGTAAAGGATATATCATTTTATAAAACTATGAAAGCTGCGAATCTCTATCGCTTTTCGTAAATTTTTTATATGCAGTCAAATGTTGATAATTTTGCCAAATAATTTTATTAAATTAAAAAAACCACGAAATATAAAAAAAACGATTTTTTCCTATCATCTCAAAATGTATCGTGGTATACTAAATCGACCCTCCGGATTTCAAAAATGCCATCCATTTTTACGTATCTTTGGTAGAAATCGGTTTAATGAGCAAGAGCGAGCATTTGGCTTCCTTTTTTGCATGATTCCAGAAAAACATCTATAAAAAAATAATGCGACGAGATATCAATACGATTCTTGATCTCACCTGTAAAGGATATATCATTTTATAAAACGATGAAAGCTGCGAATCTCTATCGCTTTTCGTAAATTTTTTATATGCAGTCAAATGTTGACAATTTTGCCAAATAATTTTATTAAATTAAAAAAACCACGAAATATAAAAAAAAAACAATTTTTTCCTATCATCTCAAAATGTATCGTGGTATACTAAATCGACCCTCCGGATTTCAAAAATGCCATCCGTTTTTACGTATCTTTTGTAGAAATCGGTTTAATGAGCAAGAGCGAGCATTTGGCTTCCTTTTTTGCATGATTCCAGAAAAACATCTATAAAAAAATAATGCGACGAGATATCAATACGATTCTTGATCTCACCTGTAAAGGATATATCATTTTATAAAACGATGAAAGCTGCGAATCTCTATCGCTTTTCGTAAATTTTTTATATGCAGTCAAATGTTGATAATTTTGCCAAATAATTTTATTAAATTAAAGAAACCACGAAATATAAAAAAAAACAATTTTTTCCTATCATCTCAAAATGTATCGTGATATACTAAATCGACCCTCCGGATTTCAAAAATGCCATCCGTTTTTACGTATCTTTGGTAGAAATCGGTTTAATGAGCAAGAGCGAGCATTTGGCTTCCTTTTTTGCATGATTCCAGAAAAACATCTATAAAAAAATAATGCGACGAGATATCAATACGATTCTTGATCTCACCTGTAAAGGATATATCATTTTATAAAACTATGAAAGCTGCGAATCTCTATCGCTTTTCGTAAATTTTTTATATGCAGTCAAATGTTGATAATTTTGCCAAATAATTTTATTAAATTAAAAAAACCACGAAATATAAAAAAAAACAATTTTTTCCTATCATCTCAAAATGTATCGTGGTATACTAAATCGACCCTCCGGATTTCAAAAATGCCATCCGTTTTTACGTATCTTTTGTAGAAATCGGTTTAATGAGCAAGAGCGAGCATTTGGCTTCCTTTTTTGCATGATTCCAGAAAAACATCTATAAAAAAATAATGCGACGAGATATCAATACGATTCTTGATCTCACCTGTAAAGGATATATCATTTTATAAAACGATGAAAGCTGCGAATCTCTATCGCTTTTCGTAAATTTTTTATATGCAGTCAAATGTTGATAATTTTGCCAAATAATTTTATTAAATTAAAAAAACCACGAAATATAAAAAAAAACAATTTTTTCCTATCATCTCAAAATGTATCGTGATATACTAAATCGACCCTCCGGATTTCAAAAATGCCATCCATTTTTACGTATCTTTGGTAGAAATCGGTTTAATGAGCAAGAGCGAGCATTTGGCTTCCTTTTTTGCATGATTCCAGAAAAACATCTATAAAAAAATAATGCGACGAGATATCAATACGATTCTTGATCTCACCTGTAAAGGATATATCATTTTATAAAACGATGAAAGCTGCGAATCTCTATCGCTTTTCGTAAATTTTTTATATGCAGTCAAATGTTGACAATTTTGCCAAATAATTTTATTAAATTAAAAAAACCACGAAATATAAAAAAAAACAATTTTTTCCTATCATCTCAAAATGTATCGTGGTATACTAAATCGACCCTCCGGATTTCAAAAATGCCATCCATTTTTACGTATCTTTGGTAGAAATCGGTTTAATGAGCAAGAGCGAGCATTTGGCTTCCTTTTTTGCATGATTCCAGAAAAACATCTATAAAAAAATAATGCGACGAGATATCAATACGATTCTTGATCTCACCTGTAAAAGATATATCATTTTATAAAACTATGAAAGCTGCGAATCTCTATCGCTTTTCGTAAATTTTTTATATGCAGTCAAATGTTGATAATTTTGCCAAATAATTTTATTAAATTAAAAAAACCACGAAATATAAAAAAAAAACAATTTTTTCCTATCATCTCAAAATGTATCGTGGTATTCCAAATCGACCCTCCGGATATCAAAAATGCCATCCGTTTTTACATATCTCTTGTAGAAATCGGTTTAATGAGCAAGAGCGAGCATTTGGCTTCCTTTTTTGCATGATTCCAGAAAAACATCTATAAAAAAATAATGCGACGAGATATCAATACGATTCTTGATCTCACCTGTAAAGGATATATCATTTTATAAAACTATGAAAGCTGCGAATCTCTATCGCTTTTCGTAAATTTTTTATATGCAGTCAAATGTTGATAATTTTGCCAAATAATTTTATTAAATTAAAAAAACCACGAAATATAAAAAAAAACAATTTTTTCCTATCATCTCAAAATGTATCGTGATATACTAAATCGACCCTCCGGATTTCAAAAATGCCATCCATTTTTACGTATCTTTGGTAGAAATCGGTTTAATGAGCAAGAGCGAGCATTTGGCTTCCTTTTTTGCATGATTCCAGAAAAACATCTATAAAAAAATAATGCGACGAGATATCAATACGATTCTTGATCTCACCTGTAAAGGATATATCATTTTATAAAACGATGAAAGCTGCGAATCTCTATCGCTTTTCGTAAATTTTTTATATGCAGTCAAATGTTGACAATTTTGCCAAATAATTTTATTAAATTAAAAAAACCACGAAATATAAAAAAAAACAATTTTTTCCTATCATCTCAAAATGTATCGTGGTATACTAAATCGACCCTCCGGATTTCAAAAATGCCATCCGTTTTTACGTATCTTTTGTAGAAATCGGTTTAATGAGCAAGAGCGAGCATTTGGCTTCCTTTTTTGCATGATTCCAGAAAAACATCTATAAAAAAATAATGCGACGAGATATCAATACGATTCTTGATCTCACCTGTAAAGGATATATCATTTTATAAAACGATGAAAGCTGCGAATCTCTATCGCTTTTCGTAAATTTTTTATATGCAGTCAAATGTTGATAATTTTGCCAAATAATTTTATTAAATTAAAAAAACCACGAAATATAAAAAAAAACAATTTTTTCCTATCATCTCAAAATGTATCGTGATATACTAAATCGACCCTCCGGATTTCAAAAATGCCATCCGTTTTTACGTATCTTTGGTAGAAATCGGTTTAATGAGCAAGAGCGAGCATTTGGCTTCCTTTTTTGCATGATTCCAGAAAAACATCTATAAAAAAATAATGCGACGAGATATCAATACGATTCTTGATCTCACCTGTAAAGGATATATCATTTTATAAAACTATGAAAGCTGCGAATCTCTATCGCTTTTCGTAAATTTTTTATATGCAGTCAAATGTTGATAATTTTGCCAAATAATTTTATTAAATTAAAAAAACCACGAAATATAAAAAAAAACGATTTTTTCCTATCATCTCAAAATGTATCGTGGTATACTAAATCGACCCTCCGGATTTCAAAAATGCCATCCATTTTTACGTATCTTTGGTAGAAATCGGTTTAATGAGCAAGAGCGAGCATTTGGCTTCCTTTTTTGCATGATTCCAGAAAAACATCTATAAAAAAATAATGCGACGAGATATCAATACGATTCTTGATCTCACCTGTAAAGGATATATCATTTTATAAAACTATGAAAGCTGCGAATCTCTATCGCTTTTCGTAAATTTTTTATATGCAGTCAAATGTTGATAATTTTGCCAAATAATTTTATTAAATAAAAAAAACCACGAAATATAAAAAAAAACCAATTTTTTCCTATCATCTCAAAATGTATCGTGGTATACTAAATCGACCCTCCGGATTTCAAAAATGCCATCCGTTTTTACATATCTTTTGTAGAAATCGGTTTAATGAGCAAGAGCGAGCATTTGGCTTCCTTTCTTGCATGATTCCAGAAAAACATCTATAAAAAAATAATGCGACGAGATATCAATACGATTCTTGATCTCACCTGTAAAGGATATATCACTTTATAAAACGATGAAAGCTGCGAATCTCTATCGCTTTTCGTAAATTTTTTATATGCAGTCAAATGTTGATAATTTTGCCAAATAATTTTATTAAATTAAAAAAACCACGAAATATAAAAAAAAACAATTTTTTCCTATCATCTCAAAATGTATCTTGATATACTAAATCGACCCTCCGGATTTCAAAAATGCCATCCGTTTTTACGTATCTTTGGTAGAAATCGGTTTAATGAGCAAGAGCGAGCATTTGGCTTCCTTTTTTGCATGATTCCAGAAAAACATCTATAAAAAAATAATGCGACGAGATATCAATACGATTCTTGATCTCACCTGTAAAGCATATATCATTTTATAAAACTATGAAAGCTGCGAATCTCTATCGCTTTTCGTAAATTTTTTATATGCAGTCAAATGTTGATAATTTTGCCAAATAATTTTATTAAATTAAAAAAACCACGAAATATAAAAAAAAACTATTTTTTCCTATCATCTCAAAATGTATCGTGGTATACTAAATCGACCCTCCGGATTTCAAAAATGCCATCCGTTTTTACGTATCTTTGGTAGAAATCGGTTTAATGAGCAAGAGCGAGCATTTGGCTTCCTTTTTTGCATGATTCCAGAAAAACATCTATAAAAAAATAATGCGACGAGATATCAATACGATTCTTGATCTCACCTGTAAAGGATATATCATTTTATAAAACGATGAAAGCTGCGAATCTCTATCGCTTTTCGTAAATTTTTTATATGCAGTCAAATGTTGATAATTTTGCCAAATAATTTTATTAAATTAAAAAAACCACGAAATATAAAAAAAACCAATTTTTTCCTATCATCTCAAAATGTATCGTGGTATACTAAATCGACCCTCCGGATTTCAAAAATGCCATCCGTTTTTACGTATCTTTGGTAGAAATCGGTTTAATGAGCAAGAGCGAGCATTTGGCTTCCTTTTTTGCATGATTCCAGAAAAACATCTATAAAAAAATAATGCGACGAGATATCAATACGATTCTTGATCTCACCTGTAAAGGATATATCATTTTATAAAACGATGAAAGCTGCGAATCTCTATCGCTTTTCGTAAATTTTTTATATGCAGTCAAATGTTGATAATTTTGCCAAATAATTTTATTAAATTAAAAAAACCACGAAATATAAAAAAAAACAATTTTTTCCTATCATCTCAAAATGTATCGTGGTATACTAAATCGACCCTCCGGATTTCAAAAATGCCATCCATTTTTACGTATCTTTGGTAGAAATCGGTTTAATGAGCAAGAGCGAGCATTTGGCTTCCTTTTTTGCATGATTCCAGAAAAACATCTATAAAAAAATAATGCGACGAGATATCAATACGATTCTTGATCTCACCTGTAAAGGATATATCATTTTATAAAACTATGAAAGCTGCGAATCTCTATCGCTTTTCGTAAATTTTTTATATGCAGTCAAATGTTGATAATTTTGCCAAATAATTTTATTAAATTAAAAAAACCACGAAATATAAAAAAAAACAATTTTTTCCTATCATCTCAAAATGTATCGTGGTATACTAAATCGACCCTCCGGATTTCAAAAATGCCATCCATTTTTACGTATCTTTGGTAGAAATCGGTTTAATGAGCAAGAGCGAGCATTTGGCTTCCTTTTTTGCATGATTCCAGAAAAACATCTATAAAAAAATAATGCGACGAGATATCAATACGATTCTTGATCTCACCTGTAAAGAATATATCATTTTATAAAACTATGAAAGCTGCGAATCTCTATCGCTTTTCGTAAATTTTTTATATGCAGTCAAATGTTGATAATTTTGCCAAATAATTTTATTAAATTAAAAAAACCACGAAATATAAAAAAAAAACAATTTTTTCCTATCATCTCAAAATGTATCGTGGTATTCCAAATCGATCCTCCGGATATCAAAAATGCCATCCGTTTTTACATATCTCTTGTAGAAATCGGTTTAATGAGCAAGAGCGAGCATTTGGCTTCCTTTTTTGCATGATTCCAGAAAAACATCTATAAAAAAATAATGCGACGAGATATCAATACGATTCTTGATCTCACCTGTAAAGGATATATCATTTTATAAAACGATGAAAGCTGCGAATCTCTATCGCTTTTCGTAAAATTTTTATATGCAGTCAAATGTTGATAATTTTGCCAAATAATATTATTAAATTAAAAAAACCACGAAATATAAAAAAAAACAATTTTTTCCTATCATCTCAAAATGTATCGTGGTATACTAAATCGACCCTCCGGATTTCAAAAATGCCATCCGTTTTTACGTATCTTTGGTAGAAATCGGTTTAATGAGCAAGAGCGAGCATTTGGCTTCCTTTTTTGCATGATTCCAGAAAAACATCTATAAAAAAATAATGCGACGAGATATCAATACGATTCTTGATCTCACCTGTAAAGGATATATCATTTTATAAAACGATGAAAGCTGCGAATCTCTATCGCTTTTCGTAAATTTTTTATATGCAGTCAAATGTTGATAATTTTGCCAAATAATTTTATTAAATTAAAAAAACCACGAAATATAAAAAAAACCAATTTTTTCCTATCATCTCAAAATGTATCGTGGTATACTAAATCGACCCTCCGGATTTCAAAAATGCCATCCGTTTTTACGTATCTTTGGTAGAAATCGGTTTAATGAGCAAGAGCGAGCATTTGGCTTCCTTTTTTGCATGATTCCAGAAAAACATCTATAAAAAAATAATGCGACGAGATATCAATACGATTCTTGATCTCACCTGTAAAGGATATATCATTTTATAAAACGATGAAAGCTGCGAATCTCTATCGCTTTTCGTAAAATTTTTATATGCAGTCAAATGTTGATAATTTTGCCAAATAATTTTATTAAATTAAAAAAACCACGAAATATAAAAAAAAACTATTTTTTCCTATCATCTCAAAATGTATCGTGGTATACTAAATCGACCCTCCGGATTTCAAAAATGCCATCCGTTTTTACGTATCTTTGGTAGAAATCGGTTTAATGAGCAAGAGCGAGCATTTGGCTTCCTTTTTTGCATGATTCCAGAAAAACATCTATAAAAAAATAATGCGACGAGATATCAATACGATTCTTGATCTCACCTGTAAAGGATATATCATTTTATAAAACGATGAAAGCTGCGAATCTCTATCGCTTTTCGTAAATTTTTTATATGCAGTCAAATGTTGATAATTTTGCCAAATAATTTTATTAAATTAAAAAAACCACGAAATATAAAAAAAACCAATTTTTTCCTATCATCTCAAAATGTATCGTGGTATACTAAATCGACCCTCCGGATTTCAAAAATGCCATCCGTTTTTACGTATCTTTGGTAGAAATCGGTTTAATGAGCAAGAGCGAGCATTTGGCTTCCTTTTTTGCATGATTCCAGAAAAACATCTATAAAAAAATAATGCGACGAGATATCAATACGATTCTTGATCTCACCTGTAAAGGATATATCATTTTATAAAACTATGAAAGCTGCGAATCTCTATCGCTTTTCGTAAATTTTTTATATGCAGTCAAATGTTGATAATTTTGCCAAATAATTTTATTAAATTAAAAAAACCACGAAATATAAAAAAAAACAATTTTTTCCTATCATCTCAAAATGTATCGTGGTATACTAAATCGACCCTCCGGATTTCAAAAATGCCATCCATTTTTACGTATCTTTGGTAGAAATCGGTTTAATGAGCAAGAGCGAACATTTGGCTTCCTTTTTTGCATGATTCCAGAAAAACATCTATAAAAAAATAATGCGACGAGATATCAATACGATTCTTGATCTCACCTGTAAAGGATATATCATTTTATAAAACTATGAAAGCTGCGAATCTCTATCGCTTTTCGTAAATTTTTTATATGCAGTCAAATGTTGATAATTTTGCCAAATAATTTTATTAAATTAAAAAAACCACGAAATATAAAAAAAAACAATTTTTTCCTATCATCTCAAAATGTATCGTGGTATACTAAATCGACCCTCCGGATTTCAAAAATGCCATCCATTTTTACGTATCTTTGGTAGAAATCGGTTTAATGAGCAAGAGCGAGCATTTGGCTTCCTTTTTTGCATGATTCCAGAAAAACATCTATAAAAAAATAATGCGACGAGATATCAATACGATTCTTGATCTCACCTGTAAAGAATATATCATTTTATAAAACTATGAAAGCTGCGAATCTCTATCGCTTTTCGTAAATTTTTTATATGCAGTCAAATGTTGATAATTTTGCCAAATAATTTTATTAAATTAAAAAAACCACGAAATATAAAAAAAAAACAATTTTTTCCTATCATCTCAAAATGTATCGTGGTATTCCAAATCGATCCTCCGGATATCAAAAATGCCATCCGTTTTTACATATCTCTTGTAGAAATCGGTTTAATGAGCAAGAGCGAGCATTTGGCTTCCTTTTTTGCATGATTCCAGAAAAACATCTATAAAAAAATAATGCGACGAGATATCAATACGATTCTTGATCTCACCTGTAAAGGATATATCATTTTATAAAACGATGAAAGCTGCGAATCTCTATCGCTTTTCGTAAAATTTTTATATGCAGTCAAATGTTGATAATTTTGCCAAATAATTTTATTAAATTAAAAAAACCACGAAATATAAAAAAAAACAATTTTTTCCTATCATCTCAAAATGTATCGTGGTATACTAAATCGACCCTCCGGATTTCAAAAATGCCATCCATTTTTACGTATCTTTGGTAGAAATCGGTTTAATGAGCAAGAGCGAGCATTTGGCTTCCTTTTTTGCATGATTCCAGAAAAACATCTATAAAAAAATAATGCGACGAGATATCAATACGATTCTTGATCTCACCTGTAAAGGATATATCATTTTATAAAACTATGAAAGCTGCGAATCTCTATCGCTTTTCGTAAATTTTTTATATGCAGTCAAATGTTGATAATTTTGCCAAATAATTTTATTAAATTAAAAAAACCACGAAATATAAAAAAAAACAATTTTTTCCTATCATCTCAGAATGTATCGTGGTATACTAAATCGACCCTCCGGATTTCAAAAATGCCATCCGTTTTTACATATCTTTTGTAGAAATCGGTTTAATGAGCAAGAGCGAGCATTTGGCTTCCTTTTTTGCATGATTCCAGAAAAACATCTATAAAAAAATAATGCGACGAGATATCAATACGATTCTTGATCTCACCTGTAAAGGATATATCATTTTATAAAACTATGAAAGCTGCGAATCTCTATCGCTTTTCGTAAATTTTTTATATGCAGTCAAATGTTGATAATTTTGCCAAATAATTTTATTAAATTAAAAAAACCACGAAATATAAAAAAAAAACAATTTTTTCCTATCATCTCAAAATGTATCGTGGTATACTAAATCGACCCTCCGGATTTCAAAAATGCCATCCGTTTTTACATATCTTTTGTAGAAATCGGTTTAATGAGCAAGAGCGAGCATTTGGCTTCCTTTTTTGCATGATTCCAGAAAAACATCTATAAAAAAATAATGCGACGAGATATCAATACGATTCTTGATCTCACCTGTAAAGGATATATCATTTTATAAAACTATGAAAGCTGCGAATCTCTATCGCTTTTCGTAAATTTTTTATATGCAGTCAAATGTTGATAATTTTGCCAAATAATTTTATTAAATTAAAAAAACCACGAAATATAAAAAAAAAACAATTTTTTCCTATCATCTCAAAATGTATCGTGGTATACTAAATCGACCCTCCGGATTTCAAAAATGCCATCCATTTTTACGTATCTTTGGTAGAAATCGGTTTAATGAGCAAGAGCGAGCATTTGGCTTCCTTTTTTGCATGATTCCAGAAAAACATCTATAAAAAAATAATGCGACGAGATATCAATACGATTCTTGATCTCACCTGTAAAGGATATATCATTTTATAAAACTATGAAAGCTGCGAATCTCTATCGCTTTTCGTAAATTTTTTATATGCAGTCAAATGTTGATAATTTTGCCAAATAATTTTATTAAATTAAAAAAACCACGAAATATAAAAAAAAAACAATTTTTTCCTATCATCTCAAAATGTATCGTGGTATACTAAATCGACCCTCCGGATTTCAAAAATGCCATCCGTTTTTACATATCTTTTGTAGAAATCGGTTTAATGAGCAAGAGCGAGCATTTGGCTTCCTTTTTTGCATGATTCCAGAAAAACATCTATAAAAAAATAATGCGACGAGATATCAATACGATTCTTGATCTCACCTGTAAAGGATATATCATTTTATAAAACGATGAAAGCTGCGAATCTCTATCGCTTTTCGTAAATTTTTTATATGCAGTCAAATGTTGATAATTTTGCCAAATAATTTTATTAAATTAAAAAAACCACGAAATATAAAAAAAAACAATTTTTTCCTATCATCTCAAAATGTATCGTGGTATACTAAATCGACCCTCCGGATTTCAAAAATGCCATCCGTTTTACATATCTTTTGTAGAAATCGGTTTAATGAGCAAGAGCGAGCATTTGGCTTCCTTTTTTGCATGATTCCAGAAAAACATCTATAAAAAAATAATGCGACGAGATATCAATACGATTCTTGATCTCACCTGTAAAGGATATATCATTTTATAAAACTATGAAAGCTGCGAATCTCTATCGCTTTTCGTAAATTTTTTATATGCAGTCAAATGTTGATAATTTTGCCAAATAATTTTATTAAATTAAAAAAACCACGAAATATAAAAAAAAACAATTTTTTCCTATCATCTCAGAATGTATCGTGGTATACTAAATCGACCCTCCGGATTTCAAAAATGCCATCCGTTTTTACATATCTTTTGTAGAAATCGGTTTAATGAGCAAGAGCGAGCATTTGGCTTCCTTTTTTGCATGATTCCAGAAAAACATCTATAAAAAAATAATGCGACGAGATATCAATACGATTCTTGATCTCACCTGTAAAGGATATATCATTTTATAAAACTATGAAAGCTGCGAATCTCTATCGCTTTTCGTAAATTTTTTATATGCAGTCAAATGTTGATAATTTTGCCAAATAATTTTATTAAATTAAAAAAACCACGAAATATAAAAAAAAAACAATTTTTTCCTATCATCTCAAAATGTATCGTGGTATACTAAATCGACCCTCCGGATTTCAAAAATGCCATCCGTTTTTACATATCTTTTGTAGAAATCGGTTTAATGAGCAAGAGCGAGCATTTGGCTTCCTTTTTTGCATGATTCCAGAAAAACATCTATAAAAAAATAATGCGACGAGATATCAATACGATTCTTGATCTCACCTGTAAAGGATATATCATTTTATAAAACTATGAAAGCTGCGAATCTCTATCGCTTTTCGTAAATTTTTTATATGCAGTCAAATGTTGATAATTTTGCCAAATAATTTTATTAAATTAAAAAAACCACGAAATATAAAAAAAAAACAATTTTTTCCTATCATCTCAAAATGTATCGTGGTATACTAAATCGACCCTCCGGATTTCAAAAATGCCATCCATTTTTACGTATCTTTGGTAGAAATCGGTTTAATGAGCAAGAGCGAGCATTTGGCTTCCTTTTTTGCATGATTCCAGAAAAACATCTATAAAAAAATAATGCGACGAGATATCAATACGATTCTTGATCTCACCTGTAAAGGATATATCATTTTATAAAACTATGAAAGCTGCGAATCTCTATCGCTTTTCGTAAATTTTTTATATGCAGTCAAATGTTGATAATTTTGCCAAATAATTTTATTAAATTAAAAAAACCACGAAACATAAAAAAAAAACAATTTTTTCCTATCATCTCAAAATGTATCGTGGTATACTAAATCGACCCTCCGGATTTCAAAAATGCCATCCGTTTTTACATATCTTTTGTAGAAATCGGTTTAATGAGCAAGAGCGAGCATTTGGCTTCCTTTTTTGCATGATTCCAGAAAAACATCTATAAAAAAATAATGCGACGAGATATCAATACGATTCTTGATCTCACCTGTAAAGGATATATCATTTTATAAAACGATGAAAGCTGCGAATCTCTATCGCTTTTCGTAAATTTTTTATATGCAGTCAAATGTTGATAATTTTGCCAAATAATTTTATTAAATTAAAAAAACCACGAAATATAAAAAAAAACAATTTTTTCCTATCATCTCAAAATGTATCGTGGTATACTAAATCGACCCTCCGGATTTCAAAAATGCCATCCATTTTTACGTATCTTTGGTAGAAATCGGTTTAATGAGCAAGAGCGAGCATTTGGCTTCCTTTTTTGCATGATTCCAGAAAAACATCTATAAAAAAATAATGCGACGAGATATCAATACGATTCTTGATCTCACCTGTAAAGGATATATCATTTTATAAAACTATGAAAGCTGCGAATCTCTATCGCTTTTCGTAAATTTTTTATATGCAGTCAAATGTTGATAATTTTGCCAAATAATTTTATTAAATTAAAAAAACCACGAAATATAAAAAAAAACCAATTTTTTCCTATCATCTCAAAATGTATCGTGGTATACTAAATCGACCCTCCGGATTTCAAAAATGCCATCCGTTTTTACGTATCTTTTGTAGAAATCGGTTTAATGAGCAAGAGCGAGCATTTGGCTTCCTTTTTTGCATGATTCCAGAAAAACATCTATAAAATATAATGCGACGAGATATCAATACGATTCTTGATCTCACCTGTAAAGGATATATCATTTTAAAAAACGATGAAAGCTGCGAATCTCTATCGCTTTTCGTAAATTTTTTATATGCAGTCAAATGTTGATAATTTTGCCAAATAATTTTATTAAATTAAAAAAACCACGAAATATAAAAAAAAACAATTTTTTCCTATCATCTCAAAATGTATCGTGGTATACTAAATCGACCCTCCGGATTTCAAAAATGCCATCCGTTTTTACGTATCTTTGGTAGAAATCGGTTTAATGAGCAAGAGCGAGCGTTTGGCTTCCTTTTTTGCATGATTCCAGAAAAACATCTATAAAAAAATAATGCGACGAGATATCAATACGATTCTTGATCTCACCTGTAAAGGATATATCATTTTATAAAAGGATGAAAGCTGCGAATCTCTATCGCTTTTCGTAAATTTTTTATATGCAGTCAAATGTTGATAATTTTGCCAAATAATTTTATTAAATTAAAAAAACCACGAAATATAAAAAAAAACAATTTTTTCCTATCATCTCAAAATGTATCGTGGTATACTAAATCGACCCTCCGGATTTCAAAAATGCCATCCATTTTTACGTATCTTTGGTAGAAATCGGTTTAATGAGCAAGAGCGGGCATTTGGCTTCCTTTTTTGCATGATTCCAGAAAAACATCTATAAAAAAATAATGCGACGAGATATCAATACGATTCTTGATCTCACCTGTAAAGGATATATCATTTTATAAAACTATGAAAGCTGCGAATCTCTATCGCTTTTCGTTAATTTTTTATATGCAGTCAAATGTTGATAATTTTGCCAAATAATTTTATTAAATAAAAAAAACCACGAAATATAAAAAAAAACCAATTTTTTCCTATAATCTCAAAATGTATCGTGGTATACTAAATCGACCCTCCGGATTTCAAAAATGCCATCCGTTTTTACATATCTTTTGTAGAAATCGGTTTAATGAGCAAGAGCGAGCATTTGGCTTCCTTTTTTGCATGATTCCAGAAAAACATCTATAAAAAAATAATGCGACGAGATATCAATACGATTCTTGATCTCACCTGTAAAGGATATATCATTTTATAAAACGATGAAAGCTGCGAATCTCTATCGCTTTTCGTAAATTTTTTATATGCAGTCAAATGTTGATAATTTTGCCAAATAATTTTATTAAATTAAAAAAACCACGAAATATAAAAAAAAACAATTTTTTCCTATCATCTCAAAATGTATCTTGATATACTAAATCGACCCTCCGGATTTCAAAAATGCCATCCGTTTTTACGTATCTTTGGTAGAAATCGGTTTAATGAGCAAAAGCGAGCATTTGGCTTCCTTTTTTGCATGATTCCAGAAAAACATCTATAAAAAAATAATGCGACGAGATATCAATACGATTCTTGATCTCACCTGTAAAGCATATATCATTTTATAAAACTATGAAAGCTGCGAATCTCTATCGCTTTTCGTAAATTTTTTATATGCAGTCAAATGTTGATAATTTTGCCAAATAATTTTATTAAATTAAAAAAACCACGAAATATAAAAAAGAACCAATTTTTTCCTATCATCTCAAAATGTATCGTGGTATACTAAATCGACCCTCCGGATTTCAAAAATGCCATCCGTTTTTACATATCTTTTGTAGAAATCGGTTTAATGAGCAAGAGCGAGCATTTGGCTTCCTTTTTTGCATGATTCCAGAAAAACATCTATAAAAAAATAATGCGACGAGATATCAATACGATTCTTGATCTCACCTGTAAAGGATATATCATTTTATAAAACGATGAAAGCTGCGAATCTCTATCGCTTTTCGTAAATTTTTTATATGCAGTCAAATGTTGATAATTTTGCCAAATAATTTTATTAAATTAAAAAAACCACGAAATATAAAAAAAAACAATTTTTTCCTATCATCTCAAAATGTATCGTGGTATACTAAATCGACCCTCCGGATTTCAAAAATGCCATCCGTTTTTACATATCTTTTGTAGAAATCGGTTTAATGAGCAAGAGCGAGCATTTGGCTTCCTTTTTTGCATGATTCCAGAAAAACATCTATAAAAAAATAATGCGACGAGATATCAATACGATTCTTGATCTCACCTGTAAAGGATATATCATTTTATAAAACGATGAAAGCTGCGAATCTCTATCGCTTTTCGTAAATTTTTTATATGCAGTCAAATGTTGATAATTTTGCCAAATAATTTTATTAAATTAAAAAAAACCACGAAATATAAAAAAAAACAATTTTTTCCTATCATCTCAAAATGTATCGTGGTATACTAAATCGACCCTCCGGATTTCAAAAATGCCATCCGTTTTTACATATCTTTTGTAGAAATCGGTTTAATGAGCAAGAGCGAGCATTTGGCTTCCTTTTTTGCATGATTCCAGAAAAACATCTATAAAAAAATAATGCGACGAGATATCAATACGATTCTTGATCTCACCTGTAAAGGATATATCATTTTATAAAACGATGAAAGCTGCGAATCTCTATCGCTTTTCGTAAATTTTTTATATGCAGTCAAATGTTGATAATTTTGCCAAATAATTTTATTAAATTAAAAAAACCACGAAATATAAAAAAGAACCAATTTTTTCCTATCATCTCAAAATGTATCGTGGTATACTAAATCGACCCTCCGGATTTCAAAAATGCCATCCGTTTTTACATATCTTTTGTAGAAATCGGTTTAATGAGCAAGAGCGAGCATTTGGCTTCCTTTTTTGCATGATTCCAGAAAAACATCTATAAAAAAATAATGCGACGAGATATCAATACGATTCTTGATCTCACCTGTAAAGGATATATCATTTTATAAAACGATGAAAGCTGCGAATCTCTATCGCTTTTCGTAAATTTTTTATATGCAGTCAAATGTTGATAATTTTGCCAAATAATTTTATTAAATTAAAAAAACCACGAAATATAAAAAAAAACAATTTTTTCCTATCATCTCAAAATGTATCGTGGTATACTAAATCGACCCTCCGGATTTCAAAAATGCCATCCGTTTTTACATATCTTTTGTAGAAATCGGTTTAATGAGCAAGAGCGAGCATTTGGCTTCCTTTTTTGCATGATTCCAGAAAAACATCTATAAAAAAATAATGCGACGAGATATCAATACGATTCTTGATCTCACCTGTAAAGGATATATCATTTTATAAAACGATGAAAGCGGCGAATCTCTTATCGCTTTTCGTAAATTTTTTATATGCAGTCAAATGTTGATAATTTTGCCAAATAATTTTATTAAATTAAAAAAAACCACGAAATATAAAAAAAAACAATTTTTTCCTATCATCTCAAAATGTATCGTGGTATACTAAATCGACCCTTCGGATTTCAAAAATGCCATCCGTTTTTACATATCTTTTGTAGAAATCGGTTTAATGAGCAAGAGCGAGCATTTGGCTTCCTTTTTTGCATGATTCCAGAAAAACATCTATAAAAAAATAATGCGACGAGATATCAATACGATTCTTGATCTCACCTGTAAAGGATATATCATTTTATAAAACGATGAAAGCTGCGAATCTCTATCGCTTTTCGTAAATTTTTTATATGCAGTCAAATGTTGATAATTTTGCCAAATAATTTTATTAAATTAAAAAAACCACGAAATATAAAAAAAAACAATTTTTTCCTATCATCTCAAAATGTATCGTGATATACTAAATCGACTCTCCGGATTTCAAAAATGCCATCCGTTTTTACGTATCTTTGGTAGAAATCGGTTTAATGAGCAAGAGCGAGCATTTGGCTTCCTTTTTTGCATGATTCCAGAAAAACATCTATAAAAAAATAATGCGACGAGATATCAATACGATTCTTGATCTCACCTGTAAAGGATATATCATTTTATAAAACTATGAAAGCTGCGAATCTCTATCGCTTTTCGTAAATTTTTTATATGCAGTCAAATGTTGATAATTTTGCCAAATAATTTTATTAAATTAAAAAAACCACGAAATATAAAAAAAAACGATTTTTTCCTATCATCTCAAAATGTATCGTGGTATACTAAATCGACCCTCCGGATTTCAAAAATGCCATCCATTTTTACGTATCTTTGGTAGAAATCGGTTTAATGAGCAAGAGCGAGCATTTGGCTTCCTTTTTTGCATGATTCCAGAAAAACATCTATAAAAAAATAATGCGACGAGATATCAATACGATTCTTGATCTCACCTGTAAAGGATATATCATTTTATAAAACTATGAAAGCTGCGAATCTCTATCGCTTTTCGTAAATCTTTTATATGCAGTCAAATGTTGATAATTTTGCCAAATAATTTTATTAAATTAAAAAAACCACGAAATATAAAAAAAAACAATTTTTTCCTATCATCTCAAAATGTATCGTGGTATACTAAATCGACCCTCCGGATTTCAAAAATGCCATCCGTTTTTACGTATCTTTTGTAGAAATCGGTTTAATGAGCAAGAGCGAGCATTTGGCTTCCTTTTTTGCATGATTCCAGAAAAACATCTATAACAAAATAATGCGACGAGATATCAATACGATTCTTGATCTCACCTGTAAAGGATATATCATTTTATAAAACGATGAAAGCTGCGAATCTCTATCGCTTTTCGTAAATTTTTTATATGCAGTCAAATGTTGATAATTTTGCCAAATAATTTTATTAAATTAAAAAAACCACGAAATATAAAAAAAAACAATTTTTTCCTATCATCTCAAAATGTATCGTGGTATACTAAATCGACCCTCCGGATTTCAAAAATGCCATCCATTTTTACGTATCTTTGGTAGAAATCGGTTTAATGAGCAAGAGCGAGCATTTGGCTTCCTTTTTTGCATGATTCCAGAAAAACATCTATAAAAAAATAATGCGACGAGATATCAATACGATTCTTGATCTCACCTGTAAAGGATATATCATTTTATAAAACTATGAAAGCTGCGAATCTCTATCGCTTTTCGTAAATTTTTTATATGCAGTCAAATGTTGATAATTTTGCCAAATAATTTTATTAAATTAAAAAAACCACGAAATATAAAAAAAAACAATTTTTTCCTATCATCTCAAAATGTATCGTGGTATACTAAATCGACCCTCCGGATTTCAAAAATGCCATCCATTTTTACGTATCTTTGGTAGAAATCGGTTTAATGAGCAAGAGCGAGCATTTGGCTTCCTTTTTTGCATGATTCCAGAAAAACATCTATAAAAAAATAATGCGACGAGATATCAATACGATTCTTGATCTCACCTGTAAAGGATATATCATTTTATAAAACGATGAAAGCTGCGAATCTCTATCGCTTTTCGTAAATTTTTTATATGCAGTCAAATGTTGACAATTTTGCCAAATAATTTTATTAAATTAAAAAAACCACGAAATATAAAAAAAAACAATTTTTTCCTATCATCTCAAAATGTATCGTGGTATACTAAATCGACCCTCCGGATTTCAAAAATGCCATCCGTTTTTACATATCTTTTGTAGAAATCGGTTTAATGAGCAAGAGCGAGCATTTGGCTTCCTTTTTTGCATGATTCCAGAAAAACATCTATAAAAAAATAATGCGACGAGATATCAATACGATTCTTGATCTCACCTGTAAAGGATATATCATTTTATAAAACGATGAAAGCTGCGAATCTCTATCGCTTTTCGTAAATTTTTTATATGCAGTCAAATGTTGACAATTTTGCCAAATAATTTTATTAAATTAAAAAAACCACAAAATATAAAAAAAAACAATTTTTTCCTATCATCTCAAAATGTATCGTGGTATACTAAATCGACCCTCCGGATTTCAAAAATGCCATCCATTTTTACGTATCTTTGGTAGAAATCGGTTTAATGAGCAAGAGCGAGCATTTGGCTTCCTTTTTTGCATGATTCCAGAAAAACATCTATAAAAAAATAATGCGACGAGATATCAATACGATTCTTGATCTCACCTGTAAAGAATATATCATTTTATAAAACTATGAAAGCTGCGAATCTCTATCGCTTTTCGTAAATTTTTTATATGCAGTCAAATGTTGATAATTTTGCCAAATAATTTTATTAAATTAAAAAAACCACGAAATATAAAAAAAAAACAATTTTTTCCTATCATCTCAAAATGTATCGTGGTATTCCAAATCGATCCTCCGGATATCAAAAATGCCATCCGTTTTTACATATCTCTTGTAGAAATCGGTTTAATGAGCAAGAGCGAGCATTTGGCTTCCTTTTTTGCATGATTCCAGAAAAACATCTATAAAAAAATAATGCGACGAGATATCAATACGATTCTTGATCTCACCTGTAAAGGATATATCATTTTATAAAACGATGAAAGCTGCGAATCTCTATCGCTTTTCGTAAAATTTTTATATGCAGTCAAATGTTGATAATTTTGCCAAATAATTTTATTAAATTAAAAAAACCACGAAATATAAAAAAAACCAATTTTTTCCTATCATCTCAAAATGTATCGTGGTATACTAAATCGACCCTCCGGATTTCAAAAATGCCATCCATTTTTACGTATCTTTGGTAGAAATCGGTTTAATGAGCAAGAGCGAGCATTTGGCTTCCTTTTTTGCATGATTCCAGAAAAACATCTATAAAAAAATAATGCGACGAGATATCAATACGATTCTTGATCTCACCTGTAAAGGATATATCATTTTATAAAACTATGAAAGCTGCGAATCTCTATCGCTTTTCGTAAATTTTTTATATGCAGTCAAATGTTGATAATTTTGCCAAATAATTTTATTAAATTAAAAAAACCACGAAATATAAAAAAAAACAATTTTTTCCTATCATCTCAAAATGTATCGTGGTATACTAAATCGACCCTCCGGATTTCAAAAATGCCATCCGTTTTTACGTATCTTTTGTAGAAATCGGTTTAATGAGCAAGAGCGAGCATTTGGCTTCCTTTTTTGCATGATTCCAGAAAAACATCTATAAAAAAATAATGCGACGAGATATCAATACGATTCTTGATCTCACCTGTAAAGGATATATCATTTTATAAAACGATGAAAGCTGCGAATCTCTATCGCTTTTCGTAAATTTTTTATATGCAGTCAAATGTTGACAATTTTGCCAAATAATTTTATTAAATTAAAAAAACCACGAAATATAAAAAAAAACAATTTTTTCCTATCATCTCAAAATGTATCGTGGTATACTAAATCGACCCTCCGGATTTCAAAAATGCCATCCATTTTTACGTATCTTTGGTAGAAATCGGTTTAATGAGCAAGAGCGAGCATTTGGCTTCCTTTTTTGCATGATTCCAGAAAAACATCTATAAAAAAATAATGCGACGAGATATCAATACGATTCTTGATCTCACCTGTAAAGGATATATCATTTTATAAAACTATGAAAGCTGCGAATCTCTATCGCTTTTCGTAAATTTTTTATATGCAGTCAAATGTTGATAATTTTGCCAAATAATTTTATTAAATTAAAAAAACCACGAAATATAAAAAAAAAACAATTTTTTCCTATCATCTCAAAATGTATCGTGGTATTCCAAATCGACCCTCCGGATATCAAAAATGCCATCCGTTTTTACATATCTCTTGTAGAAATCGGTTTAATGAGCAAGAGCGAGCATTTGGCTTCCTTTTTTGCATGATTCCAGAAAAACATCTATAAAAAAATAATGCGACGAGATATCAATACGATTCTTGATCTCACCTGTAAAGGATATATCATTTTATAAAACTATGAAAGCTGCGAATCTCTATCGCTTTTCGTAAATTTTTTATATGCAGTCAAATGTTGATAATTTTGCCAAATAATTTTATTAAATTAAAAAAACCACGAAATATAAAAAAAAACAATTTTTTCCTATCATCTCAAAATGTATCGTGATATACTAAATCGACCCTCCGGATTTCAAAAATGCCATCCATTTTTACGTATCTTTGGTAGAAATCGGTTTAATGAGCAAGAGCGAGCATTTGGCTTCCTTTTTTGCATGATTCCAGAAAAACATCTATAAAAAAATAATGCGACGAGATATCAATACGATTCTTGATCTCACCTGTAAAGGATATATCATTTTATAAAACGATGAAAGCTGCGAATCTCTATCGCTTTTCGTAAATTTTTTATATGCAGTCAAATGTTGACAATTTTGCCAAATAATTTTATTAAATTAAAAAAACCACGAAATATAAAAAAAAACAATTTTTTCCTATCATCTCAAAATGTATCGTGGTATACTAAATCGACCCTCCGGATTTCAAAAATGCCATCCGTTTTTACGTATCTTTTGTAGAAATCGGTTTAATGAGCAAGAGCGAGCATTTGGCTTCCTTTTTTGCATGATTCCAGAAAAACATCTATAAAAAAATAATGCGACGAGATATCAATACGATTCTTGATCTCACCTGTAAAGGATATATCATTTTATAAAACGATGAAAGCTGCGAATCTCTATCGCTTTTCGTAAATTTTTTATATGCAGTCAAATGTTGATAATTTTGCCAAATAATTTTATTAAATTAAAAAAACCACGAAATATAAAAAAAAACAATTTTTTCCTATCATCTCAAAATGTATCGTGATATACTAAATCGACCCTCCGGATTTCAAAAATGCCATCCGTTTTTACGTATCTTTGGTAGAAATCGGTTTAATGAGCAAGAGCGAGCATTTGGCTTCCTTTTTTGCATGATTCCAGAAAAACATCTATAAAAAAATAATGCGACGAGATATCAATACGATTCTTGATCTCACCTGTAAAGGATATATCATTTTATAAAACTATGAAAGCTGCGAATCTCTATCGCTTTTCGTAAATTTTTTATATGCAGTCAAATGTTGATAATTTTGCCAAATAATTTTATTAAATTAAAAAAACCACGAAATATAAAAAAAACGATTTTTTCCTATCATCTCAAAATGTATCGTGGTATACTAAATCGACCCTCCGGATTTCAAAAATGCCATCCATTTTTACGTATCTTTGGTAGAAATCGGTTTAATGAGCAAGAGCGAGCATTTGGCTTCCTTTTTTGCATGATTCCAGAAAAACATCTATAAAAAAATAATGCGACGAGATATCAATACGATTCTTGATCTCACCTGTAAAGGATATATCATTTTATAAAACTATGAAAGCTGCGAATCTCTATCGCTTTTCGTAAATCTTTTATATGCAGTCAAATGTTGATAATTTTGCCAAATAATTTTATTAAATTAAAAAAACCACGAAATATAAAAAAAAACAATTTTTTCCTATCATCTCAGAATGTATCGTGGTATACTAAATCGACCCTCCGGATTTCAAAAATGCCATCCATTTTTACGTATCTTTGGTAGAAATCGGTTTAATGAGCAAGAGCGAGCATTTGGCTTCCTTTTTTGCATGATTCCAGAAAAACATCTATAAAAAAATAATGCGACGAGATATCAATACGATTCTTGATCTCACCTGTAAAGGATATATCATTTTATAAAACTATGAAAGCTGCGAATCTCTATCGCTTTTCGTAAATTTTTTATATGCAGTCAAATGTTGATAATTTTGCCAAATAATTTTATTAAATAAAAAAAACCACGAAATATAAAAAAAAACCAATTTTTTCCTATCATCTCAAAATGTATCGTGGTATACTAAATCGACCCTCCGGATTTCAAAAATGCCATCCGTTTTTACATATCTTTTGTAGAAATCGGTTTAATGAGCAAGAGCGAGCATTTGGCTTCCTTTTTTGCATGATTCCAGAAAAACATCTATAAAAAAATAATGCGACGAGATATCAATACGATTCTTGATCTCACCTGTAAAGGATATATCATTTTATAAAACTATGAAAGCTGCGAATCTCTATCGCTTTTCGTAAATTTTTTATATGCAGTCAAATGTTGATAATTTTGCCAAATAATTTTATTAAATTAAAAAAACCACGAAATATAAAAAAAAACAATTTTTTCCTATCATCTCAAAATGTATCGTGGTATACTAAATCGACCCTCCGGATTTCAAAAATGCCATCCATTTTTACGTATCTTTGGTAGAAATCGGTTTAATGAGCAAGAGCGAGCATTTGGCTTCCTTTTTTGCATGATTCCAGAAAAACATCTATAAAAAAATAATGCGACGAGATATCAATACGATTCTTGATCTCACCTGTAAAGGATATATCATTTTATAAAACGATGAAAGCTGCGAATCTCTATCGCTTTTCGTAAATTTTTTATATGCAGTCAAATGTTGACAATTTTGCCAAATAATTTTATTAAATTAAAAAAACCACGAAATATAAAAAAAAACAATTTTTTCCTATCATCTCAAAATGTATCGTGGTATACTAAATCGACCCTCCGGATTTCAAAAATGCCATCCGTTTTTACATATCTTTTGTAGAAATCGGTTTAATGAGCAAGAGCGAGCATTTGGCTTCCTTTTTTGCATGATTCCAGAAAAACATCTATAAAAAAATAATGCGACGAGATATCAATACGATTCTTGATCTCACCTGTAAAGGATATATCATTTTATAAAACGATGAAAGCTGCGAATCTCTATCGCTTTTCGTAAATTTTTTATATGCAGTCAAATGTTGACAATTTTGCCAAATAATTTTATTAAATTAAAAAAACCACAAAATATAAAAAAAAACAATTTTTTCCTATCATCTCAAAATGTATCGTGGTATACTAAATCGACCCTCCGGATTTCAAAAATGCCATCCATTTTTACGTATCTTTGGTAGAAATCGGTTTAATGAGCAAGAGCGAGCATTTGGCTTCCTTTTTTGCATGATTCCAGAAAAACATCTATAAAAAAATAATGCGACGAGATATCAATACGATTCTTGATCTCACCTGTAAAGAATATATCATTTTATAAAACTATGAAAGCTGCGAATCTCTATCGCTTTTCGTAAATTTTTTATATGCAGTCAAATGTTGATAATTTTGCCAAATAATTTTATTAAATTAAAAAAACCACGAAATATAAAAAAAAAACAATTTTTTCCTATCATCTCAAAATGTATCGTGGTATTCCAAATCGATCCTCCGGATATCAAAAATGCCATCCGTTTTTGCATTATCTTTTGTAGAAATCGGTTTAATGAGCAAGAGCGAGCATTTGGCTTCCTTTTTTGCATGATTCCAGAAAAACATCTATAAAAAAATAATGCGACGAGATATCAATACGATTCTTGATCTCACCTGTAAAGGATATATCATTTTATAAAACTATGAAAGCTGCGAATCTCTATCGCTTTTCGTAAATTTTTTATATGCAGTCAAATGTTGATAATTTTGCCAAATAATTTTATTAAATTAAAAAAACCACGAAATATAAAAAAAAACAATTTTTTCCTATCATCTCAAAATGTATCGTGGTATACTAAATCGACCCTCCGGATTTCAAAAATGCCATCCGTTTTTACGTATCTTTTGTAGAAATCGGTTTAATGAGCAAGAGCGAGCATTTGGCTTCCTTTTTTGCATGATTCCAGAAAAACATCTATAAAAAAATAATGCGACGAGATATCAATACGATTCTTGATCTCACCTGTAAAGGATATATCATTTTATAAAACTATGAAAGCTGCGAATCTCTATCGCTTTTCGTAAATTTTTTATATGCAGTCAAATGTTGATAATTTTGCCAAATAATTTTATTAAATTAAAAAAACCACGAAATATAAAAAAAAACAATTTTTTCCTATCATCTCAAAATGTATCGTGATATACTAAATCGACCCTCCGGATTTCAAAAATGCCATCCATTTTTACGTATCTTTGGTAGAAATCGGTTTAATGAGCAAGAGCGAGCATTTGGCTTCCTTTTTTGCATGATTCCAGAAAAACATCTATAAAAAAATAATGCGACGAGATATCAATACGATTCTTGATCTCACCTGTAAAGGATATATCATTTTATAAAACGATGAAAGCTGCGAATCTCTATCGCTTTTCGTAAATTTTTTATATGCAGTCAAATGTTGACAATTTTGCCAAATAATTTTATTAAATTAAAAAAACCACGAAATATAAAAAAAAACAATTTTTTCCTATCATCTCAAAATGTATCGTGGTATACTAAATCGACCCTCCGGATTTCAAAAATGCCATCCGTTTTTACATATCTTTTGTAGAAATCGGTTTAATGAGCAAGAGCGAGCATTTGGCTTCCTTTTTTGCATGATTCCAGAAAAACATCTATAAAAAAATAATGCGACGAGATATCAATACGATTCTTGATCTCACCTGTAAAGGATATATCATTTTATAAAACGATGAAAGCTGCGAATCTCTATCGCTTTTCGTAAATTTTTTATATGCAGTCAAATGTTGACAATTTTGCCAAATAATTTTATTAAATTAAAAAAACCACGAAATATAAAAAAAAACAATTTTTTCCTATCATCTCAAAATGTATCGTGGTATACTAAATCGACCCTCCGGATTTCAAAAATGCCATCCGTTTTTACATATCTTTTGTAGAAATCGGTTTAATGAGCAAGAGCGAGCATTTGGCTTCCTTTTTTGCATGATTCCAGAAAAACATCTATAAAAAAATAATGCGACGAGATATCAATACGATTCTTGATCTCACCTGTAAAGGATATATCATTTTATAAAACGATGAAAGCTGCGAATCTCTATCGCTTTTCGTAAATTTTTTATATGCAGTCAAATGTTGACAATTTTGCCAAATAATTTTATTAAATTAAAAAAACCACAAAATATAAAAAAAAACAATTTTTTCCTATCATCTCAAAATGTATCGTGGTATACTAAATCGACCCTCCGGATTTCAAAAATGCCATCCATTTTTACGTATCTTTGGTAGAAATCGGTTTAATGAGCAAGAGCGAGCATTTGGCTTCCTTTTTTGCATGATTCCAGAAAAACATCTATAAAAAAATAATGCGACGAGATATCAATACGATTCTTGATCTCACCTGTAAAGAATATATCATTTTATAAAACTATGAAAGCTGCGAATCTCTATCGCTTTTCGTAAATTTTTTATATGCAGTCAAATGTTGATAATTTTGCCAAATAATTTTATTAAATTAAAAAAACCACGAAATATAAAAAAAAAACAATTTTTTCCTATCATCTCAAAATGTATCGTGGTATTCCAAATCGATCCTCCGGATATCAAAAATGCCATCCGTTTTTGCATTATCTTTTGTAGAAATCGGTTTAATGAGCAAGAGCGAGCATTTGGCTTCCTTTTTTGCATGATTCCAGAAAAACATCTATAAAAAAATAATGCGACGAGATATCAATACGATTCTTGATCTCACCTGTAAAGGATATATCATTTTATAAAACTATGAAAGCTGCGAATCTCTATCGCTTTTCGTAAATTTTTTATATGCAGTCAAATGTTGATAATTTTGCCAAATAATTTTATTAAATTAAAAAAACCACGAAATATAAAAAAAAACAATTTTTTCCTATCATCTCAAAATGTATCGTGGTATACTAAATCGACCCTCCGGATTTCAAAAATGCCATCCGTTTTTACGTATCTTTTGTAGAAATCGGTTTAATGAGCAAGAGCGAGCATTTGGCTTCCTTTTTTGCATGATTCCAGAAAAACATCTATAAAAAAATAATGCGACGAGATATCAATACGATTCTTGATCTCACCTGTAAAGGATATATCATTTTATAAAACTATGAAAGCTGCGAATCTCTATCGCTTTTCGTAAATTTTTTATATGCAGTCAAATGTTGATAATTTTGCCAAATAATTTTATTAAATTAAAAAAACCACGAAATATAAAAAAAAACAATTTTTTCCTATCATCTCAAAATGTATCGTGATATACTAAATCGACCCTCCGGATTTCAAAAATGCCATCCATTTTTACGTATCTTTGGTAGAAATCGGTTTAATGAGCAAGAGCGAGCATTTGGCTTCCTTTTTTGCATGATTCCAGAAAAACATCTATAAAAAAATAATGCGACGAGATATCAATACGATTCTTGATCTCACCTGTAAAGGATATATCATTTTATAAAACGATGAAAGCTGCGAATCTCTATCGCTTTTCGTAAATTTTTTATATGCAGTCAAATGTTGACAATTTTGCCAAATAATTTTATTAAATTAAAAAAACCACGAAATATAAAAAAAAACAATTTTTTCCTATCATCTCAAAATGTATCGTGGTATACTAAATCGACCCTCCGGATTTCAAAAATGCCATCCGTTTTTACGTATCTTTGGTAGAAATCGGTTTAATGAGCAAGAGCGGCATTTGGCTTCCTTTTTTGCATGATTCCAGAAAAACATCTATAAAAAAATAATGCGACGAGATATCAATACGATTCTTGATCTCACCTGTAAAGGATATATCATTTTATAAAACTATGAAAGCTGCGAATCTCTATCGCTTTTCGTAAATTTTTTATATGCAGTCAAATGTTGATAATTTTGCCAAATAATTTTATTAAATTAAAAAAACCACGAAATATAAAAAAAAACAATTTTTTCCTATCATCTCAAAATGTATCGTGGTATACTAAATCGACCCTCCGGATTTCAAAAATGCCATCCATTTTTACGTATCTTTGGTAGAAATCGGTTTAATGAGCAAGAGCGAGCATTTGGCTTCCTTTTTTGCATGATTCCAGAAAAACATCTATAAAAAAATAATGCGACGAGATATCAATACGATTCTTGATCTCACCTGTAAAGGATATATCATTTTATAAAACTATGAAAGCTGCGAATCTCTATCGCTTTTCGTAAATTTTTTATATGCAGTCAAATGTTGATAATTTTGCCAAATAATTTTATTAAATTAAAAAAACCACGAAATATAAAAAAAAACCAATTTATTCCTATCATCTCAAAATGTATCGTGGTATACTAAATCGACCCTCCGGATTTCAAAAATGCCATCCGTTTTTACATATCTTTTGTAGAAATCGGTTTAATGAGCAAGAGCGAGCATTTGGCTTCCTTTTTTGCATGATTCCAGAAAAACATCTATAAAAAAATAATGCGACGAGATATCAATACGATTCTTGATCTCACCTGTAAAGGATATATCATTTTATAAAACGATGAAAGCTGCGAATCTCTATCGCTTTTCGTAAATTTTTTATATGCAGTCAAATGTTGATAATTTTGCCAAATAATTTTATTAAATTAAAAAAACCACGAAATATAAAAAAAAACAATTTTTTCCTATCATCTCAAAATGTATCGTGGTATACTAAATCGACCCTCCGGATTTCAAAAATGCCATCCGTTTTTACATATCTTTTGTAGAAATCGGTTTAATGAGCAAGAGCGAGCATTTGGCTTCCTTTTTTGCATGATTCCAGAAAAACATCTATAAAAAAATAATGCGACGAGATATCAATACGATTCTTGATCTCACCTGTAAAGGATATATCATTTTATAAAACGATGAAAGCTGCGAATCTCTATCGCTTTTCGTAAATTTTTTATATGCAGTCAAATGTTGATAATTTTGCCAAATAATTTTATTAAATTAAAAAAACCACGAAATATAAAAAAAAACAATTTTTTCCTATCATCTCAAAATGTATCGTGATATACTAAATCGACCCTCCGGATTTCAAAAATGCCATCCGTTTTTACGTATCTTTGGTAGAAATCGGTTTAATGAGCAAGAGCGAGCATTTGGCTTCCTTTTTTGCATGATTCCAGAAAAACATCTATAAAAAAATAATGCGACGAGATATCAATACGATTCTTGATCTCACCTGTAAAGGATATATCATTTTATAAAACTATGAAAGCTGCGAATCTCTATCGCTTTTCGTAAATTTTTTATATGCAGTCAAATGTTGATAATTTTGCCAAATAATTTTATTAAATTAAAAAAACCACGAAATATAAAAAAAAACGATTTTTTCCTATCATCTCAAAATGTATCGTGGTATACTAAATCGACCCTCCGGATTTCAAAAATGCCATCCATTTTTACGTATCTTTGGTAGAAATCGGTTTAATGAGCAAGAGCGAGCATTTGGCTTCCTTTTTTGCATGATTCCAGAAAAACATCTATAAAAAAATAATGCGACGAGATTTCAATACGATTCTTGATCTCACCTGTAAAGGATATATCATTTTATAAAACGATGAAAGCTGCGAATCTCTATCGCTTTTCGTAAATTTTTTATATGCAGTCAAATGTTGACAATTTTGCCAAATAATTTTATTAAATTAAAAAAACCACGAAATATAAAAAAAAACAATTTTTTCCTATCATCTCAAAATGTATCGTGGTATACTAAATCGACCCTCCGGATTTCAAAAATGCCATCCATTTTTACGTATCTTTGGTAGAAATCGGTTTAATGAGCAAGAGCGAGCATTTGGCTTCCTTTTTTGCATGATTCCAGAAAAACATCTATAAAAAAATAATGCGACGAGATATCAATACGATTCTTGATCTCACCTGTAAAGGATATATCATTTTATAAAACTATGAAAGCTGCGAATCTCTATCGCTTTTCGTAAATTTTTTATATGCAGTCAAATGTTGATAATTTTGCCAAATAATTTTATTAAATTAAAAAAACCACGAAATATAAAAAAAAACAATTTTTTCCTATCATCTCAAAATGTATCGTGGTATTCCAAATCGACCCTCCGGATATCAAAAATGCCATCCGTTTTTACATATCTCTTGTAGAAATCGGTTTAATGAGCAAGAGCGAGCATTTGGCTTCCTTTTTTGCATGATTCCAGAAAAACATCTATAAAAAAATAATGCGACGAGATATCAATACGATTCTTGATCTCACCTGTAAAGGATATATCATTTTATAAAACTATGAAAGCTGCGAATCTCTATCGCTTTTCGTAAATTTTTTATATGCAGTCAAATGTTGATAATTTTGCCAAATAATTTTATTAAATTAAAAAAACCACGAAATATAAAAAAAAACAATTTTTTCCTATCATCTCAAAATGTATCGTGATATACTAAATCGACCCTCCGGATTTCAAAAATGCCATCCATTTTTACGTATCTTTGGTAGAAATCGGTTTAATGAGCAAGAGCGAGCATTTGGCTTCCTTTTTTGCATGATTCCAGAAAAACATCTATAAAAAAATAATGCGACGAGATATCAATACGATTCTTGATCTCACCTGTAAAGGATATATCATTTTATAAAACGATGAAAGCTGCGAATCTCTATCGCTTTTCGTAAATTTTTTATATGCAGTCAAATGTTGACAATTTTGCCAAATAATTTTATTAAATTAAAAAAACCACGAAATATAAAAAAAAACAATTTTTTCCTATCATCTCAAAATGTATCGTGGTATACTAAATCGACCCTCCGGATTTCAAAAATGCCATCCGTTTTTACGTATCTTTGGTAGAAATCGGTTTAATGAGCAAGAGCGAGCATTTGGCTTCCTTTTTTGCATGATTCCAGAAAAACATCTATAAAAAAATAATGCGACGAGATATCAATACGATTCTTGATCTCACCTGTAAAGGATATATCATTTTATAAAACTATGAAAGCTGCGAATCTCTATCGCTTTTCGTAAATTTTTTATATGCAGTCAAATGTTGATAATTTTGCCAAATAATTTTATTAAATTAAAAAAACCACGAAATATAAAAAAAAACAATTTTTTCCTATCATCTCAAAATGTATCGTGATATACTAAATCGACCCTCCGGATTTCAAAAATGCCATCCATTTTTACGTATCTTTGGTAGAAATCGGTTTAATGAGCAAGAGCGAGCATTTGGCTTCCTTTTTTGCATGATTCCAGAAAAACATCTATAAAAAAATAATGCGACGAGATATCAATACGATTCTTGATCTCACCTGTAAAGGATATATCATTTTATAAAACGATGAAAGCTGCGAATCTCTATCGCTTTTCGTAAATTTTTTATATGCAGTCAAATGTTGACAATTTTGCCAAATAATTTTATTAAATTAAAAAAACCACGAAATATAAAAAAAAACAATTTTTTCCTATCATCTCAAAATGTATCGTGGTATACTAAATCGACCCTCCGGATTTCAAAAATGCCATCCGTTTTTACGTATCTTTGGTAGAAATCGGTTTAATGAGCAAGAGCGAGCATTTGGCTTCCTTTTTTGCATGATTCCAGAAAAACATCTATAAAAAAATAATGCGACGAGATATCAATACGATTCTTGATCTCACCTGTAAAGGATATATCATTTTATAAAACGATGAAAGCTGCGAATCTCTATCGCTTTTCGTAAATTTTTTATATGCAGTCAAATGTTGATAATTTTGCCAAATAATTTTATTAAATTAAAAAAACCACGAAATATAAAAAAAAACGATTTTTTCCTATCATCTCAAAATGTATCGTGATATACTAAATCGACCCTCCGGATTTCAAAAATGCCATCCGCTTTTACGTATCTTTGGTAGAAATCGGTTTAATGAGCAAGAGCGAGCATTTGGCTTCCTTTTTTGCATGATTCCAGAAAAACATCTATAAAAAAATAATGCGACGAGATATCAATACGATTCTTGATCTCACCTGTAAAGGATATATCATTTTATAAAACGATGAAAGCTGCGAATCTCTATCGCTTTTCGTAAATTTTTTATATGCAGTCAAATGTTGATAATTTTGCCAAATAATTTTATTAAATTAAAAAAACCACGAAATATAAAAAAAAACCAATTTTTTCCTATCATCTCAAAATGTATCGTGGTATACTAAATCGACCCTCCGGATTTCAAAAATGCCATCCGTTTTTACATATCTTTTGTAGAAATCGGTTTAATGAGCAAGAGCGAGCATTTGGCTTCCTTTTTTGCATGATTCCAGAAAAACATCTATAAAAAAATAATGCGACGAGATATCAATACGATTCTTGATCTCACCTGTAAAGGATATATAATTTTATACAACGATGAAAGCTGCGAATCTCTATCGCTTTTCGTAAATTTTTTATATGCAGTCAAATGTTGATAATTTTGCCAAATAATTTTATTAAATTAAAAAAACCACGAAATATAAAAAAAAACAATTTTTTCCTATCATCTCAAAATGTATCGTGGTATACTAAATCGACCCTCCGGATTTCAAAAATGCCATCCGTTTTTACATATCTTTTGTAGAAATCGGTTTAATGAGCAAGAGCGAGCATTTGGCTTCCTTTTTTGCATGATTCCAGAAAAACATCTATAAAAAAATAATGCGACGAGATATCAATACGATTCTTGATCTCACCTGTAAAGGATATATCATTTTATAAAACGATGAAAGCTGCGAATCTCTATCGCTTTTCGTAAATTTTTTATATGCAGTCAAATGTTGATAATTTTGCCAAATAATTTTATTAAATTAAAAAAACCACGAAATATAAAAAAAAACAATTTTTTCCTATCATCTCAAAATGTATCGTGATATACTAAATCGACCCTCCGGATTTCAAAAATGCCATCCGTTTTTACGTATCTTTGGTAGAAATCGGTTTAATGAGCAAGAGCGAGCATTTGGCTTCCTTTTTTGCATGATTCCAGAAAAACATCTATAAAAAAATAATGCGACGAGATATCAATACGATTCTTGATCTCACCTGTAAAGGATATATCATTTTATAAAACTATGAAAGCTGCGAATCTCTATCGCTTTTCGTAAATTTTTTATATGCAGTCAAATGTTGATAATTTTGCCAAATAATTTTATTAAATTAAAAAAACCACGAAATATAAAAAAAAACGATTTTTTCCTATCATCTCAAAATGTATCGTGGTATACTAAATCGACCCTCCGGATTTCAAAAATGCCATCCATTTTTACGTATCTTTGGTAGAAATCGGTTTAATGAGCAAGAGCGAGCATTTGGCTTCCTTTTTTGCATGATTCCAGAAAAACATCTATAAAAAAATAATGCGACGAGATTTCAATACGATTCTTGATCTCACCTGTAAAGGATATATCATTTTATAAAACGATGAAAGCTGCGAATCTCTATCGCTTTTCGTAAATTTTTTATATGCAGTCAAATGTTGACAATTTTGCCAAATAATTTTATTAAATTAAAAAAACCACGAAATATAAAAAAAAACAATTTTTTCCTATCATCTCAAAATGTATCGTGGTATACTAAATCGACCCTCCGGATTTCAAAAATGCCATCCATTTTTACGTATCTTTGGTAGAAATCGGTTTAATGAGCAAGAGCGAGCATTTGGCTTCCTTTTTTGCATGATTCCAGAAAAACATCTATAAAAAAATAATGCGACGAGATATCAATACGATTCTTGATCTCACCTGTAAAGGATATATCATTTTATAAAACTATGAAAGCTGCGAATCTCTATCGCTTTTCGTAAATTTTTTATATGCAGTCAAATGTTGATAATTTTGCCAAATAATTTTATTAAATTAAAAAAACCACGAAATATAAAAAAAAACAATTTTTTCCTATCATCTCAAAATGTATCGTGGTATTCCAAATCGACCCTCCGGATATCAAAAATGCCATCCGTTTTTACATATCTCTTGTAGAAATCGGTTTAATGAGCAAGAGCGAGCATTTGGCTTCCTTTTTTGCATGATTCCAGAAAAACATCTATAAAAAAATAATGCGACGAGATATCAATACGATTCTTGATCTCACCTGTAAAGGATATATCATTTTATAAAACTATGAAAGCTGCGAATCTCTATCGCTTTTCGTAAATTTTTTATATGCAGTCAAATGTTGATAATTTTGCCAAATAATTTTATTAAATTAAAAAAACCACGAAATATAAAAAAAAACAATTTTTTCCTATCATCTCAAAATGTATCGTGATATACTAAATCGACCCTCCGGATTTCAAAAATGCCATCCATTTTTACGTATCTTTGGTAGAAATCGGTTTAATGAGCAAGAGCGAGCATTTGGCTTCCTTTTTTGCATGATTCCAGAAAAACATCTATAAAAAAATAATGCGACGAGATATCAATACGATTCTTGATCTCACCTGTAAAGGATATATCATTTTATAAAACGATGAAAGCTGCGAATCTCTATCGCTTTTCGTAAATTTTTTATATGCAGTCAAATGTTGACAATTTTGCCAAATAATTTTATTAAATTAAAAAAACCACGAAATATAAAAAAAAACAATTTTTTCCTATCATCTCAAAATGTATCGTGGTATACTAAATCGACCCTCCGGATTTCAAAAATGCCATCCGTTTTTACGTATCTTTGGTAGAAATCGGTTTAATGAGCAAGAGCGAGCATTTGGCTTCCTTTTTTGCATGATTCCAGAAAAACATCTATAAAAAAATAATGCGACGAGATATCAATACGATTCTTGATCTCACCTGTAAAGGATATATCATTTTATAAAACTATGAAAGCTGCGAATCTCTATCGCTTTTCGTAAATTTTTTATATGCAGTCAAATGTTGATAATTTTGCCAAATAATTTTATTAAATTAAAAAAACCACGAAATATAAAAAAAAACGATTTTTTCCTATCATCTCAAAATGTATCGTGATATACTAAATCGACCCTCCGGATTTCAAAAATGCCATCCGCTTTTACGTATCTTTGGTAGAAATCGGTTTAATGAGCAAGAGCGAGCATTTGGCTTCCTTTTTTGCATGATTCCAGAAAAACATCTATAAAAAAATAATGCGACGAGATATCAATACGATTCTTGATCTCACCTGTAAAGGATATATCATTTTATAAAACGATGAAAGCTGCGAATCTCTATCGCTTTTCGTAAATTTTTTATATGCAGTCAAATGTTGATAATTTTGCCAAATAATTTTATTAAATTAAAAAAACCACGAAATATAAAAAAAAACCAATTTTTTCCTATCATCTCAAAATGTATCGTGGTATACTAAATCGACCCTCCGGATTTCAAAAATGCCATCCGTTTTTACATATCTTTTGTAGAAATCGGTTTAATGAGCAAGAGCGAGCATTTGGCTTCCTTTTTTGCATGATTCCAGAAAAACATCTATAAAAAAATAATGCGACGAGATATCAATACGATTCTTGATCTCACCTGTAAAGGATATATAATTTTATAAAACGATGAAAGCTGCGAATCTCTATCGCTTTTCGTAAATTTTTTATATGCAGTCAAATGTTGATAATTTTGCCAAATAATTTTATTAAATTAAAAAAACCACGAAATATAAAAAAAAACAATTTTTTCCTATCATCTCAAAATGTATCGTGGTATACTAAATCGACCCTCCGGATTTCAAAAATGCCATCCGTTTTTACATATCTTTTGTAGAAATCGGTTTAATGAGCAAGAGCGAGCATTTGGCTTCCTTTTTTGCATGATTCCAGAAAAACATCTATAAAAAAATAATGCGACGAGATATCAATACGATTCTTGATCTCACCTGTAAAGGATATATCATTTTATAAAACGATGAAAGCTGCGAATCTCTATCGCTTTTCGTAAATTTTTTATATGCAGTCAAATGTTGATAATTTTGCCAAATAATTTTATTAAATTAAAAAAACCACGAAATATAAAAAAAACAATTTTTTCCTATCATCTCAAAATGTATCGTGGTATACTAAATCGACCCTCCGGATTTCAAAAATGCCATCCATTTTTACGTATCTTTGGTAGAAATCGGTTTAATGAGCAAGAGCGAGCATTTGGCTTCCTTTTTTGCATGATTCCAGAAAAACATCTATAAAAAAATAATGCGACGAGATATCAATACGATTCTTGATCTCACCTGTAAAGGATATATCATTTTATAAAACTATGAAAGCTGCGAATCTCTATCGCTTTTCGTAAATTTTTTATATGCAGTCAAATGTTGATAATTTTGCCAAATAATTTTATTAAATTAAAAAAACCACGAAATATAAAAAAAAAACAATTTTTTCCTATCATCTCAAAATGTATCGTGGTATACTAAATCGACCCTCCGGATTTCAAAAATGCCATCCGTTTTTACATATCTTTTGTAGAAATCGGTTTAATGAGCAAGAGCGAGCATTTGGCTTCCTTTTTTGCATGATTCCAGAAAAACATCTATAAAAAAATAATGCGACGAGATATCAATACGATTCTTGATCTCACCTGTAAAGGATATATCATTTTATAAAACTATGAAAGCTGCGAATCTCTATCGCTTTTCGTAAATTTTTTATATGCAGTCAAATGTTGATAATTTTGCCAAATAATTTTATTAAATTAAAAAAACCACGAAATATAAAAAAAAACAATTTTTTCCTATCATCTCAAAATGTATCGTGATATACTAAATCGACCCTCCGGATTTCAAAAATGCCATCCATTTTTACGTATCTTTGGTAGAAATCGGTTTAATGAGCAAGAGCGAGCATTTGGCTTCCTTTTTTGCATGATTCCAGAAAAACATCTATAAAAAAATAATGCGACGAGATATCAATACGATTCTTGATCTCACCTGTAAAGGATATATCATTTTATAAAACGATGAAAGCTGCGAATCTCTATCGCTTTTCGTAAATTTTTTATATGCAGTCAAATGTTGACAATTTTGCCAAATAATTTTATTAAATTAAAAAAACCACGAAATATAAAAAAAAACAATTTTTTCCTATCATCTCAAAATGTATCGTGGTATACTAAATCGACCCTCCGGATTTCAAAAATGCCATCCGTTTTTACATATCTTTTGTAGAAATCGGTTTAATGAGCAAGAGCGAGCATTTGGCTTCCTTTTTTGCATGATTCCAGAAAAACATCTATAAAAAAATAATGCGACGAGATATCAATACGATTCTTGATCTCACCTGTAAAGGATATATCATTTTATAAAACGATGAAAGCTGCGAATCTCTATCGCTTTTCGTAAATTTTTTATATGCAGTCAAATGTTGATAATTTTGCCAAATAATTTTATTAAATTAAAAAAACCACGAAATATAAAAAAAAACAATTTTTTCCTATCATCTCAAAATGTATCGTGGTATACTAAATCGACCCTCCGGATTTCAAAAATGCCATCCGTTTTTACGTATCTTTGGTAGAAATCGGTTTAATGAGCAAGAGCGGCATTTGGCTTCCTTTTTTGCATGATTCCAGAAAAACATCTATAAAAAAATAATGCGACGAGATATCAATTCGATTCTTGATCTCACCTGTAAAGGATATATCATTTTATAAAACTATGAAAGCTGCGAATCTCTATCGCTTTTCGTAAATTTTTTATATGCAGTCAAATGTTGATAATTTTGCCAAATAATTTTATTAAATTAAAAAAACCACGAAATATAAAAAAAACCAATTTTTTCCTATCATCTCAAAATGTATCGTGGTATACTAAATCGACCCTCCGGATTTCAAAAATGCCATCCGTTTTTACATATCTTTTGTAGAAATCGGTTTAATGAGCAAGAGCGAGCATTTGGCTTCCTTTTTTGCATGATTCCAGAAAAACATCTATAAAAAAATAATGCGACGAGATATCAATACGATTCTTGATCTCACCTGTAAAGGATATATCATTTTATAAAACGATGAAAGCTGCGAATCTCTATCGCTTTTCGTAAATTTTTTATATGCAGTCAAATGTTGATAATTTTGCCAAATAATTTTATTAAATTAAAAAAACCACGAAATATAAAAAAAACAATTTTTTCCTATCATCTCAAAATGTATCGTGGTATACTAAATCGACCCTCCGGATTTCAAAAATGCCATCCATTTTTACGTATCTTTGGTAGAAATCGGTTTAATGAGCAAGAGCGAGCATTTGGCTTCCTTTTTTGCATGATTCCAGAAAAACATCTATAAAAAAATAATGCGACGAGATATCAATACGATTCTTGATCTCACCTGTAAAGGATATATCATTTTATAAAACTATGAAAGCTGCGAATCTCTATCGCTTTTCGTAAATTTTTTATATGCAGTCAAATGTTGATAATTTTGCCAAATAATTTTATTAAATTAAAAAAACCACGAAATATAAAAAAAAACCAATTTTTTCCTATCATCTCAAAATGTATCGTGGTATACTAAATCGACCCTCCGGATTTCAAAAATGCCATCCGTTTTTACATATCTTTTGTAGAAATCGGTTTAATGAGCAAGAGCGAGCATTTGGCTTCCTTTTTTGCATGATTCCAGAAAAACATCTATAAAAAAATAATGCGACGAGATA
Source organism: Pogonocherus hispidulus (assembly GCA_963924545.1). NCBI lineage: Eukaryota > Metazoa > Arthropoda > Insecta > Coleoptera > Cerambycidae > Pogonocherus > Pogonocherus hispidulus. The sequence goes on from OZ004697.1 coordinate 51,433,239, forward strand.
TCAATACGATTCTTGATCTCACCTGTAAAGGATATATCATTTTATAAAACGATGAAAGCTGCGAATCTCTATCGCTTTTCGTAAATTTTTTATATGCAGTCAAATGTTGATAATTTTGCCAAATAATTTTATTAAATTAAAAAAACCACGAAATATAAAAAAAAACAATTTTTTCCTATCATCTCAAAATGTATTGTGATATACTAAATCGACCCTCCGGATTTCAAAAATGCCATCCGTTTTTACGTATCTTTGGTATAAATCGGTTTAATGAGCAAGAGCGAGCATTTGGCTTCCTTTTTTGCATGATTCCAGAAAAACATCTATAAAAAAATAATGCGACGAGATATCAATACGATTCTTGATCTCACCTGTAAAGGATATATCATTTTATAAAACTATGAAAGCTGCGAATCTCTATCGCTTTTCGTAAATTTTTTATATGCAGTCAAATGTTGATAATTTTGCCAAATAATTTTATTAAATTAAAAAAACCACGAAATATAAAAAAAACAATTTTTTCCTATCATCTCAAAATGTATCGTGGTATACTAAATCGACCCTCCGGATTTCAAAAATGCCATCCATTTTTACGTATCTTTGGTAGAAATCGGTTTAATGAGCAAGAGCGAGCATTTGGCTTCCTTTTTTGCATGATTCCAGAAAAACATCTATAAAAAAATAATGCGACGAGATATCAATACGATTCTTGATCTCACCTGTAAAGGATATATCATTTTATAAAACTATGAAAGCTGCGAATCTCTATCGCTTTTCGTAAATTTTTTATATGCAGTCAAATGTTGATAATTTTGCCAAATAATTTTATTAAATTAAAAAAACCACGAAATATAAAAAAAAACAATTTTTTCCTATCATCTCAAAATGTATCGTGGTATACTAAATCGACCCTCCGGATTTCAAAAATGCCATCCATTTTTACGTATCTTTGGTAGAAATCGGTTTAATGAGCAAGAGCGAGCATTTGGCTTCCTTTTTTGCATGATTCCAGAAAAACATCTATAAAAAAATAATGCGACGAGATATCAATACGATTCTTGATCTCACCTGTAAAGGATATATCATTTTATAAAACTATGAAAGCTGCGAATCTCTATCGCTTTTCGTAATTTTTTTATATGCAGTCAAATGTTGATAATTTTGCCAAATAATTTTATTAAATTAAAAAAACCACGAAATATAAAAAAAAACCAATTTTTTCCTATCATCTCAAAATGTATCGTGGTATACTAAATCGACCCTCCGGATTTCAAAAATGCCATCCGTTTTTACATATCTTTTGTAGAAATCGGTTTAATGAGCAAGAGCGAGCATTTGGCTTCCTTTTTTGCATGATTCCAGAAAAACATCTATAAAAAAATAATGCGACGAGATATCAATACGATTCTTGATCTCACCTGTAAAGGATATATCATTTTATAAAACTATGAAAGCTGCGAATCTCTATCGCTTTTCGTAAATTTTTTATATGCAGTCAAATGTTGATAATTTTGCCAAATAATTTTATTAAATTAAAAAAACCACGAAATATAAAAAAAAACAATTTTTTCCTATCATCTCAAAATGTATCGTGGTATACTAAATCGACCCTCCGGATTTCAAAAATGCCATCCATTTTTACGTATCTTTGGTAGAAATCGGTTTAATGAGCAAGAGCGAGCATTTGGCTTCCTTTTTTGCATGATTCCAGAAAAACATCTATAAAAAAATAATGCGACGAGATATCAATACGATTCTTGATCTCACCTGTAAAGGATATATCATTTTATAAAACTATGAAAGCTGCGAATCTCTATCGCTTTTCGTAATTTTTTTATATGCAGTCAAATGTTGATAATTTTGCCAAATAATTTTATTAAATTAAAAAAACCACGAAATATAAAAAAAAACAATTTTTTCCTATCATCTCAAAATGTATCGTGGTATACTAAATCGACCCTCCGGATTTCAAAAATGCCATCCGTTTTTACATATCTTTTGTAGAAATCGGTTTAATGAGCAAGAGCGAGCATTTGGCTTCCTTTTTTGCATGATTCCAGAAAAACATCTATAAAAAAATAATGCGACGAGATATCAATACGATTCTTGATCTCACCTGTAAAGGATATATCATTTTATAAAACGATGAAAGCTGCGAATCTCTATCGCTTTTCGTAAATTTTTTATATGCAGTCAAATGTTGATAATTTTGCCAAATAATTTTATTAAATTAAAAAAACCACGAAATATAAAAAAAAACAATTTTTTCCTATCATCTCAAAATGTATCGTGATATACTAAATCGACCCTCCGGATTTCAAAAATGCCATCCGTTTTTACGTATCTTTGGTAGAAATCGGTTTAATGAGCAAGAGCGAGCATTTGGCTTCCTTTTTTGCATGATTCCAGAAAAACATCTATAAAAAAATAATGCGACGAGATATCAATACGATTCTTGATCTCACCTGTAAAGGATATATCATTTTATAAAACTATGAAAGCTGCGAATCTCTATCGCTTTTCGTAAATTTTTTATATGCAGTCAAATGTTGATAATTTTGCCAAATAATTTTATTAAATTAAAAAAACCACGAAATATAAAAAAAAACGATTTTTTCCTATCATCTCAAAATGTATCGTGGTATACTAAATCGACCCTCCGGATTTCAAAAATGCCATCCATTTTTACGTATCTTTGGTAGAAATCGGTTTAATGAGCAAGAGCGAGCATTTGGCTTCCTTTTTTGCATGATTCCAGAAAAACATCTATAAAAAAATAATGCGACGAGATTTCAATACGATTCTTGATCTCACCTGTAAAGGATATATCATTTTATAAAACGATGAAAGCTGCGAATCTCTATCGCTTTTCGTAAATTTTTTATATGCAGTCAAATGTTGACAATTTTGCCAAATAATTTTATTAAATTAAAAAAACCACGAAATATAAAAAAAAACAATTTTTTCCTATCATCTCAAAATGTATCGTGGTATACTAAATCGACCCTCCGGATTTCAAAAATGCCATCCATTTTTACGTATCTTTGGTAGAAATCGGTTTAATGAGCAAGAGCGAGCATTTGGCTTCCTTTTTTGCATGATTCCAGAAAAACATCTATAAAAAAATAATGCGACGAGATATCAATACGATTCTTGATCTCACCTGTAAAGGATATATCATTTTATAAAACTATGAAAGCTGCGAATCTCTATCGCTTTTCGTAAATTTTTTATATGCAGTCAAATGTTGATAATTTTGCCAAATAATTTTATTAAATTAAAAAAACCACGAAATATAAAAAAAAACAATTTTTTCCTATCATCTCAAAATGTATCGTGGTATTCCAAATCGACCCTCCGGATATCAAAAATGCCATCCGTTTTTACATATCTCTTGTAGAAATCGGTTTAATGAGCAAGAGCGAGCATTTGGCTTCCTTTTTTGCATGATTCCAGAAAAACATCTATAAAAAAATAATGCGACGAGATATCAATACGATTCTTGATCTCACCTGTAAAGGATATATCATTTTATAAAACTATGAAAGCTGCGAATCTCTATCGCTTTTCGTAAATTTTTTATATGCAGTCAAATGTTGATAATTTTGCCAAATAATTTTATTAAATTAAAAAAACCACGAAATATAAAAAAAAACAATTTTTTCCTATCATCTCAAAATGTATCGTGATATACTAAATCGACCCTCCGGATTTCAAAAATGCCATCCATTTTTACGTATCTTTGGTAGAAATCGGTTTAATGAGCAAGAGCGAGCATTTGGCTTCCTTTTTTGCATGATTCCAGAAAAACATCTATAAAAAAATAATGCGACGAGATATCAATACGATTCTTGATCTCACCTGTAAAGGATATATCATTTTATAAAACGATGAAAGCTGCGAATCTCTATCGCTTTTCGTAAATTTTTTATATGCAGTCAAATGTTGACAATTTTGCCAAATAATTTTATTAAATTAAAAAAACCACGAAATATAAAAAAAAACAATTTTTTCCTATCATCTCAAAATGTATCGTGGTATACTAAATCGACCCTCCGGATTTCAAAAATGCCATCCGTTTTTACGTATCTTTGGTAGAAATCGGTTTAATGAGCAAGAGCGAGCATTTGGCTTCCTTTTTTGCATGATTCCAGAAAAACATCTATAAAAAAATAATGCGACGAGATATCAATACGATTCTTGATCTCACCTGTAAAGGATATATCATTTTATAAAACTATGAAAGCTGCGAATCTCTATCGCTTTTCGTAAATTTTTTATATGCAGTCAAATGTTGATAATTTTGCCAAATAATTTTATTAAATTAAAAAAACCACGAAATATAAAAAAAAACGATTTTTTCCTATCATCTCAAAATGTATCGTGATATACTAAATCGACCCTCCGGATTTCAAAAATGCCATCCGCTTTTACGTATCTTTGGTAGAAATCGGTTTAATGAGCAAGAGCGAGCATTTGGCTTCCTTTTTTGCATGATTCCAGAAAAACATCTATAAAAAAATAATGCGACGAGATATCAATACGATTCTTGATCTCACCTGTAAAGGATATATCATTTTATAAAACGATGAAAGCTGCGAATCTCTATCGCTTTTCGTAAATTTTTTATATGCAGTCAAATGTTGATAATTTTGCCAAATAATTTTATTAAATTAAAAAAACCACGAAATATAAAAAAAAACCAATTTTTTCCTATCATCTCAAAATGTATCGTGGTATACTAAATCGACCCTCCGGATTTCAAAAATGCCATCCGTTTTTACATATCTTTTGTAGAAATCGGTTTAATGAGCAAGAGCGAGCATTTGGCTTCCTTTTTTGCATGATTCCAGAAAAACATCTATAAAAAAATAATGCGACGAGATATCAATACGATTCTTGATCTCACCTGTAAAGGATATATAATTTTATACAACGATGAAAGCTGCGAATCTCTATCGCTTTTCGTAAATTTTTTATATGCAGTCAAATGTTGATAATTTTGCCAAATAATTTTATTAAATTAAAAAAACCACGAAATATAAAAAAAAACAATTTTTTCCTATCATCTCAAAATGTATCGTGGTATACTAAATCGACCCTCCGGATTTCAAAAATGCCATCCGTTTTTACATATCTTTTGTAGAAATCGGTTTAATGAGCAAGAGCGAGCATTTGGCTTCCTTTTTTGCATGATTCCAGAAAAACATCTATAAAAAAATAATGCGACGAGATATCAATACGATTCTTGATCTCACCTGTAAAGGATATATCATTTTATAAAACGATGAAAGCTGCGAATCTCTATCGCTTTTCGTAAATTTTTTATATGCAGTCAAATGTTGATAATTTTGCCAAATAATTTTATTAAATTAAAAAAACCACGAAATATAAAAAAAAACAATTTTTTCCTATCATCTCAAAATGTATCGTGATATACTAAATCGACCCTCCGGATTTCAAAAATGCCATCCGTTTTTACGTATCTTTGGTAGAAATCGGTTTAATGAGCAAGAGCGAGCATTTGGCTTCCTTTTTTGCATGATTCCAGAAAAACATCTATAAAAAAATAATGCGACGAGATATCAATACGATTCTTGATCTCACCTGTAAAGGATATATCATTTTATAAAACTATGAAAGCTGCGAATCTCTATCGCTTTTCGTAAATTTTTTATATGCAGTCAAATGTTGATAATTTTGCCAAATAATTTTATTAAATTAAAAAAACCACGAAATATAAAAAAAAACGATTTTTTCCTATCATCTCAAAATGTATCGTGGTATACTAAATCGACCCTCCGGATTTCAAAAATGCCATCCATTTTTACGTATCTTTGGTAGAAATCGGTTTAATGAGCAAGAGCGAGCATTTGGCTTCCTTTTTTGCATGATTCCAGAAAAACATCTATAAAAAAATAATGCGACGAGATTTCAATACGATTCTTGATCTCACCTGTAAAGGATATATCATTTTATAAAACGATGAAAGCTGCGAATCTCTATCGCTTTTCGTAAATTTTTTATATGCAGTCAAATGTTGACAATTTTGCCAAATAATTTTATTAAATTAAAAAAACCACGAAATATAAAAAAAAACAATTTTTTCCTATCATCTCAAAATGTATCGTGGTATACTAAATCGACCCTCCGGATTTCAAAAATGCCATCCATTTTTACGTATCTTTGGTAGAAATCGGTTTAATGAGCAAGAGCGAGCATTTGGCTTCCTTTTTTGCATGATTCCAGAAAAACATCTATAAAAAAATAATGCGACGAGATATCAATACGATTCTTGATCTCACCTGTAAAGGATATATCATTTTATAAAACTATGAAAGCTGCGAATCTCTATCGCTTTTCGTAAATTTTTTATATGCAGTCAAATGTTGATAATTTTGCCAAATAATTTTATTAAATTAAAAAAACCACGAAATATAAAAAAAAACAATTTTTTCCTATCATCTCAAAATGTATCGTGGTATTCCAAATCGACCCTCCGGATATCAAAAATGCCATCCGTTTTTACATATCTCTTGTAGAAATCGGTTTAATGAGCAAGAGCGAGCATTTGGCTTCCTTTTTTGCATGATTCCAGAAAAACATCTATAAAAAAATAATGCGACGAGATATCAATACGATTCTTGATCTCACCTGTAAAGGATATATCATTTTATAAAACTATGAAAGCTGCGAATCTCTATCGCTTTTCGTAAATTTTTTATATGCAGTCAAATGTTGATAATTTTGCCAAATAATTTTATTAAATTAAAAAAACCACGAAATATAAAAAAAAACGATTTTTTCCTATCATCTCAAAATGTATCGTGGTATACTAAATCGACCCTCCGGATTTCAAAAATGCCATCCATTTTTACGTATCTTTGGTAGAAATCGGTTTAATGAGCAAGAGCGAGCATTTGGCTTCCTTTTTTGCATGATTCCAGAAAAACATCTATAAAAAAATAATGCGACGAGATTTCAATACGATTCTTGATCTCACCTGTAAAGGATATATCATTTTATAAAACGATGAAAGCTGCGAATCTCTATCGCTTTTCGTAAATTTTTTATATGCAGTCAAATGTTGACAATTTTGCCAAATAATTTTATTAAATTAAAAAAACCACGAAATATAAAAAAAAACAATTTTTTCCTATCATCTCAAAATGTATCGTGGTATACTAAATCGACCCTCCGGATTTCAAAAATGCCATCCATTTTTACGTATCTTTGGTAGAAATCGGTTTAATGAGCAAGAGCGAGCATTTGGCTTCCTTTTTTGCATGATTCCAGAAAAACATCTATAAAAAAATAATGCGACGAGATATCAATACGATTCTTGATCTCACCTGTAAAGGATATATCATTTTATAAAACGATGAAAGCTGCGAATCTCTATCGCTTTTCGTAAATTTTTTATATGCAGTCAAATGTTGACAATTTTGCCAAATAATTTTATTAAATTAAAAAAACCACGAAATATAAAAAAAAACAATTTTTTCCTATCATCTCAAAATGTATCGTGGTATACTAAATCGACCCTCCGGATTTCAAAAATGCCATCCGTTTTTACGTATCTTTGGTAGAAATCGGTTTAATGAGCAAGAGCGAGCATTTGGCTTCCTTTTTTGCATGATTCCAGAAAAACATCTATAAAAAAATAATGCGACGAGATATCAATACGATTCTTGATCTCACCTGTAAAGGATATATCATTTTATAAAACTATGAAAGCTGCGAATCTCTATCGCTTTTCGTAAATTTTTTATATGCAGTCAAATGTTGATAATTTTGCCAAATAATTTTATTAAATTAAAAAAACCACGAAATATAAAAAAAACGATTTTTTCCTATCATCTCAAAATGTATCGTGATATACTAAATCGACCCTCCGGATTTCAAAATGCCATCCGCTTTTACGTATCTTTGGTAGAAATCGGTTTAATGAGCAAGAGCGAGCATTTGGCTTCCTTTTTTGCATGATTCCAGAAAAACATCTATAAAAAAATAATGCGACGAGATATCAATACGATTCTTGATCTCACCTGTAAAGGATATAATCATTTTATAAAACGATGAAAGCTGCGAATCTCTATCGCTTTTCGTAAATTTTTTATATGCAGTCAAATGTTGATAATTTTGCCAAATAATTTTATTAAATTAAAAAAACCACGAAATATAAAAAAAAAAACAATTTTTTCCTATCATCTCAAAATGTATCGTGGTATACTAAATCGACCCTCCGGATTTCAAAAATGCCATCCGTTTTTACATATCTTTTGTAGAAATCGGTTTAATGAGCAAGAGCGAGCATTTGGCTTCCTTTTTTGCATGATTCCAGAAAAACATCTATAAAAAAATAATGCGACGAGATATCAATACGATTCTTGATCTCACCTGTAAAGGATATATAATTTTATAAAACGATGAAAGCTGCGAATCTCTATCGCTTTTCGTAAATTTTTTATATGCAGTCAAATGTTGATAATTTTGCCAAATAATTTTATTAAATTAAAAAAACCACGAAATATAAAAAAAAACAATTTTTTCCTATCATCTCAAAATGTATCGTGGTATACTAAATCGACCCTCCGGATTTCAAAAATGCCATCCGTTTTTACATATCTTTTGTAGAAATCGGTTTAATGAGCAAGAGCGAGCATTTGGCTTCCTTTTTTGCATGATTCCAGAAAAACATCTATAAAAAAATAATGCGACGAGATATCAATACGATTCTTGATCTCACCTGTAAAGGATATATCATTTTATAAAACGATGAAAGCTGCGAATCTCTATCGCTTTTCGTAAATTTTTTATATGCAGTCAAATGTTGATAATTTTGCCAAATAATTTTATTAAATTAAAAAAACCACGAAATATAAAAAAAACAATTTTTTCCTATCATCTCAAAATGTATCGTGGTATACTAAATCGACCCTCCGGATTTCAAAAATGCCATCCATTTTTACGTATCTTTGGTAGAAATCGGTTTAATGAGCAAGAGCGAGCATTTGGCTTCCTTTTTTGCATGATTCCAGAAAAACATCTATAAAAAAATAATGCGACGAGATATCAATACGATTCTTGATCTCACCTGTAAAGGATATATCATTTTATAAAACTATGAAAGCTGCGAATCTCTATCGCTTTTCGTAAATTTTTTATATGCAGTCAAATGTTGATAATTTTGCCAAATAATTTTATTAAATTAAAAAAACCACGAAATATAAAAAAAAAACAATTTTTTCCTATCATCTCAAAATGTATCGTGGTATACTAAATCGACCCTCCGGATTTCAAAAATGCCATCCGTTTTTACATATCTTTTGTAGAAATCGGTTTAATGAGCAAGAGCGAGCATTTGGCTTCCTTTTTTGCATGATTCCAGAAAAACATCTATAAAAAAATAATGCGACGAGATATCAATACGATTCTTGATCTCACCTGTAAAGGATATATCATTTTATAAAACTATGAAAGCTGCGAATCTCTATCGCTTTTCGTAAATTTTTTATATGCAGTCAAATGTTGATAATTTTGCCAAATAATTTTATTAAATTAAAAAAACCACGAAATATAAAAAAAAACAATTTTTTCCTATCATCTCAAAATGTATCGTGATATACTAAATCGACCCTCCGGATTTCAAAAATGCCATCCATTTTTACGTATCTTTGGTAGAAATCGGTTTAATGTGCAAGAGCGAGCATTTGGCTTCCTTTTTTGCATGATTCCAGAAAAACATCTATAAAAAAATAATGCGACGAGATATCAATACGATTCTTGATCTCACCTGTAAAGGATATATCATTTTATAAAACGATGAAAGCTGCGAATCTCTATCGCTTTTCGTAAATTTTTTATATGCAGTCAAATGTTGACAATTTTGCCAAATAATTTTATTAAATTAAAAAAACCACGAAATATAAAAAAAAACAATTTTTTCCTATCATCTCAAAATGTATCGTGGTATACTAAATCGACCCTCCGGATTTCAAAAATGCCATCCGTTTTTACATATCTTTTGTAGAAATCGGTTTAATGAGCAAGAGCGAGCATTTGGCTTCCTTTTTTGCATGATTCCAGAAAAACATCTATAAAAAAATAATGCGACGAGATATCAATACGATTCTTGATCTCACCTGTAAAGGATATATCATTTTATAAAACGATGAAAGCTGCGAATCTCTATCGCTTTTCGTAAATTTTTTATATGCAGTCAAATGTTGATAATTTTGCCAAATAATTTTATTAAATTAAAAAAACCACGAAATATAAAAAAAAACAATTTTTTCCTATCATCTCAAAATGTATCGTGGTATACTAAATCGACCCTCCGGATTTCAAAAATGCCATCCGTTTTTACGTATCTTTGGTAGAAATCGGTTTAATGAGCAAGAGCGGCATTTGGCTTCCTTTTTTGCATGATTCCAGAAAAACATCTATAAAAAAATAATGCGACGAGATATCAATTCGATTCTTGATCTCACCTGTAAAGGATATATCATTTTATAAAACTATGAAAGCTGCGAATCTCTATCGCTTTTCGTAAATTTTTTATATGCAGTCAAATGTTGATAATTTTGCCAAATAATTTTATTAAATTAAAAAAACCACGAAATATAAAAAAAACCAATTTTTTCCTATCATCTCAAAATGTATCGTGGTATACTAAATCGACCCTCCGGATTTCAAAAATGCCATCCGTTTTTACATATCTTTTGTAGAAATCGGTTTAATGAGCAAGAGCGAGCATTTGGCTTCCTTTTTTGCATGATTCCAGAAAAACATCTATAAAAAAATAATGCGACGAGATATCAATACGATTCTTGATCTCACCTGTAAAGGATATATCATTTTATAAAACGATGAAAGCTGCGAATCTCTATCGCTTTTCGTAAATTTTTTATATGCAGTCAAATGTTGATAATTTTGCCAAATAATTTTATTAAATTAAAAAAACCACGAAATATAAAAAAAACAATTTTTTCCTATCATCTCAAAATGTATCGTGGTATACTAAATCGACCCTCCGGATTTCAAAAATGCCATCCATTTTTACGTATCTTTGGTAGAAATCGGTTTAATGAGCAAGAGCGAGCATTTGGCTTCCTTTTTTGCATGATTCCAGAAAAACATCTATAAAAAAATAATGCGACGAGATATCAATACGATTCTTGATCTCACCTGTAAAGGATATATCATTTTATAAAACTATGAAAGCTGCGAATCTCTATCGCTTTTCGTAAATTTTTTATATGCAGTCAAATGTTGATAATTTTGCCAAATAATTTTATTAAATTAAAAAAACCACGAAATATAAAAAAAAACCAATTTTTTCCTATCATCTCAAAATGTATCGTGGTATACTAAATCGACCCTCCGGATTTCAAAAATGCCATCCGTTTTTACATATCTTTTGTAGAAATCGGTTTAATGAGCAAGAGCGAGCATTTGGCTTCCTTTTTTGCATGATTCCAGAAAAACATCTATAAAAAAATAATGCGACGAGATATCAATACGATTCTTGATCTCACCTGTAAAGGATATATCATTTTATAAAACGATGAAAGCTGCGAATCTCTATCGCTTTTCGTAAATTTTTTATATGCAGTCAAATGTTGATAATTTTGCCAAATAATTTTATTAAATTAAAAAAACCACGAAATATAAAAAAAAACAATTTTTTCCTATCATCTCAAAATGTATTGTGATATACTAAATCGACCCTCCGGATTTCAAAAATGCCATCCGTTTTTACGTATCTTTGGTATAAATCGGTTTAATGAGCAAGAGCGAGCATTTGGCTTCCTTTTTTGCATGATTCCAGAAAAACATCTATAAAAAAATAATGCGACGAGATATCAATACGATTCTTGATCTCACCTGTAAAGGATATATCATTTTATAAAACTATGAAAGCTGCGAATCTCTATCGCTTTTCGTAAATTTTTTATATGCAGTCAAATGTTGATAATTTTGCCAAATAATTTTATTAAATTAAAAAAACCACGAAATATAAAAAAAACAATTTTTTCCTATCATCTCAAAATGTATCGTGGTATACTAAATCGACCCTCCGGATTTCAAAAATGCCATCCATTTTTACGTATCTTTGGTAGAAATCGGTTTAATGAGCAAGAGCGAGCATTTGGCTTCCTTTTTTGCATGATTCCAGAAAAACATCTATAAAAAAATAATGCGACGAGATATCAATACGATTCTTGATCTCACCTGTAAAGGATATATCATTTTATAAAACTATGAAAGCTGCGAATCTCTATCGCTTTTCGTAAATTTTTTATATGCAGTCAAATGTTGATAATTTTGCCAAATAATTTTATTAAATTAAAAAAACCACGAAATATAAAAAAAAACAATTTTTTCCTATCATCTCAAAATGTATCGTGGTATACTAAATCGACCCTCCGGATTTCAAAAATGCCATCCATTTTTACGTATCTTTGGTAGAAATCGGTTTAATGAGCAAGAGCGAGCATTTGGCTTCCTTTTTTGCATGATTCCAGAAAAACATCTATAAAAAAATAATGCGACGAGATATCAATACGATTCTTGATCTCACCTGTAAAGGATATATCATTTTATAAAACTATGAAAGCTGCGAATCTCTATCGCTTTTCGTAATTTTTTTATATGCAGTCAAATGTTGATAATTTTGCCAAATAATTTTATTAAATTAAAAAAACCACGAAATATAAAAAAAAACCAATTTTTTCCTATCATCTCAAAATGTATCGTGGTATACTAAATCGACCCTCCGGATTTCAAAAATGCCATCCGTTTTTACATATCTTTTGTAGAAATCGGTTTAATGAGCAAGAGCGAGCATTTGGCTTCCTTTTTTGCATGATTCCAGAAAAACATCTATAAAAAAATAATGCGACGAGATATCAATACGATTCTTGATCTCACCTGTAAAGGATATATCATTTTATAAAACTATGAAAGCTGCGAATCTCTATCGCTTTTCGTAAATTTTTTATATGCAGTCAAATGTTGATAATTTTGCCAAATAATTTTATTAAATTAAAAAAACCACGAAATATAAAAAAAAACAATTTTTTCCTATCATCTCAAAATGTATCGTGGTATACTAAATCGACCCTCCGGATTTCAAAAATGCCATCCATTTTTACGTATCTTTGGTAGAAATCGGTTTAATGAGCAAGAGCGAGCATTTGGCTTCCTTTTTTGCATGATTCCAGAAAAACATCTATAAAAAAATAATGCGACGAGATATCAATATGATTCTTGATCTCACCTGTAAAGGATATATCATTTTATAAAACTATGAAAGCTGCGAATCTCTATCGCTTTTCGTAAATTTTTTATATGCAGTCAAATGTTGATAATTTTGCCAAATAATTTTATTAAATTAAAAAAACCACGAAATATAAAAAAAACCAATTTTTTCCTATCATCTCAAAATGTATCGTGGTATACTAAATCGACCCTTCGGATTTCAAAAATGCCATCCGTTTTTACATATCTTTTGTAGAAATCGGTTTAATGAGCAAGAGCGAGCATTTGGCTTCCTTTTTTGCATGATTCCAGAAAAACATCTATAAAAAAATAATGCGACGAGATATCAATACGATTCTTGATCTCACCTGTAAAGGATATATCATTTTATAAAACTATGAAAGCTGCGAATCTCTATCGCTTTTCGTAAATTTTTTATATGCAGTCAAATGTTGATAATTTTGCCAAATAATTTTATTAAATTAAAAAAACCACGAAATATAAAAAAAAACAATTTTTTCCTATCATCTCAAAATGTATCGTGGTATACTAAATCGATCCTCCGGATTTCAAAAATGCCATCCATTTTTACGTATCTTTGGTAGAAATCGGTTTAATGAGCAAGAGCGAGCATTTGGCTTCCTTTTTTGCATGATTCCAGAAAAACATCTATAAAAAAATAATGCGACGAGATATCAATACGATTCTTGATCTCATCTGTAAAGGATATATCATTTTATAAAACGATGAAAGCTGCGAATCTCTATCGCTTTTCGTAAATTTTTTATATGCAGTCAAATGTTGATAATTTTGCCAAATAATTTTATTAAATTAAAAAAACCACGAAATATAAAAAAAAAACAATTTTTTCCTATCATCTCAAAATGTATCGTGGTATACTAAATCGACCCTCCGGATTTCAAAAATGCCATCCGTTTTTACATATCTTTTGTAGAAATCGGTTTAATGAGCAAGAGCGAGCATTTGGCTTCCTTTTTTGCATGATTCCAGAAAAACATCTATAAAAAAATAATGCGACGAGATATCAATACGATTCTTGATCTCACCTGTAAAGGATATATCATTTTATAAAACGATGAAAGCTGCGAATCTCTATCGCTTTTCGTAAATTTTTTATATGCAGTCAAATGTTGATAATTTTGCCAAATAATTTTATTAAATAAAAAAAACCACGAAATATAAAAAAAAAACAATTTTTTCCTATCATCTCAAAATGTATCGTGGTATACTAAATCGACCCTCCGGATTTCAAAAATGCCATCCGTTTTTACATATCTTTTGTAGAAATCGGTTTAATGAGCAAGAGCGAGCATTTGGCTTCCTTTTTTGCATGATTCCAGAAAAACATCTATAAAAAAATAATGCGACGAGATATCAATACGATTCTTGATCTCACCTGTAAAGGATATATCATTTTATAAAACGATGAAAGCTGCAAATCTCTATCGCTTTTCGTAAATTTTTTATATGCAGTCAAATGTTGATAATTTTGCCAAATAATTTTATTAAATTAAAAAAACCACGAAATATAAAAAAAACCAATTTTTTCCTATCATCTCAAAATGTATCGTGGTATACTAAATCGACCCTCCGGATTTCAAAAATGCCATCCGTTTTTACATATCTTTTGTAGAAATCGGTTTAATGAGCAAGAGCGAGCATTTGGCTTCCTTTTTTGCATGATTCCAGAAAAACATCTATAAAAAAATAATGCGACGAGATATCAATACGATTCTTGATCTCACCTGTAAAGGATATATCATTTTATAAAACTATGAAAGCTGCGAATCTCTATCGCTTTTCGTAAATTTTTTATATGCAGTCAAATGTTGATAATTTTGCCAAATAATTTTATTAAATTAAAAAAACCACGAAATATAAAAAAAAACAATTTTTTCCTATCATCTCAAAATGTATCGTGGTATACTAAATCGATCCTCCGGATTTCAAAAATGCCATCCATTTTTACGTATCTTTGGTAGAAATCGGTTTAATGAGCAAGAGCGAGCATTTGGCTTCCTTTTTTGCATGATTCCAGAAAAACATCTATAAAAAAATAATGCGACGAGATATCAATACGATTCTTGATCTCATCTGTAAAGGATATATCATTTTATAAAACGATGAAAGCTGCGAATCTCTATCGCTTTTCGTAAATTTTTTATATGCAGTCAAATGTTGATAATTTTGCCAAATAATTTTATTAAATTAAAAAAACCACGAAATATAAAAAAAAAACAATTTTTTCCTATCATCTCAAAATGTATCGTGGTATACTAAATCGACCCTCCGGATTTCAAAAATGCCATCCGTTTTTACATATCTTTTGTAGAAATCGGTTTAATGAGCAAGAGCGAGCATTTGGCTTCCTTTTTTGCATGATTCCAGAAAAACATCTATAAAAAAATAATGCGACGAGATATCAATACGATTCTTAATCTCACCTGTAAAGGATATATCATTTTATAAAACTATGAAAGCTGCGAATCTCTATCGCTTTTCGTAAATTTTTTATATGCAGTCAAATGTTGATAATTTTGCCAAATAATTTTATTAAATAAAAAAAACCACGAAATATAAAAAAAAACCAATTTTTTCCTATCATCTCAAAATGTATCGTGGTATACTAAATCGACCCTCCGGATTTCAAAAATGCCATCCATTTTTACGTATCTTTGGTAGAAATCGGTTTAATGAGCAAGAGCGAGCATTTGGCTTCCTTTTTTGCATGATTCCAGAAAAACATCTATAAAAAAATAATGCGACGAGATATCAATACGATTCTTGATCTCATCTGTAAAGGATATATCATTTTATAAAACGATGAAAGCTGCGAATCTCTATCGCTTTTCGTAAATTTTTTATATGCAGTCAAATGTTGATAATTTTGCCAAATAATTTTATTAAATTAAAAAAACCACGAAATATAAAAAAAAACAATTTTTTCCTATCATCTCAAAATGTATCGTGGTACACTAAATCGATCCTCCGGATTTCAAAAATGCCATCCATTTTTACGTATCTTTGGTAGAAATCGGTTTAATGAGCAAGAGCGAGCATTTGGCTTCCTTTTTTGCATGATTCCAGAAAAACATCTATAAAAAAATAATGCGACGAGATATCAATACGATTCTTGATCTCATCTGTAAAGGATATATCATTTTATAAAACGATGAAAGCTGCGAATCTCTATCGCTTTTCGTAAATTTTTTATATGAAGTCAAATGTTGATAATTTTGCCAAATAATTTTATTAAATTAAAAAAACCACGAAATATAAAAAAAAACAATTTTTTCCTATCATCTCAAAATGTATCGTGGTATACTAAATCGACCCTCCGGATTTCAAAAATGCCATCCGTTTTTACGTATCTTTGGTAGAAATCGGTGTAATGAGCAAGTGCGTGCATTTGGCTTCCTTTTTTGCATGATTCCAGAAAAACTTAATAAATAAAAAATACTTAATGTGATGTGATATCAATACGATTCTCGATCTCGCCTGCAAAGCATATATTTCTATATAAAACGTTGAAAGCTGCAAATCTGTATCGATGTTCGATCATTTTTTATATGCTATTGAATGTAGATAATTTTGCCGTATAATTTTGACCGACAACAGAATGGGTGTGGATTTGTTAAGAATAACAGAATAAACAATCCCAGCCCCTCACTTCATTTGTCAGACGGGGAAAACTGGTCAAAAAGGGATGATTGCGCAAAAATAGAAAAATATTAAAATTTCCTAAACTAGATTTTGTCCGACAACAGGATCGGTGTGGATCTGTTAAGAATACCAAATAAACAATCCCAGCCCGTCACTTCATTTGTCAGACGAGGATGACTGGTCAAAAAGGGATGATTCCGCAAAAATAGAAAAATATTAAAATTTCCTAAACTAGATTTTGTCCGACAACAGGATCGGTGTGGATCTGTTAAGAATAATAAAATAAACAATCCCAGCCCCTCACTTCTTTGTGAGGCGGGTATGTCTGGTCAAAAAAGGATGATTTCGCAAAAATAGAAGAATATTAAAATTTCCTAAACTTGATTTTGACCGACAACAGGATCGGTGATTGTCACATTAGCCCGGAGTGGTGGAAGTGTGGCTAAATTTGTATCCAATAAATGGTTGTGTTTATCAAAAAGTTTTAATAAGGGGTAATAATGTTATTACCCCTTGAATTCTTACAAATATATCTGAATGTTAATTCTAATCATCGCATAAGTATCAGAAGAGGTAAAGGTAAATGTTTATATGACCTAAATATCACACTTACCATCAAACAAACTTGATATCACACAGAGGCATTTAATAAAGAAAAGGACGTCACTAAAATATCATAAGGCAAAACAATTATCCTCTTGATTTTGTTGAAGGAACCCTTGCCGCACTATTGGGCCACTCTGTATGTTGTTATGCTATAAATTATAATAGATCTCGACGGGTTTCTACTTTCCAACAGCTTACTGCTTTTTTAAAGTCGTGACTCGCCTCTGGTCCCTGTCTTGTCTATATCCCTCTTTATAACTTCAATTGAAAGCCCTCATGTGTGTGAGATAGAGTAATTATTGGTGGGGCGTCAAACGGAAACTCTAGCGTAACTCTCCGTTTTGTCCGGCGCTTGAGAAAAATTAAAAAACTTTTCCAATTTGTTACGAGACGCCTCAATATGGCGGGTTCTCATAGCCCTTAATCCACTATCGGCTGTGGTGTATGGAAAATAATAAACTTGTGTGCTTAAATGCTTGTAAAATACAGGAAATGGTAATGCAACAGGATCGAACTAATTCTTTAATTTTATACCGTTAAGGGCGCGTTTGTACTCCCTTGTCGATGAAGCAGTCAAAAGGTGAATTAAACTTGTTCAGTGTGAACTTAGACAACCGAAACATAGATGGCGCTCTGAAAATTCAATCGAACAAATTGTGACATTTTAATTAAAAACCGTACTGGTCGACACCAATTTAGGGATTTTTGTGAATCCCATTGTGTCCCATTATTAAATTTATTACTGCCAGAGAATTATTATGTAACTTTCCAATACGTTTGTAGTGACGAGATACAGTGAAATACACTGCAGTGCCCTCTTTGGGTCTTTGCTACTACCTATCGCCACAATGTGGCGACATCCATGGAGATGTTGATGTAATGCAACGCCAGTCGGGGCATAGTGTCCGTGGAGTAGTTGTTTTCGGCATCTCCTTCCAATAATTTCCAATACGTTTTTACTGCCTTAAAATAATTATGCCTTGTCCTCTCTATTCTTGAAAAGTTACAGAGTCATTATTTCATTTAACTTTAGCGCTGTTTTAAATTTCTGACTAAAAACTTCGTCTGTATCTGAACATTTCAGACAAAGAGTATAGCCACCTTGTAACAAGCAAGCAACCCACATATGCAATGAATGAAACTGTTAAAATGGCAGGATACATTCCGTTGATTGTGCGGTGCCTAATAATATACACAACCCCATGCACAACCCTTCTCAACTATCCGTTCCTGTCTTGCACTGATTGCCCAAATCAAAACTAACTAAGGGCCACAATTTACGAAACAAGAAATACTGTCCACATCACATATACCAACATAGTAGCGCCTAGGGGATAGAAAGGATTCTACCCAAATGTCCCTTTGGATTGACCTCAGCGTTTTGCTACAATTGCGCATGCAGCAAAAAATACATGCTTGTGTGTACACTAAAAATGGGAATAGGAACATTAAATATTGATGATTTGACCCCTTATATAAAATCTACAATATAGATTTTATTAACAACAAAGAACAAAATAATAGTACAAATGGCAAGTCAATAGACAATGACATGAACTTTAAAATGTGTATGAAACATTATACATCCAATAAACTAACGTACATACAAAACAAAGTTCACTAAACATTTTCAAACATTAAATTTGAGATTTCTGATTCCAAAACATTACTAAAGCAGACAAATTGTATACATTTTTTTTACAATAGCTTTGTTTGATTGTAAAAAATTTACTTCATTACCTCGGTTACTTGGCCATACCTATACCACTTGATAGATATAGATAGAATTTTTATGACCAAGATGAAAGATTGTATATACAGTATTGGTCATTTAAAGGAATAGACCAAATGTTAGCCATACATCGATATAAATCCCCACTAGGTCTGAAGATCTGCTTAGTCAATTGAGTCCATACCTATTGGTCATCTACCGAACAGATATATCGAGAACTTACTATATTCCGTAAATAAAAAACAGTAATGGCTCCAGTAGATATCCTTGTGGTACACCTAAGTAAACGTTGAATCAATTTGATTTGGTACGAAAGCCACAATACTAATAGTAAAATTTCTAACAGGACACAAGAAACTTAATAGGCACAACAGAAATTTGGACCTAGCAGATGCAATAATATGACACGTTCTGACAAGAAGAAGAGTGATTGTTATATCCTTATAAAACTGTGCGAAATGCCAGTTTTGGAAAAAATGTAAAAACTAAATGACTTTGTATTAAAAGTGTAGAGTCAATAGTAGATATGCTGTAGGCATTCTGACTCAAAAACTCCATGTTAAAACCCATAAGAGCAAAACGTGCAAAAAAATGACCAGTTTACCCCCACCATTTTCCTTTCGGAGGCAGACCACGCCCCTCTAGCCAATCAGAATTAAGATCACAGCCAATTAGCTTTCAGTGGTTTCTTGCTTTTTATCATTTAACAAGTGATGTGGTCCCAAATGAAACTTCAGTGAATCTCACTAAAAACATGCAGCTGCACCACTTGTAAAATGATAAAAAGCAAGAAACCAGTGGTCTGAAAGCTGATTGGGTGTGATCTAAAATCTGATTGGCTGGAGGGGCGTGGTCTGCCTTGGGAATGAAAGTGGTGTGGGTAAAACTGGCCATTCTTGTGCACGTTTTGCTCTTATGGGCTTTAACATGGAGTTTTTGAGTCAGAATGCCTACAGCATATCTACTGTCAATGACAGTAGATATGCTGTAGGCATTCTGACTCAAAAACTCCATGTTAAAGCCCATAAGAGCAAAACGTGCACTGTCAATACAAAAATACAAAAAGCAAAGTCCATATCTAGTTTAATTCGCTGAATTGATTTCAATCATAAATCTCATACCACATTAATTTTCAATTTATTTAATATACTCAGCTTCTTAAAGACCGGTCTGAATATCAGACCTTTATAAGGTCTGATATTCAGCCGACATGATTCAGCTGATATTTAAACGACAAGCTTTATAAGCTTGTCGTTTTGCTATTTTATTAGAGTCTGACCAGTATATCTAGCATATTCGTATTACTTGATAATGCTGTATATCTCTGTTACATTATCTAGGAAGGTTTATTTATTCTATTGTCAACCAATTGGAACGTTCAAGAGCCTTGACTCAATTGAAGTGGTTCAATAGATCTCGACGAATCGTGTAGCCAATTAGTCGGCTTTTGGTATTGCATTCGCATATGTACTTCTTTCCGGAACCTAAGAATTCTTATATATTGGCCGAACATCTGGGCTAACAACTAATCGCAGATATCGATTGGTCTATCCAGATCCACTAGATATGTTTATAACGTAACTAGTTGCGTCCACTTACATCTGTGAACGATTCCAAGACTATGTAACTTGGGACGAATTTGAACTGTCTATGGGGAAGTTGTAAATACCAGTAGCCACACAGTTTAGTTTCCTCTGTCTGGGCTGCAATTAATTGTGAGGTGGTTTACAATAACGGCCCTTGGATCGTACGTGAATTGCGTAATACGCCAGGCGAGTATAATCTTCCAGAAATAATTAATGTGCAGACCAAATACGCTTGTGTTGATTTGTAATAATGTATATATACATGTTCATTCACATCTTCAGACAATAGCGTAGGGATTATGGTGCTCCGCATTTGTGTTGAGTCCAGCGGCGTGGTAGAAAATTATTTCAAGATAGGACATATGGATACTTCGTAAAAAACAAAACTGCTACTTATATTTGCGAAATAGAAACAAAATGTTCAATTTGAACAGAAAAAGTAAACTGCGTGAAGAACTGTATGCAATATAATGAGATAGAAACTAGATTGAAAATACTTTAAGAAATCTCAAATACATCTTTTTGAAATCCAGACAAATAACCAATTATATTAATATAACTTCAAAAACAAATTTAGAATAGTCTATTTCATTTATTGTTACTCATATGTTGTTGTTGCATTTATAAGTTGTTCAAATACTGATTTAAATAGTAATGCAAAACAGGCTATTTATATTAAACATCTTAAGACAATACTTTAAAGCTACCTAAGATCAGTAATTAAGCTTAACTTTAATTTTAAAGATATGATGGTATTCTGTATTCCATAAAGTAGATAGACACATTGAGTAATATGATTGAAGAAAATTGTAGTTTATAATATGTTTTTAGGCGAATATCACAACAAAACATTGGCGAAGCTTAAAAAACTTATAGGTTATCTCATCAGAAGTGGGACAAAATAAATTGAATTCAAGGTGTATATAAATCTAGAATTTTACACTGACTACACCTCCGGAACGTAACTGGTAATTCTGCATAATGAAGCAGAGGGGGACACGCAAGATGCTTAACTGATATATGGGTCTCTCTTAAACTCCGTCGCAATTAGAATTAAGTGCTGTACCGATAATTGAATTAAAAGAGTGGAGGAAAACAGACGGTTTAATTCATTTGGAGATGTATTACGTGAGCACAGGGAAATTAAATTTGAAACGTGGCCTGAAAAAGCCACACTTTCTGTTAAGGCTGCGAAACATTTCTTTGTAAAATTTAAAGGAATGAACCTCTGAAAGGAATATGCACCGGTAAAAATACTAGTAATTCAAATATAGAATAAAAGAGATATCAGGCAAACAGTAGACTATGAGAGTAATGTGTTAGAGAGAGAGAGAGAGAGAGAGAGAGAGAGAGAGAGAGAGAGACTGTTAAGACTATTTGACACTTTCTATATATTTCTTTATATAGGAATAAAGCCAAAGAGTTAACTAAGAGATAAATTATTACTGAATTTATCAAATGTTATGGTTCAATAAAGTTTTAATTTAAGTGGTAGCAAAGACCCAAAGAGGGCACTACGGTGTGTTTCTCACCACTACTAATATTCACGATGTCCATTAGGCAATCACGTCGCACCATCGTTCATCGAGTCCACTACCTATGGCACTCTGATGAGCGCAAAATAAGCGCGAAACCGGTCAGTGTCTGGTAGATGGTGTGGCGACTCCTATGGAGATGCCGATATAATGCAATGCCAGTCAGGGCACATTGTCCGTGGAATAGTTGTTTTCGGCATCTCCTTCAAATAAATAATTGAAACCTGTAGAATTCTTGGTTCACCTTAAATAAACTACCCTTAGATACCTCCAAATATAATGTAATGACTTTTAGACGTCTTCTATCAGTCCAGGCTTGATTGTCCTTCAAGACCCGAGGATGTTAAAGATTTAGATGTTATCTTTGATCTAAAACTTTCTTTTACTATACATATTGAAAGCAATGTGTCTAAGGCATATAAAAGCTTGGGTTTTATTGTACGTAATATGAAATATTTTCGAAATCCGTACATATTTTGCGCACTTAACCGTTCTCGTTAGGTCGAAGCTGGAATATGCTTCTTTACTTTAGAACTCCATATAGAATAGTCACGTATTCTATATTGAGAAAGTGCAACGTATGTTTTTCTTCCTAGAAAAAGGCAATAAAATTTTATATGAAGATGGTCTGTATCATAATAACTAAGTATACAGGCAATTGTTCCGCTTAATTCTGCAAGTTAATAGATCTGCATTGCGTTAAACGGGCTTTTAAACGAATTTATACTTTCAAATACCCCCAGAATAGACAAAAATGTCGTAATTGTCGCAAAATGACAACTCGTTATTGTGTATGAATGAATGAAAATACTCGTACAGTTTGTCCCGCAACAAAGTATGGACAACCTGCTATTAGCTCTTTAAGTCAACATCGTCGCTTTCTATCAAATCCAAAATCATATAATAATAAACCACCCGGACGGGTGCAAACTGGGGGAAGTTGCCGAATTTGCCAAGAAGTCAACCGCAGTTTCCTGTCTTGCACTTCTCGCGTTGAAGGCGTTTCCTCACAGGACCGAATCTAGCTCATAATACAATGCAATCCATCATTTAGTTTGGGAACTCTAATCTTCTATCAAAAAATGAAGTTAAGAAGAAGTTAGTATGAAAATTCATGAACTGTATCTGAGACTAATTTAATAGTTTATAATAATGATTATTTATCAACTGGAAAAGCATAAATCT
This sequence comes from Pogonocherus hispidulus, assembly GCA_963924545.1. Taxonomy (NCBI): domain Eukaryota; kingdom Metazoa; phylum Arthropoda; class Insecta; order Coleoptera; family Cerambycidae; genus Pogonocherus; species Pogonocherus hispidulus. The sequence continues at coordinate 51,456,833 of OZ004697.1, forward strand.
GTAACATGATGTCTACCCTCTCCTTAATAATAGGTTACGATAATAATAATATATCTACAACTCATTCTAATCTCAAGGATTAGCCCGAAAGTCTGAGAGTTGTGTGGGAGGGGATGGCATATTATTATTCAGTAGATCGACCGCGTTTGCGCCTCAAAAACTATTTACCTTGGTAAGCCCTAGCCACTGTTCAGTGCTGGAGTGAGGGAAACCTGGAAAAACTCATTAGTTAGTGGGACAAGTCAAGCATCAACTGATTTTAATCTTTCACTTCAACGCCAGGTTGACGTTCTTTCCCAAGCACGTATACCTTAATATACAAGCAGACCACTTAATTAAAAATTGTCTACCGGGTTAGGTATTCGAACCCACGACCAACGAAGTGATGAAGAAGACTGCACTCAAATAATTGAGGATCTCATGAAAAATGTAAAAGAAAAATTGGAGTAATCTACAGAATGCCTTTGTAGTTTGTAAATCTTTAGCTTTATATAAATTAGGTTGTTGAGTTGTGAAATCTGACCAAAATTAATGGAGTGATTCTTCAGTCTACTTGACTCTAAACTTATGTAAAATTCTTCACTCTTTAAAATACGTAATGCAATATAAAATGTTTATATATTTTCTGTCAATAGTTACCATTTTTTTCAACATATATGGAAGGTGACTTTACGTTTTCTTTTTATAACAAAAAGTTTATGTTTTCAGCTTGTTACCACGGAAGACTAGACGCTTCTTAAGTCAAATTCATGAATTTATCCATAAAGAAATATATTTACTGGAAATATATTTTGTTCAAAATTCTTATGCCACATCCTTTGGTCATATCACCTTATTATTAAAGATACATTCATCAAAATCTATATCTAGTGGGCCAGTGAAAACTTTTAACAATTTGCTAACTCATTTTTGTTTGGTCTGATAAAAATCCTGGCGAAAACGTAAATTTTTGTACCTGAATCTTTTTCCCATCTCCAATAATAAAGTCTGTAAGAAGGCGCAGAATTTTAGGAAATACCCAATGTTTTGCTGACACTTAGTTCGACTCTGTCTGCACCCCTGGCTTCCTCCAAACAGGTGATTTCCTTTTCGGCGTTAGCAGCGCTTGTGGGGTGGCGTAATTCACGTCGTAAAAGGGTGTCTGCATTCTTTGCCGAGATTATTTCTCATCAAACCCTTTCTAGGTTGGGAGGTTATAGAGTGTTTCTATCACAATCTCAGACAAATTTAATAAAGATAATAGTAATAATGTTTTCGTTTTCAGTAGTTTCTAAAATTTCTTTCTCAATTTCTACTATTTCTGGTGGTGCAAGTCCATTGGTCAACCTCCTGAATTGATAAAAGCTACAGTAAAAACCAGATTTAAGCAAAGTGGAATGACCTCGCCGATCTGGTAAAATGCTGTGATGCAAGGGCGTGCGTATTCTGTTTTACCATTGGGCACATTTCAGTTAATATATACTCGTATACTATTCTATAGAATACTTCTAGTATATGCACTTCCACTTTTTTAACTAATACAAATAAGTATAAACACTGACACAAAGAATAAATACACTGATAATTTTACCACAAATTTTTACCGTTAAGAAACGCGCGCAAAATAACCCAACATCACGCCACTGTTTCCCTACTACCTCGAGCGCAGTCACTTATTGGTTCCTGATTCGACCAATCAACGTCGTTGAAGCTCAGAGAAAAGAAAGCGTTAATGCAAGAATATGTATGTTAAATAAGCATGAACAGCTTGTCGTCGACTTTACGACTTTCGCAGTTGCCAGATATTCGGAAATTCGTTGATATTATTAAGTAAAACACAAATTAAAAATTGTGTTTGCTTTAATAAAGTACAATAGGGATAAGGGACGTTAAAGACAAGTAAAAAAATGGGTAAATAAGGTAATTAATACGTTTCCTGTTTTAAATAAGAATATTTTAGAAATAAATGTGACAACATAGATCTACTCTTTTTCCGATCATTGCACTTTTCTTAATTCTGGCTTTGACTTTAGAGACTATTAATTAAAGTAAAGCAGAGTCAGAACCGTATCTACGTATTTTTTATTAGTATTCATGTGATTGTGCAACTTTTATATAGGACATTTTTGGTAAGCTGACTTATATTTACCAGTTTTACATCAAGTTAAAATAAATGCTTCAATTTTGAGGACGCTCTGTATAAGACTCCAGCCTATGAAGGTGGTTAACAGAAAACAAAGAAGACGTCAGTATTATTTCCAGATAAATAATACGGCGAAACATATCCAGGAACAGTACCAAACCCCCAACGCTTTCACTTCACAGAACTTGAACTTGATATCTACAACACCTTATATGAATAAATTTAAATTCATCCGCTTACGTATTAAAAATCCTATCCAGCCAAGACACCGAGCCGCAATTTCCCCCAGGAAGCCTCGCCTCGCGCCCTTATCAGCGCGCCCCTGCTAGGAAATCATCCCATGCGAATAGCTTGTGGCCGCGAAGCTGAAGACGCTTTTAAGGAGGCCGGGAATAATGAGATTCTTTTGTTGGCTCGTTTATTTTGGCGTTAAAAAGGTAAATATGTACACTAGAGCTTTCACTGGTGATACTCCTCTGCACCGTGATTATTTTTTTGAGCCGTAAATGTATTTAGTAAAAGAAATACTAAGTATTGCCACATTGAAAAAGAAGCTGCCACTATTGGATTGATTGACAAGCAATTCAGTTTTGTTACTTCAATACTTACAATTTTAAGCTAAATAAATTATGTAAAGAAATCGTCTAAGAATCGGTAAGCTCTCTCACATGAGCCCTTATTTCCTTGTAGACTATTTTTGAATTTCACTTCTGAACAAAAAGCGCCTAAATGTATTTGGGTAGACTTAGTAAACTTAAACACACCATAGATGCAAGCGTTACTAACCACTTAGTTACTGCAAGACTTCACATATTAACTACTACCACAGCAATTGCTACGAGTAGCATATAAGAAAATACTGTTATCACCGCAGTAATACGTCTATTTGAAAGTACAATATGATTATACAATACAATATGGTTAGATATAATAATAATATAATGAGATACTCATTAACAATATGATTTTACCATTCCATAGAGTTGATGACCATTTCATTATAATAAAAGAAATATTCATCATAAATTAAATCATGAATTATTTTTAAATTTGTATTGAGAATGGAATTGGTACCTACTTCCTTTCCTTGCTTTTAATCATATTATATATTAAAGTCAGGATCAAACAATACAATCCTGTGTTCAAAGCCAGTCCCAGTCAAACACCATTACCTTCTCATATAATTAAGAAATCCATTTAATAATCCTTTTGAAGGGTGCTGCACTTTGCTGTACGTATTACCCGATGCGATTAACATTGAAGCAGCGTCAGCCTCAGAGAATCTGTATATATAGAGAGAGATTTACTGAAATTTCCAACAACTCTATCTGGGTTAATGTTTGAGATGAAATTATGGAGTAAAAAACAAGGTTAAATTAAATTTAAAAGTAGTTATTTTAAGGTACTTAATATCAATTTTGTGTTTCATTGCTATCTGTAGTCCGCAACATCGTAAACTGATGCAATGTTTTTAACTTATGACAAACTCAAACATAATATGTCGAGATTCATAATTTCTTTTGGGATTACACCACCTGTAATATAACAAAAAGCAGGAAACCAGAAGCATACAAATTAAATATTCAAAGTGCAGTATCAAGGCAAACTTCTAAAGTTTACCCCAAAAAACCACTGTATAATATGTAATAAAATATTTGCTAAAATTAACTAAATTTCATCGGTGGTTTTTTAGTTAATAGTTAAGTTAACTCTGTTATCGCAGTGAAGTATTACGGCGCGCTCAGGTTTATAGCGCCAATACTGGTGCCCACAGACTGGTTAGTCTGTGCTGGTGCCTGTACAGATCTCTACTCCTAGTGTAACGGTCTCGTTTTTAGTAACTAAAACAAAATACCTTTCTTAGTTGATTTAAACTAATAATTCTTGTCTCATTCTGTGTTTTTGCCTTCTTGTTAAATACCAATCCTGTATTTAAAGTATTATATCTATTCGGTGTATATTAAATGACTATAATCCCAAGTTTGGTGCAGAAGTCTCTCTGAATTTTTTATATAGAAAAAAGGTGATGTAACATAAATATTACGAGTGTAATATAGCAGCAACCCTGAATTTGATTTTCTATAGTGATTAGAAGAAAAAACGATCGTTTATTACGATTTCGTTGTGCTTGGACAACAAACGTATGAAAAACGTTAAGTTCTGCAAGCCCTGTAGTTGATATGAGTACCTTATTAACTATCTATTTTGGAAGTGCTTCTTGAACACCTTGCGTATACCGTGCCTTATTCTACTAACTTACATATGCCTAGGCCGTGTGTGCGAAAGAATTTAAGAGCCCTTACCGTTACCTCGCGGACTGAAAATATCTAAAACTTACCTTTTTATGTCAAGTTTAGTATAGCCGAATTCTCTCTCCTGTATCTAAATTTGAGAGTACTTGTTAAGATATGTAACTTTATATGTTTCTGTATGTGTTTAATATTCGTAAATGTATAGTTGAACATCATTACATTAAAACTAACTTTGTTCTTGTCAAGTGTTTTTTTTGCAATTGTCTTCACTTAGATAGGAACTATACATTTACTTAATACCATCAAAAAAGATCAATTGATGGCGCCTAAGTTTGGCAGATAATAAATAACCCTGCAGTACTTCACTCTGCTCACCCCTAATAGAGAGTTTCAACACAGTAGTAAGTATCTTTTTGGTTAATAAATTAATGTAAGAAAAGTGTCGTTATACAATTGGCGACCAATGTGCCGTCAATTATTATTAGTATATTTGTACCTTTACCTAAATCTTAAATAACGAAAGTTAACGTTATACTAGAAAGAAACGAGTTAGACCGGAAATTTTACTACCACTAATATAAATAGCGCAACGCTCGACCGGCGAGCGGCGTAAAGAGTAGTAGGCACTGTTCAGTTGTAATACCGTACTCGCTTAATGGAGTAGTGTCTTATTTGATAGGACGATCGGCCGCTTATCATTATGTTTCATATACAGAGTGAGTTTTATGTATGGAACGCCTCAATTATCTCGGAAACGGCTTGCCCGATTTTTATGAATTTTGGTTTATAAGGGTTTTGTAATATGGCCGATATTATTGTGGCATTTACATTGTTGTCAGATCTTTCGTTTTTCCGGAAATATACTGAAATTTGTTATTTCAAATGGATCACCCTATAAATTTTTTTGTTTTTGAAATCTCTAAGAAATTTAGAATATTTTTCATGTAATGTTCCCTATACCTAATTGCCATAATTTCGGAGTTACAGCTACATTTGCAATATCTCCGCCGAAGTTAAAATATTACATCAGGGCGGCTATGTCTGCGACAAAAACAATTTTGACATTTTAATAAACTATTATTGTTGGTGTTTATTGAAAGTTATAATGGACCGTTTATCTGAGAAAGAACGAATTGAGATTTTAATGATATTAGGATATGGTGATGTGCGTAGAAGTCAACAGGAAAAGTGTAATATCTTTAATAATTTATATCCTAATAGAAATCCCATAACAAGATCTACTGTGAGTAAGTTGTTAAAAAAGTTTAACCAAACTGGAGCCATAAAAGATTTACGGAAATCAGGGCGTATAAAAACTGCAACAACTGAAGACAAATATTTAGATGTTTGTGTTATGTTAGAAGAAGATCCACACTTGAGTACTAGACAAATATCCAGGGAAGTTGATATTTCTCAAACATCCATAATGAAAATTTTACATGCCAATAAATTCCATCCTTACAAAGTAAGATTGGTTCAAGAGTTGTCAGATGATGATTTCGATAGACGTGAAGAGTTTGCCGACACAATGATGGAAAAATGTTACGATCAAAATAATCCAAATTTTTTAAATAATGTTATGTTTTCCGATGAGGACACTTTTTGTATTGATGGAAACGTAAATCGGCATAATTGCAGATACTGGTCACGTAACAATCCTCGTTGGATGAGAGAATCCCACACCCAATTTCCACAAAAGATTAATGTATGGGCAGGAATAATAGGCGACAAAATAATTGGTCCTTTTTTCATTGAAGGAAACTTAAATGGTCCGGCGTATTTAAATTTATTACAGAATAATATTATACCTGAGTTGGCTCGGTTATTTCCAAATCTAAGTAAGTATTCTCAATTGCCTGTTAATTTAGAAATTTTATTATTTTAAACTTTCAGACAATAACAATGTCCCAAATAACAATATTTGGGTGCAACAAGATGGAGCTCCACCTCACTATGCGCGTGACGTGAGGCAATACCTAAACGATGTGTTTCCCAGAAGATGGATTGGAAGGCGTGGTTTTATCGAATGGCCCCCGCGATCACCCGACATGAATCCTTTAGACTATTTCCTGTGGGGTCACTTAAAAAATATTGTTTATAAAACCAAACCTGCCAATATTCAGGAATTAAAAGATAGGATTACCACAGAGATAAGAAGAATTGAGCAGTCAGGAATGTTACAAAATGTACTGCAAAGTTTTAAACATCGCATGGCTTCTTGTATGGAAGTAAACGGACAACATTTTGAGCATCAGCTGTAACCGCCTTTACTTTATGTTTTCAAAAGATCCTATGGGATTTCTATTAGGATATAAATTATTAAAGATATTACACGTTTCCTGTTGACTTCTACTCACATCACCATATCGTAATATCATTAAAATCTCAATTCGTTCTTTCTCAGATAAACGGTCCATTGTAACTTTCAATAAACACCAACAATAATAGTTTATTAAAACGTCAAAATTGTTTTTGTCGCAGACATAGCCGCCCTGATGTAATATTTTAACTTCGGCGGAGATATTGCAAATGTAGCTGTAACTCCGAAATTATGGCAATTAGGTATAGGGAACATTACATAAAAAATATTCTAAATTTCTTAGAGATTTCAAAAACAAAAAAATATATAGGGTGATCCATTTGAAATAACAAATTTCAGTATATTTTCGGAAAAACGAAAGATCTGACAACAATGTAAATGCCACAATAATATCGGCCATATTACAAAACCCTTATAAACCAAAATTCATAAAAATCGGGCAAGCCGTTTCCGAGATAATTGAGGCGTTCCATACATAAAACTCACTCTGTATATATTGATTCATATTCATCTATATATTTACCTCAAGTATTCTAAAAGATGTGGCGCACATTCTAACCGAATCACGCTGTGTTTGTACTATGAAATTGTTCCGCCCCAACGGTGTTTACTGATACCAAATCCCGTGGGGATCAGGCGCCGTGTAAGTAGAGATTAACACACTCTCCACAGTGTGTAATTTGGCACTGATCAATTTTACACTGCTGTACGTGCGCAATTTGGAAACAGACGTTGCCGGGGTAGATGAAAGGATGGCCGAAATAATGTAAAAAAAAAGTTAGGGTAGGCGAATAAACTGGTGGTGGAGTTAGTCGGCTCAGCAAATTTTTTCGTCATCTTTAAGAGGCTGCTTTCCGGAAATGTCTAAGTCGATTTTAATAAAAAAAAATCTGATTCTAAAAGTTCGTGTTTTTAAAATTAGTGGGGGAGAATTATTTCTGGTAAAAAATATTATACAGTAGTATCACACAAGGTGCTAAAAGTTTACCTACATTAAAAAAAATCCAAAAATACCCACTTCTACGTAGGTAGTTGTCTTCCATTCGTCTATGCTTCTTATTCTAATTGAAGTTTTATTTCAATGGGCCTTTTCCACATCTTTTATTCGCTTATTATAAAATATATACTTAGTTATGCCTAAAAAGTATTTTTTTAATTTTTTTTCTTCACCAGATATATTTTGAAAAAATTGTTAAAATTACCATATATTTCAAATAACGAGCCATTGACGTCATGTCATACTCCAGTTCGTTGTTGTCTGTTGGCTGCCCTGCATTTTGTGTTCTGTCAAGTGAAATGTGCTTAACCTAACTTTTGTTTTGTGTTTTCATTAATTTGATTTAAAATGAATAAAATTGAATATCTTAAGGCTGATTCAGACAACCTTCCAAGAGTTAACAGTGAAATGGTTAACGATTTCTACGTCACAAATATGAACTTTCTAAGTGCTGAAGTGCGCAATGTTAAGACAAGACGGTTAGTTTTTATAACCTAAGTTATCAAATCATCATTTAGTTGATTCTAGCATAGATTGTGCAGTGTTGTCACCTTTAGCGAAAAATACCTAAAATTATTTTGCTCAAGGGATAAATTGTAAAATAATCATTTTAGTAATAATTTATGGAGAATATTTCACCTAAAAATACATATTTTCATGTCAAAATTACCATTTCACCTAAAAATACATAATATTTTTATTTCAAAATTACCTGAATGTAAATCTAATCGTTGCCAAGAAAAAAGTAAAATTATATGTGGTAACGTGGAGCCGTTATTTAACTTGTCTACATTTTATTGACTACTGGAGTGTGATGTCAGCGAACCACGCAGTTTGAAATTATTCATAAAGACCGGTCACTTTGTACTTGGATAACTTCGCTTAATAATTACAATTCTTTAATAAATTGGATTGATTCTACCTTTACTTATGTATCAGTATAACGTTTGATATTAATAAAATAGTAAAATTCATTTTAGTGGAAAAGGCCCATTAAACTTTGATAGTATTGTTTTACAAAACAAGGTTATTAAAAGTTTTGAAAACATTTGTAAACACGTTAAATTTGTGGAAAAATTTTCCATTAAATTATTTAATAAATCTGTTTGGAAGAGTGAAACTATATTATACACTTAAATGTATAAACAAAAGGTTTAAAACGACAAAAAAACAAAATACTCATAATTTGGAAAAATAAATAAATGTTATTCTTTATTGAAATAACTACTTGTTTTATTTCATCTAAAAAATTGTGATTTTTATGATATTACAACATATGTTTTCAAAACAAGAGCGTAAAATATAAATTAATTAGGTAAGTCTATGGAAAAGCAATAAAATATCCTCGAAAATACGTCTCCCTTTTGAAACCGAGGTCACAAATCCATCAGTAACCACATCAAAGGTGCCGCCTACGAGATACTCTTCTGGTTATGGTCTTTATTCTATGGTTAGCGTACCATTATTACAATGTAACAGCTACGGCAATCCCAACAACAAACTGATCGTTTTTCATCGATTGACAACTTGTTAATTGTACATAATAACACTTCGCAGCACTTTGCGATAACGACGTACGTGCTAGTCGCGCCATTGTGAAGTTGGCAATTCCGATTCCGAACTTACGTAATTTCAACGGAAATTGCGCCCTAATATCCCCGTCGCTTATTACTTTCTGAGCTGAGAGCAAGTGCATACGTACCTCCGGTCTGCGCCCACTTTGTTTCCTTTCCCAGAGTTCAATATCAGGAAAGGAAGACCCAGGAAATACGGACAGTTTCTCGGTAATTTATAACAAGTTGCGATTTGGGTCTGACAGTTCGACGGAGTTTCTTTGGGGTGGGGTTCAAGTCGAGACCGTTTACATTTTGTTTTTTAATCCGCTGTCTCGGAAATTACTAGGGATAGAAAAAGTTAATAGCACGTGGTTGAATTCGATTTTAGGATGAAATTTAGTACTAAAAATGTATAACTCCAGTCGCTTTAGAATTACAGGCGATGTTCAATATTTTTATATTTATTTTATTTATCTTACTTTTGTTTTGTTTTGCTTTGTTTGGTTTGGTTTTTTGTTTTGTTTTGTTTTGTTTTATTGTTTTGTTGTTTTGTTTTGTTTTTTTGTTTTTTTTTGTTTTGTTTTATTTTGTTTTGTTTTATTTTCTTTTATTTTGTTTTGTTTTGTTTTGTCTACGAATTTGTCAGCTTTTAAAATTGTGAATTTGGTACAACTATAATAATTATGATACACACTTTATCACAAAAGCATTCAGAAAGTTACCTTTAATTTTCTACAGGAAAAATATACACGGTATTCGTTTTAAAAATATATATGATTAGTTTTAAACTTTTTCTAACCACCCTCTATAATCCATATTCGTGCCTGGCATTAACCAAATTCAAATAAAGTCATTTGATTGGACCAGAGTCTTCCAGCATGTCCTCATTTGAATACCCCGAATGAAAATACTTGTTTAAACAAAATCGAGTTGGTGAAAAGCCTCGCTTTTAATAAGATAAGAAAATATGTAAGAAATATCAGCTCTGGAGACGTCTTTATTTGTTAAGAATTATTATCTCTCTTATTAAAGGCTTAATTTAATTAGAAGTGATAATACTTCCCGCTCTGTCGGGAAAATTTATTCTTTCCAGTTCCCCCTTTCATCCAGTTTATTCAAAGAATTATAACAGAAGCTAAACATTCTTCAAAAAATTCCTACGTATAAAACTAAAGGGAAAGTCTTTAATACATTAATATTACCAAGAAATAGAAGTCGCAGATCAGCCCTTTTAAGGTAAGAGGTTTTACAAACTTAACCTAACCCAGAATTAAACGGTAAAAGTGAAAACAAAAGGGAGAGAGAGTTCTGAAGTTCTAAATAATTCAAATTTCACTTAAAATACAATTTGGGGCTTAGATGGGAAGGCTGACGAAGTTTACGTATGAATTTAGATGAGGATCATAACATTAAAAACATAAAAAACCATTTGTTTCAGGTATAATTACTTCTAATACAGACTACACCAAATTAACAGTGTACTCGACTTCTCAAAATCCAAGTTGAACTTATTTACAATTTCTTTAGGTGGTAAATTTACACACTCTTGCGAAAATGCGACATATTTTCGCCCTATAGTGACTAAATATGTAGTGTATTCGCGATAGTGAACATTTATATTTTATAAATGTGAAGACAAGCACAATAGTGCCCTCTTTTGACCTGCGCTACTATCCGCCTGACAATTATTGCCTAATTAACAGACAGATAGCGACCTTTTCTGCAGATACTATTATAACTATGACCTATATCAATTTTAATGCTACCTGCAGAAAATCATGTCAAATCAGTGACCGTAATTGTCAGAAGAATAGTAGCACAGACCACAAAAGGGCCCTCCCGTGGTTCTCACCACAACTAAAATACCCGATGCTCTTTAGGCAATCATGTCGCAACTCGTCTGTCAATTCTACTACCTATGGTACTCTGACGAGCATAGAATCAGTGCGAAACCGGTCAGTGTCTAGTGATTGGTCCCGATGAAAGGTGTGGTGGACATCATGGAGATCGGACCAGTCGAAAAATATGTATATCTATGTTAGTACAGAGAATAAATTCAACTGACAACTGAGATATCACGGGTAGCATTAATATCACTAGTGCGAAATCGTGACACACGAGTGCGAAAATTTCGCACTATTGTCAAGCAATCCGTTGCATTGCATGAGTCAGAACATTTTTATTTATTTTTTATAATGTAGGCGCATGCTTAAAGTTTTGTTTTACATAGTTTTGAAGATCAAATCAGATAGGTGACGGCCTCCATTCCCCATACACTGAATAAACCGATTTCTGGCGTTTGTCATGACTCTTGCCAGCATACCAGGCGTTATGTTGGCAATTTCTTCCTGGATGTTGGTCTTCAAATCTTGTAGGGTCCTTGGACCGTTCACATAAACACGGGATTTCAAAAAACCCCATAGAAAAAAATCACAAGGGGCCAAATCGGGAGAGCGGTCCGGCCACTCCAAATCCCCCCTAATTGAGATGAGGCGCTCTGGGAAGTGTTCCCTCAAAACAGCCATCGATGCTCTTGAAGTGTGTACCGTTGCACGGTCTTGTTGGAACCAAATGTACCCTAAGCCCAACTCATCTCATCTAGCCGTGGAAAAAAAATCCTGTTTCATGTTTACATACCGGTCCGAATTCACTGTCACTGCGACTTCATTTTCCTCAAAGAACCAGGGACCAATAATTCCAGCTGAGGAAATTGCACACCACACTGTGACTTTAGGTAAATGCAAAGGCCTTTGATGCAATTCTCGAGGATTGGTGTCAGCCCAGTAGCGCATGTTTTGTTTGTTGACGGGTCCTCACAAATGAAAATGGGCTTCATCACTAAAAAAAACAATAGCGTTCTCATGAACGACTTCGAAAAGAACCTGACACGCGTTCATCCGAGAATTGAAGTCACGTGCAGAAAGTTCCTCCACAATCGCCATCTTGTAAGGATGGAAATGAAGATCATAATGAAGACTTCTCCTCACAGAACGATCGGAAAGTCCAAGGGCAGACGCATGTTTGCGCGCAGAACGCCGTGGTGATCGCAACATTGAAACTCTCACTGCCTCTATGTTTTCAGGTGATCTAATGGGGAGAGGGACTACATTTTGTCACACTTGCAGTTTGTCTGAACGTAGTGACCCACGTAATAATCGATTTCCGGTCAGGGACAGGAGCCAACAGGGCTAAATTAAAGCGATTCCAAAAGGCGCGCTGGGGTGCGATCACAGAACATCCGCTCGAAAAGTAGGCCTCAAGGGAAAAGCACGCTCCTCACTGTTCCAACGCATGATGGCGACTGAACTGTGTCGGGACAAAACTTTATAGTCCCGCTTCTCGAACGAGACCACTAGCGCTCCGCTACGACATCAACCAACTGAATGGCACGCATCTTAAAAAAGGAAGTTATGCTGCCGCACCCTGTACAACTGAAAAATGCTTCAAAATATTAAGTAATAAAAGAAAGACAGTTTAATTAACATAGTTATGTCGTCCGACCAACCTTGTGAACATGTTTAATTTTGTCACGAGTGTGAAAATAAAAAACGCGCCCGCACTAGTGCGAATATCTTCATTATTGTGTTTTCCAACCAAACAAAACATTATTAAACTCCGGACAAAATCACAGCATTCGTATAAGTGAACCGCCTAAAGCTGTATTAACTTTTTGTTTATAACGACCTAGAGGCAAGCCCGAAACTGAATTAATAATGGAATCGGAATTTATGGCCTCCAGCGCACCATTCAATTTCGTTTAATCGCGTTTTTGTGCATCGGCCGATGCCGGGGTAGATACATTTGATGCATTAAAGGTGGACAGATAAAAAACGATTGATTATTAAATTAATGCGGAGAGCGGGTTTCCCCGATTCATTGCTTTTGGGATTTTGTGAGTCGGATGATAGCCATACAAGCCACAAATATTTTTATAAAAGGAGACTATCCTACAATGTTTATGAAACCTATATCGGAAATCACTCCTCATGCAACAATGTCACTCAAAGCGTCTTTTACTACGGGGTTTGATGAAATGTCTACACACATTTTCCCAGAAAGATTTCAGACAAAATATACTGATTTCTATCTACATATAATGTGTTATCTGAATCTCAGTACAGTTTTTAAAAAATACAGTCTGCTCTACACCCATTTATGACTCAAGTTTACAAGGATATAGGTAATAGAGTAACCTTTGTCCTCTTTATGGATTTGACCAAAGCTTTTGATCTCGTGGATCATGTTCTGCTTAAAGATAAACTAAATACACCTGGACCACATGAAAAAATACAAATGGATCAACTCGTATTTGCTTAACTGAAAACAGAGTGTGTATATATTAATAAATCTATATCTGAACAATTGGCGAATCGATGTTGGAGTTCCGCAGGGCTCTTTTCTTGGCCCACTGTTATTTCTTACGTTTATAAATAATATCGTGGATGTAATTTGATTATTTACGCGGAAACAAGTCTGAAATGAACAAAAACGAGTTCCCAAAATGTCCAATTTTGTTTCAAATATCTCAAAAACTAATTATGTTAGCCTTGATTTCTTTTTTGAGATATATTATTGGTCGCCAAATTACCCCAAGTTCGCCCCAATTTAACCGCGTCTCTATCTCTAACTGTTTCCAAGATAACAATGTTATTGATATAACATTGTTATTGATATATATAATCCAATTTGAAATAAACTGCATATTCGAATAAAGTTATAAAACAAACTTTCATCAGAATTTAAAAAGCATTTGAGTGTACAGTTATTTAAAAATATGTTAAGTGGTTTTTCATTCAAAATTCATTTTATTCAGTGTCTGAATTTCTGGAACCTTAATTGAATATACTTCTATATTTATGTGTATTACATGTTCCTTTTTCAATTGACTCTTAAAGACCTGAAGTGCCTCCATTTAATAGAAAGATACTATTCCACATCACATCATCACAAATAGAATGTAAATTCTGCCTGCGATTTAACTCCCGTTTCAAAGTGGGGGAAACAGAGGACCTGTTTTTAACGGCGAGATAGGAGAACTAATTTTGTTTTTCCTAAAGAAAACGTGTCACCGTTAGAGGCAACTGCAAGATGTATTGCCTAATTGATGGTGAAAAACTGGGTCGCCGCCGCCTCGGTTTTTGTTGCACTTGTTTCCTAGTTGGCCGTGGATCTTGTGCCGGTGCAGATCGTTGGGAAAATTCTGGGTTATTTTCTACTTTAAACGTTTTTCTGTCACAAATTGAAAGGGGGTATCATAAAGAGATACAGTTTATTGTGCAGTTGAAGGAAAATATTGGTTTTATCTACAGGGTGGTTGCTTAATTTATTCAGTTTTTAAAATATTGGACAAAAACGTATAGAAATTCACATTTATAAACTCGTCGAGTATTTTTCAAAATATGTAAGATAAGTCTGACTATATGATGTAAAGCCACCGTACTTTTTACAGAGATATATATTGGATTTTTGTATTAGTCGATTAATAGAAAATGTATCCAAAAATGTATATTAACCGTAGGGTATTTGCTTTTGTAATTTATGCTTTAAAAAGTATATATTTAGTATAAGTATAACAAAGACCTCATAAAAAATTAAAATGCTATTTTTTTCTTGGAAAACTTTATTATTTAAGGTGTTAAAGCGCCAAAATAATATCGTATTTATAGAAATCTAACTAGCATAACATATTTCTGTAGGCTGTTTATTTCAAAAGAAACAGGCTTAGAAAATGTCCTTTCTCTAAACTTGTGAAGCATGTCGTCTTAAAACTAGTAAACTTTGGGCAAAACAGAAGTGGGATACCCTGTTTGTATTGAACTACATTATTAAGACACCCTGTATAACAGAATTTATATATACGTTATACCATAAACGATTTGATTTGTTATAAATATTAAACAAACAAATATATCAGTGTAAATTCATATTTCCATAATATCCCTCTCGATCCACTCGAAGCGGTACGAGAAAATAAGTCATAATTCGAGATCGTAAGCTCTAAATTTCATTCGACGTCGTTCATTCATTTCTTATACGACTTCGAGAGTATTTGGTACGACCTGATAAAGGACCCTGCCCTATGCAAGGGACATATGTTCGCTAGGGCCACCCTATATTACATTTTCCATAGAGTTATATTTTAGGATAGACTACTGAGTTTTATTTATGGGATATAGGTGTGAGAAAACCATAGGCGGCACAGATTTTTTCAGATTCCCAGTAAAAGGGATAAATACACATTGAAAATACGTAAAAAAAAGTTCAAAATGTAGCATTTAATAATGCGATAAGTACAACAAGAGTTTGGGTATTTTATATGTTTTCATTTCATACTGTCCAGTATCTATTTATCCTGCACTGATTTGCGGCGGGTAAATAGAACATTACAGTACCTGATAGTGTAATGTTGTTTCCTAGCAATACTTTACCGAACTGTTATTAGCAGCTTTGTTTTTGAGTTAATTTAGTAAAAATAAAAGTCAGGCAAATATAAATAATGCTTTTCTACCCATTTCAATAAAGTTGGCTGACTTTGGTGAATTTATTTAAAATGGTCTAGTTTTACTTTCCATAGAATTTCTTTCAAAACAGGTTTCCTTGTATAGAGGACGAGCCAAAACTCGCAACCACAGTTGTCTCAATTTTTATAAATGAAACAATCTTGAGTTGGAACCTTTGGTGTGAAGATATCACTGACGTAGTTTTCCACATAACACCAAAATACTATACTGCACTCGACGCGCGTTTCGCCAAACAAGTTGGCATCATCTGGGGATGATTAAAACCAAACGTATGCCAACATTGTGTCCTATTTATACCTTAACTATTTCTACGGTTCAGTGAACCGTCGCGACCGCTCAGTAAACCATCGCGACTGATCAGGGAACCGCCGAGACGGATCAGTGAACCGTGACATACTAACCAATAAAGCGGGCTATATGGGATTGGCCCACTATCAACATTCATACTATTTTTACATTTAAAAATTTCCAAACTCTCAAAAGCATTCACCTGTCTGGAATTTGTCACATTCCTAAGTAGTCTCAAATTACTACTATTTATGGAAATATATATATATATATATATTCTATAGATGGTTTGGTTGGATGGATGGTGGTTTGGTTGTTCTCAAACGCATGTTGGGCGACACTAGACTTATCTGTTCTACCATATTTGAGATGAGCCATATGTTCATTGAATCTAGTTTGAATCGACCTTCTATTTTATTCAACATACTTTTGTTTACAGACTTTACTGCTAATTTCGTAAATCCCCGACTTTTCCTTAGTTTCTATTTTGTCTTTTGGATTGCCTAAAAGTTGCTGAAGTTTATTTCCCGATGAATAAACCGCTGACCTTTAAAAACCTTACCAAGACCACAGGTGAAACAAGGATCGTATGGAATATATATGAATTTTAGGTTTTCTCTTCCATTTTGAAAAGTCGAGGAATTTCGAAGTGTCTCTTTAAATTTACGTTTCCTAATTATTTTATCAATTAAAATTACAGAATATCCATTACTCTCAGCTATCTAGATACTACCGAGATAGTAAATTCTCTGGAAAAAGGTGATAGTGTATCCGTTACACTATGTGACCTTTCGAGGGCGTTTGATTGTGTCTCTCATGAGATTTTACTTAGTAAACTTGAATATTATGGTGTTAGGGGCTTAGCACATGTCTTCTTCAGTTCATATTTATCAAATAGAAAACAAATAGTATGTGTCAATAACTGTTTTCTGACAAGGGTTTGGTTAAACACGGAGTGCCTCAAGGATCCGTCCTGGGGCCTCTTCTATTTATCATATATATCAATGATATATTTCACAATTTATTTCCAAATACTTGTGTTGCTCTTGCAGATGACACCACTTTATTAAATGATACTAATTTCAAATTTATCCAAGAATTAAAAATTTTCAAAATTTTCGGAAAATTTTTAATTCCTGGATACATTTGAAATTAGTATCAAACGATAGCTTATAAAAAGTTAAGATAGGAATGTGCAAACCGTTTTGCTTGATCTCAAACCGTTTAGATTTTATAGGGTGTCAAAGTTGCAAAAATGTCAATATTCACCCGTCAATATTTCAAAAACAGTTTAAGTTAAGTATAGGGAAGGCTGATGAAAGTCCTACTAAAATCAAGGGTTTAGTTCGAAAAAGCAATAAAAAATATATATTTCCATTTAGAAAAACGAAGTTGGTACCTGTCCAGGAAAAACTGAACACCCTGAATATGTAAATATATTTTCATTTTGTGCAGCTCGGGATATTAGACAACCCTGTAGAAAAAAAAAATTAAGTTATCTCTTTTATTAACCCAGATATTGGACTTACGCGCACTAGGTGGACACCCTGTATGTCACGCAGGTGTTGTTACCGAAGGCGCACAAAAATATCCATCTCATTTCGTAAATATGTCTCTTATAGATTCAGCATCCGTGCCGGCACCATTTCTGTATAAAATATGTGAAAAATTTTTCACATCTAAAAAGCCCTCTACGATCCGCGTTACGTTTTTATGCGCCCTTTGTATAAATAAAAATAAAATGAAAATGCCTTGGGGAAATATTCAATATGTGAGCATTATGGATTGCTGGGGCTGGGGTATAAATCAGGATCTCTCAATCCATTGGCGTAGTTAATAATTCTAACAACGTGCGTACGATTTATTCTGGAAATGATGTTTCGATTTTGGTTTTCAACTTTTCGTGTGTTTTTGCAGCTCGATTTTTGTAAAATTAACATGAAATTAAACAATAATTACATGGGGAAGGGATAGAATATTAATACTAGTTGATATTCTACTAATAGCTGACCACACATCTGTTTTGACGGGGTGTATAGTATCTCTTCTCCCATGCTTCATCATACCAATATTTTGAGTCATAATGGGCTATTTTCCTTCAATCGAAATGAAAGTGGAAACCTGTATTTTTATAAAATATATTTTTTTTATATTTATTAGGATAAAAATTATTAAGATTGAATCGGTAGAAAATTTTTAATTCAATTTTCCAATTTTATTCTATATTCGTGACGTCACTAAGCGAAAACTAGGGAATATGTGTCTATAAAGAGGCCACACTGATAATATGTGGCTAGTTTCAGTATGTAACGACGACAAACGACAGTCGAGATTTCGATAATTGACATTTGAAATTTCCTGTTTGTGTTTGATGTGACAATTTGACGTGTTGTATTGTTGTTTTCTTGTGAAGTAAACTTTTATTAAACATGGAGCAAGGTTTTCTAGAGGCTAAGTCCGACAATTTACCGGTTATAGATCCTTTTATGATAAACCATAAACAACTCAAACATAAACAACTCTAACCAAACAACTCAAATATAAACAAAAGTAAAGTTGTCACGCAGGGACACCAACCACACAAATGAACATATCCTAGAAATCATAAAAAATGGCGCAAATTTTAAATTTTCGCTTAGTGACGTCACATAGATATCGCGCACAATAAACAAATAATTTATGGACTTAAATGAACCCAATATTAAAATTTCAGAAATAAGTATCTCTTCTTTTTCCAACTACTTTCCATTGCCGATGTAAAAAAAAATAGGAAAACACCCCATTGTTTATTTTTGCATTAAATCAATGGCATTTTTTTGTATTTTTATAACAAATTTGCAAAATTTTGTAATTTGGAGAGAAATATATCTATTAGTATATATAACAATAAGTTCCTAAAATAACCCCCCCCCCCCGCATTAGTTTTCAACGAGTTGAGACATCAATCTCAAAAAAAATGTAGGATTAATGGTATAAAAAATACCAGACGGATGGGAGCATAAGCTAAAAGAGGGCACTTACTGTGTGTTTCTCGAGTGCGTTACCTATGGCACTCTGAAGAGTACAGAATATGTGCGAAACCGGTCGGTGTCTGGTGGTTGGTCTCCATGAAGGATGTGGCGACTCCTATGGAGATGCCGGAGTAATGCAATGCCAGTCGGGGAACATTGCTCGTGGAGTAGTTGTTTTCGGCATCTCCAAATAGATGTTAAAAACGTAGGTTCTTATTATATTAATTTACTAAAGTCAAAGCCAGAATTAAGCAAAGTGGAATAACCTCGCCGATCTGGTAAAATGCGGTGATGCATGGGCGTGCGTATTCTGTTTGACCATTGGGCACATTTCAGTTAATATACACTCGTATACTATTCTATAGAATACTTCTAGTATATGCACTTCCACTTTTTTTAACTAACAGAAATAAGTATAAACACTGACACAAAGAATAAATACACTGATAATTTTACCACAAATTTTTACCGTTAAGAAACGCGCGCGAAATAACCCAACATCACGCCACTGTTTCCCTACTACCTCGAGCGCAGTCGCTTCTTGGTTCCTGATTCGACCAATCAACGTCGTTGAAGCTCAGAGAAAAGAAAGCGTAAATGCAAGAATATGTATGTTAAATAAGGATGAACAGCTTGTCGTTCATCCTTATTTCATTCGTTGCCAGATATTCGGAAATTCGTTGATATTATTAAGTAAAACACAAATTAAACATTGTGTTTGCTTTAATAAAGTACAATAGGGATAAGGGACGTTAAAGACAAGTAAAAAAATGGGTAAATAAGGTAATTAATACGTTTCCTGTTTTAAATAAGAAACTTTAGAAATAAATGTGACAACATAGATCTACTCTTTTTCCGATCATTGAACTTTGCTTAATTCTGGCTTTGACTTTAATATTATTAATCACTTCTTCTGCCATTACCGTGCAGTTAACTTGTTTAATTGGGCAGCTGTTAAGTTGGGTGAGGAAATATAAAGAGTCGTTTTTGGTTCACCCGTTACATTCGCTCGCACGATTAAAAATAAGAACTGCAAAACTTCCATCTGTCAGGTTTCCGGCATCTAATAATTCTCCATTATCCATCAAATCTCATCCTGGCTAGAGATATTATGCTGCGTAACTGAGGCAAAATTGAAATTTTTATGCTGCAGACGACGAAGGCTTTCCTTGTAGAAGCGCAATTTTCATACTCATTAAAACAGGGAAATAAGTTTTCCTGCATTTTCTTTGCAAGCTGCACGCACGGAATTTGTGAATTTGCATCTCGTCGGGCTTTGTATGTGGCGTGTGTCGAGTTGAATTTATTTGAAATTAGGTCGCGGGAATATGTAAAGGCGGATCCACATCAATAAAGATTTGCGTTGTGCGTTGTATTTTGAAATTCAGCCAAAATCCTTGCGGCGTAAATTTAAATCTGGTTTTAATGGTCAAATTTCAAATCTGGTAAGTTTTCTACCACGTAGATGTTTATCTCTGCTAAATTCACTCGTGCGTAAAAGCTTTTTCCTCTTAAAAAGGGACAAGCGCAATAGTTCCCAACTAGTTAAAGCCTGTGCTGGCACAAACCTATTAACAAACGCGTGTTGGTAGTAATAGTCGTAATTTGTATAATAAAAGATCTAACAAAATACAATAAAACATGGAATGGGGCAATGCAAATTCATTGCACCTCATCCAGGAATATTCAAAACATGACTTATTATGGAATCCAAAACACCGAATTATTCACAAGAAACCAATCTAGAAGATTCATATGATTCAAATATTATATTTAAATGTAAAACATGTACAGGATGTTCTAAACACATAATTCTATAATAAATATGGACCATATTTTACTGCCTCCAGAGCAGTTGAAGTAACTTACCCTTCCCTGCAAAGGCGAACTGATTCGGTTGCATAGAAACGAAAATATCGTACAATAAATTTAACACATTCTTTATGTGACCCCTTATTCGTTTTGACCAGTGTATGTGCCTACCGAATTATATATTGAGTGTAAACAAACATAATATATACGAAAAAAAATCAGATAAAGTACTTTAAAGTGTGAATAAATTTTCTATAGCATAATTACTATTAATTTCAATAATTTACATTATATACATATTTTTACTACTCATCAAATCGAAAATGCAAGCAATAATTTCCATATTACATTTGATAAGCCCATCCGTTGCACAACATTGAATCACATACGATTTAGTTGTGTAACATGCCATTAATATTATATTGTGGTTCATCAAAATTCATATATAATGTTTAATGGATGTAAATCAACA
Source organism: Pogonocherus hispidulus (assembly GCA_963924545.1). Classification (NCBI taxonomy): domain Eukaryota; kingdom Metazoa; phylum Arthropoda; class Insecta; order Coleoptera; family Cerambycidae; genus Pogonocherus; species Pogonocherus hispidulus. The sequence goes on from OZ004697.1 coordinate 51,478,184, forward strand.
ACCAATATAAAATACATTAGCATATTTATGGTGTAGACTGTTTTACAGAACATCCAGTCACGTCTATATTGCTTCCTCAAATAGCTAAAGCTGTGGTCATACTAAATAGGTATATGTAAAACATTGTCACAAAAATGAGATGAGAAAGGCACTCTTAATGAACAGTTCCCCCCTTAACCCAAAAGTGCATTTATAAATACAAAATTATAAGTATTTATAATTACGAACATCCAGTCACGTCTATATTGCTTCCTCAAATAGCTAAAGCTGTGGTCATACTAAATAGGTATATGTAAAACATTGTCACAAAAATGAGATGAGAAAGGCACTCTTAATGAACAGTTCCCCCCTTAACCCAAAAGTGCATTTATAAATACAAAATTATAAGTATTTTATAACTAACACATTAGGTAGGTATTCAACCGAACTTGTGAGATTTAATAAAAATTTTAAATAGTGTGTGTCCCAAAATGATGCAACAAAATTAATATTGGTAGTGATGAGAAACACACCGTAGTACCTACCCTCTTTGGGTCTTTGCTACCGACAATTATTGTCAAATTGACAGACAGATAACGACCTGCTTTTCCGCAGGTGCCGCTATGGCAGTGACCTCTACTGCCTTTGAGAAAGACAATCACATGTTTCTCACCTCTACTAACATTCACGATGCCCATAGCCCAACAAGATGATGTCCCTTCACATATTCGCAAATTATCTTTATGAAGTTTTCCCAAATCAGTGTATAGGCAGAAGAGAACCACTTGAATGGCCATCACTCTCCCCTGACTTAATTCCACTAAACCTTTTGTGGGGTTATCTAAAAACCAAAGTGTATGTAAACAGACCAGACACTATTGAATGACTGAAAGAGCGTATCAGAGAAGAAGTTGGAAACAACACCAGATATTATTAAAAATGTAACTGATGAATTTGAACACCGAATTGGATATTGTGTAATGGTTAATGAAAGCCACTTTGCTCCGTCAAAAATGGCTCAAAAAATAGGAAATACTGCAGAAAAGTGACAATTTCTACATACTAATTGACTAGTTTCACCATTTTTTTTTATATCAACTAGAAAAGAATATGAACTTTATTCCATCATTTTTGGACACTTGTAAAACTTTAATTTAATGATTTTATTTATTAGCTAACTTCGTATTCACACTGTATATTGAAGTTACGAAATGATAAAGATGGAAAACTAAAAAAAATGGTATCGCACAATGAATTTGAGGTCTTACTGTCATTATAGCGACACATAAAAAGCCACAGGATGTTAAAGGAATTCTTAAGAATTACCCACCGTGAAATTTTCCATTATATAGGCACTTTCCTCTAAACGCTTAATTACTTCTTCATTTTTTTCCCGGAGTTTTATATACCCAACATACAAAATATGTAAATTACACCGGCACTGGATTTACATTCGAAATTATGGTCGTAATCCAGATCTACGTCTTTCGAACTATTTTATGCCAGACAGGTCTCATCTGATAGAGTAATTGCCAACTAACTCTTGGGATTAAGGCATAAACACTGGAACAAAATGATATTTAGTCATATACTCATGGTGCGTACAGAATCGACAAGTCGAATTACTTACCTACCACTTGTGTAATGTTGGTTGCCTACCAATTGTGTATTGTTAATTGCGGCTTCGTGGATCTAGGTCCCTTTAGGAATACACAAGCCTATTACAAATTTAGTTTAGTAGTATTACTATTATTATTATTTCAATCGCTAACCATTCTATTCCTTTTCCGCATACGCCACTGACTCTGTGGAGCATTTTTAGCAGCAAGCGAGACTGCAACCAGCAATCAGGCTACACCCGTATATGCTTAGATATTAGTCAAATATGTACGTCTCCCCGGGAATTCTAATCTGTTTAACTTAACTGCAAGTGCATCAAGGTGCCTGCTCGGGTTAATACTTGATAAAGGATTATTTGTGTTGACTATACCCGGACTAACCCAATTTATATAGTAGGTACGTTCTAAGTTCCCTCCTGGGTGGCTGGGATATTGATTTTGAAATAATTGCATTTGGAGTCTGTGCCTGGGTTTATTATTTTTGCAGAACAACAAATTCTTTACTTTATGATCATGATGTAGGCAACCAGTTATACAAGATTGATAGTATCAATTTTTGCTATTTGAACCGTTGTAACTTGTTTTTGTATAAATACCAACCGTTTATTAGGTTATAGGGTACAATAAAACAAACCGGCCATTGACTTAATATTTAGCAATACGTACCTAATTAGAAAACAACCTTTTGTACCACCTTTTATAATTTTATTTGTAAGTATATATAATAGTTGGCTATTTTCCTCAAGTCGCTATGTTTTAATACTTTTGATATTAGCCTGATTAATGTCAATGCATCCCCTGTATATTTCTAGTATAAGTCTTGTTTTTCAATTTACAAATTTAAAACTTAAATACATATATCTCTCCCATAATTATTACTTATTTTGAATGTTTGCTAAAGACCTATAGAATAGCAACGATACAAATTATTATAAAATGGTAATAATGCTAGTTTCCACACAGAGCGTTATCTCTGAGGGTTTAATTTAGATAAAACAGAAACGTTCGATTGGTTGGTTGACAGCGCAAATTTATGAACGTATTTGTAATTTATTATCTTTCATATATTAATATTGTGCCCTATAAAATGTTATTTATAGCTGTGGTATTAATTACAATTATCCATATATTCAGCAGCAACATTCCGATAGTTGTCTGTAATTACTTATTTTTAAAAAATTGTCGCCGAGTTTTTATAAAGTTGAAAATGTATGATCATTTCTTGCGCCATCTAATGCTATAAAGTATATCTGCCATCCACCACCGTTATCGTGGTAAAATTTAGCCAAAGTAAAATAAAAATCCTGTGATGAAATGACCAAATTTTGTAATTACCCAAATTCTTCCGCTACATTCTATTTCAGTGTTGGAATAATACATTTTTCTTTGTAGTTTGATAATGTAGTATAAGATATGGGTGGGAATGAACGATACTATTTACACAGATACTGTAAAAAATAATGTTCAAATTATATTCTTTAGCACTAGTATTTGTAATTTCCCTAGTACAGATCAACAGGTTTTACTTTCTCTTGAAAATATGTGGTTGAAAGATGGTTTACTTGCTTTAACACTGTTATCCTGGCAACAATCAACCAAAATAAAACAGCAAATCCTTTAGAATCTTCAGATTACTGCTTGAATGACTACCAGATATTGGAAGAAACTTTTTGTGTTTAAAAGAACTTAAATATGTCTTAAATACTATTAGAGTTACCTAGAACCTACAATACTTTTTCAAAGACAAAGAAACATACCTTTCTCGCCTTATTTGTCATAAACTTGACAGTCAGAGTCATATTCCCTTAAATTCCTTACAACCAGGTAAAGTTTGAACTCGACATTAGATCCTTTCCCTAAGAATCTATCCATCTCTCGTCCTACGTTCGCGGATCCGTAATTTTTTATCCTTTCCCGCCATTTACCCGAATATATAGAAAATCGAGGTTAGAATTTGTTAGCGGCTTAAAAAGAAGATTAATATGAAGTTGTAAATTCAAACTTGGGTAATAAATATCAAAAGCTTAACTCCTTTAAGAGCCTCCGACCCAGTACAGAAACATAAAAATCCGGTTCTCTGCTACCAGAGTTTACAATCGGGCTTATTCGTCGCGATAGAGGGGGCTTATTTAGAATTAGGCCTCTTTTGTATAGGGTAATTATCATTAATCATACTGCTGTGGTGGTTTCGCAATTGATTCGAGACTGGAGGGGTTTGGAGGGGGGGGGGGGAATAAAAGAGATCAATTTCGTCCTGTAGGGAAATTGAAGAAGCGATCCTTCATGTCTTGATTTTTTAGGTCACAGTCAGTGGAAGATGAGTGGGTTATTTAAAATTACTTTTCGCGCTTACAGAGAGTCATCATTTTATGAATACAAAGGACATAGGACAAATGATGGCCTATACGAAACCCCTCATATATTATTTAAAGAACAAAGTACGAATAAAACCAAATATAAATAATACCAATACAATTTGAACAGTAATAAAAACTTCTCATTGAGGCGCGTCCTTCATGTTCAGCAAGTTAAAACAGTTGCCTTTATCGGTATGGGAGAGATGCTATCACTATGGGGTTTGTGTATATTGAACGCTTATAAAAGTAAAAACACTGAAAGCTTATAAGCGTCACAGTAAAATGTCAATATTATAACAAAAATTAAACGTGTAACTTTATCGAATTGTGCCTACGATATTCCCCGCTATATTCCCTGCGATGGAGCCCGCCACAATACATGTCATAAGGCGAGGCGAAATAAGGTTAAAAAAGCCAAATCACAGTCAATCAATCATTGAAAACCCGCGAACACAATAGAAGTGAAAAATGAATGAAAGCTTATATTGCCTTAATATCCACCAGCCTTGTCGATATAGCTCGAACCTGAAATTCAGCAGTCTCTGAATAGAGAGATAAACTAAAAGTGTGCTCAAGTAATACAATTTTGCTCACAGGGCACACTATATGATGATAGGACTGATCTGGCAGCTGCATCATTTACGTTATTAAATATGCAGATGCTGGTGGCAGCAGAAGAGTGAATCTGCAACGAAAGAGCTTAACTACAAGGTAGTGACTTCGTTTTCGGGCGAAATTGAGTTATCTCGAGCCTCTTTCTTTGTAAGGCGAAAATTTTATTCTCGGTAATGTTATACTAGCTCAAGAAGGGAAATTGCAAGGAGATCACAGGATAACTTCAATCATGCGTACAATTTTCTTGGTACCAAGGAAATATTAAGAGTACAAGAGTGGTTAATAAATGGACGCCACTGCAGCCAAACGCGTTAAAATAAACACCTTACTACTTCAAACCAATGTACAAAGTTGCATCCAAATCGGCTAAAGAATTTTCAAGATAATAATAAAAAAAATTATTTTTATAAAAACCTTGACACCCTGTATCTCGTAAACGTTTATTTGGACTCTTGGTCATAAAATTAGATAAGGAACACCCTGTATATTTAGTCAAATATTCATCTTGTATTGGCGATTCCAAAAATGAATGCGCCCTCTGCATGAAAATATTTGAACCTATTTAAAAGGTAATTTTTTGAGGCTTATTACTAATACAATGTTAAATAACACGTATTTGGGTTTGTTTAACGTAATAATTTAGTGGTGCTTATGTTTTTTTTGGTATTACAAAGTTAAAAACGACGTGATTAGTATTTGTACGCATCTTTATTTTTACATTTTAAAATGGTATTCAAAAGAAATCAGCACAACACAAACCGTGCCGTGTTTATAGGTGTCATTCCACAAAATATTTCAATAGAAGTGTTTAAGATTGAACATATGTAGAAGTTTGGCCCTAGTATAAGAAACTGGTTCTCATTCATTTCTCCAAAAGGCATGTAACAATTTAATAACAGAGAACACGTTTATTTACACAACATAACCACTTTATTGCAGTTTGTCTATACTTTTCGATTATTAGTCTTATAAAAGCAGAATATATTTTAATTTAAACATTATTTAACAAAAAACAAGCACTAATGGTATCACCATGCAGTTTATCACACTTATTTTAGTCCAAAATGTAAGTAAACAAAAACTAGGGTACCTGTTTCAACCCAAAAGATTCATATATAATTAGCAATGAAGCACTTATGGGACGTTTGACTGCTTTTACCACTCTTTTTATCCTTTATTTCACCCTAACTAACACATGAAGTCACTATATTTATGGCAATTGAATGCTAAATTGCTAAATGATGTGATATGAAATGCAAAATTTTTACTCGTTTTCCTCCATATTTGTTTACAATTTGCAGCGCCCTCATCGGTAATTTGAATCGCCAATACCTTGTATCCTTTATTTATATCACTAGCCTGCTTCTCCAAACTAGGAATATTTCAGAATTTAAGTAATCACTAATTCCTAATATATATGTAAAAAAGTTTTTTTATTCATCCGCAGCACTTTCCCCGATTTATAAAAATCGGATCAAATGTGAGTACATTTTCCACTCTAATATTTAAAATATGCTACAAAGTAAGAGTTCATTTCACGGATGTGTCCATTTTAAAAATGAAAAACGGCTTTTAGCCGCACATACAAGGGTGGGTACGATATTATTTATAAGGGACTAGGGACTGTTTAAATATTTAAAGTCCTTTCAAGAATATTTCTTCTGTGAACAGGAACGTACCCGAATACTTTTAAGACAAAGCATTGTCAAAATTCGATAAACAGTTATGTGAGTAACGTGGTACATATTTATACCTTTCAACCAATTTCATTTAGGTTGTTTGAGTATAAAGAACAAGGAAGTAATTCATGAGATGTTATTTTAAAATTGTTTGCCATAAAATAAGTACAAATGCGGCATGCCTACTCCCCCCTAAATATTTTCTATTTTAAGAAACAAACAGCGGAAACAGAAGTCGCCATATTGGTAGACAGAGTGTAAGAAAAATATCAGGTACCAGACTTCGAGGGGTGATACTTTTTTTACACCCTGTATAAATTTTTGTAACATTATACAACAATAATTGAGGGTTAATAGTGGTGAGAAACATACCGTATTGCCCTCTTTGGGTCTTTGTCAACACCAGTCGGGGCACACTGCCCGGGGAGTAGTTGTTTTCGGGATCTTCTTCAAATAAACCATAATACACTGAAATATATACAAACAATTACTAGTCTTAATCATTACTTCTTAAAGCAATCTTCTTAAAGAAAAAGTTACTAGGAACTTACTGTACCTACCGCTGAGGAATATTTTGTATTTCAAACTGTTACTCAGAAAATATGGAAACAGTGAAAAAATGTTTTATATACTTTTTTTTATTTTTGTGTTATTGTCTATATTGTGTTATTTGTTTATTTTGTCACTCTATATCTCATTCACTTATCTTTTAGTGTATTTTCAAATATCTCTCTCATACTTTTCTCCATCATTCATGAGTATACCTTAAAAAGTATCGAAGTATATTCAACAACCAGTCCCAGCCATTTTTTATGAAGAATTTAAACTTTCAGGGGATCCGTCGATCGAGGCGCTCCAGGGGGATTTTTAGGTCAATCATTTTAGCAAATATTGCAGTCTCGAAAAGACATAATGCTCCTCGGTCCCAGATGCTCCCCGCAATTCTGGAAGTTGTAAAACATCCAGGCTATCTGGCAGAAAGGCTTTATCCCCGACACGCCAGAATAAAAAGCGCCGGCAAATACAACTCTTTTATATCGTGGGCTACCGCAAACCGTTAAGCGGGATTTATGTTTTTGAAAGTTCGGAACGGATCGTACAATGTTTTGCGAATGCGTAGCTCGGAGCAATTTATGAAGAAGATAATATTGTGTAAGTTTAAACCATAAATACAGTCGATGTATATATAACAATAAGATATTACAAATTACAACACCATGTTTTTAGGTTTATGATATCGAAAATTTTTATGAAAGTTTAAGATTTAGTTAGTTTTCGAAAATCTGTTAGCATTGGAAGCAACTAAGGTCCTAATATGCCAAATAGGAGAAGACCTATCCCAGCAAGCTGATGCTATAATGTATGAGACATGTTACAGAATATCGAAAAAATATTTTACCGGTTTATTAACTTTTAGAACAGGATTATCCAAGAATGTTTGACTTTTATTGTTGGGTTTTACGCAAGCTCATTGACGAACAGATAAATTTAATGTTTTAACCACTTTCGAAGCCCTTCGGACAAATGTATCAAATCCTAATACCGCTGGACAATTTTTAATTAAGTTGCTCGCAAGGATGAGTTGGCAACCATCCTGGCGTCCCTGCCTTGGATGGGAAGAACATCAGCTTGGTATTAATATAAATGATAAATTTTTCAGATTTCCCTCATTCCAGCTCTGAATAGTGGTTAGGGATCACTAACGTAAATCGTTCCTGAGGTGGCTCAAATACGGACTGCTAAATAATAGTATGCCGTCCCCTCTCACACATAAACTTTATTCTTCTGGACTAATCTTTGTGATTAGAATGGAGGGTAGAGATAATCCACTAGCTATGTAGTTTTTATACATTACTTTATAGTTACTTACAAACAAATACGTTAACAGCTGCTACAACATAAAATGTATATATAAATTTAGTCGTACTCGATAACATACAGAATTTACTTTACACAGAATTTATTTCTCGTAGGGGGCTGATATTGACCATCAGATTAAACATTTATTTATATTTTTTAGTTTTCACGCAGGCGTCTGGAAAATTTGTATCCTCGCATATAATATAAAAAACCGGACCAAACACAATAAGTTCGAGTTGTTTTACCGAAAAATGTATATTTACGGAAATATTCAGTGTATTTAATTTTCCACGCAAAATATCTAAACCATAATCTACCCAGATTATCTTCTGACTGATTCAGATCAACCGCAAGCGACATTTGACGTGAAATCTAGTCCCTTTCAAACGATCCGACGAATTCTCTTTCCAAACAAACTGCCCAATATTAAAATTAATCGCACGGATAATTATCCGGTTAGCCAATTGCTCACAATTAGTGGAATTAATTATCCAGTTGTCCGGAATCCGATTCATTCAACTCAAGTGAGATAATGCAGCCCTCTAGGCAGACAAAACCGCTGATTTGCAAAATCTAACACGAGTGCTTCGCTCTCCTTTAATGAGGGCAGCATTTGAAGAGGGTATCAGTTCTGTGTATATTGTTGGATGCCCGTAGGCGAATTGCCAAATTTTTTAGAACCGCATACTACTGCTAGCACTTCCTTATCTGTTGTAGCCGTAAAAGAGTAAATATCCCACAAATTATATATTTTCTATATATTAATTGAATTTGTAAGTGAACTATATTAATTATGTAATTAATTACGGAATTAGTTATTAACATTCTTCAAATTTTGTATATATATTATCACCTACCCATAAAAGTATTGCAAGTTGTTTTAACACCCAATATGATTGCTAACACTTCTATATCTGTTGTAGATGAGTATTATTAAGAAACCTTAAAAGTTACGTATCTATTTTAAGTAAAATTGTGCAATAACTAAATAATGTGCTTAATTAATTACACAAAACCGTTAATTTGATTCTTAAGAATGGCCTTAGTATTGGGCTAAATTCTGTAAAAGAGACACAGGAAGTTCACCACATATCTTAGTATATTTCGATGTCATTAGAGGTAGTCCTTTATCAATCATCAATATACACTAATAAAAATTGCAGTCACTTATATAATTAATTACTTCATTAAACTGTTCATGCTTCACTAATTTAGCATGTAGCCATAATTGTGTCTATCGCACTCTAGTTTGTTGATTCTGCATATCGCTATCCGTAAGCGTATTATCATAAATTCATAGATTATTGTTTCGTTATCTTTATTTATCGTTTGATATCGTTATCGCTATGACTCGTTGATCGCCTAGTACGTAAAAATTATAATTGTAGACGTATTTTTTTGTATTTAATTCTATTGGTATCTTTGTTTTACACTTTGAACACGAACCGACGTGATAGAGGGTGAAATAATATTGGCAATTCGTTAAGATTTATTAATTTCCAATTAGAATATTGCCATTAGCTAATGAGCCACATGTGTTCCAGATTAGGTAGCTCTAACGAATGAAGCTACGCAGTTCGTAGGCCCAGTTAGGTACAACAAAATACCGAAATGTTCAAGAGAGATAGTTCCCGGCCACAAATATATTTACCCTGTTTATTAAAACCCATTTGGTGGAGTTCTAATGACTCTTGCATAAAATATATGCTGTGTTCCCTTCGCATATATGAGCAGCTCACGGCTATTTGTCTAGTGTTCCTTTCATTAGGGGTACCAGGGCATGCGTTACCCAAAAATATATATTTCCTCCCTCCCCCCTTGAATTCACAGAAAGTTTTGCGTTTGAAGTACTGAAATTAAATTTAGTTTATGCTATTACTGTTTGTTTAGTAAAATATTATCTACTTTGTAGTTGGTGCAATAATTAAATCGGGTAGCACTTAAAACAAGTTTAATATTAAATTTGAAACGTGTAAAATGTCTTTCACGAAATATATTAAGAAAGCATCATTAATTAATGTTAATGCAAGGCTTCAACGTCATAACACAAGTTTTAATGCCGTTTTGAAAGCTAAAATGAGCTAAAATGCACTCACGTCAACTAGTGATTTCAAGTGTATGTACTTTAAGTGTAAGGTTTCGTAAATAATAGAACCACGCGTTGTTTTTCTTAGGAAGTCGTCGATAGGATCAAATTGTGCCAACCAGAAGAGCAGCTAATACTTGACACACAAGCCAATATAGACACTTCAATTTTAATAATTACCAATACTGTAATGTTGGTTGCCTATGTGAGTAAACATGCAGTGTCTTAAATTATAGTGAGTGAGGATCCATATTGCGGATATTGAGGGATATTAATCAAATGAAGGAATTGATTTTAAAAAGTAGTTCCAAATTATTGTAAATTATTTGGCTGGTTGTATTTTCAGTGCGCCATCTATGTTTAGGTAATCTAAGTTTAAATACTTTTAGTCCATATTTTTTACCACTTCGTCGGTTGTTTGTTAAACGAATGGTTGGGATCTATGTTTATTATTATCCTATACAAACTACATCAAAATTTAGCATACAATGTATTTACAATTTGTTATATGCGCTTACAAGCAAAAAAACATTGTCGTACGTATACTAAGCAGTTTATCAAAAGGAAAGGGTAGAAACGTAACGTGTAGCCCAAAGGATGACATAAAGTAGGAATCCCTTGTACGGAAATTCGCACGGCTCACTTTGGCATTCATGAGATATTTTAGCCAGTACAAAGGCTGTTTATATTTCGGATATATGTACTTTATCCTATATTTCCTCCTTTGCTCAACGATTTTAAACATTTTAAACGTTCAATATTCACCTTCGAATGATAGAAACGGCGATATCCTTCGAATAATGTTTATTTCATAAAGATGACATGCAAATTTGTTATGCGATATTTCTGCATGAGGGAAAATAAATTCTATTACAAAAATGGCTATGCATAAACACCTCTACATACAGGTTCTTGAAATAAGTGCTACATTCGTGTAAATGATGGATGGCTAAGCAACATTTCTCGCGGTTAATACTTGGATGGGTTACCCTCACCATCTAGTGGCTTGTACATCGTTGAGGTCAGACAACCTATAAAAATTGAGGCGAGGTTTGTATAGAAGGCATGGTCTTGTACTAGATATTTGAATATTGGTTTAGCCGTATAATCTTACAACACTTCTTTGAGACATTGCTCTGTCTGTTCATCGTGAAAGCAGCTACATAAATTCGCTTCTGTTACCAGTGAAGTCGCCGAAAAGATAATAGAATCATATCTTTTAAATCCCATTTCCGGATTTTCGCTCAACCCATTTGATTTACTCGTAATGCATTTCTAACTCGGAAGCATTCCCAATATTATTTCAGCCTTCTATAAAAGCAATTCCATGTGTTTTACGCCATTATCGGTGCAGTCTTTGAAATTTATTGTCCTACAATGACCGAACGAATTCCAGACAATATTCAATATAGGTATTCGTTTGTAATGGTTTCTTCCTCCACGAGTGATATCTTTTTCTGTTTTTTTTGGGAAATAATTCATTTTTCATTGCATTATACGGGGTGTCTGAATTGAGTTCACGTGCGCGTATCAGGGTTTTGGTACTTCGTACGCATTTTTTATTCGTGTTCGAAAGCTTGACAGTTTCAGAGCAAATCAACCATTAGCTTCAAATAACTTGAGTGTTCACAAGCAACCGATTTTTTAAATAATTATATTATTAGCCTTTCAGAAGTTTCAAAAAGCATTCTCTATACTCTATACAATAACCGTACTAAAACTGTAGCTGTAGCAATTAGTCCACAAACATGTAAGCTTGGACATTGGTGAGGTTGGTCAGACTAAAATTTAATGTAACGTTATGTATATCTATAAGTTCTGTAGACGTTCTGTATATGTCTGCTTATTTTAATTCTCTTGAACGTTCTTGGAGTTAGAAAAATACATACCGAAACGCCCTGTATATAATTAAATCTCGCACCACCGATCATGGGTATAATAAAGCATCCTTTTACAGATAATTAATTTAAAATTCAACCTTCCATCTTCACCAAACCGTCGTCCCCTTTACTTAACTCGATACCGAATCTTAATAATCTGAATAATACATCAAACCGTTAGACCTGCGATTTTCATTATTTATCACGAGACACGACACAACAGGTGCAAGAATTACCCTGTTGTCAACTGAGGAGGGATTTATAATCCAGTAAGTAGAGACAATTTTCGTATAGTAAGGAACGTCTTCTAATAAAATAGTAGCATCTTAGTCCCGCGAAACTGTTAAAATATCTTTTTATTCGACCATTAAACTCATGTTATTAGTGTTTTTAATAATCTTACTAGATAAGACTACAGTGGTTATATAATAAAGACAGTGGCGACAATACTATCTGCCACTGTTTGATTGGTCGTCTAATTCGACCACTAATGGCGACGGAAATAATTAAAGCACTTCAATAAATTTGGAAATCAATCATATTGAACATGGGTAAGTTTCAACCAATCGCAGAATTGACGTCTCATGCTGGGAGGCGGAGCCTAGTCTATCGCTGTCACTATCTAGTATATAGCCACTGTAAATAAGACAGGCTGAACGATCCGCCATATTAAATTCAACACGTCAACGTCAAATATTACATTTATTTTTCAAGTGCTACCTACAAAAAATAGTATAAAACTTGGCTTGTCATCCAGCTACGAAATATATTTCCTGTAGCCTTAGTTTCTAGATACATGGTAGGCTGAACGCAAGGATTGTTAACTGTTTACAGGATTGCTCGATCGCTCAATTTTGTCATCCGCCTTTGTGACGTCATCGAAGATATATGTAATCGAATTGTCAAAATATACCTATTTTGTGTTTGTTATATTTCACATTTGCAAGAGAATTTTCGTCTTTGAATGATTATTAATATTATTATTTATTAAAGTTTGTAATAAGAGTATAAAGTGTACCTGTTTCTACAAGTTCGAGATCTTTGGATCTTTGATGACGTCACAATTATGGATTACATTGTAGTATAGGGATCGATCAATCCTGTAAACAGTTAACAATCCTTGGGCTGAACGATCCGCCATATTGAAGCCGATGTTTGTTTTTGGTTGGTAGCGCGCTTAAAAATATGTTGTATTTGACATTGACAATCAAAACCATTGAAAGTTCTGGATTCAATATGTCGCTGATCCAGCATATTGAAGTCAATTTAGGGACTGATTTTCTTTCTTATGATGAAAAGTTTTGATTGATAATATTTGTTTATTCCAAAAACAACCCCCCTACGCACTAATAATTTAAAACAACACCCGTATTGCCTAGATATAATTAGTCGTTGATCTATGTAAACTTACATCCCTGAATTGATTTTGTTGTCAAGTAAATATCATCAAGTATCTTCATTCACTCTGAAATACCGTGAAATCCTGTTTTCTGGACTATTGCCATTATTTGCGATAAGGTTAAGCTGTGTTTATCTCCAGCGCTTCTACAACAACTGAGAGTAAACTGTAGAATCCTTGTTCCTTTTCGGGGTATTTTTCGCCCTTCCAAGGAGGTGAATAAAGGACCAACAATTTATCCTTGAATTGAATAAGTAAGTTAACTAAGTAACTGAAAATGCTCTTCGCTGGAAACTTATAACATAAATTTCTAAGGAAGCGCAGAACAGAAAATGCACTGGAAAAGGACCTGTTGCGGAATTGTAGGATCCATCCTTGGGGCATTACTTTCTACAATATTTATAAATAACATGTAAGAATTGCAAAATTGATTGATCGCAGATTTTCAATGAAAAAACTTTTTAGGGGGAGAAGGAGGAGGATTTTTGTGTTAAACACGACAATAACAAATCAGGAATTTTCCTTACAATTTCAAGGAAGCTTACACTATTACACTAACGGACATATACATAAAGTGTGTCTGTTATTATTCAGAAATGTACATACTAACTATACTGATGTCCTTGTGGAGTTCAAGGATCCAATTTGGGGCCACTTTAAATACTATGTTTATAAATGATTTATGAAATCTCGCTAAACTATAATGCAGATGGATTTAAATTATGTAATGAAGCCGTTAATACAGAAGATTGACTGTTGGTAAATGTTCATATCGTTTATACACAAAATACGGAATACTATTTTAAATAAGTAATTTTGAATGCAAAATTAAACAAAACACAAACTTTTGAATACAAAAGGTATTAGATGATTATTTTGGTCTTTCAGATTTTAGTTTTCCTTGCTTATGTGATTTTCTGTAGCATTTATAATTATTCAAAAAGCAATTCAAGTTGCAAAAGTAATTTTAAGCTTGTCTTTTGAAGTAGATTGTGATCAAATCGCTTCCAGAGATACATTTACATTCAACTCAGATCTCACCATAAATAAGCTTTCTCTCAGTGCATCTTCTACACCAAAGGGACACAATTTTCCCAATCTCATAACGTAATATATATCTAAAATACCTGGAAACTCACACTGAGATATATCCGATAATATTGACGGCGTGCCAGAGCTCGGTTCGTCTTATACGTATTTTCTTATGAGATGTTCCGTTAGTATTGGTGGATTCATAAAAGGAATCTCATCAACATTTCTAATAAAACTTCTGTGACGCTCATACACATAGAAGGTGGCCCAACAGTGTGACAAATTTCCATTACTCCTGTAATAAACAAAAAATATATATTTTAGGATCTCATGAAGCCTAATAGGACGCACGTTTTAAAAATATATATAGTTATATAGGGTGCTCTATAAACCGGCGTCATATCAAACTATGTTTTTTAAATGGAATGACATATTTTTGTCTCAAAACCGTTGCAATTGGGTATAGGAAATACTTCACAGAATAAAAGAGACCTTAATGAAATGTTTCATTTAAAAAAATTGAGACAACTGTGATTGCGAATTTTGATTCGCCCTGTACACAAATAAAGCTATTTTGAAGGAAACTCAATAGTAGGAAGGAAAGTAAAACTAGATCATAAAGAACACTTAATGGAGCTAAAAATTATCACCTATTTATTTTCTTAAAAGATATACAGTGTGCTTAATTTATTTCCATTAAGATACAAAAATGCTCATATGTTCTGAACCACTCTGTATAATACTAGTAAACCCTATACTGGCGAATTCGGAAAAATGATCCGAATTCAAATAGAAATAAAAAATGTCATTCCATTTAAAAAAAAAGTTTGATGACCCGGGTTTATAGAGCACCCTATATGACTATACATATTTTTAAAATGTGCGTCCTCTTGGGCTTTAGAAGATCCTAAAATATATATTTTTTTTTGTTTATTACGGCATAGGAGTAATGGAACTTTGTCACATTATTGGGCCACCCTGTATATAATATAGCACTGGTGTCGTAATAACGATTTGATTTGTAAGCCGTTCGACGACGCTTTTTGTCATCACTCGAGAGGCGAGCGGTGTATTTCCTCAGGGGAGAATATTAAGGCTTATATTTGATAGGGGAGTGAGGTTATGTTTTATATTTTGTGTCACTTGGGTGCAAGGTACGTATATGTTAGGATCAAAGACTGAATTAGGTCAGTAGCCAAAAAAGACAATTTTAAATTGCCAAAGTTCGGAACCGCCATATTCTGCTAATAAATGGTAAGGTTATTATTAAGTACTTTCAGTGGTATAAAGAATTCCAAGAAGGACCAGTAGACCTGCAAGATTGTGGACGGTCGACAAGATGCAGCAAGGGTAGCATTTTTGAGAAAGACAACATTGAATTTATTCAGTTATTATTATAATATTATATTAATGTTAACTTATTTTCGGCACACCAAATATTAACTCAATAAAAGTTGTTTTGAAAGTCAATGCAGTCACTGTGACTATAAATCGCACTGTATATTTTTAAGTCATCCGCGTAAAAGAGAAAATTTTTGCCCAGAACTTCGGTGAAGTCATTAAGAAACATTATAAATAATGAGGGACCAAGAATTGATCTCTGTGGGACTCCTGAAGTAGCCACGTATTCGACAGCCTTGAATCCATTGTAAATTGGGTCATTAAGGAACATTATAAATAATAAGGGACCAAGAATTGATCTCTGTGGGACTCCTGCAGTAGCTACGTATTCGACAGCCTTGAATCCATTGTAAATTAGTTCATTAAGGAACATTATAAATAATAAGGGACCAAGACTTGATCTCTGTGAGACTCTTGAAGTAGCCACGTATTCGGCAGCCTTGATTCCATTGTAAATTAGGTCATTAAGGAACATTATAAATAATAAGGGCCAAGAATTGATCTCTGTGGCACTCCTGAAGTAGCCACGTATTATATAACCTTGAATCCATTGTGAATTAGGTCATTAAGAAACATTATAAATAATAAGGGACCAAGACTTGATCTCTGTGAGACTCTTGAAGTAGCCACGTATTCGGCAGCCTTGATTCCATTGTAAATTAGGTCATTAAGGAACATTATAAATAATAAGGGCCAAGAATTGATCTCTGTGGCACTCCTGAAGTAGCCACGTATTATATAACCTTGATTCCATTGTAAATTAGGTCATTAAGGAACATTATAAATAATAAGGGACCAAGACTTGATCTCTGTGAGACTCTTGAAGTAGCCACGTATTCGACAGCTTTGATTCCATTGTTAATTAGGTCATTAAGGAACATTATAAATAATAAGAGACCAAGACTTGATCTCTGTGGGACTCCTGAAGTAGCCACGTATTCGACAGCCTTGAATCCATTGTAAATTAGTTCATTAAGGAGCATTATAAATAATAAGGGACCAAGAATTGATCTCTGTGGCACTCCTGAAGTAGCCACGTATTATATAGCCTTGAATTCATATTAAATTAGGTCATTAAGGAACATTATAAATAATAAGGGACCAAGAATTGGTCTCTGTGCCACTCCTGAAGTAGGCACATATTATACAGCCTTGAATCCATTGTAAACTTATATATATATACAGGGCGCCCTATTTCTTGACCCGTTGCATGGGTAACTTTTTTATTAGTAGAGATACAAAAACGCTTAAATGAGCAAATTAGTGCAGTTTCGTATTAGTAATTCTACGGTAAGGCGAAAAATTATATACGGGGGAAGGTTGAAAAGTTATTGACAAAAAACGAAAAATCCAACTTTTCTATTATCCCTCGTAGCTCGTTCATTTGAAGAGTTAGAGAAAAATGCTTCACATGTTTTTTGCAGTATTTTTCATGTAAAATGACATGCACTTGCTACTTTTTATATATCTCTTAAAATGGTTGAGAATCACAGTAAAATATATTTTTTTTAAATGTAATGGATAGGTGGCTGTGACATTAACCGAAAGTCCCCTTTTTTCTCTTTCAGATGATATAACATAGTCCATATTTTATCCTTACAAAAGTAATAATAATCGTTGTTTTTAAAGAAAGTTTATTGTCACATCAAGAATGCTATGGAAATAAAACAAAAAATAAGATTCCTGATATTTTTAAAAACGTCTAGTTGGCATTTAATTATTGACAGATCATAAGTGACATTTTTAGTTTTTGTTAAGTAGTTTATTGTTTATTATTAATACTGCATACAAAATAATAGTGTTGCAAATATATACACCAACGAAGAGAAAAATGATATGCTATTTTGTTATTATAACCAAAATCGAGATGCACAAGCTGCAGCGAATCTTTATTTTGAAACTTACATGGAACGAAGACAACCCCATCATAGAATATTTAGACAGCTGGAAAATAATATACGATTATACGGTTCTTTTTCAAAGCCTAAGGATGAAAGAAACTTCAATGAAGACACTGAAATAAATGTTTTGGCTTATGTAAATTTTAAACCTGATTCTTCAACTGCAGAAATTGCACATGACTGCAACACTTCCAAGGAAACTGTAAGAGCTATTTTAAAAGGTAACAATTTAAAGCCTTATCATTATTCCATATGCAATACTTTATATCCAGCTGATAATCAAAGAAGGATGACATTTTGTCGATGGTACATTTCAAAATGCGAAGAGGATCTAGACTTCTGGAAAAAGATTTTATTCAGTGATGAAAGTAGATTTACCAACAATGGTATTTTTAATCGCCATAATAACATAATGTGGTGCCGAGAAAATCCACATCTTGTTTCTGAAAGAAGAAATCAACGTCAATTTGGGATAAATGTGTGGTGTGGAATTTTTTGTGGCAAAATTATTGGCCCATATTTTTACGAAGATAATTTGAATGCGAATAATTACCTTCATTTTCTAAGGAATACTCTAACAGAGAAATATTTAAATGAATTACCACTTCATATTTTTAGAAATCTTAAATACTTCCAACACGATGGAGCACCTGCGCATAATTCCCGCGAGGTAAAACAATATTTACATGAACAGTTTGATAATGTTATAGGAAATAGAATGGATATCGACTGGCCAGCGCGAACACCTGATTTGACCCCCTTAGATTTCTTTCTTTGGGGGTTATTGAAAGATAAAGTTTATGTGACAGCTCCTCTAGATATAGAGGATCTAAAAGTCAGGATTCAAGATGCAATTAGAAGCATACATGGACATACAATAAATAATGTTTTAAGAAGTATCCAGAAACGTTGCTTACTATGTATCCAACAGGATGGTGGTCATTTCGAACATTTACTTCAATATAATTAATTAATTAATAATTTCTGTTCTCAAAACATTCTTTTGTTCCATAATCCATAGCATTCTTGATGTGACAATAAACTTTCTTTAAAAACAACGATTATTATTACTTTTGTAAGGATAAAATATGGACTATGTTATATCATCTGAAAGAGAAAAAAGGGGACTTTCGGTTAATGTCACAGCCACCTATCCATTACATTTAAAAAAAATATATTTTACTGTGATTCTCAACCATTTTAAGAGATATATAAAAAGTAGCAAGTGCATGTCATTTTACATGAAAAATACTGCAAAAAACATGTGAAGCATTTTTCTCTAACTCTTCAAATGAACGAGCTACGAGGGATAATAGAAAAGTTGGATTTTTCGTTTTTTGTCAATAACTTTTCAACCTTCCCCCGTATATAATTTTTCGCCTTACCGTAGAATTACTAATACGAAACTGCACTAATTTGCTCATTTAAGCGTTTTTGTATCTCTACTAATAAAAAAGTTACCCATGCAACGGGTCAAGAAATAGGGCGCCCTGTATATATATATATATATATATATATGTGTGTCTGTAAATTATTGTCAATAGAAACAGCTATTAATTACTTAACCCTGACCAGGTTAGTAATAGTCGTGCTCCTCTTCTTAAAACCATTCTGCGAAGGAGGTATCTTGTTAGGGTGTTCGTCACTATCTACATACTAAACTTTAACATCATCTTTACATTTTCGTTGCTGACTGATTTTGGTATAGAATTCTATACTTAATTCAGATCATATTAATGGACATATAAGAAATGTGAAGGTACTGCTGAATATCCTACAGAGAATATTATTGATAGAGGCGTCCGGTGGATAAGTGATACCATAGTTGGTTTAGGTAGTTGTCTCATTTATGGAAATTGATGATGGATCTTAATACAAGCACAATTGCCGCTGGTGAATATTGGTACAACAATTAATGGAAAGCAGCTCACTCCTCAGACAATATAGAATTAAGATCGATGGCGGTAAGTCTCTCCCTCTGTGTTTGTGTCGCAGAGGATCTTGAAATTTGATATTCGCGATGTACATTATGCTGCTTCCAGCACTCCCATTTCTCAAACGACCGAGCTTTATGCGCCGTAAGCCGCCTGGTGTCTATTAATACTCTTGACATTAATGCAAAACAGAACAAAACCTGCCCCAACTCTAAACAAATAGTTGCGAGAGTTACATTGTGGTTTAACCTCGACACTGTGCTGTCATGTTGAATTTAAATATATAAAGAGCGGGAACTTCATTGTCGATGGATTTGCTTCAAGAAAATCAATTGTCAATTAAAAATTCAAAGAGCAAGGTTGCTTGTTTCGTCAAGTTGGACACAATCTAGGTCTAGGAAATAACTTGAGGTCACGTGACCACCGCCAATCCCGCGTTCTATTTTGACACTTACAAAAAAACATTGTTGTTAAGAACACAATGATGAAATTGTTATTAGTCGTTCTTAATGAAACACATACCTGAATATGCCGATAATTTTTAAGTTATATTTTCCAAAAATGACGTGCTGTTACAAAAATTAAGTTTCATGTGAATTTTTCCTAAACAATGCGAAAAAATCAATTTATAACAAAGAAGATTTCTTGCTTTGAACTTAATTGCGAAATAGTTTCAGCAAGTTACTGATAGATGACACTGCTGTCAAAAAGTTCTACATGCTGACAGATGACACTGCTATCAACTAAATTATTTAACGATATTAAATGAGGTTAGGTTAATTAAATTTAATGATATTATTATTTAAGGACAGTAAAAATGTATTGGAAACTGGCCCAATTATTTTTTTGGCAATTATAAATTTAATAATAGGGAACTTTGACTGTTTCATATAAAGCTACTAAATTTGTGACGTGCAACATAAAAATCCCTAAACTGCAGTCGACATTACAGTTGGTTTTGAATTAAAATATTACAATTTGTTTGACTGATTGTATTTTCAGCGCGACATCTATGTTTCGGTTGGCTAAGTTCACACTGAATACGTTTAATTCATCTTTTGTCCGCTTCATCGACAAGGGGGTGCAAATGCGCCATTAATAGAAGATTTTCTACTTAAATATATGAAGGTCAAGGTAAAAAAAATCATTAACAGCATCAATAACTTTATCAAAGAACTCCTACCACTTTCATGAGAAGATATTATCACAGTATCAGACTTGCAACTTGCTATCGAAATCTTCAAGCTATACAGGGTATATTTAAATGATAGGGCACAGCTAAATTACAACTATTCAGAAAAACATCCAATGTTTCTTCGTTTCCATATTATAGGCTGTTCAATTTGAAAATAAAAAATGTTTTTTTCTGTTTGTGAACCTAAAGAAAACATTCCTTTCAAATTTGACAGATGATCCCACATCATAGTGGAACTACCAACCTCCACACCGTAGCGTATCGCCATTACAATGGCTTCCACCCAGTATTAGATGACACCTATTCAGAATGAAAAATGTTACGCCACTGGCTAAATTAAAAACACAGCTTTATGGCACCTCTCAATCAAATTTATTTAAAAAAATACTCTCGACCTTTTCTCGACAAATGTATAGTTTTTTAAATCGAGATATGATTTTAGAAATATCAGATTTAAGGCAAGTGTATGCTTTTTTCGAAAATAGTCAAGAGGAGGTAGGTTTTTTTAGTAAATCGATAGTGATATATGTTTAGCGTAACGGAATAGTTCTTGCACGCCACTGGAACTACATATTACTAAAATTTTGTGTGATACGAGATCATTATGTTGTGGTATAATCTGCCAAATTTGAAAGGAATGTTTCTGAACCTAATGAATATTAAGTACAGAAAATAAATACATTTTTCATTTTCAACTTAAACGCCAGTAGATATGCTGTAGGGGAAGGGTATCAAAAACTCCATGCAAAAGCCCATAAGAGCTAAACGTGGTCAAGAATGGCCATTTTACCCCCTCCACTTTCCTTTTGGAGACAGGCCACGTTTCCCAGCCAACCAGATTATAGCATTCAAACACGTGACGCGTGCCCATAAAAATGTGACGCGTGACCATGTAGTAGATATACTATAAGGGAACGGTGACAAAAACTCCATGTAAAAGCTCATAAGACAAAATCTTGCAAAATTTGTTCCCTATTACCCTCTCCACTTTCCTTTTAGAGACAGGCCGCGCCCCCCCCAGCCAATCAGATTCAGGTTTCAGACTTCTCGCCCAACCAAGCAAATCCATATCACAGCCAATCAGGTTTCAAACCCCACCCTCAAGCATTATAACATCCTTATCATAGCCAATCAGCCTTCTGATCACAGCCATTATAGCCTTCAAACCTCGCCACACAGACATTACACTGTTCAGATAACAACCAATTATATTAAAGCTTTCAGATCCCAGCCATCGCGGTATTCAGATAACGACCAATCAGATTAAGTCTTTAGGACCGCGGCCATTGAGGCTTTAGGGCCACTATTGCAACATTCAGAGTATGTACCTAGCCAATCAGAGCTTAGTAACAAAACGGCGCGAAATTCAACTTGTAAATAAAGGAAATTTGGCGTTCTAAGGTGTTTTTCACCCAATGTTTTAATATCAATATGTAGTATCATTTGTGTGTCTTCATTTAAATACACTCTGTATAGTTTACTGTAAAACTCTTGTGCAAAAATGGCGTTACACGCCATATAATTTACTGCCCTACAATTTTGCAAAAATGTTTTTTCTACAGCTCTGTAAAGTAAGTTTGATAAATCATGTCAGCGTGAAGATATCCAGAATATCCGAACGCTGGGACGTCAACTTGCTTGTAAATCTATGAAAGCCACGCAGCCATAAATAATGCTCGAAAAATGGGTTGATTGTTATCACTGCCCAACAACAGACAATTTGTTTAGACCGCTTTGACGTATCAAAAGATGAAAACGACGTTCGAGATTAATAGTTTTATTAATTTATAAAGAAAAATTGCTCCGGTCGAGTTCTAAAGTCGTAAAAATCTTGGCGAAGGAGTTTAATGCTGAAATTCTCGGAATTAATTGAAAAAATATCTGTTATGCATCTGGCATGTAAGATTTTCATAAGAAAATTCTGGTTTAAGTGTTGAATAATTTATACTAAGAATATAGTTATGCTATTTGAGAATTAATTGCAAACTTAGATTACCTCTAGTTGACTGAAGAGGACCAAGAACACCGAAACATGTACACCAACCAATTAACAATAAACTTAGAATAATCAATCAATAAATTAAGAATAAACAATTATTGTTTATTCTTAATACGGTTATTCTTTTACGGTTCTGCCGTCGAACCGTAAAAACACCAAATCAGACCTGTCACAAAGACATCAAAAGTGTCGACAGAGAGAGAATTTACTGGTTAGTATAGACGGGTCGATTTATGAAGGTGAAGTTGGCAACCCCTACAGTGAGCGCGATATATCTTTTTACCTATTTGCACCTCCTAAAGGGGAGATTGTGTCCAGCTTGTGTCCGGCCCTGTAATTGGCGACATTCAGTTTTATGAGTCTATTAGCTATGAGCTGAAATTGAATAAGTAAATGTGTCTCACTGTTGTTTTATTGCATATTCCATTATTTATTGGAGTCTGACGATTTGACCTGGTAACAGGGTCGGATTCAGGACGATCAGAAAGGAAGGTAATAAAAGTCTGATAATATTTGTTGAAAATTTGTTTACATACAAATTTACATACGTAATTTTACACGGGTTTAAAATTTTCTACCATATATTTATTGTATACTTACATATACAGGGTGTTTCAGTTTTAAATTGACAAACTTTGGGAGCCAATGGAACTTTGAAAAATAATGCTACTTTCTCCAATAAAATTTATCCGTTTGGAGCTCCCTAAGGAAGTTACAGGGTGTTAAAGTTCGCAAACAAATAAAGTTATTTTTTAAAATCTCTGAAACTAAAGAAGCTATCCAAACTAAATTTGGTACACTTGTAAGTGGTATCGGTTACCGCAAAATAGTGATAAAATAGTCATAATGAAAAAGTTGCCACAACACTTGATATACATATTTGTAAACACGCGTGCCAAAACATTATACAGAGTGTCCCAAAAACATACCGTCAAACATTGTTTTCTGATGAGACATGTTTCACGCAGTTAGTTTAATGATAGAAACAGCCACATTTGGCATGATGAAAATCCTCACGCTGTGGTCTCTAGACGACACCAGCAACAATTTTCTGTAAACATGTGGGCTGGTACTGTTGGAGAGAATCTAAAAGTTCACTTGCTGCCTGCTCGTTTGGATGCAGATCTTTATCTCCATTTTCTGCAAAATGTTTTGCCTCTATTATTAAGAAATGTCCCTTTAGACGTTAGAAATAACATTTAGTTTCAACATGACGGGGCACCTCCACATTTTGGTTTGAACTTGCGCGAGTATCTAGACCAGCAATTTCCCCGCCGGTGGATTGGAAGAGGAGGTCCCGTGGCCTGGCCCGCGCGTTGCCCCGATCTCAACACCCTAGATTTTTTCTTTTGGGGTCATTTGAAATCTTTAGTCTACGAAACGCCTATTCGTAACGAGGAAGATCTCTTAGCAAGAATAATGGCCAGTTATACACATGTAGAAGCTATTCCCAGAATATTCCATAGGGTTTGCGAGTCAACCAACCGACGGTGCAACTTTGTATTGAAGCAAATGGTCAACATTTTGAACACTTATTGTAAACCATCATTTATTTATCAACGAAAAGAGTCCAACACGAACAAAATTTGTATTTTTTGTAAATGAATATTAATTATCACTGAAATAAATAAAACTTAAAAACCATTTTTCCTTGTTTCTGCTAAAACAGCTCATTTGCGGACATATGTTTAAACAAAAAAGGTTTGATTGTCCCCTACCACCCCTTAAAGGTTGTCAGTATGTTTTTGGGACACCCTGTATTATAGTACTATAAATTGTGACTAATAATTATAATTCGCCTATAGGCAAATAATACTAAGTTTACTGCGAGGTCCCTAATACGTCCCTGTTAGTGGGATGGAAACGCCGGACTCCAGACTTAGGGGCAAAGCACTTCAAATTTCATTGCCTCGAAGACCGTGTCTAGTTCATCATTTAAGCATATAATATAAATTATTGTACCGAACACAGAAAGCATGTCTTGCAGAAATACACTCATCCCACAAAAAAATATAAATGCTCTCTATTCCCGCCGTCCATGGACAATAGTTTTTATCTAGAATACAATAAAATAAAACGAGACTGCATCTGTGGAAATGTATTAACCTCTTTTTCAAGATGATTTATAACGCGAGGCGGAAATTTACCATTGTTCTAAATTTCTAGTGGAGCTCTGTCCTGCCCCCTAGAGTCGTTTGCAGGTACTGTCGGCTCCGCGGGCGGCAAAGCCACAGCGCATAAATATTCATGTTCAATTTCCACTAATCGAATTTTTAAAAAGGTAGGGGGCAGGTTCGGACTTGCAACTTGCGAGATGCGATCATGATGATAAACACAAACTGAATATGAATATGTTACTAGGAGATACTATTTCTTTCTTTTGATCAGCATATCCAAAGAAAAAATTAAGTATATATGTGATGTGAAAAATGATCAAAAAAATGATGAAAAAAAAAGAAAGATTTGGAGAAAATCCAAAATTCATATCTATTCCATACGATCTTCGTTTCACCCGTGGTTTTGGTAAGGTTTTTAAAGATATAGGTTTGTCATTTTTAAAGATATAGGTGGTTTATTCATTGAGAAATAAACTACAACAACTTTTAGGCAATCCAAAAGACAAAATAGAAACTAAGGAAAAGTCGGGGATTTACGAAATTAGCTGTACAGACTGCAATCAAAAGTATGTTGGACAAACTAGAAGGCCAATTCAAACTAGATTCAAGGAACATACGGCTCATCTCAAATATGGTAGAACAGATAAGTCTAGTGTCGCCCAGCATGCGTTTGAGAACAACCATAAAATAGATAGTAGGTAGCAATTTAAAACTAATTAAGAACGTGACAAATTCGAGACAGCTGGATGCTTTTGAGAGTTTGGAAATTGCTAAATGTAAAAATAGTATGAATGGTGACAGAGGGCCAATCCCATATAGCCCGCTCTATTGGTTAGTAAGTCACTGTTCACTGACCCGTCGCAGCGGTTAGGACACAATGTTTAGCATAAGTTTAGTTTTAATCATCCCCCAGATGATGCCAACTTAGTTGGCGAAACGCGCGTCGAGTGCATTATAGTGTTTTGGTGGTATGTGAAAACTACGTCAGTGATAACATCCCGCTGAACAACTGAATTTTGTTTCATTTCGATTTTATTTAGAAAAAAATTATAATCGTAATTTGTTTAAAAACGACTAACTTTTTTATTTGCGATCCAATCAAAAGAAATTTTAAACGGTTTTGTTTGGTTTTCTAAGGCCTTTACAGTGGCGTAGTAAGTTATTTTTTTAGTTGATTGTTTCCAAGAAAATAATAGTAACTTTATTTTTCGTTTGAGCGCCTCATTGAATTTTATCACGTGAATTATATCACCCAGTACATATCACAATATAAATTTAACAAAAATAACAAATCTGTGCCTTTTCCAACCGACGCGAAGTGTATAATAACAGCAAAGAGCCTTTTGCTCTCTCAGGTTTGTTTTCTTTCTCTGAAGCAGCCCGAAGTGCTTTCTTGAGAAATTCACCAGTTGTACCTCTTCGGCGACAGGCTTTTTGTTATATTTTTACAAGCCTCAGAGGTCTGTACCAGCTGATTCTTTTTCAAGCAGGCTGTGTCAGGACAAATATGCGATGAAACAACACGTTTGAATTATTTAGTGACATTATAGATGATGATATTTATTGTAAAATATAAATAATTGGTAAAATAGTCATACTCGTATGTTGAAGGTTATTTTCAACAGACATTGTATTGAATATAATTGGATTTATACATTTGTTAACTTTAATACGGGCCATGTAAATGAGAGAAGTTGAATCAAAGTTTACAGAATATATTTATTCTGTAAACTTTAGTTGAATATTCCAGGACTCTTCAGGAGATAATTTACTATACACTGTGCGTACTTTTTTTGGTCCGCATTAACTACAGGATGTTCACGTATATTTTGAACTAAATTGAACTAAAAAAGTCATCATTTCGAACAATTTCCGTAATTTCTTTGTTTTCACGTTTTTTTCTGTTTGTTAGATTGTATATCAATATTCAATAAACAAAAAACATTAAATAAGACTGTTTTTGCATGGCCTGCTATTATATAGAATAGATGAATATTTTTAATATTATAAATATCTCGAAAACGCTTAGAGGTAATTTATTAAAATTATATATTTTATAAACACATCAGTGTGCTTTTGAGAAGTTGTGAATGCGTTTAGATTGTTAAATATATTGTATATTTATACTTCCATTAAACATGTATAACACAATACTCGTATATCACACATATAACGCAAAATAACACACATAAACAATTAATTATTGGGTTATCTTTTTGTGTACCGTCCAAAGAACGTAAATCCACATTTTTAGAATCGCTGACGCCCTGTGCTAGAATACTTACTGGATTGAGTAGGCAAAATATGACTACAAACGGATATAAAGTAAAATAGTCATTTGTTACACTACACAGTTTTAACCATCAAATTCGATATAAACTCCCCTCTGGTTTTTACGTGCTGTAAAAGATGGGCAAAGTTTGCAAGTTATATAGTCTGCAGCTGTAGTTTGTATGCAGACATAACCATGTAAAATTATTCAGGTTCAGGTGTTTTACTAACTTGTTAAACTGTATTGAAACATTATATAAAATGTTGCAAGCCAACTTAATACGGAAATGGGTCTCAGGCGTGTCTTGAACATAGGAAGTTGTATGTACTTCACAAAGAACGATATATAAAAAACTTTACTGAAATTGATACCCTCACCTCTACCGTATTCTGCCAAGCTGTGTCAATAAGATAAGTTGCTCAGTAAGCCGCTAGAGGGCCTCTGAAATAAGTTTGTCAAGTTTCGCCCTACATCATCCCTTTATTTCTTTCCTTTAACCAGGTGATAAAAAATACGGCCGGGAGAGAACTGCAGGAAGTTTGGCCGTTTTATTTTAATTATCGTTTGCTCGAGGTGTTTCTTGTTCTCAAGTTGATTGAAAGTTTGGCTTTTTCGTGTCTAAGGTTTTAGAGGAGTTTAAGGTTAGGAATTAAAAAAAATGAACAGTGTTTGAAGAAATCAATTATTCAAATTAGTTATACTCCATCTACGGTGCACTAGAAACAAATTTATAATGATGCAAAGTCCTGAAGATGGAATAATTTGTATTTTTAAATTATCGACAAAGTTCTATACTGTTTATATCTTTCTTTATAAGGATTTAAGCCAAAAAGTTACAGTAAAGACCAGAATTAAGCAAAGTGGAATGACCTCGCCGATCTGGTAAAATGTGGTGATACATGGACGTGCGTAGGTATTCTGTTTTACCATTGGGCACATTTCAGTTAATATATACTCGTATACTATTCTATAGAATACTTCTAGTATATGCACTTCCACTTTTTTAACTAACACAAATATGTATAAACACTGACACAAAGAATAAATAACGCGCGCGAAATAACCCAACATCACGCCACTGTTTACCTACTACCTCGAACGCAGTCGCTTGTTGGTTCCTGATTCGACCAATCAACGTCGTTGAAGCTCAGAGAAAAGAAAGCGTAAATGCAAGAATATGTATGTTAAATAAGGATAAACAGCTTGTCGTCAACTTTACGACTTTCGCAGTTGCCACATATTCGGAAATTCGTTGATATTATTAAGTAAAAGACAAATTAAACATTGTGTTTGCTTTAATAAAGTACAATAGGGATAAGGGACGTTAAAGACAAGTAAAAAAATGGGTAAATAAGGTAATTAATACGTTTATTGTTTTAAATAAGAATACTTTAGAAATAAATGTGACAACACAGATCTACTCTTTTTCCGGTCATTGCAGTTTGCTTAATTCTGATATTTACTTTAACTAAGAGATAAATTATTAATGCAAAGCAATAACCTTATTTTACGTCGAAAACAACTATTTTGCGTGAAATATGCACCCATTATGTTAAGTTGTAACATTATATTATTATATTATAATATACCACTACCCTTCTGTTCTACTCTGTTCGAGTATTTAAATGACCTAAATTTTTAAAATGTCCGCCATCCTCTCTCTGAACTCGTTGAGTGTACCAGCCACCACGTAACGTCGTTTTCAGTTCAGAAAACAACGTCAATAACGTGGGCAAGGAAAGTTTCCGCCACTGTCTCGGCTAATGGAGAAAGTTCTCCATCTAATGGTGGAGTGTCTGCCGAAGTTCAAACACCACTCGTGGCAAGTTTGGGAGCCTCGACGTTCCGGCTAAATTTAAACAACATGTGTACCAAACAGACAGAGCACCAGTTACTTTATACCAGATCTCCAATTTAGCCAGATCTGCTGAACTCAGTAGTGTCTGCTATTTTTTACCAAAGGTAGAGACCACACACTTAAAAGCATTTATAGAGGACGACCTGTATAACAGG
Organism: Pogonocherus hispidulus; assembly: GCA_963924545.1. Taxonomy (NCBI): domain Eukaryota; kingdom Metazoa; phylum Arthropoda; class Insecta; order Coleoptera; family Cerambycidae; genus Pogonocherus; species Pogonocherus hispidulus. The sequence continues at coordinate 51,507,522 of OZ004697.1, forward strand.
GTTGCTCATAAATGCGGTAAAGTTCAATCTTGGAAAAATACTGAAAAAAATTTTTTGTAGGAGTGCAGCCCTGTAGTAAATATCAAATATGAGAGGTGCAACACATAGAAAATACATTTGTATCAATAACAGATGAATATCAATTCGGTATATGCCATCAAAGCAATTTTATAATATTTTAAAGTTGACATTCCACCTAACTGGAATATAAATATACTTAAGATAATTACTGATTAAATTTGTCACAACAGATATCAACGCAATAATATAATGATTATTGATTTTAAAAATGAACTCAAAAATTAAGAGAAAAAACAGCACCTGCCTTGCAAATCATACACAGAAAAGCTTAGTGTAACGTGTCTGTTTGATTTATCGATGTTCTCCCACTAGAATACTATAACCAACATGCTGAAATTTAATGAGTTATTAGAGGACCAGCTTTACAAATGGAATGAATGGGATCGGAATAAGGCCGACCTATTGAGGGCAGATAGTTGTTGAGCCGAAGTATATAGTTGCAACCCAACGGTGAAAATATTCTCATCCCTTGGCAGTTATGCAACTATATTTCAGGCAGAAATTTATGTCATCGAATTGTGTGTACAGAGGCTGGAACAAACGCAACTTACGCGCAAATCGATAAAAATCTTCTCAGACAGCCAAGCAGCTCTTAAAGCTCTTGGTTCCTACCGTTGTAACTCAAAAACGGTATGGAGCTGCCAGCAGGCGCTCGCTCAATTGAGCAGAAAAAATAGAGTAACTCTGGTCTGGGTCCCACGCCATTCTGGCCATGAAGGGAATGAGGCAGCCGACTCTCTAGCTAGAGAGGGTGCTGCTTCTGAATTTGTCGGACCAGAACCGGTGCTTGGCATATCCTCGAGTACTGCCAAAGCAACGCTCTTGACCTGGGCTGAGGGGCAAATTCTCCAATACTGGCAAGAACTACCAAGATTAGTTCATTCAAAGGCGTTCATAATAAACCCTTCAAAAACAAGAACTAAAAAACTTCTAGAGTTAAGCAAGTTTCACCTTCGAACTCTAATTGGCCTATAGACGGGTCACTGCCTTTTAAAATATCATCTGTGCAAATTCGGCCTAGCAGAAGATGCTGAGTGCCGCCTGTGCTTAGAAGATGATGAAACGGCAGAACACATATTATTGTGCACCTGCCCCGCTGGGGAAAGGATCAAATACTCATTATTTGGCAAAGGACAACTTCTGCCAGAGGATATGAATAAATTCTCGCCCAATAAAATAATCAGCTACATTAAGGAGCTGTTGGGTGAAATATAAGTAGGTGTGAGCCACAATAAACCACATGGTCGCGGTGGAGGGTCTGGTTTTCGGCCCACTCACTTTTGAACCTAACCTAACATACAAATGGGATGGGTGATTTATACATTGCATAGTAGTGACTAGTGTTCATTTTGAAATTTACAAACTTTTCTCTAAAAATGTTTAAATTTGCTAAAATAATAGTACTTTCTGATGAAAGTGGGCCTAAATTCGTATGCAGAATTAAAAAAATAATATTTATAAACATACATGTTTTTATGTATGTTTATATACATAGATTCAGCCATTAAATTTAGAATCTCTTCAAACACGAGTGTACAAATTTTCAGGAAGAACGTTCAAATACTTTATGAGATACTGCTGATAACCCAGAATCGCCCTGTACAGCGAAAGTGTAATAATTCGAACAATAAAATAAACTGGGAGGAACACTTGAAGCGCTATATTTCACAGAACTGACTTTTACAAATTGCCGTGTGGGGGCACTCAATTATTTCGACTCAAAAATTCATGTTCTTGTTTTTCCTCGGAAAATTTATGTTGGTTTTACTTTCGCAGGCATTTCTCTATCAAATACACTGCACCAGACACCAGCAACATATTATCGTGCATTTGACGGCAAATTTATCAAAAAATTTCGAGTTATATTTACTTAACTCCATGCCAAATACCCTCTATATGTATATAGCTCTCTTTCTAGATTCTTTGATCAACGAATCAGAGGCCGTTATCTAATATAGAGTAATTTTTTTAATTTTTGTTACCTGTTATAACTAGCAGATATATTTGAGATTGACTTCTAGAAGGTCAACACCTGTGTACAAATTCTTTCCATCTGTCACGAGCTTTCTTCTTTTCAGGATATGGGGCGGTATCACCGCGCACCTCATGGGGCAAAATGGTGACCATTCTCTACGCACTGATCGGCATCCCCCTGATGCTACTCTACCTCTCCGCCACTGGAGACGTGTTAGCTAGGAGCTTTCGAAGACTGTACGGCAAAATGTGCGGAACGTCACCCCAGAAACTGCAGTGCCCTTGCTCCAATACCGTGAGAGTTCCCGTGACACTATGTCTGGTCATCGTGCTGGCTTACATCGTCTCTGGAGCTCTACTGTTTCATCGACTGGAGAATTGGTCGCTTTTGGAAGGTATGTATTAATCTATCATTCATAGTACTGGTATGTAGTACTATCAATAGTACTACTAAGGACTACTATTCTAATTTAGAATATACGATGTACGAGTACGAGTACGAGTACGATGATTTACAATAGAAGTGACATTTTTTAAAAAACGGTTTACGGCATCATATTTGTCTCAAAAAAGTGTCCTAATAATGTGGAAACGATAAGCCAATATATTCAAAAATATAGAAGTTATGGCCAGAAAACGAAAACCGGACAAAAATTTTTTTTTCCTCTAACTCAAAAACAAAAGCAAGGGTTTTTCTTTGCGCCAATTTATTGAGCACAAAATTCCGCAACTTTGCCGAATTTAAACCTACAGCCTATCTTTTATAATAAGCGAGATACCCATGTTACACACTCGAAAGTGAATCACACTGTACAGGGTGTCCAAAATAAGATCCTCTATCCCCTTATCTCGGAAAGTATAAAAGGTAGAGAAAAATGTTAAATACGAAAGTTTTTTGTTTTTACCTGAATTTTTTATTTTTATAACTTTCTTGAATACAGATTGTTCAGTTTCTCTGATCCAGGCATCGACTTTCTTTTTTTAAATGGGACACCCTATATTCAATTACGTTTTTGAACTCTCCTTAAAATTCTAGGTCGACGTTGTTAAGAGTACCCTATACCTATCATTGACCGTTACGAAGATATTAGCATTTAAAGAAAAAAATCTTTAAAAAACACCTGCTTAAAAAATCTCAGCAAAACAAATAAGACATCCAAAAGAAAGGTAAATAGGGTTTATTTCGTAGACAATTAGACTCAGAAATTACTTCTATGAGAATCGATATTACCTGATTAATATACAGGATGTTTTTGACAGATGGCTCAAACATGTATATCTTAAAACTCCATAAAATCGAAAATCTCTGATGGAACAGCCTGTGTATTATTATATTTTTGGATTCTCTATTAAATTTTAACCTTACTCTATATAACGTTCCCTATTCTTATTTTGCTTAGTTTTCAAGATATTGACGAAAATGTTTGGTGCGCTATTTATAAGAGACACATTTTAGGCCCTGTCTTTCTTGGCCAATATTTAAATGGTCACAGGTACCTTAGGTAAAATATCAGGAAATGGCATTCATTACAAACTTGCATTTTATCTTCATTGGATACCGAAGAAGATGCCAATTAGATCATCTATCAGATGGATGGAGTTCCATGCCACAATACTGCAGTTGTAAAGAAATTTATTAAGAACTATTTTGTGGAATGGATAGGGCCAAACAGGAATATCCCATGGCCGCCGAGGATCCCAGATTTAACTCCACTTGATAACTTTTTATGGAGTACATTGAAAGCCTGAGTTTATCAAATTCAGAGTAATAATGTTAATGGTTTAAATATTAAAATCAGGATGGAAATTGAAGCGCTCAAAGTGATTGCGCTGTAAGAAAACTAATACACAACATGCATAGCTGAAAATTGAGGACATATAGGACACTTGATTTAATTTATTATTTTTATTATTATTTGTTGATTATTGTTAGTTATTTGTGGTTCAAGTTACAAACAGATTTGTTTATATTAGTTAATTAATGAAATTATTTAAAAAAATATTAGTTTTTAATAAAATAATATATTCTTAAGCACTATTAAGGCACACTTACTATAATATACCTATTAATAGTAGGTAGATATATTTTTAATAATAGCCGATAATGATTAATAGCTGACATTTTTTCCACATTTTCGTCAATATCTTGAAAACTAAGCAAAATAAGAATAGGGAACGTTATACAGGGTGTCCACCTAGTGCGCGTAAGTCCAATATCTGGGTTAATAAAAGAGATAACTTAATTTTTTTTTCAACAGGGTTGTCTAATATCCCGAGCTGCACAAAATGAAAAATATATTTACATATTCAGGGTGTTCAGTTTTTCCTGGACAGGTACCAACTTCATTTTTTTAAATGGAAACCTATATTTTTTATGGCATTATCGAATTCTACGTAAAAAATTAGTGGGACTTTGTGCATAACACTGCTATTGAAATATTGATAGTTTTCGAGATATTTGACTTTTAATTTTTTTTTTCTTATGTTTCGTCACTTCTAATAGTTCACATAATTATGGTTGTATGACAGCTAGAAATTATTTTTTTTCAGAAACTGTAGAGTGAAGATGGCTCTTTCGAAAAACGTATCAAAAGTTGACCTGCGATATACAGGGGGCAACAGAAATCGTGCCAAACCTGATGGTTTAAAATTTTAAAAATCTCGACTTTTTCAAATGGAACACCCTGTGTTTTATGATTTCATTAGATGCCTTTCTGTAGACTCTACAATTTTATAATAGCTTTCCCTATACCTAAGTTGCGTAGTTTTTGCAAAAAACCCACTTTTATGAAAAATACCCGATTTGCGCACTCCTTTGACGGAAAAAATATTGTAAGGCTATTTATTTTTATAAAATGTATTAGTTTACACTTCTTAAAATAAAAATAACTGAAAAATTTAGATAAATTCAGTTTAATAAACAAGTCTTTATGGAAAGTTACCATTTATTTGTAAATAAAAGTAAAAAATCATAAAAACTCTACATGTAATTAAGAATTAGCAAAACTGGCGTATGCTTTAGAAGAAGTTCATGGGAATTATTTGCTAGCAGCACGTATTTATAGAGATTCCCACGTGCTGACTGTTTTGAAAATGTGAAAGAAAGATTTGAAAGAACAGCAAATGGGAATTATGAGAAAACTACCAGGAGACATGGGAGTAACAACGATAATATTTAGTTTAATGTTGTGGTTTCTGCTGTTGAAAATCCAAAAATATTAGTATCAGAAAATCAGTAGAAATCTTGGAGTTTTCAAAAGCTCGACAAATAAGATATTGATGAAGAAGTTTCATACGTATCATATTGAAAACCAAACGGTGTTACAGTAATTAGAAAAATTATTAGTGAAATGGATGAATATACATAGAGTATTGAAAAAAGAATACGCAATACTCATACAAGCAAGCTAACCTAAAGTAAATGCTCAAAATGTCCACCGTTGTTTTCAACACAAAGCATTAATCTACGACGAAAATGAATGTGAACATTTCTTAACATTTCGGGCGTTATGGTTAGAAACTCATTTTGGATCTTTTCTTTCAAGTCTTGCATATCCGTTGGTGGTACTTCGTATACTCGCTCCTTGATATAACCCCACAAGAAAACGTCCAGAATATTTAAATCAGGCGAACGTGCAGGCCAAGGAACTGGACCACCACGACCTAACCACTTATTTGGATATACGTGGTTTAGGTGTTCTCTAATCTGAAATATGAATAGATAATAGGAAAAGTACTACAACAATAAAATAATCACAGTACCGCCAAAGTGGAATGTGGAGGGGCACCATCATGCTGAAACCATTGTTGAACCAAATAATCAGCGGGCATATTCTGTAGCTGTAGAAGGGGAAGTTCGTTTTGCAAAAAATGCAAATACACATTGGCATTTAAATTGCCTTCAAAAAAGTACGGTCCAACAATATGTTCTCCACAAATTCCAGCCCACACGTTCACTTTGAAACGATGCTGATTATCTAGTACCCTCAATAATCTTGGATTATTGTCAGCGTAGTGATGAAAGTTGCGACGATTGGGTAAGCATGTGTTTGAAAATGTTGATTCGTCAGTAAACAAGACATTCATAAAAAAGTTTGGACTTTCCTGAATTTTATCCAATGCCCAGTGGCAAAATTGCAGGCGGTTTAGGTGATCTTGAGGTAACAGTGCTTGATGGTTTTTAATATGATACGGATGAAAATTATTCTTCTTCAGTATCTTGTTTGTCAAGCTTTTGGAAACTCCAAGATTATTACTGATTTTCCTGACACTAATATTTGGATTTTCAACAGCAGACGCCACAACATTAAACTGAATATCGTCATTGTTACCGTCATGTCTCCTGGTAGTTTTCTCATATCTTTCTTTCACATTTTCAAAACAGTCAGCACGTGGAAATCTCTGTAAATCTGGATTATTTGCTTTGTAAATACGTGCTGCTAGCAAACAATTTCCATGAGCTTCTCCTAAGGCATAAACCATTTTCACTAATTCTTCTTTTGAATAGTTCATTGTATGCACGCTTAATACTTACTCTAAACTCGTACGTGAATATTCAGTAAAAGAAGAAATGACATGTAAACTGATTGTCACAAATTTTATTGCGTGACAGACGCTCACTGCGTTTTTCCCGAGAAAGGAACGTGCGCAAATCGGGTATTTTTCATAAAAGTGGGTTTTTTGCAAAAACTACGCAACTTAGGATAAAATCGCAATATTATAAAATTGTAGAGTCTACAGAAAGGCTCTAATGAAATCATAAAACACAGGGTGTTCCATTTGAAAAAGTCGAGATTTTTTAAATTTTAAACCATCAGGTTTGGCACGATTTCTGTTGCCCCCTGTATATCGCAGGTCAACTTTTGATACGTTTTTCGAAAGAGCCATCTTCACTCTACAGTTTCTGAAAAAAAAATAATTTCTAGCTGTCATACAACCATAATTATGTCAACTATTAGAAGTGACGAAACATAAGAAAAAAAAATTAAAAGTCAAATATCTCGAAAACTATCAATATTTCAATAGCAGTGTTATGCACAAAGTCCCACTAATTTTTTACGTAGAATTCGATAATGCCATAAAAAATATAGGTTTCCATTTAAAAAAATGAAGTTGGTACCTGTCCAGGAAAAACTGAACACCCTGAATATGTAAATATATTTTCATTTTGTGCAGCTCGGGATATTAGACAACCCTGTAGAAAAAAAAATTAAGTTATCTCTTTTATTAACCCAGATATTGGACTTACGCGCACTAGGTGGACACCCTGTATAGAGTAAGGTTAAAATTTAATAGAGAATCCAAAAATATAATGATACACAGGCTGTTCCATAAGAGATTTTCGATTTTCTGGAGTTTGGAGTTTTCAGGTGGAAAACACCCTGTATATTAATCAGATAATATCGATCCATAGAAGTAATTTCTGAGTCTAATTGTCTACGAAATAAACCCTATTTAGCTTTTTTTTGGATGTCTTATTTGTTTTCCCGAGATTTTTTGAGCAGGTGTTTTTTACAGATTTTTTCTATAAATGCTAATATCTTCATAACGGTAAATGATAGGTATAGGGTACTCTTAACAATGTCGACCTAGAATTTTAAGGAGAGTTCAAAAACGTAATTGAATATAGGGTGTCCCATTTAAAAAAAGAAAGTTGATGCCTGGATCAGAGAAACTGAACAACCTGTATTCAAGAAAGTTATAAAAATAAAAAATTCAGGTAAAAACAAAAAAAACTTTCGTATTTAACATTTTTCTCTACCTTTTATACTTTCTGAGATAAGGGGATAGAGGATCTTATTTTGGACACCCTGTACATATACAAACATATATTTTTCGCAGTATTGTAGTAGTCCTTTTACATCAATGTATTTTAATGCTTGACATTCTGATCTGATCCAAATGTTCGCTTTTAAGCTTAAAAAGGATCATAAAAAACATTGAGTCTTTATTTCATGTTGTTATTCAGAGATATCAATCCCCAGGACTTTTTAAAAAGCTTCATTTAATAGTTAATCCTCTTCCTTTGTCCTTTTACAAGAGAAAAAGTTATTACTTTTCGACATAATTATTAAAGTAAAATGTTTGTATTTCCAAGAGATCTATATTTTACCGTATATAGATAATTTGTACTAATTTACAGAGTGTCCTACTAAGAATGATGTAAAAAATATTAAAATGAAAAGTTATCAGGATCACCCTAAAGTTTCTTAACTAATTTTTTTTATTATATCTACCTAGAAAATATACCGTTGAGTGACAAAACTCACTGAATTACTCTCTTGAAATACCTATCCTCTATACAGGGTGGACAAATAAGAGAGAACGCCGGCTGTATCTTGGAAACCGCTTATCGGAGAATTTCCGGAAAAAAATTTTAATAGTAAATATGGCCAAGAGATATAGCTGGAAATTATTTTCAAGCTCCTGAAATGACCGCTAGGGGGCATAACATCCATGACCAACCAGAAAAATGAACTTTTCTCAAAAATTTGCCTAATAAAGTAGTACCGGAAATAAGTAAATATTAATATAGAGGAAATTTGAAACTTTTTCGTTCAACTCATTTTTTTCTATCTTTTAAAATAAAGTGGTGGGGGGGGCGCCAAACTTTCTTTCCTTTAAACGTTAATAACTCGGCTCAGGATAAACCGAATCTAACAAACTTAGTCTCATTAAAAAGAGCTGTTTTTTATGCATATTTAGACTCATTAAAGCTGGCTTTGTTACTTGTATTATAGCCGCTAGAGGGCGCTGTATGCCAACATAACAAATATAGCGGATTTTCTAGAAAATTTCAAATGGCACGATATATTTATTGTCACATATTTAAATAAAGGACAACAACCCCTAAAATTCAGTGAAAACCGCAGCTTTCTATCTCTTTGAGACAAATTTACTGATGCTGATAGACTGATGCGGCAAAAGCTGACTTTGTAACTGAATTCTTTATGAAATAATGTGGTGGTGCTGAAAACGACTGATTTATTTGGGGACGTGATGCTCAATGGCCTCTCAAATGTTCAAAATGTCGCTCATTGTTTTGAATACACAGTTACAACTGTTCTTGGGTAGACGAAACCCGGCTAGGTATTATAGGTATTAAACAAGTTGAAAATGAAATTGATTACATCTATCTATTCTATAGATCCCCTATTTGACCTGTATGGATTTTTATTTATGGGGGCGATTAAAAAAACTAATTTACGCAATGAGGCTTGCCGCCACAAGGGAAGTGATGATCGAACGTATTAAGGTGTATTCCCGTGCCAGAAGTGGAAACTGCAGTTTCAAGAACGGTTGGAACTGCCGCATCAGTTTAATTTGTTTAATTTTTTTTATACTTTTAAACTTTTACTTTTATCTCATATCATATTTTTTGAAAAAATTACAAGCACTAACGACTTTTTAGTTCCGCAAAAATTTTTTTTTCTTATATTTTATTAATAATAGGCTATCAACGAGTCGATTTTGAATGCTAAGGTGCATCACAAAGGCTACTGGGCTACATCACAAATCTCCAGTTGCAATTCTTTGGTAATATCTTCCGCTAGGAATGAGATAGAAAGCTACGGTTTTCACTGAATTTTAGGGATTTTTGTCCTTTATTAAAATATGTGACAATAAATGTACCTTGCCGTTTGAAATTTTCTGGAAAATCCGCCATATTTGTTATGTTGACAGACAGCGCACTCTAGCGGCTATAATAAAAGTAACAAAACCAGCTTTCATGAGTCTAAATATGTATAAAAAAAGCTCTTTCTAATAAGACTAAGTTTGTTAGATTCGGTTTATCCTGAGCCGATTTATTAACGTTTAAAGGAAAGAAAGTTTGGCGCTCAACACCACTTTATTTTAAAAGATAGAACAAAAAAGTTTCAAATTTTCTTTAGATTAATATTTACTTATTTCCGGTACTACTTTATTAGGCAAATTTTCGAGAAAAGTTCATTTTTCTAGTTGGCCATGGACGTTATGACCCCTAGCGGTCATTTCAGGAACTTGAAAATAATTTCCAGCGATATCTCTTGGCCATATTTACCGTTACAATTTTTTCCCGGAAATTCTCCGATAAGCGGTTTCCGAGATACAGCCGGCGTTCTCTCTTATTTGCCCACCCTGTACTTACTACCAGATTCTGTTAAACAATTATCATTTGATATTTTTGGTCATATAACAAGATTAACTATACCTTACAGGTAGCTATTTCTGCTTCACAAGCCTGGGAACGATAGGATTTGGCGATCTCCTTCCAGGCCAGAAAGCAGAAGAGGTTTCTCTTTGTGCATGCTCGGCCTACATCCTGACGGGGATGGCCTTGGTGGCCATGTGCTTCAGCCTCGTCCAGGACGAGGTCCTGAGCTTACTCAGGTACGAACGTAATACCTACACTTTGATAATCTCAACTCATTCTATCACTAGTAATATTAACACAGTTCAGAAATCTGTTGTCCTTCACATTGTAGTTTGAGGTTATCTAATGAACTGTGATTTCTATCCTAAATGTTTCAATCAATACACATACAGGGTGGCCCGATAGTGTGACAAAGCCCCATAACTCCTATGCCGTAATAAACAGAAAAACATTTTAGGATCTCATTGAGATCCTAAAATTGAGATCCTAATTTTTTTTATTTATTATGGCACAGGAGTTTTGTAACTTTGGTCATACTATTGGGCCACCCTGTATATTCAAAATAAATGAGTCTGATATGACCGAATTTTATATTTTCAATAGGTATCTTGGCGCGACATGTTCCAAGAATGAAATGAAAGTAAGAGACGAAGAAAACGCGATGCACGGATCCTGACAAAGGCCGACCACAGAGGGCGCTGCCCCAGTGAAAAGCATCCCTATAAGAAAAACGCCACAGGTACTACAACACAACAGCCTTCCTAGAAAAAGTAACTTTCAAAGAAATACACCTGCAAGAAGATCTGCAGGAATAGGTGGGTATACATGTTAATATATTCAGACTATACAGGGTGTTAGTTAAACATGCTAGTATATGTTTAATGGTCTATGCAAAATACGGTGATTTGCTGCCATGCTTTATTCCAATTTAAGGAAACGGAGAGGCGGGAAATGTTTCCTTGAAAAAGTGAACTTCCGATTTGTAGCAGGAAGCCGTGAAACTGAACGAATAAAAATAAAAACTGAGGTCGAAAATGAAAGTGGTAAAATATGGTTTCGATGTAGGTTACATGTGCGATAAAATATAGATCTCGATTTATCCGTATCGTAAAACTGTTGAATATTTCTTCTTGGAAATGGGACAGTTTCATATATTGGGTGTTCTAAGAAGGGTTTACACTGTATACAGGGTGTAAGTTAAACATGCGGCAAAAATTCAAGAGTTTATTCCTTGGACTATTCTAAGAATATTTTATCCTTTGATGATTTTTGAAAAAACGCTTTGTTGCGAAGATATAGGGCGAAAAAAATTTTCAACAAATCCAATTTTAGTATTTTTCACATTATTAATGTAGGTGAAATAAAAGTATGGCGTACCTACTACACTGGACGTATCAAGTAAAAGGCAGTTTACCAACACCCGGTGATACTTCGGAGTGATTATTTTGTATGTTTTTGTATGTTGTGTTTTTGTAGTTTTTATGTGTCGCATTTGTTAAGATTGATTGACGTTTGACTAGTTGACGTGTAAACGGTTGTTAGTGAAGTCCTCTATCATGGCTCGCTATACGAATGCCGAGATGGCTGACATGCATTTTACATATGAACTTGCTGATGGCAATGCATTAGAAGCTAGGCGACTGTACATTGAATGATTTCCTAACCACATTGCTCCCGATAGAAAAATCTTTCAAAGTATTCATCAACGTCTTCGAGAAACGGGAACATTGAAGCGAAGTGGAGGACCAAGAAGTCCAAGGACTGTAAGAACGGTAGACGTAGAAGACAATGTGCTGGACATGATAGAAGAAGATCCAGGTACTTCTACGTGAAGAATTGCAAATACTTTGAATGTAAGGAAACTGTTGGACTGTTTGGAAAATTCTGAGAGATAATTTGTTGTACCCATACCACATTCAACGCGTTCAGGCACTTCTTCCTGCGGATTTTGCTCTACGTATTGCATTTTGTCAATGGCTTTTACACACATTGATTGAAATCCCTCAACTACTTACGCTGATTCTTTTTACCGATGAAGCCAGTTTCTCGCGAAATGCAATAAGGAATTTCCACAATAACCATGTGTGGGCTGACGAAAATCCACATGAGATTTGTGAAGATCGGTTTCAACATCAGTTCTCGTTGAACGTTTGGGTTGGAATTGTGGGTGCCTGGCTAATTGGACCGGTATTTCTACCAGGAAGACCGGAGAAGTATACCGCAACTTTTTGGAACAAACGCTACCTCAGTTTTTGGAGGATGTACCATTGGCTACAAGACAGGCAATGTGGTTTATGCATAATGGTGCACCCCCTCCTTTTAGTGTAGTTGCTCGAGAGTTTTTAACAGCAACATACGGAGATCGCTGTATTGGTCGAGGTGGACCTCACGTATGGCCTGTTCGATCCCCGGACTTAAACCCCCTGGATTATTTCCTATGGGGCCATCTAAAGTCATTAGTTTATACTAGGCCAGTGGAAGATGTGGACGATTTAAGAGATCGGATAATTGCTGGGTGTAACTCAATAAGAAACGACCCTGGTGTTTTTGGAACAGTTTGGAAGTCTATGAGGAGAAGATTGGATGGTTGCATCCGAGCTGGAGGTAACCATTTTGAACAATTCTTGTAGGTTCAGAAATGTTACATGTAATTTTTAGTAATAAATTGTTATTTGTTGAAAATTTTTTCGCCCTGTATCATCGCAACAAAGCGCTTTTTCAAAAATCATCAAAGGATAAAATATCCTTAGAATACTCCAAGGAATAACCTCTTGAATTTTTGCCGCATGTTTAACTAACACCCTGTATATTCGTACACTTTATAAATTAATATATCTCGTCTTTTTATCCTCGATTTTTGTCGTTAAAATTCGCAGCGCGACCTTGGTAGTAAAGCGTCTGTTTACGTGTTTACGTCGCCACGTTTTAGGTTCAATTCTTTTTTGGAGCAGCGGCTTTTCTCGATTTTGGTGACGACGAAGCTGAACTCGAGGTTGATGCTGGAGGCCGTTTTAGGTTTTGGAGCTTCTTGTTTTACCTCCTGCTGTAGCGGCAGACGCCGTAGCCATAAAGTGATCAAAGTCACTTTATGCTATAGCTGTAGCTAATATGTATACATACATACTATATCTGTCACATAACTGATACCTTATTTGCATGTTTCTAAATCGACTATTTCTGTTTTTAGGTGCAGAGCCCCTAGTGGAATATTTTGTGCCACGTAGCATCAGCGAGTTCGACCTGTCGTTGACTTCAGGAGACACTCCCATCTCCACCAACTTCTTACCCCTCACGGTGAGGGTCCCCCGAAAGATGCTGCCCAAGCAGAAGGAGAAGATGGTAACATTCGAAGACGAAATGGCCGCCAGACTGAGCTCAGCCACAGAACTACAGGACGTGTTCATGTGACATAAGGGATAACAAATAAACAACGGCAATCCCGGTCAGCCAAGTGCCAAAGCTAGTGAAGCAAACGCAAAAACTAGCGAGTTTGGCAGTAAAACTGCCGAGTTTAGTGCTAAATCTAGTGATTACGTGAAAGCTAGTGAGCTGAGCGCTGCTATTAACGATTTGAACACTGTAAAGAAAGAACTGAAGCAATTTAAAAACTTTAAAATTTGTGAGGACCTACAAAAGTGCGAGGAGGGGTGTTCTTGTAACGCGGAGTCGGACTGTGACATTTGTAAAGTTCTCGATTTTACCCTGAAAAAAGACAAGTTATAGTGGCCGGTCGTGTCATTTTGTGCCAAATTTATTTGTAAAACTAGATAGTATTACGGAAATAAATACATGATGCAAATTATTGGTTTTGTTTTTAATCTGCTATGCTTAAGATTTTATAAATTTGAACCAAGCTTTGCCATAGGTATAGAAGAGAGCGTTTCAATATAGAAATCTATTATTTTTACCTAGGTATAACTTTTTATTTCAGGAGGTGCACTGAATATGCACTCGAGAAATAGTACCTACTTTGTATACCTAGGCAGGAAAGTAAACGTTTTCCGGGCTGACAAAAGAAATGGACAAGCGAGGTGAAGCCAAGCCTGGCCACTTCTGGAAGCCCGGAAAACCACTTTCCCGCCCTGGTGCATACATTTTTTTAATCCTACACAAGAAAAAAATTATAAACTACTATAAAAATACCATTGTTGAAAATACAGGTTTCCTTTTTTAAAAGGTTACGATGGTGCTACAACGACAAATTAGTCAAGTGATATTCATTATACTTGGAATATTTAATACATACCACTAAAACGATTTGGCCCCTTTAGATTTCCACACCACACACTCACAAATTACTAGGTAGATTTTACTTTTGCCTTACAAAAATGACAAAATTATTACGCGGAAGAGAGTAATCGGTTTTTGGTTTTAGGAAAAACAATTTGTCCCCTTGTGCAAATGTTCCTAGGCACTCTTCCCTATAATATCAAATTAAATGAAGCTACGATGACAGATATGGGAGCGCCACCTATTGAGAAAAAAGTTAAATTATTTTCGCGGCTACCCGTGAAAACGCTACGTTTACTTTCGCGCTTCTAATGACACGAAAATAGAATTTTCACCAATGTTTTTCACCTAGTGTAGGAAAAATTTGAATTTTCACCCAGTACCCAGTGTAAGATAAAAATAAATAAATGATGGTTCATGGGATAAAGCTCGGATAAAGTGTATGGTTAAAAAAAGAGAATTACCTATGTATGTACACTTGATAAAATATGTTTTATAAGCACTCTTTATAGATATTCTGTGATAAGCACAGATTGAGATAAGAAATAACCATATATTTTATGAGACAACAAATAACCTAACTTTAGTAATTGTATGTTTACGTTGCAGTTCACAGTTCCGTATTTATCTTAATTTCTTTTTCATAATTTGGCGTAATTTTATGCTTTTCCATTTCGTTCCACGTCTTAATTTTGTGGATGTTAAGTTAAACTCATAGTCCACCGGATTTAATCAAGTTTATCATAGGTATTTTAAAAAATCGTTGTAAATTCTGTGTGTATAAGTAATAAGTATGTAACTTGAACTATGAACCTGATAACTCTGTTTTATAATAATTATGGAGGTAAGAATTATTTTTACATGATATACCTATTGGGGATATTTTCAAAGTTTTCGGGATTAATATAAGTACCTATGCCATTTGGAATTTATAGACATACCTAATTTTATTACAAAAGTGTCAAAAGGTGAAACAATCAGTATGATAGTGATTCAATTGGATTTTGTATTTACTTCATCAACTGTCCTGTTTCAATTAATACCAGCAAAGTTAACACAGTTTTATATACTTAATACCTGGTAATCGGAATAGGAATAAGAACATTAACCGAAGACATTTGGACTTCGCTATTGTTATATGTCATCCTATATTCTTATTACATTACATTGCATGAACAACCAGCTTTAAAATCAAGTTTTTTATCCCTTTTACTTAAATATTAAGCCAACATTTACACAAATTTATTATAAACTTCAATTAACAATTTATTTGTATTTCATCAATTTTCCAATTATATGTAGTCACATAACCAGTTTCATTGTATTAATTGAAAAATATTGAAAGTTCTTCAACTTCAGTAGAATATTTTATTAAGTATTGATTTGATTGGGTTTTTTTATATACTAGATCGACGATAGACAAGCAGCTCAAATCCATGGAATTATTCTAAGCTCAGATTCAGATAGTGACTTCGATGGGAAAGTAGAATTTGATGAAGAATATAATTTACTGAAGCCTCCGCCATACGATTACGAGTCCATTAAACACAACATTGTCATAATTTCTCCAGGAAACAATTTTGAACCTGTTAACGAAGATTGGGAACTTGTAAAGAAGAAGAAAACAAAGTCGAAGACATTAAATCAAAGGGAAAATGTTAGTATTTCACTTATCACTGGTAAAAAAATAGTACCACCGTCCAAAAATAATGCCAGAGCTAATACATCCACGATAGTAAAATCTTCTGTACTTACAACTTCCAAGAAACAATCAAAAAATAAATCAGAAGCTACTACCCACAAGCAAATATTTAATACTTTAGCCAAAAAAGTGTTTACTACCAAGAAAACAAAGATAACACCTGCAGTGGGTTCATCCACAAAATCAAAGTCTGTCAAAATTTCTTCTGTTCCTGAACCACCCAAAAAAGTGAAAAATAAATCGAAACCCAATGTCGAAAATGAAAAATGTAGTTCGTCAAACCAAACCGTAAATAATTTTATTAGTGTGTCCAAAGCGAAGAAAAACATTATCTCTCCAGAGGAATTTTTCAACAAGAAAACTTTAAAGAAAATTGAGGAAGTACTAGATGAATTACGTGAACACATTTGGCATATTGGATTGAGTGAGAGCACCGTCCAGGAACAGCTAACCTTACAACGTCAGAAAGAAAGTGAGTTGATAAACTTTTGGACAGAAGCCAATCGTGCAGGTAACGCAAGTTCACTAAACAAGGAAGAATGTCAAAAACCATCAATACAGACCAGAAAGGCTACAGAAAAATTAGAAAAGGAATTTCCAAGTCTCAAAGATGTTTACAAAAATAGTATTACAGAAAAACATAAAATAAGGGCACCACAACCTGCCGTGCCAATCAACAGTAAGCCAAGCAAGAAGAAAAAGACTGTGTTTAAACCTTTAAACCTGGGGGATTTGAATTATGAACCTGCAGTTGTAGATCTAATAAGTACACATGATGTCAAAAAAACACAGAAGAAAAGTGTAGCAACAAATAAAACGCAAAAAGTGTATAAGGACATTAATAAAAAAAATAGATGTAATTCAGCAACAAAAAAGGGAGCCAATGTTGAACCACCAAATAAAACAACCAAAACTAAAGGAAAGAGTCAGAAAAAATTGGTACAATCAAGCGAAACATTGGTATCCAGTAATACTAGAGGTACTTTACGTACAATTGCACAAGAAAAGAGTGTGGACACAAGGCAGATGGTTGAAGATTATTCGGATATTACGTCTACTTCTACTCTGTCAGCAGATGGCCAGAATATTTCCAAATTTACGGTCGATGGTATTAAAGAGGCATCGGTAACCAATAATGAAATTAAAGATGAACATTCTGGAGCAACAATCACCAGGCATCACATGAATCTCACAATGGGTAACCAAATTCCAGACACAAAACCATTCGAAGAATTCATGGAATTTTTGTGCCTACCCAATAATATTGATAATGCCAAAAATCAGGATCTAAGCGATACGACATTAGCAATAAACCAAACAACTAATGCTATAAAAAGTAAAAACAAAAAGAAGACACAATTATCTGCTCATACAATCGCTACCTTAGATCTCAAAAACAGAAATGAACAAGCATCGATATTTAAAAGTAACACTACTATGATTTGGAAGGAACCCGAGTTCTTTTTCATAGAAGAATTCAAGGATTTTATAAATAATTCGGAGTGTGCAGGAACTAATGTAATTTTAAACACAAGTGATTTCAGCTACAAACAGTTTCGTGAAGCTTATATCACGTATATGCAAAAGAAGGAAAATGACACCAATGCTTGCATCAAAGATCAAACTGAGTTACTTGTGATGGACCAACATATTATAGAACAGAAGATTCTCTGGTACACCCTAGGAAACTCAAGTACGGACCTAAAATTTTACTTCACGCTTATGCCAAATACAAATTATTTTAATTCACCCTTGGACGAGATCCTTACAGACTACGTGAATGGAACAGACTTGAGTAACACCACGAACAAGGACACAATATATCCCGGTACAGGTGATCCTATTGTTGCTATAAAAACAGACAAAAATGTTGAATGTGCAGATCCCCGTAATGTTACAGATTCTTCAATTGATATGTGTTATCAGGGTGTAGTTGAAAACAAATCGACATTACTTGATCCGTCAGTCTCATCAACATGTGGGCAAAATAAAATTGTGGAGGATAAATCCAGTAATATTAGAGGTACTGCAGATACACTTACAGAGGAAAATAATGTGAACCGAATTCAGATAGTTGAAGATATTATCAATAATGTAGTGGAACATCAAGTAACTATGGAACTCGAGGAAGCCCTACTAGACAGTCAAGAACACAAAGAAGTTATGGAAAATATTTCCTTTTTGCCTGATGCTGTTAGTAGCAGTATTCCGTTTACCGTCAAATGTAATATTGAGGATATAAAAGAAAGTAACGTAGCATCTACAACAAATAAAAAATCTAGAGCCCAAAAAAGAAATAAAAAGAAACAATCGACGCAGTCAGCCGAAGCATTGACAAGCCAGTATCTGTTGGATGTATCATGTAATATTGAAAGTTTATCCGCCGAACTTACCAACAAACTAGATGAGAGCTCTAGAAAACAAATAACTAATGATCATGAGATGAATTTGGCAACATATGACCCAGAAAACCTCAGCACGAAGCTGTTTGATGAAGAAATAATGTTTGTACCTCAAGGTATTGATGACAAAATTCAGATAATCAGTACGACATCGGCTGTAAACAAAGAAATAAAGCCTAAAAAAAAGAAAAAGAAGAAACCGACACAATTATCTTCTGAAGATACTGAATCACGCATTGAAAAAGATCTTGAAAAAGCTGATGAAGGTACACCACTTGATGAGAGACTGTGTAACGAAGACTTGGCAGAGACACTTACGCAGGAAAATAATGTGAACCCAATTCAGATAGTTGAAGATATTATCAATCATGTATTAGAATATCAAGTAACTATGGAACTTGAGGAAACCCTACTCGACAGTCAAGTACACAAAAAAGTGATGGAAAATATTTCCTTTTTGCCTGATACTGTTAATAGCAATATTCCGTTTACTGTCAAATGTAATATTGAGGATATAAAAGAAAGCAACGTAGCATCTACAACAAATAAAAAATCTAGAGCCAAAAGAAATAAAAAGAAACAATCGACGCAGTCAGTCGAAGAATTGACAAGCCAGTATCTGTTGGATGCATCATATAATATTGAAAGTTTCTCCCCCAAACTTACCAACAAGCTAGATGAAAGTTTTAGAAAACAAATAACTAATGATCACGAGATGAATTTGGCAACATATGACCCAGAAAACCTCAGCACAAAGCTGTTTGATGAAGAAATAGTGTTTATACCTCATGGTATTGATGACAAAATTCAGATAACCAGTACAACATCGGCTGTAAACAAAAAAACAAAGCCTAAAAAAAAGAAAAAGAAGAAACCGATACAGTTATCTGCTGAAGATACTGATTCACGCATTGAAAAAGATCTTGAAAAAGCTGATGAAGGTACACCACTTGATGAGAGACTGTGTAACGA
The DNA here is from genome assembly GCA_963924545.1 of Pogonocherus hispidulus. NCBI lineage: Eukaryota > Metazoa > Arthropoda > Insecta > Coleoptera > Cerambycidae > Pogonocherus > Pogonocherus hispidulus. The sequence continues at coordinate 51,527,017 of OZ004697.1, forward strand.
AGACATGGCAGAAGTTTCTGGAAAAACTACGGCTGCAGAAATCTCAAATCTGAACGTGGGAAGTGACCATAATGCTTCCAAGATTATACACGAGTATAATCCTGACACCAGCATTTCTAGAAATATTGACTCGACTTGGACAGATTTCTTATTCTTGCAGAGTATCAACTGTGTTTCATGCTTAAAAGATTTCAGTTACGAACAATTATACAGAACCTATATGGCTTATGTAGACAAGAAGTACCAAGCCAATGCTTGTAGGAAGTATAAAAAGGTATGCAAAAATATATTGCCGGCAAAGAACAACTGCATGATGCAAAGTAGTGCCCTTTGTTACGGTTTGGGGAATTCAAACACCGGCCGAAACTTTTACTCCAACAATTTTTTGAATCCCAGTTTAGATGGAAACTATACAAATTACCTCGGTGAAACAAACTTTGATACTGCTATCAACAAGGGCACAATATATCCCGGTATATGTGACACTATTGTTGTAAAGGCTGACGGAAATTCTAAATGTAACGAATCCCATAGTGGTAGTATGGAATCTTCGATGAAAATGTATGATCAGACTGTGGTTGATAACGTACCAACATCGAACGCCGACGCACATGAAAAAGCTGTTTCACATCAGGATAAGATGTATGATATTTATTTTAGCGATATCTGCAACAAAAACGTAACAAATTTAGCCGCGTCGGATAACAGTTTATGCAATGATGAAGTTAATATTTCGCAGCCTCTCTTGCATACCATTTCTTGTAGATTTGAAGATACTGCGCCTACTAATATCGGAGTGGAAAAAGTAGAATGTGGAACCAAAATACCCAAAGTAAATGGTTTAGAAACCAATACAACAGGACTTTATTTTCAAAGTCCCATTGCCGTGTCTGAGCCTGCTGTTGGAGGTTTCGAAGAAAATAAAGTGAATAAAAAAAAGTCAAAAAATTCACAGAATACGGATCAGGCTATTTCTAACACTTCTTTAGGTATCGAAAATGCTCTTATGTTTAGTTCTGTAGATGGTGGACGTGCCAATTTAACACTGACGATGCATGGAACTAAAACGAAGAAATCAGAGGAGATCCAGAAAACTATAGCTAGTTTTTCTACAAATCCCCCTGGTCAATATATGGAACTATCCAAGGAAGATTTGGAGATGTACTCCAACCCATCTGTTGATACTAATAGTGATTGTGAGACAAGCATCGGTGTAGCAACATTAAAAGAATGTGATAATGCTACTGCTGTCAAGACATGTAACAAAAATATCACATCTTCCAGAGACTTTGATGAATCATTTCAAACTTTCAAAACAATTTATAACGAAGCTGTAGGGGTAGACATTATTACAAATGATCCTCAATATAAACAATTATTCAGTTACATATATGAAAATAGAAGGAAAACCAGCCCTACTTGCAGTGAAAATAAGAACAGAATTAACGTTTCAACTTTAGAAAACTATTCTGTTAAAAGTAATTCGGAAATTCCAAACGATCACTACGATACCTCTGTCGAAATAACACCTAAAATAAATTATTTAGATTCTTCAGATCATCTGCATCGTATCGATTGCATTGATAATAAAGAGCTCTGTGAACCGAAAACGAGCCGCTCTACAAGTTATGCCAGTGTAGTTCAAAGACCCACGTTGTCATATTCAACACAGAGAAGAAACAATTTAAGCAATGATTTTTTAGGGACTGCTGAAGTAAATACAAAAACTAAAGCTACATGCGAAGAAAATGCAGATTATCATGACTTATCCTCTGCAAAAAGTAAATGTAATGAGAAATATGGAGGTAAAACGTCGACATATTCTGACTTGCCAATTTGGACAAACACCCACAAGAGTAATAATGACCATTACGTGAAATATAGTAAAAAACCGTCTAAGCTGAGATGTTTCCAATTAGAAGCTGCAAGAAACAACCCAAGCCGTGATTCTTCCGCATTGACGAATATAAAAATAAAAACAAACTCAAAACTTGAAGGCAGCAGTTCATGTGGCTTTCGAAGCAACTCTAATTACGCTCGAAACGATGCTACTGTAACAAATATCTGCAGCAAGGAAATGACAAGTAAAGTGACAAAAGTTGGTAACCTTAACTCGACCAGGCTAGCAACCCTTACAAATAGTTATGAGAAAAATGATGACAATTGTACGAAACTTGTAAGAAATTATCGTTTTACAGAACATTCTTTTGATAAACGAGTGAAGAAGAGACTAAGTTCATCGCGTCCACAAATTGGCTACTCCAAAATATCAGATTATAATAAATATAACCGTTACAACTTCTTAAGAAGAAGGCAACATACTACAAAAGTGGCAAATCTGTATAAGAACGAGAGGCCTATTTATTTTGATAATTATGGAAACGGGAATGAGAATACCGTGTTAATTTTAAAATTGTTCCAGATAGTATTTTTACTGATCCTGATATATCTAGCTGTGAACAATTTAGGATCCATCGTTTTGTTTTTGTTTAAGAATGTTCCGGTAATTTCTGTTTTGTTTTTAATTTTTTATGCTTTTATGAAGAAGTAAATTTTTTCTGATATGATATAAATGTGACCATAATACTTGATAATTTCTCTCTTTTATTGTTTTGATATGGTAATATTTTTCATATAAATGTGTTTAAGTTTAAATAAAATTTGATACAATTTTAATAAGAATATTATTTGTTGGGTTTTTTGACATCTCTAAGTTTTTAATTGATTTTTTAACAAAGTGCAATTCGATATATCACTAAAATGAGAGGAAACAGGGGGGACGATAAAATATGTCACTTTAGGTACTCGAGCCACATTTATTGATTATTTTTTTATTGCCAAACCAAATCGATTAAAGTTAAAGTCTGTTTAATCTGGTTTTCTTCAATGATATATGTTACCATTTCATTAAAGTAAAAAATATAATGGGTTTCAAGAATTTATTAAAGTTTTTGTAAAATGTTTACAATAATTATTGAATTCAAACAGTACAGAGTTTATACAAAAATTACTTCCTCCTCACCAAAGGTACAAACAAAATTCAAAATAACGATGATAAAAAAAAGAGTTATAATCCAAACCATTACTTATAGGCACCTCCCTCATAACCAACAATCCTGTCCATGACAATCCTGAAAATTCTTTAATAACGCATTGTAATTTTCTACATTCTTTGGATCGATTTCCCCATAAATATTGTGAAGTTCGTATGGATCTAACATCAGGTTGTACGCTTCAGTAAAATTCTGTAATGAAGAACAAAATATAAATATAAGACCTCTAACCATACTGTCTTGTGTAAACAATGGTGACAATAGACGCTATTTGCTATTAGAGGTTAAGTCTGCAAGTCTGTCATACATACTGTTTACATCGCCATCTACATTTGAATGAATGAACTATTCTATAAAGATTGCAGAACAGAGAACGTCTCCTGTAATTTTGTATAGTTAGATATATATTAAGGCATGTTTGCACTCCCTTTTTGATAAAGCCAAATTTATATAACTTTTTAATAAGCTAAGTAATTCAAGCATTAGTGTTAAATCCTGTATAATTTGGCTGTCGTGGGGCGTTTTCAAACCACTAAATATGTAGAAGATGAAGAATGAAATATTATCATTTGATATTTATGCAATAATAGTAGAAATAGGAAATATACCTGATCATCTTTAAATGTGCAATATTTGATTTTTTCTGATTGTGACAGTGATAGAATACATGAATACGTGTTGTTCCTAGAATCTTGACATTTACACCACTGATCAGTGCTACATTCCTAAAAAAAAAAAAGAAAAACAGTTTTTGTAAATATTTGTTTGTTTTTTTATTCATTTGTCTGTATTTAAATTCCACAACACTCTAAACTATTTGGCAGTTTTCTGTTTGTAGATTAGGTTAAAAATACTCACCGATAAATTCTGGTCATACTTCCAAGGACAACTGGGATCCACTGTCGCCGTTTTTCCCTCTCCCCAATACTCGACAAACACCCTCTTTTTCCACGGTTTTCGTTCATAGGAAAACAGTGCTTCCTTGAAACTCCTACCGTCCATATTTGTCGGGATTTCGACGTCTGCCAAATTCAAAATCGTAGGGGCTATATCAACGGATGAAACGGGGAAAGCTTCAATACTTTTTGGTGGGATGTTTGGACCACTAATCATCATGGGCACTCGTATGTCTGTCTCGTAGGGTTGGCGTTTGTCCCAAGGCTGGGCAAATTGACCTACAATTAAAAGAAAGCTTCAAAAAGCGAGATAAATACAACTTGGGGAATTCCACTTGGGTCAATTATAGACAATAATTGACCCAATTATTATTAATAATTGAGTTAATAATCAATGCATTTTATTTTAAAGTAAAAAAACATTTACTTAAAGCATATCAGTATTTAAAAAGGTATCCTTATTACTTCTAGAAAAGTTGTCAGAATATTTTCGGTCAAATAATTAACTGAAATACTTGAAGTTAACTAACATTATGTTCATCAAAAAAGTAACTAATGATTCGTACCTATATGGAATCCATTGTCAGAAGTGAATATAATGTATGTATTTTCTAGATCTTTTAATACCTCCAACTTTTTTAAAATCTTCTCTGTCATTTCATCCACGGCTAGCAAAGACTGCAAACGATGTTTTTGTATGTCATCCAAGATGGACACATTTAACGGCAAATGGACAGGTGGCATCTGCACGATCCAATGTTTCTAAAAATCCACAATATAATTAATTAATTTGAACCCAGTCTGTAATAAAGATTGCTATAATTTTCTAGACAAATATACATAGGTATAATTGAATTGAAACTTTTAAAACATAAAAATTAACTCTATAGCTACTAACTGTAACAAAATATGTTTTTATTTCAAACTTACTGTTGATTCTGTAAAGTTAAAAGCGGGATTCCTCACTGCCCGCTGGCCAGGAAATGCATTTTTATGTCTTTCTGCAGGTGTAAATGGGGCGTGGGCAGCTGGTGGTGCCACTATCATGAAGAATGGTTTATTAGAAGGTCTAGTCTTCAGAAACTCTATGCTATAGTCTGCCTAAAAGTATAATAATCTGAAACATAGTAAAATAGAAATACACAGTTGTTACCAAAAGATCCGTAAGATATGTATTCTGGAAGAAACCACTCGAGCCATTGATGGACAGTGTATAATTGTAGTATTTTGAATTTCCTTTTAGCCCAATCCACCAATTATATCCCTTTGGCACATGAGAAACACCGCCGCTCTCTCTTGATCCATACTAGAGTTAAAAAAAATCTTTACTGCCTTATCTACTTACATTCGAAAATGCACCATACAAAAAAGGCAATATGAAAAAGTTTTTAAATCTCAACTAGTAGTTTTTTGTTAAATTCCACTATTTAGTTAGTCGTATATCAAGTACTTACTTGGTTTAAATATTTACCAGCATAAAATGTGATGTAATTCTTGCTTTGAAGAAGTGCTGCTATAGAAAATGGTTCCAAATTTTTTTGCCAATATTCACTAGAACAATTTCCTTCTAAAGAATTATTATGAACTCCAGTATTATGAGCAAACTTCCCAGTTAGTATAGTACTTCGACTTGGACAGCAGATTGGAGAATTCACAAACTAGATATACGTTTTTAGATTATTAAGTACCTAATGGTTTGCAGATGTTGACTTACTGCATTTTCGAACACTTTTCCTGTACCAGCTATTAACTTCAAGGTTTTCTCCATGGGCCTCTGTGTAATAGTGTAAAACTTTTATTAAACATTCTAGGAACATATTAGGTCTACTTACTAACCCATCAAGTATTAAATCTTGATCATCAGTTAAAATTAGAATGAAGTTTGGTTTTGCAGTTTTAGCAGCAAAACAGATATGTAACATTAACAAAATATATAATATAGACATAGTAGAGGTTCTCTTTGGTTTTAATTAATAATAAAATTTTTCTTACTTTCTTGTTTAAAACCAAAATATTTTCACAGAAAATTTAGGTTATGTTATTTTGCTTATTACTGTCAATAAATCAATGTCAAATGTCACATATATGTCTAGGTCATGTCACACAAAATAGCAGTGTGTAATGTTGGTTGCCTAAAGTATTTATACAACAGCATCAAATTTGTATTTTTAGAATTATTTAAAATTGAATGCCAAATAAAACAGCTTAGGGAAAAATTTAAATACACATACGGATACTTTAATTAAATTAAACATTAATCAGATAATTACTAGTCCTACATTTATAGTTATGGTTCATTTTATGTTGCAAAAGTAAGGAGCCTCAAATTCAGTAAATGTAAATATTTTCGAAGGCCTACAACATATATTTTACCAGTAATATACTACTTATCTAGGTGCATAGGTATTCAAATAAACAAAACTGAATAAAAAACTTTTATTATTATATAATCATTACTGCTAAAAAGCTATACAAAATGGCAGTGCAGTCCGATATACTTAGTACAGTAAAATTAACACACCTAGGCATAAACATCTTCGATGAATAATTTCAGTTCTATCACACATTATGGAAAAGATGCCAAATTAATGAAATATACATGCTCTAGAGCTTTTGGTGTTTTGTTAATAATTTGTACATTTTCCCGAGTCAACTTATTCTAAAACTATATAAAAATGGAACATTTCATAGACTTTGCACAAGAAAATGGGACTTAGTCCCAATAACTAAATGGTAGCATTATTAAAGTCCACTCAAGTGGTGACATTTACAGTAGAAATCACTTAATATATTATAGGGTAATATAAAAAACAGTACTTTATTTTCTATAATTTACAACTAGTCTTAAAGATACTATATATCTACTTTCTAGCAGAGAATAATTTTATGAAAACAATATTTGTTATAAAGATAAACTTGGTTCCCTATTACTTTTGAATACTTTAATATCACAGAAAAGTATTGTTGTAAATTTTACAAAAGCAACAACATTGACTTTATATTGAAGCCACATTTAGAAGTACTTAAAGCATGTTACTTGTAATTTTTTCATTATTAATAATTTGTAGTTAGACCTCATTTGAATGAAACACATAACTTTGAATGACATACTTCAAACGAACCAGTAAGAAAGCCCAATGGATTCGATAAACTCTAAAATAATTATATATTTTATCTCTCAAATTAGCCCAAATATCGATTGCAGGTAAAAAATCAAACCGTCAAATATTCTACATATTAATTCGATATCAACTAAGCTTTGTCTGCCTTAGAACATGTTCTATATTAATACATTCCAAAACCGCAGCACCGACCGAACTCCGTCTCGTACTCATAGACGACACCACTATCCACTTGTTAGCCTTGGGGTCATATTGCTCCACGGCGTTTAAACTTGAGGATCCGTCATTCCCACCGATTGCGTATATAAAGTCATCTATAGCCACCACTTCGTGAGTCGATCTTCTGTTGTTCATGGACGTGATTGACTCCCAAGTGTTCCTCCTCACATTGAACCTTTCTCCACTAGACATGCACATGGTACCATCGTTACCTAAAGCATTCATTTTGTATGGAAAAATAGTACTGTAACAGTCAAAATCAGAAAGGGGATACCGCGTCGAACTTCAAAAACATTGAATGTCTGTTACTTATTACTCTCAGTAACAAACCACCACTTAAACTTAGATTACCTTATTGCATGTTACCTTACTTAAAGTTACTGTATCGTTTATCTTTAGGTACTCACCTCCTATACAGTACAAATGCCCATTAAGAGCTGCGACTCCACAGCTGCTTCTTCTAGAAGACATAGATGGCACTGCGTTCCATGTGCCTTCCCTTGGGTCGAATCTGCTTGTATAAGGAAGCTTTTAGAAACTAGTTAACGTTAATTTATGCTGCCTTACCTTTCTACTGAAGCTTGGTAGTTAGTCGAGTCAAAACCACCAAGGGCATATATACAATTCTCTAAAAAATATGGGCAACATTAGTTTTAACATTGCTTATTTCAAACGAACCATTCATAATCGTCTATACAATCATGCTATATCAATATGTTGTAATTTTGCTACATACCGACAACAGCAATTCTACAGTATCGTCTTCTGGTATTCATTGCTGGACAACTACACCAAATTCCAGTCAACGGATCGAACCGTTCCATAGAACTCAAGCAAGATGCACCGTCGTAGCCCCCACAAACATATATTAGGCCGTCGAAGGAACAAATACCTATAAAAATAACCAGAATGCTTTGGAAAAGGTTCACACAGTGATAATTTTACACAATTACTAAATCTTATGTGTAAAGTTATTTCTTTGTCAAGTCATATACCTACTTAATTTATATAAGTACTGACCTAGGCAGGACCTCTTGGTTCCCATAGGAGTTATAGATGCCCACGTATTGCTCAGGGGATTATAATACTCTGCCGTAGCTAAATCTGAAGCTCCGTCGTATCTAGAAGTATTGCAGATTTTAAATCACAGAAAATACGGTAATGAACGTAACTAGAAAACATTTACTTACTACTAAAGAATTTTAATTGTTAATTTAAAAAAAATGGCTAAAAACAAAACAGTACAGTATATTTAGAGAATAAATCCTATAAATAAAAGAAAGTAACGACTAATTACCCTCCTACAACATAAAGGAGTCTTCTTAACCCCGTTACACCTGACCTAGACCGTCTCCATTGCATAGGAGCTATTGCAGACCACGTATCTGTTTTTGGATTGTACACCTCACACTCTGAATGTATTGCAAATAGAGAACCACCACCTGTAACAAAGTGTAACTTACTTTTGATGTATAAATCAGCACTTCCCAGATGAATTAATTTTTAAATTCATCTAGAAAGTACAGGTAGAAATCATCACAGTTTAATTTAAAAGTATGATATTGTAGGTACCTATTTATATCTGCTTATAGTTTGAATGATGCAGATACGTGTATTTTGGGTTGCAGCCTAATGTAGGTACTCAATCAATAGAAAATAGGGTAGACAAAGAATGTAAGACACATTATATGGTCCATTATGGCTTCTATAAGTTTGATAGGTGTCCAATATACTTAATCCTCATATATATTGTCGCCACAAAGTATATAAATTGAGGCGTCGCGTCGTCTTGTCTACCAATGTTAACCTTTCAGGCATATTAGACAAGAGCCTGGTGAGAATGAAGTTATAGACAAGCTGTATTATTTCACACTCTCAAATTTTATTAATTACACGCCTTAACACTTGTTTGTACTTAATTTTCTAACGTCTAGAATCAATATTCCTACTTACCCACTGCAAAGAGGTAAGGTTCTGCTCCTTGTGGTTTTCTCTCCATCGTCCTTGTAGTAGAAAGAGCACACCGCCTTTCCGGTGCTAAGTGATATCTCATGGCTTCCAGTAACAACTCTCTACATTCGCTGTTTTCCCTGATCAATTTTTCGTTGTCTACTCTAGTCATTAAGAACTCCCTGTTGACTAGAGGCAGCCTGACATGTTGCATCAGCTAAAAAAAAAATAACATCCACGTGATTCTTGATGAACTACTGAAACATGTACATGAATACAACTATGTAGTAATTTATCAGCACAATTTTTGTACCTAACTTTTTTCGTGCAGTGTAGAATCGGTATTTACACTACACGCAAAAAGTTAGGGGCTTATAAAAGCTTAATTAAAAGTAATGAAGACCATAATTTACCCTTGAGATGTACTGGCTTCTTTCTGCTAAATCATGTTTAACCCAATTCAATACAGCCGAAAACACATCTTCCTCTGAGGAAATGTTCAGCTGACTATTAGAAACCAAGTCATTTACCTTAAACAAGATATATTTATTGACTGGGTTGCACAAGGTGAGTTCTGTACAATATTTTACCTCGTCAAAGGGTAGCAACAGAAACTCTTCTGTCCCGACAACCTGTTGAAAATTTTGTAAAGCGTATACGTGAGACTTTAGATGAAGTTCTTTACAGGAATGTGTGTCTAAAAAAAAATTGTCAGAATATCATAAGATTAACTTTATTTAATACTCCTATTCGGTTGAGTATGTTCAGAATAACAAAACAGGGAAGAAATACAAGAATATACTTTTTAATACGTGAAGAGGGGAAGTAGATTATTATTTTGCTGCAAGGTCTTCTCACAAAACTCTGATTAAAGACGTTTGAAGTGTAACAAACATCACAATGGAAGAAATAGTTTTGAAATTTCAAAAATCAATTCCACTATACAATTTTCAATGGAATTTTTTGTTCTTACCTGCAAAACTTCTAATCCCCAGACAATTCGTGGGATGTAGTTGTCGCAATAAAAAACGGCAGCACGCTTCCCTGACTTCGTTCATTTGTAGAAGACTACTAGCAGGTAGAAGGACCTGGACATTATCCGCTGTGATAGTTATTTGTCCAGTGTAAGAATAATCAAGTAATAAGTTTATAGCCGTTGGATCCATATCGTGGATTTCGATTATTGGTAAATTGTGCTCTTTCATGTCACCTGAAGAACAAAACTAGCTTTGATTTTTCATTTATAGATATTGTTGTTTTTGGTAGCTAGAAACACTAATCTTAAGATTTCCTATATACCCACAGGACACCTATCTAAAGTAGGTATCGTGTATGTCGCCTCAAAGTACCTTGGGTAAGAGTGAATTCTGATGTTTTACATTATGAAATAAAATTTGGCATTTAATAAAGATATTAAAAGTCGGAGCTTGCAACAAAAAAGTTTCTACTTTCTCTATTTGTTTCTGAATAGAAACAAATGAGACGGACTGGCACCTGCTACTGGATGTTGCCATTGAATATAACTAACTAACCACCGATTAACATCCTCTGTATAATTACCATTGGTTTTACATGGTCTTACAGATAGACTATCTATACCTATACTTATTATTTGTTTCACCGAAGGTCGTCTAGCCCTCTATAATTGGATAGATAATTAATTTATTACATGGAATAGCAACTCATTCTGTGTTGTGCAAGAGTCATAAAGTAGTTCATACTTTTAACTGTAGATGGCGACACAATAAACCATGTGCACAAGTACTAGCACTTTTATGAGGAATCATATTGCATTTTCATGATTAACTAAAGCTCAACAATTTTATTTAATACAATCCTATAGTTTTATGTGTCACCACGTAGAATTGAAAGGATAAAGGACTTTTTTATTCTAGCACGTGCAACTTTTGACAGTTTTTCGGTATAGATATATATTTTTTATCTAAGGTGTAGCCATCATTTGCGTATCGGTTGTAGAGGTATAAAACCAATGGTAGAAACCTTTTTATTGGGGCCATAGCATCTAAAACATCTCATTCAATTTAAAATAGGTATGTCCGTGAACTTTTGATGTGATTAAAATATTGTACTGCAAATCCTTTGATTAGTGCCTCGTATTTACAAAAAACTACAAACTAATCTAGACGTATTGCTATATCTCTACTATTTCGGTACTTACCATTGAACATAGCAAAAAAATATGGACTAACAGATGCTAGAACGACTTTATGGGCTTTAAATTTGTCTAATCCTATTTTTAAAGTAACATCACAGAGCTATAACAAAAATGAAAAAAAAATTATATAGGTACTTATGTATACATACGAAGCAAAATTTCTTGGTTTGTAAAGCATTATATTAACTGTCTAATCTCTCTTTTTTTTTTTTGAAAATTGCTATTTTATATTGCGGTAAAACGGTTTACAAACGGCGGTATTAGACGTGCCTATCTATTAAAAAGAGGAAGATAGAAATATGCAAACCGTTTTGCTTGATCTCAAGCCGTTTGGATTTTACAGGGTGTCAAAGTTGCAAAATGCCAGTATTCACCTGTCAATATTTCAAAAACAGTTGAAGAATAGGTATAGGACATCCTACATGAAATGTGTTTAGAATTTTACGTAGAATCCAAAAACGCAATAATATATAGGGTATTCCATTAAAAATAAGCAAGTTGACGTCGACTTCCGGTATAACCGGAAGTACCACACCCTTGAAAATATTTAGCTTTTATAGAACCTTTGAGGTTATGTTCACAGCCAAAATTTCAGAAAAATGCATATATTCATTCTCGAAATACGTCTAATAGGCCATCCACTTTAAGCCAGGCGGTATTTATTTTTTTACGCAGGGTGACTCAATGAAGCTATATAATAGGTAAAAACATAAATATTTCAAATGGGACACCCTGTATTTTTACATATGAGGTTTTATGGATATATCTCTTAACAAAATTTAACATTTTGCGGCACGCATTGCATGTCAAAGAACTGGTATTCTTTATTAGGGTCCTCTCATTGTCTAAGAAGAACATATATTTATACATTAATATCTATTAAGATGTCAAAAACAGCCGCCTAAGTAGATAACATGCGATGTAGTGACCTTTGGCGATAAGTTCATTCTAAACTACTAACACGATTAAGTTTAATATTTGCGGAGGAAGGTGTTTACGAGGTGATATCATTTTCAGAAAAAAATTGATTAAATAAATGAATGAAGTAGCTACGAAACATTTTTAAATTAACCAGTTACAGCATTCAAACTACCCCGATACTAAACTATTAAATTCATGGAAACTAATACTTGGGTGTTCCACATAAAAGTCCTCAGCCTCGTATCTTGGCAACGGAAAGATATATTTTGATTTTGAAAAAACAGATGATAGAGCTCATATATGGCTTCGTCAAGGAGTTCAACTTGATTTTTTTTCAAATTGGAGATGGCGGTGAAGTCGAAAGAAATTTTTCGTTGGCAGGAACTTTGCAACAAGGTTTATCCGATACTTTGTTCAATTCTAAACAATTTTTGTTAAATGACTATTTTTCAAAAACTTAATATTTTCAGAGATATCGGGCTCTTCATTTGGTGAGGCCCAAACTCAAGCGTATTTTAAAGTTTCGAATTATTACCGTATACAATGAAACAATAATTATCCAAGTCAATTTAATAGCTCTTTTTAAGAAATAGTGAAATAATATGTATTTCTGTTAAATATGGCAAAAGTTTTTTAAATCAACCAAATTGTTTAGAATTGAACAGAGTATCGGATAAACCTTGTTCCAAAGTTTCTGCCAACGAAAAATTTCTTTCGACTTCAGCGCCATCTCCAATTTGTTCTGAAAAAAATCAAGTTGAACTCCGTGACGAAGCCATAGATGAGCTCTATCAACTGCTTTTTTCAAAATCAAAATATATCTTTCCGTTGCCGAGATACGAGGCTGAGGACTTTTATGTGGAACACCCTGTATATCTCTCTATAATTGTGCTAATACCATAGCCAAAGCTAATACATAAATCATAGCGCTTTTTACGCATAGGGAATTGAATTAACATTTTAAAAGATTCCAGAAATATTTTTTATCCTTAAAAACACCTAAACTATACAGAGTGTACTTAAGAGTACAAATCAAGCAACCTTGTGTCTAAAATACAATGATTGGGCCATATATACCTTAGTTCAACCGGAATCGTTGTGTTCAGCTTCAAGATTGTTTGGTATCATTTGTGCTCTTTTATTTGAATATACACACTGTATATTAGTATATAGTAGTAAAAATGTCACGTCGCAGTCGTAGCCTAAAAAATGCAAAGAGAACCACAGTATGTTGCGCAGAGTATATTATGTCACTCCTGACCTACTAAACATCCTGTATATTAGTACCTAACTACTTTAGTCCTCGTTCATATCTAAGGCGATGCGATTTGTATTCGATCATATAATAACAACATCTTTTTTCCATTGTTTTCTATTTTCTTTCCACGACTAAGTAAAAGGGTACCTAAAACTCGCATGCCATTAAGGTAAAACTGCTTTTTAACAATGACGCAATGTTAAGCCTTTACAAAAATAGGACAGGACAGCAGTAAATCTTCTGTAGAAAAACTAGGTCAGACGGTCGGTATTGTCGATAGTAAAACATACTTAGTAAAGTATCACTTTAGTGCTTGCTAATTTTGTAAAATATGTTTTAATTGGACTTTATTGCAATGCTAACAAAGTATCATGCACAGGAAATTTGCTAATGGTAGGGTCTCCGCATCACGGTTATGTTACATTTAAAAGTTAGAAGAATAAATTGTGCAGGATATAATTTGGTCAAAATTATAGATAGTGACTCATACTCGTCGTATTCATCGCTTAAAATAATCTTTATCCGATAAAATGATTGCGTACAGAAATTTAATGTGCTGTTCCCTACGGATAGTGATCTCGACTATAATTTCATGGACTATATACGAGGTGCAATGTGATTGGTGTATTTTAAACAATAAGCAACGTGATTGGCTAATATCGAAACATCAAGGTCGAAAATTGGAGCGTGCGCACTTCCATGCCGACAACATCCCTGTTTTCGTGCAAGTGGCGTAGAAAGCAACTTATATGTTTGACGATTAATTGCGAGGTCATTTATTACATCATTTTTACGGTTATGTTGCAAGTGCGTAAACTATTGGACTTCCTAGTATTCGTAAAAGACCTATTTAACCTATTTAAAGACAAATTTTAAAAGTTTTTTTTATATTTCTTTTAAATTCGGTTCTATCTCAACAGGCGCAACTAGAGAATTGCGATCTCTTGCCACTTAACCAGTCGAACAGGTATATTTTTGAGGTATATTATTAACTTTGCTCCAATTTGACCTATTCTCTATCTCTAACTGTTTCCAAGATACCAAGGAATATTATTACATCCTATTTGAAACACACTGTATAGTAATTCACCACTTAAAGCTATATTTTCGTTTCTGTTCGAATCATCATGTAAGTAATGATGAAAGTTAAAACGTAGATTCTGATTTCCGGTTATTACATATTTAGGTATAATATCTCTATCTGTATTATCATCATAATGATGAGCCCAGAAGTCAAAAACTTATATGGAAGAGGGGGCGGCATATTATTATTTTGCGGACCGCGAGTGCGCCTCTTTATGTACTTATATAAAAGAAGGCTCCTCTAAGTTACCTAACATTTAATAACATAAATATAAAGTAATGACCTATTAGGCACTCTATGATCTGTCAAAAATGGATTTTCGTATACAAAATATTTATGTATGCATTTACGTATGTATTTTTCGTGTCTATTAAATGTCCGATCAGTATTTTTTTTTAATTCAATAGTAAGGGCGTAATGATGAAAAAAATATGTAAAAAATTTTGTTTTGATTTCCAAAAACCAATTAATTTCTGAATTAACTGAATTACCAAAAGCAGCGACACGATAAAAATCTATAACTACGACTATGACCAGACAGTCCGCCTCTAAAAAAAATTATGCCGATAGCGACTCGGGCGCCATCTACTCGTTGCCAAATTCCGTTTACGGGTAGAAAATAATATTTTTATACCATCATCCTACATTTTCTTCAGGGACGGACTGTGTATATCACTATAAAAAAGACACTAGACAAAATATTTCTAAAAAAAGTGCGAAAAATGTACTATGCCCAAAATTTTACCTGACCATGTTGCCTCATCTTATGTATATTAGTCAAGGCTTGATAACTGTGTCCTGAAGTCTTCAGGCAGTATCCTTTCTGGGTAAACAAAGGCGAGTCGCACACTTCGTTGGTAGGGGTTTGCGTAGAGGCCTCAAAGACGATGCTAGTGGTGGGTGAAGCTTTTTCTTCAGTATTTTCGGGATCAGTCGTATTCATTTTATTCCTAGACAAAAAAAGAAGTTTAACAATGGACCTTTTCCATTAAATTGAATTTTACTATTTTATTAATATAAAACGTTATACTAGTACATAAGTAAAGGTAGAATCAACCCAATGTATTAAAGAATTGTAATTAAGCGAAGTTATCCAAGTACAAAGTGGCCGGTCTTCATGAATCATTTCAAACTGCGCGGTTCGCTGACATCACACTCCAGTAGCCAATAAAATGTAGACAAGTTAAAGAACGGCTCTACGTTGCCACATATAATTTTACTTTTTTCTTGGCAGCGATTAAATTTACATTCTGGTAATTTTGAAATAAAAATATGTATTTTTAGGTGAAATATTCTCCATAATTATTACTAAAGTAAATCAACATGATTATTTTACAATTTATCCCTTGAGCAAAATAATTTTTAGGTATTTTTCGCTAAAGGTGACAACACTGCACAATCTATGCAAAAGTCAACTAAATGATGATTTGATAACTTAGGTTATAAAACCTAACCTTCTTGTCTTAACATTGCACACTTCAGCACTTAAGAAAGTTCATATTTGTGACGTAGAAAGCGTTAACCATTTCACTGTCAACTCTTGGAAGGTTGTCTGAATCAGCCTTAAGATCCCTCTTCAATTTTATTAATTTTAAATCAAATTAATCAAAACACAAAACGAAAGTTAGGTTAAGCACACTTCTCTTGACAGAACACAAAATGCAGGGCAGCCAACAGACAACAACGAACTGGAATATGACGTCAATGGCGCTTTATTTGAAATATATGGTAATTTTAACAATTTTTTCAAAATGTACTGGCCTGGTACTAAGAAAAAATTTTAGAAAAATACTTTTTAGGCATAACTAAGTATATATTTTATAATAAGCGAATAAAAAAAAGATGTGGAAAAGGCCCATTAAACTATGTTACTAGAGATGGATCTAAAAGACACAAAATTGTTACCCACACCACAAGAATAAATAACTAATACGAAAATATCGGATTATTAACCTAGTAATTACCTAGTGATTGATGCTTATTCAGATGTAACAAACATTTTTATTTTCCTAAAAACTTCGTACCTACTCAAGAAAAATACGTTATACATTAAACTTGTTTTGCTTTTCTACTCCTGCTGAAACGAACAGAAGTACAGCTTATAGAGGCTAATAAAATCAATCTGAACATTGTTACTGTAATATTATACAAAGAAAATTCAAACCACTGACCCCAACCCCTTCTTAACCGACGGAATATCCTTTGAAACTTTCTTATCCCTACGAAAGGAACTATATTAACCCCAACATATCTGCAAGTTGTAAAAAGGTTATTATCCAAAAGCCAACGACCTTTCATTGTATGTACCAACTGCGTTTCAGCTCGGTAATTTTCATTTTACCTTCCTGATAGAATTTACTCGATACGGATTAGGAACTGCTACGCCTAATGACGGTTCCCTATCGATTTGGTAGTTTGTATGGCAAGGTGTAGGTCAGATCAACAACCCCCGAAGGCAATGATCGATGATGCTAATTTCCTTGTTGGAAAATCTAATCCGACGCGAAGGCGATCAGTTTTTATGCATGTTCATTTTCCGTCCCTAATTCAGTAAAGTGTGAATCGCAGTACGTAAATTATTTTTTCTCCAACCGGCTTGTTTTACCCATAAGCTATCGTTTTCATTACTAGGATGAAAATGAATGAGTTGCTTGCAAGGAAACACTTTAAAATCCATAGTTATGTTACTAGGAGTAGAAGGCGAATATTATTTGTTGAACCCAGAAGCTTACACAGCCGAGGCTGTGTAAACTGGGCGAAACACATAAAGAGCTTTGTACTCCGAGTGACTGTAAACTGTATTTCTTCGGACATTTATGCTTGTATAAAAAGCGATCTGGCTCTCAATTTCAAACTGACAGTCGTGAGAAATCATGGCCACATCACTCTTTTTTTAATCCGTTGTTCTGGTATGGCAGGGTGTCAAAGTTATAAAATGTCAATATTTCAAAAACAGTTGAAAATAGAGATAGAACATCCTACATGGAATGTGTTTAAAATTTTACGTAGAGTTCAAAATTGCAATAATATATAGGGTGTTACATTTAAAATAAGCAAGTTGATGATGACTTCTGGTATAACAGGAAGCGCGAGCATGTTGACGCTATTTTCATTGAATAGATCGTTTTGATAATCCCCTGTATACAAATTTTCAGATTTCAATTCTGACTACTTTTTGAGATAAACCTACTGGGCCCTCTTCGTGATACATCCTGTATATAATTGCCAAAGAATAATTAGGCCAGTTTCCAATAAGTTTTTGCTGCCCCTAGAATAGTTAAGCCCTGTCCTCTACAGTAACACAGTTAACACAAAATATCCCTAAATATTTTAGTTACTTTTTGACAGCAGTGTCATCTAGCAGTCACTTACTGAAACTATTACGCAATTATATCGAAAGCAAGAAATCTTTTTTGTTGTTAATTGACTTTTTCGCATTGTTTAGGAAAAATTCACATACAACCCAATTTTTTTTCTTCGAAATTTGGGAACTACCGAAATTCTATATCTTCAGTTTAAGAGGCAGCAACTTTACTTCTAGACCACTCTAGAAACTGTCTCATTAACCTGAAACGAATCTTTACCGATATTTTAATAAAAAAAGCATTTCATTTCAGTATTTTGCTTATCAGAAATGTTTGATAACCAGTTCTATTGATTCTGTTAGCAATATTTCTCCTAGTGTGCCTTGGGCATATAAAATTCAATGAAATGTAACAACTCATGCTAATTCTCAAATTCCCATCAGTCAGATGACATGCGACACGCGGTATATATGGTAAAATACTTCTTCTATCATCAGTGTAAACACATTCTTATTGGCGATTCCAAAAATGAATGCGCCCTCTACATGAAAATATTTGAACCTACTTAAAAGGTAATATATGGAGGCTTATTACTGATATAATGATAAATAACACGTATTTGCCTTTGTTTAACGTAATAATTTAGTGGTGCTTGTGATTTTTTGGTAATACAAAGTTAAAAACGACGTGGTTAGTATTTGTATATCTTTATTTTTACATTTTAAAATGGCATTCAAAAGAAGTCAGCACAACACATACTGCGGTGTTTATAGGTGTCATTCCGCAAAATGTGTCAATAGAATTGTTTAAGATTGAAGATAGGTAGAAGTTTGGCCCTAGTATAAGAAACTGTTTGTCAATCATTTCTCCGAAAGGCATGTAACAATTTAATAACAGAAAACATGTTTAGTTACACAACATAACCACTTTGTTGCAGTTTGTTGCAAATTTTTTATTATTAGTCTTATAAAAACAGAATATATTTTAATTTAAACATTATTTAACAAAAAACAAGCACTAATGTGGTATCACCATACAGTTTATCACACGTATTTTAGCCCAAAATGTAAGTAAACCAAAACTAGGGTACCTGTTTCAATCCAAAAAGTTCATATAATTAGCAATGAAGCACTTATGGGACGTTTGACTACTTTTACCACTCTTTTTATCTGTTTACAATTTGCAGCGCCCTCATCGGTAATTTGAATCGCCAATCTACGCCATCTATCAATGGCGGCTGCATAAGTATAGTAATTTCTATATTTCCTATTAATGTAAAATGAACTATACACGCAAGAGAAGGTCGTTAATTCTCAGTTATTATGCTTTTTTATGCCCTTCAATTTCAATTGAAGTTTATGCTGCGAAGTAAACTTTTATGTACTCGTATATTGCACCCCGTTTTTATTGTACGTTTAATCTTCATTATTTCTGGCGAATGACCCAATTCTTTACGGATGGGAGAGAAGGAAGTATTGGAAAATGTGTGTAAATAACGCCTGGAGGATATATGTGGCAAGTAGAGATGTTTTCATGGAAATTTCAGCCAGGGAAACTTTGAAAATGTCCCCGTGGTGCCATTGCGCTGAAGTGCTGGCGCCCGAGGAAAAATATGAACGAATAGAAACCATGGAAAATGCAAATAAAGTAGGTATACGCTGTTCTCGAAATGCATGGAAAAAATTAAATGGTTATATATAAAATATAAACGTTTATGGAACAAATGGAAGGACATTACATTACCCTGTACTTTTCCCGTGAATCGTTTCAGAGGAAAACCAACAACTACGAACGACATGTCTATCAACACCACAGGGCACAGGCCAAAATTAACACTGTGATATTGCGTGAATAAAACAAAAGAGTTTGCAGAAAATAGTGCGACCAAGATTTATATAATTTTCTGTTTAGCAGTGGCGTATAAACTTAAACTCAGTTACAGAAAATCAATCACTTGTTTGCCCCAATACCAACATGAATAATTCAAAAGGAAAGTCTAACAGTATTTCCTTTTTAATATTTTCTATTCGACCCTATTTTTGACAGGTATAGAACTCAGTTTCCCCCAACAGTTTGTATAAGTATCCACTGTTTCCCATAGAATCTGATCATGGGCGTCGCCATGGGGGGCAGGGGAGCGAGCGCCCCTCCCCCTAGCATTTGAATCGAATACTAAGTACAACGTCACATAATTTAAAAAATAACCTAAATTAATATTCACGAATAAAATTTTACAAATTATATACTTATTATAACTTCACTTTTTCATCAGGATGAGTGACATCATAAGTCAAATTTACAAAAGGGAACACTTTCGAAGTTGGTAATAATATGTGATACACACTGATAATATGTGGCTAGATTCAGTTTGTAACGACAACAAACGACAGTCGACATTTCGATAATTGACATTTGAAATTTCCTGTTTGTGTTTGGCTTGACAACTTGGCGTGTTGTATTGGTGTTTTCTTGTGAAGTAAACTTTTATTAAACATGGAGCAAGGTTTTGTAGAGGCCAAGTCCGACAATTTACCGGTTATAGATCCTTTTATGATAAAGATCCTATAGATCCTTTCAGAAATAAAAGGAATGAACAATGTAATGTTAGTATTTAACTTAACAGTATTACTGCAAAGTCGATTAAATATATATTCAAAAATTACCTTTACAAATTACGATATTTCAATTAACAGAACTTCTATTACTAATAAATACACTTGTAATCAGTCACAGGCAAAGACAACAATTCACAGGTAAAAATATAAACTAAAAATAATGTCTCATGCTTACCATGATGTTTACCCTAACCAAACAATTCAAACATAAACAAAAGTAAAGTTGTCACGCAGTGACACCAACCACACAAATGAAAATATCCTAGAAATCACTAAAAAATGGCGCAAATTTTGAATTTTCGCTTAGTGACGTCACATAAATATCGCGCACAATAAAAAATAATTTATGGACTTAAATGAACCCAATATTAAAATTCCAGAAATACGTATCTCTTCTTTTTCCAACTACTTTCCATTGCCGATGTAAAAAAAATAGGAAAACAACATTGTTTTCGCTCGCATGACAATACATTTGAATCCGTTAAGCTATGACCCATGAGCTTCAATACATACAATACATAAAACCTTCTTTTCTCTAAAAATTCTAACCCACTGTAACTCAAAAATGTCTCAAAATAAGACAAAAGTTTAAAGGATTTTCTTCTTGTTTTAAACTAAAATATTTAAACTCTTGTTTGTTAATAAAACAAGCCCATGTATTTATGTCATATGATGGTGTAAACCTCTAATGCAAGTGACTTGAAGTATATCTATATTTCACTGTTATTTACTTCTTACTCCACCAAGTTACGCTCATGGAATTAATCGCAAAGTTCCACCTTCAATGATAACTCCTCCGTTGTGTTTGTCTATTTTTTGTTATCAAATTTTTCGTACCTACAGATATTTTCGATGTATCCAAACTTGGAGGGTGTGACACCGGCACAGCATTTGAATGAAAACTAGGAAAATTACGTGACATGAATATTTCAGCTCAGTTTACTTACGAAAAAGTAGATATTGAAAAGGCATCACGCAGTTTTCCAAACAATCGATTGACCTATTATTATACTAGGGCCCCCATTATAGGTACAGGGTCATGTATCATATTTTGATCACGAAATTATATCGATTTTCAGTCCTTTGATAAGAAAACAATTGTAAATACTTTAAGCATTCAGCAATATTTTCAATTAAAAAACTGTTGAAAAATCCTGTTAAACAAATATAACCCACACTTGTGATAATAAATAGAACACCCTGTATTTCTCATACAACATGACACAGATTCGCGGTATACCCCTCTTTTTCCCCTTATTTTTTTTAGATACAATTTACCAATTTGGCAAGGCAGAAGTGCTTATTAAAGGCCACTTTTTGACATAAAAATTAACTTTTTGCCACGTCTGCTTTTACCGGAAGTCAGACCAATTGTCGATTTTTATATCGAATGGTCCAAAAGTGACCTTGAATACCTACTTCAGCTATGCCAAATTTGAAAATTCTATTTAAAAAAATAAGGGGTGAATTACCACAAATATGTGTCACACTGTATATATCTTCACCCTATATATTTCTCAGTCGTTTTCTGGAAAAATCCTAGTACAGATTTATACAGGGTGTCACAAAAGAGGGGCTTACCAAACTTATACCTTTTCAAATAATGGAACAACCCAATTTTCTATTACGAATAAGTGGATACAGAGTGTGATGGATCTATCTCTAGTAGTAATGTAACCTTGGCTAAAAAAGTGTATCATAAGAACAGTATGTGGTGGACAAAGCCTTTACGGCACCTGTAGTATACCACCGAAGTGATAATCGTTTTCTAACACATTGTGCTTAAGTATGGCTATTGACAGATTCTTGACAGTGATAAAACTGTCTAGCAACTGATGTTGGCAAAGCTAGTACGAAGCTTGAGGCGTGCTTCTGGACTGTATAGCTTCCAAAGAAACTTTGTAATCAAAGTACCAGATAGGGAAGACTGGAAAAATGGTCCCCCAATAACAGCTCAAATAGTCTGGTATACAGACGGATCCAAGACAGAACAGGGAGTTGGAGCCGGGATTTATGGGACGAGGCCAATAACCAAAATCTCAATAATTCTAGGCAAATGGGCAACTGTTTTCCAGGCTGAAGTAATAGCCATACAATGCTGCGCTAAGGAGGCGATAAGGCGAGGTACGGACAACGGTTCGATTGCCATTTTCGCCGATAGTCAAGCGGCGATACAGGCAATAGGGTCCCCGCAGGTTTCGTCAAAATTCGTGTGGGACTGTCTGAATACCCTAAAAGAGCTAGAGAGCGAGAATAGAGTGACCCTAGCTTGGGTACCTGGGCACGAGGGGCACAAAGGTAATGAGGAGGCAGACGCACTAGCCCGAGAAGGCGCATCAAGAGACCTCATAGGACCAGAACCCTTCTGCGGCATAGCGAAGCCATGCATTAAAACATCCATGGAGGAATGGATGAGAAACAAATCTCTAGAATGGTGGAGGAATCTGCCACAACTGAAACAGGCAAAGCTATTCATTAAAGAACGGACGCCTAAATTCACAGCAGATCTGTTAGGCCAGAATAAAAAGGCCATCAGAATAATAATAGGTCTCATAATAGGACACTGTAGGCTAAACAGGCACATGAATCTTATGGGAGTGTCAGAAGAAGTAACTTGCAGATTCTGTCAAGAAGAAGAGGAAACCTCCGGGCACGTACTGTATCAGTGCGAGGGCCTGACAAGACTGAGATTTCAAATACTTGGAGAAAAAAAACCAAGAGCAAATTGCTACATGGAAGAGCCTCTATCAAGGCTGTGGAGTCTAATGCAAGGGACAAAGCTGGACAGAGTGCTCTAAATAGGTTGGGAGTGCCACAATAGATCTTCTATTTCGCGGTGGACCAGGCCAGGGGGCCGACTCCCATATAAATCTAATCTAATTTAATGCTTCTGGACCGATAGATCCAATATAAGAAACATTTTTGACACACCAAACATATCACCTGGGAGCCGTCATATTTAAAATCTGGAAATTCCCGTAAAAACATGAGACAAAAGTGTAAGGCTTAGGGAGACCCTATTTTTGACTTTGAAGGGCTTTCTGGTATGGTAAGAAATCAGTCGATAATAGATCGTCATTTCGACACGTTTATACTAAACGCCGACCACGGAGCACACATCGAAATCGCTTATTAATTCTCTCTCTCGCTCTGCGGTGTACCCTGCTGAAGTTTGCGTTCCCCCACTGCCGACACACATGGAATGTTACCAAGAATTATCAGGGCTACCATGAATTACAGTCGGATCTAAAAAATGTTGATAGTGCAACAACTGGAAACCGTAGCAAAGTCGATGGCGGTCATGGGCGCACGTATTTACACTACAAAATTACACTATGACACTTCCAATTAATTACACTGAATCAAAATAGAGTATTATATTAATAGTACATCACATGAAACTTTATTTCAAGCTGTAAGTAAACAGCAGAAAGCACAAAAACACGAATAAAAATTGCCCACGAAGTACCAAAACCATACTAAGCACCTGAACTCTACTCAGATGAAGATCTGTAACCAGTTTTTTATATAGATAACACTATTAAAAAGAAAAATGTATTAAAGGCAATAAGTTTAGGTCTTATGTAGTTATGCTGTTGTAATTCAATGTTGGGGGGGGTGCATACTGCACGCAAGGTAGTTGTTTTCAACATATCTTAAAAATAATAAAGCTATTCCTTTGCCTAGCTGGGTTATAGGTAACGAAGAAAATTAAAAACCTTATTAAACCATAATATTTGATAATTTCATTAATAATTTATCTAGTTCAGTGTTTGGCTTAATTCCTTTATAAAGAAGGATATAAATTTAATGTCGTCAATTTCTAGGACAATATATTATATTAACAGGACAATTTTCTGTATTAATCAATTGCACTCATGAATTAATTCAAGGTCGAAAAAGTCCTTAGTTTTTGACCGTGTAAAACAGCCCAAACCAAACCAATAAAAAATGAACTGTTCTTGCGAGATTGCATATTCAAAATACTTCAATATTTTTTGAACTTGAACATGGGAATCTCATCACCCTATACAAAACAATAAAGTCGAGCGTGTCTACATTATCTAGAGGCTACCAAGTCCCCAGCATCCAGGAATTGCAAGCGTGTGCACAAGGCGGGAAAAAATCTATAAAAGCAGCAGCGAAAAATTTGAAAACAATAGCCTTTGTGTTCGCCAGGAATATTCATAGTAGAACTTTCAGCGCCGAATAAAAAGCGGCTGTCGACCGCTACGTCGATTAAAAAGCCATTCACTCTGCCAAATAAACAGCAAACAATAAACAAACGATAAATAAAACATTCGCCAATCGGCATAAATATACTGCCAGCATAAATAAGATCCAAGATAGATATAAAAATTACTCACGAGCGTCCGTGCAACCCCTAACCGATGCTCAGTCAATAAAACCCACTGAGCCTTGCCTGAAAACAGCTGAACGTCGACTAAGTGACGAGAAGGCTTCAGCTGAAGCGATCACGCATGTTTTGCGCGACGCTGCGCGGCTTTCTGGGCCACCTGCGGCCGGACTGTGCAACTGAGACGGAGATAGGGCGCGTTGTCGCGACGCGAGCATGGTCGTTGCCCCTGGACTGCCGCCCTGACACACGCGTGTATTTACAGTTGCGTTCCGCGATCGTTAAATTGTTGCTCTTGTTTTGTGACGTTTCGGTGCCCTCGAGCCACTTCAGCGTTGCGTTTATGTCATTTTCTGGAGGTGTTTACTTGTGGCGTCTTCTGAATACCTTTATTTTATTGGGAATTTTATACAGGGTGTTTCGTAATATATGCGCAGGACTTCAGGATAGCTCGTCCAAAAATATGAAAAAAGTTTCTATTAACTTACCCTCTAAAATGCACCATTTTAGAGATACAGGGTGTTGAAAATTAAAAAAAAAAAATGTTTTTTGCGAATATCTCCGGAATCGTTTATCGTACAGAAAAGAGCTTTTGTAAGCATTTTCATAAGCATTCTCATTTTGACAAAAATTTATTTAAACGTTAGAACAAGTAACAAAACCAAACGTTAACTTAAAAAAATTAAAAAAAAAACAATAACAAATCATAAACTAAATTTTGTTTAATTAGTAGAAAAAGATTTTATTTCAAAAAATTGACCATGTTTTTCAACAAAAGTTGATTTTTCTCGAAAACGATCGACTTTAGAGCTTATGACCAAGAGTGACTCTTTTGTGTAGAAAACATTGGCGGTTCAAATGGACGTCTCAAAATCGTACTTTTTCCAATAGCGTAGAAGTTGGGGAGAAAAACACCCACTACCCCTTCAAAACCTTCACCAATTATGACTTACAAAAAAAAAATCCCCACAAAACATTGTTTATTATGAGTAGAAAATGCTTACAAAAGCTGTTTTCTGTACGATAAACGGTTCCGGAGATATTCGCAAAAAACGAATTTTTTTTTTCAATTTCAACACCCTGTATCTCTAAAATGGTGCATTTTAGAGGGTAAGTTAATATAAACTTTTTTCATATTTTTGGTCGAGCTATAACATCCTGAAGTCCTGCGCATATATTATGAAACACCCTGTATAAGCATTTGAAAATTTCAGTTGTCAAAAGCAGACCTTGACACTAAAAATTATTTATTAATAATATTAATATATTAATATATTATATTATTATATTATATTAATATAACAATTAATAATCTTTGTTTATCTGTTTGTGTAGATTATATGAACTGTTGGGCAATATGGTTACTTCACCCTGTTTAGTAAAAACTCAAAATTGAATAAATATAACAGAAATAAGAGTTATTTCAATATACCTCTAAATTCTCTACTTTTACTCTCTAATTTCCATTTTAATGCCATTTCCGGTGTTATGGTCTGAAAAACATTAGTTGTGTTATGTTTTAGTTGTTTTATATTTTGTACAACAGGACTATAACAACGACCTTTGATGTAACCCCATATGAAAGAATCAGTTACCGTTAGTTCGGGAAAATCTGCAGGTCATTCTATTGGTCCGGCTCTACCTATCTATCCTCTGATGCATTCCGTTATTCTGTACTGACATTGTAAAAAAAATGAAATGCGACTTCCAAAGAAATTATCGTCTGTTGAAAAGGGCTGGTGTGTAAATTGAAATAACTCCTTTATTTTTTGGTATAACTCTATCAAACTATACATTTTTGAAAAGAGGAAAAGTGTCTCTATCGAATGGTAATATAATCTACAGGGTGTTCCATTTAAAAAATGATCACAATCTTGAATTAAAAAGTTGCAATTTTTTTTTCAAGCACCTGTAGAAATAAAACAAACTAGAACTAACAACAAAAGAAAACTTTTTGAAAAATTAAGAGCACCAGTGAAAACCGCTCATCGATATCTCATTTTGCCTTGAAGTTATAAGCCTTTAAAATGTGTCACGATTATCTTGGGACACCCTGTATGTAAAACAAGTGTAAAAATAAAAGAAAATCGACGTGTCCGGCCGATTTTTTAAAAACTTTACCATTTTCAAAATAAAGTATTTATGCGATACTTTAGGAACTCACTGTATTTGGTCGAGAATTTGGTCCGTCTTGATAAAACCAATCTAAATTAAACAGTGTCAAAGATACATTACAGAACACTATCTTACTAAATTTACATCATGTGGGTATATCTTATTATAATTTCAAAAGCTTCACCGCCCTCCGCTGACCCCCCTCGTATTCAAATACGTGGTCTTCGTCCTCGGCAGCCCGAGTTACAACGGTTTTTAGCAATGATATACCACCTCCGAAATCCTCATGATAATCTGCTCATCCCCCAACTCCATCATGCCATCATAGGCACAGAAATCAATGAATACTACTTAGCTCCCATCAAAATTCGTCTGGGTACCTAAATTATGTCTCATTTAAAACACAAATAACAACACCAAGGTCAAGGTTAAGACAAGGTGATATACTGTTGTTACCTGAAGATTTTTTGAAGTAGCCACAGCAGAATGTAGATTAATGGTTGGTTTATTGTGGTTAGAAATAATTTTGGGCCTTGAGGTTTTGCATTTAGTTCTTTTAGAAGGATTTTTTGGCATCCTTAGTTTTCATGTTTATTAAAATATAATAAATTTGTTGATAACATTTGCCTAATCTATTTGTCATGATAAAAAATTCACCACAAGACCTTGTCTATTATTGTACAATTCAAAAAAGTTTATAATAATAATACAATAAGGTAAGGCTTCGAATTATTCTGATTAAAAACAGATTTGATTTTAATTTTTACCTGTGTCATCGTCAACTAACTCTTCCTTAGCTACAGGTATTCCCCGAAAGTATACGATAATAAGTAGCTACGAATAGTACGAATCTACTCTATATCCATCATCTGTAAATGCCTTATTTAAATAAGGACTAAAACAAATTAAGCCAAAACAGCTATTCTTATATGCCTCCCGGAGAGCGCTGAATTACAAAGCAAAAATTTACCGCCTTTTGTCTGACACAGTTAGAATCAAAATACAAGGATTCGGATTGCAACGAAAACTACGAGGAAATACTTGGACCTGGACCTCACATCGTAGGATGTCACTAACTGGCAGACCTGTTTCGACCACTTTATGATCTCGTCAGTGCAATATAAGTGATCATACCCTAAAGATGCGAAGATCCAAGTACTTAACACAGTAGGTACGTTTTGCGTAAGCAAACTCTATACCATAGCTCCACCTCTTGGTAGTTCTCGCAACACAATCCAAATCAAACTAATAGTATGAGAGTTCAATACAATAACTGCAGACTGGTTTCGATCTTTTCCGAACCGGTCTGCAGTTAGTGACCCCTCACTACCCGCGCTCTTTCCCTCACCACCCCTCTAACAGCCCAGGCAGTTGAACAGAGAAATTTATTTAAGAAAAAATTGGATTTGTGGGTGTAATGTAAAACAAATGCTTTGTGTGCTATGCTTTTGGAGGGGATTGATTGAAAAAATAAAAACATGACAACCCTAAAAGCCATTTTCATAACCCAATGGAATTAGCTTTATTGGGAACTACTAATATTATGGATCAGTTAGATTCAGCTTATTGGATAAATTATTTACAAAAACATTATCGACATTATGACAAAATCGATGTTTAATTCAAGATTAGAAATTGCATATAATTACGAATTACGACATTAGGAATCTGATACAACGGATCGTAGAATCGAATTACCCTTTAGAAAATAGGTAAAATCAACATCTGCTTGATTTCATCACGAGCCGCCCGCCCGCCTTATATGAAACAATCAGTGTGTCCCATTACTAAATTTATAAGTGCCAAAGAATAATTAGACCAGTTTCCAATATGTTTTTACTGTCCTTAAAATAGTCTTAAGTCCTGTCACAGGAACGAACTAAAGACAAAATATCTCTAAATAATTTAGTTACTTTTCGACAGCAGTGTCATCTAGCAGTCATTTACTGAAACTATAACGCAATTATGTCCAACGCAAGAAACCTTATTGGTTGTTAATTGACTTCGCATTGTTTAGGAAGAATTCACATGAAACGCATTTTTTTTTTCTTAATTATATAATTAGCAATAACAATTTGCTCTGGAGGGTCATGTTCTTCTTCTTCTTTTTTCTGCGGGTCGGTTCCTCTATTGTACGCCATCTAGGTCTCAGCCCAAATACTCCAGCTCCTGTTTCTCTGTCTATTTTGGAGCCATCTGTGAACCATACAAGACTCCAAGCCTCCAGAGAATTTATCTTTAACTCCCAGTCACCGAGATCCTCTATTTGAACCTCGAATAGCTTACGGAAGTTAAACCTTGCAATCATTCTGCCAGATATCATTTCTAAGATAGGCTCTGACATCAATGTGTTTCTTATCTTGGAGTGTGCCCTTCCTTGGGAACTACCTATCCAATCGTTATTGTTCCTGATTTGGTACGCTGCTATCTTTGCTTCTCTTTCCAACATCACGTGAAGTGGTGGTAGATGTAGCAGGATTTCTAGCGCAGCTATTGGTGCCGAAGCCATGGACAGTTATACCTACACAGGCCAACATCTGAATCTTATTCAACTTTTCCATTACAGCACCTTGCGTGGCATTATACCACCTCACCAGAGCACCATAAAGTATCCTAGGTCTCACTATTGAGGTGTACATCCAATGTAACAGCCTCGGTATCAGTCCCCAAGTTTTCCTTATTAAGCGTCGAAATGCACAAAGTGCCTGTTTCGCCTTGTCGATAGTTTTTCCCGGTGCGGGTTCCAGGTAAGTTTCATATCCAGTATTACTCCTAGATACTTCACCTCCCCCGAAAACCAGACTGTCCTCCCACCTAAGATGGGTTCTGTAAGTCGGTACAGATTTCTTCTTCTGGTGAAGGGGACCACAACCGTCTTGTCTGGATTGACAGACAGTGCTTCCCCACTACATCAGTCATTTATCAGTCTCAGCGCTCCAACCACCTGGACAACCAAATCATCTGCGTAGAGTTGTGTATAAAACCTTGCTTTGCTAAGAGCGTCCAGTGCTCCGTCCACTACTAAACCCCAGAGAAGGGGTGACAGCACTCCTTCCTGGGGACAGCCCTGGTTAACTTTGCACTGTGTCGTCTCACTAACGAGCAAGGCTCTTACTGTTCGGGTTCTCAGTACGGTGTCTATCCACTGGCACACTGTGCCATTTAGACCCCAATTTATTGACTCGAATGATGTATTGTCAAAAGCCCCTGAAGGGACATAACCGTTTTGTTTTCAAGAACAATGCCTTTTTGTAAGTGGCGTTAGCTGTGATTAGGTGACCTTAATTTACCTATTATTTGTTTCCTATTGGCGATTCAAATTACCGATGAGGGCAAATTTGCAAATTGTAAACAAATATGGAGGAAGACAAGTAAAAATTTTGCATTTCGTATCACATCATCTAGCAATTTAGCATTCAGCTGCCATAAATATAGTGACTTCATGTGCTGGTTAGGGTGCAACAAAGGATAAAAAGAGTGGTAAAAGCAGTCAAACATCCCATAAGTGCTTCATTGCTAATTATATGAGTTTTTTGGGTTGAAACAGGTACCCTAGTTTTTGTTTGCTTACATTTTGGGCTAAAATGAGTGTGATAAACTGTATGGTGATACCATATTAGTGCTTGTTTTTTGTTAAAAAATGTTTAAATTAAAATATATTCTGTTTTTATAAGACTAATAATCGAAAAGTATAGGCAAACTGCAACAAAGTGGTTATGTTGTGTAAATAAACGTGTTCCCTGTTGTTAAATTCTTACATGCCTTTTGGAGAAATGAGTGAGAAACAGTTTCTTATACTAGGGCCAAACTTTTACCTATCTTCTATCTTAAATACACTTCTATTGACACATTTTATGGAATGACACACACCCATAAACACGGCGGTTTGTGTTGTGCTGATTTCTTTTGAATGCCATTGTTAAATGTAAAAATAATGATGCACAAATACTAACCACGTCGTTTTTAACTTTGTAATATCAAAAAATCACAAGCACCACTAAATTATTACGTTAAACCAACCCAAATACGTGTTATTTATCATTATATCAGTAATAAGCCTCCAATAATTACCTTTTAAGTAGGTTCAAATATTTTCATGCAGAGGGCGCATTCATTTTTGGAATCGCCAATATCAATCACTCTGTATACCGACTGGTTTTTAGAACCCGTCCTGTAGAGCTGTATCCATCTGAATTCAACGATTTTCGGAATAAAATGAATATTTTTTATGCACGTGCAAAAAACAATGTGTTTCGTGATTGTTTATTTATGAAAAATTTTGGCCAGCACTAAATATTAATATCGTCTCAGATCCAAACTGTTATAATGTATTTTACATTAGGTCAGATGGTCAAGTTTCCATATTAGCATCACAAATAGGCTCAAAATTGATCCGAAAGTTCACTTTGTTTTTAATATCTAGTTTGCGACTTCTCGCAATGGAAATTTTCTGAAATTGGTCGGGCTGGGCTGGGAGAAGAAGACAAACAACACGATTTGTTTGTGTCGATGATCAAATGGAAGAAATACATGTTTTGCCAACTCTATTAAATTACCTCTGACAAATTTCCTATAGCAAATTTTAACATTTGAACCAACATAAAAAATCAAATAGAAGGACTTGCTATGGGCCAACCACTATCGGCAGGGTGTGCAAATTTAACTCTGGAATATCTAGAAAACCAACCAATACCACAAATAAAATTGCATTTTATAAACGATACGTAAACGATTGTCTGATATGCGTTAATAAAAATTAAGTACAGTACAGTATATATTACAGAAGTTCAATGAACAACACAGGAAAATAAAATATACATTAGAAACTAACAGAAAATAAAGATAAACTTCTTAGACCTGACTCTAATTAGATCTGCCAGTACAATTAAAACCAGTTGGTATAACAAATATCAGTTCGGGATGATATACCAACTTCCAAGCAAAATTAGTGTTATAAACACCCTCGTAGACAGGGACATTTTGCTATAAGATAAAGTGTTTCACAAAGAAAACATAATTAAAGTTAAAAACATTCTTTTAAGTAATTTCTACCCGCTACCATTCCTAAATTAGTACATTCAAAAGAGAATACATATAATAAATAACAAAAACAATCAAAATCAAATTGACAATTTACAACCCAACTGTTTAGGATCCATATTTAACAGCACAAACCAGTACAAAAATCAAAGCAATCTAAATAAAGACAAAATATACATATCGGACCCATATATACCACAAGTATCAGAAAAACTTCTAAACTGAAGGAATTAAGTAAATATAACGTACAATTAGCACACAGAAATGATAATGACATAAAAAACAAATTATATTCAAAACTGAAAAAGATCCAGTGGATAAATTAAATCAAACCCATGTTATTTATAAAGTTTATTGCTCAGATTGCGATAGATGTTACATTGGGCAAACCCGACAATATTTATTCAAACGTATAAATCAACATAAATTATCAATTAGAAATTCCATAGCAACTCCTAATTCATGCAACACAGCATTAACTGAACACGCCGTAAATGAGTTACAGAATTTTAACTTTCCGGATACAACTATACTGCACAAAGAAAGAAATACCAATTAGGTAACGTTACCATTGACGGTTTTTCACGTTATTTAAACGTAGAAAAACGTTTTAATTCATTGATATCATATGTTTTAATTGTTGTTAATAATTGCGTTACAATTGACGTAGTTTCCGGGACATTTGTACGTCTAAAAAATATTAGAATATTAAAGTTAACTAACTATTGATTACGTTAACATTAAACGTCTTTTCTACGTCAAAGTTCTTACTGGGTAGGAGGATGGAAATCATCTTCAGTGGCCGAAGTTTATTTATACAGAAGGCTCAGTAGCGAAAAAAGTTGAAGTATCTCTTCCCCACTACATGGATACTGGTGTACCTCAGGGATCTATTCTTGGCCCTTTAATGTTTTTATTATATGTTAATGATCTTTCGAATTATATCAGTACAAGTCACCTGATTCTATATGCTGATGATAGCACTTTGGCAACTGATGCTGAATCTCCGAAAGAACTTATTACAAAAATGAATATTTGCTCTAGAGAATTTACCACGTGGTGTGAAAGAAATTCGCTGATTGTAAATGCTGCTAAAACCACGTGTATGCAATTTGGCACCAGGGTTGAAATCCCTGATGGTGGTGGGATCTTAGTTAGTGATGATGACATATATTTGTCTGAATATACAACATTTTTAGGTGTGTTTGTTGACAGCAATATGAGTTGGAATACAAACATAGATAATGTATGCAAAAAATTAAACAGCAGCTACTATGCTATATTACAACTGAAGAGTATTTCTACAAGTCAATTGATTAATGTGTATTATGCTATTGTGTACTCTCACATTTCTTATAATATTATTTTGTGGGGAAGTATGAGGGTGGCACCCAGGGTTTTCATTTCTCAAAAGAGAATTGTTCGACCAATTTTTAATTTAAAATACAGAGAAACCTGTAGAGAACATTTTAAAAGGCATAGTATACTTACATTCTATTCTGTTTACATATACAAATGTATTCTCTATGTAAAAAGTAACTATCAAAATTTCTGCAGAAATTCAGATTATCATGATCATTTTACTAGATCCTCTAATTCTATTAGGCCACCTAAGCATGCAACTAGTCGTTTTGAAAAAGCCCAGTCTATATGGGAATTCAACTCTTAAATCATCTGCCTGAGCGTATAAGATTGGAGAGTAATCCAAATGTTTTTAAACGTAAACTTAGACACTTTTTATCTAGCGAATGTTTCTATAATATTGCAGAATTTTTGGATGGAAGATTTTAAAATTTTAAATTCTATGTTTTTAAAGAATTGTTTATGTTATTGAGGTGTATGTATGTGCAAATTATGTTATTTTTTAGTTTGAATACTATTGTGTGTTATTTTGTGTAATACTCATTGTATTTTTTTATATTGACTTGTCCTATATCTTTGCTTTATTATTATTATTATTATTATTATTATTATTATTATTATTATTATTATTATTATTATTATTATTATCATCGAAGAAAATACTCAGCGAATAGAAAATTATTGCAGTTCTACTTTTCTTTTGCTGCGAAAAGTGAATCGGAGAAAAATCCAATAATGCACAGCTTAAAAATTAACTACACGGAATCGTCCATGTATTCCCCAATTCGTTTGTCAATAAAAAATATACCAGCCCAATTTCCATCCCTCTCCAAAAATATAAAATTTTACTCGGATTCGCTTAGCCACACCCATAGCTATACAGACCACACATTGTTACGTATTACCAAGTGCATGCAAAATTTGCACTTGACAAATTGCACATCCGACCAGGAGTATAAAGTGACGTTAAATCAACGCCTCCTATGTGCATTAATAATCTCACGCAGAGTGGAGGTGCTCTTGAATGGAATACGTCAGGGACGGAGGCCCCACAGGATCCAGATTGAAAAACAATGGAAGGAAATTTAGGAAGGATAATTTTTTTGAAGTTATTATGGAAGCCTAAAACTATTGCTTCTATACGCGATTCATTTTAAGATCGAAGCGCCAAAACGGCAGTAACCTATACTAACTTCCGGTCCCTGACATTGTCGTTTGAAATTGTATTCATCAAAGATTTGTTGTCGAGAACTTTAAACCAGGTAAAAAGCTTGTAAAACTATTTTGAAAGGGGTAAGTAGTAATATAAAATTAAAATATATTTCAATATTCTTCGAGCGTTCAATCTGACAATGAAACTTAACCTCAAAATATGTCAAATTCTTTATTGGACATACGGCATACATACCTTTATGGAAATAGTCATTCTTAGAGAAAAGTAAAAGAGCACACACTCTACTTTGCGTTCTTTAGCTTCTTTATCCATACTTGTCCCCTGTAACTCTTTAATGCCCAACTTATAGTTTCCACGATAGCTCCAGATTTTCCCGCTTTTGGAAAAGTATGAGACTGATCTCGGGGTTTTTCTTTGTCCAAGAGTGTGACGCTCACAACAATAATGATTCATATCTAATCAAAGCAATTAACTAATATAACAACGGATATTTCAAAATTCACAATAGACATACATACGCAAAACTGAACCAAATTCCCACGCGTTAGTTGTGCGTGCCGCCAGTAGGTAGCGTATTGCTTAGCAAGAATCGCGTATATCGAGTTTTGCTGCTATTTGATGTACAGTAATCAGGATTCACTATTGGACGAAGATGAGGGACTATTGAGTAAGGGACGATTCACAGCTTGACTTGATACTCAAGATACTGACCTGAAAAGAGAAACCGGTTGTCAGGTGGTGTGTTTTTCAACTGTACTTGTTTTTTTATCGAAAAATTCCCGTATTCTCAGTAAATTAATCTTCATTGTATTTTAACTGATTGCCACAGTGAACTTTTAAAAATTCTATTTTAAAAAGTGACGCATTATTTTCAATGCCTCAGTAGCAAAAATATTGGTTCACCCCTCTAGCCCGTTATTTTGCTTGTTTGCAAGAATAATAGGCACAAGACTGCTCATCTGCTTTAGTCTCAATGGATCTCGAAGGGGTTTTCTTGTTATTATATATTATTTTCTCGATGGACCTGATTTTGTTTAAAAACTATTAAGAACCAAACTGGACCCAGGATGGTTCCTTGAAGTACCCCAAAATCAGAGACTGACATAAAGACAATATCAACCAATCTCACTTAGTTGTATATTTCAAATATCTTAAAATGTATTTGGAAAGATTACAGGACACTGTTTAACAGAGTAACGAAGACATTTTCCCAGAGCAGACATTTTTATCTAATACTATTTATATTCTTTAACAATTTATACGATATATAAACATAAATTGGTCATCTGTGGATGAAATATTAAAGAATTAAGAATTTAGGGAAGTTTATTACTAAATAAGGTATATTAAACAAATTATAAAACTTACAAGGAGGGGGAAATAAGTATTGTGTGTGAATAATGATTTTGACAATGACTTGCTTAACTTAATACCTAGGTCTGGGTCCCAGGCCATTCTGGCCAAGAAGGAAATGAAGCAGCCGACTCTCTAGCCAGGGAGGGTGCTGCTTCTGAATTGGTGGGACCAGAACCGGTGTTTGGCATATCCTCGAGTACTGCCAAAGCAACGCTCTTGACCTGGGCTGAGCGGCAAATCCTCCAATACTGGCAAGAACTACCAAGATTAGTTCATTCGAAGGCGTTCATGATAAACCCTCAAAAACAAGAACTAAAAAACTTTTAGAGTTAAGCAGGTTACACCTACGAACATTATAATTGGCCTATATACTGGTCACTGCCGTTTGAAATATCATCTGTACAAATTCGACCTAGCAGAAGATGCTGAGTCCTGCTTGTGCTTAGAAGATGATGAAACGGCAGAACACAATATTATGCACCTGCCCTGCTGGGGAAGGATCAGATACTCATTATTTAGTAAAGGACAACTTCTGCCAGAGGATCTGAATAAGTTCTCACCCAACAAGGTGATCAGCTTCATTAAGAGACTGGAACTCTTTGGTGTTTTTGTGAGCCACAATATACCACATGGTCGCGGTGGTTTTCGGCCCACTCGCTTTTGAACCTAACCTAACCTAACTTAATATACTATATTTAGTAATTAAAATCTCTTAGGTACGAACTTATCTTATTATCTTTTCTATAATACGAGTACAACCCAGTATATCCAAGAACCGTTTATTCAAATCTTCACTCACATAGTAAAAATTGTTTTGTATCATCACCTTACGTAACCTGTTCAATTTCTTTCGACATCGGACCCTCGGAGCTGGATAAAATACCAATTTCCTGGAAATTACCATACATTTATTATTTTCGCCGCTTGAGAAACCATACGACACCCGTCCATGACCAGCACTAATATATTTTTCATTCTCTCCTACATCATAAATTTTAATGTGGACAAATACTACGCTCTTGAAAACAGGAAACTCAGGAAACCATAATTAGCGGCTTGTTTATCTAGACACGTATTATGTCATTGGAAAATGGAGAAGCGCAGTTTTTTCGAAGGCCGAATTTCTTACAGTTAAAATGAATTCTGCTCACTTTATGTAAGTCTAACAGTACCCCGTCTGATGACTGATAGTGATAATGTATAATGTAATGTATAATACTGCGATTGTCCACGTGTGGCGGTATTTGAGGCATTTTCATGGGTCTGGAGACACATTTATCTGGCCAGACTTTGTGGAACCTTGACATAAATTTATTGAAACATTCGTGGGGCATTCGTCAGTCCGAATTTATTATTCAGTCATTCCCGAAATCGGAAACAATTTATTTTAGGTTAATGCTTATAATATATTTATAATATATCGAATGTAGAAAAGTAGAAACTATTATGGGAGAAATATACAGGGTGTGCCATCGCGACTGACTGTTAACTGCGCTACACTTCCGCTTATACCGGATGTTTCAAATTGAAATATCTTGTATAGTTTAATTACAAATTGTATAAAATTAAATTATTTGTTTCTAATAACACGTTAAAGTTGCATTTTTTTTCTAAAATCAAATCATAGTTACAAAGAAACAGCTAGTTAATTTTAATTTTATTATACTATTTACAGTTTTTCCATTAGGTTACTTATTTGCAGAGTTTTATCATACATTTTTATCATAAAGAGGAACGATGCTGCATGTTTTATTGTAAGAATCTAATTTAACTGAGTTTTTGATCAAGAAATATTTCTTGGAACGGATTTACTAAATCAATTCAATATTTTCAATTCTCAGAAAATAATATAAAGGTAATACTTACTAATAATATATAAATCTGAACCAGGACACAAGGAGGTATTAATCTGTCTTAAAATCGCTAGTAAGCTAAGCATGTTATGCAAGTTTTTTTCAAAATTTCTTTGTGCAGAGAATATACCAACAATTGATATAATTGTAAAAACTATAGTTTGTTTCAAATATTTTTAAATTTTCTAAAATTAAATAATTATTTACTTACAAAATATTTAGTAATGAATCTAAGCCGGGTACTCAGTACAATTAAACATTGAATTACAATGGCTAAACACACAGACGCCTTGCGCGTACAGTTAACTTGTTGAACCGCGCCGTAGCACCGCCATTTTTGTAGCGTTACCATTTGTGGAAAAGTACATGTGTTGTGTGTTTCTTTGCAAGTAAAGTAGTATAATTAGGCGTTGAGTGAATTATAATATAACAAATTAAGTGTGTAGTGTATTGTGTAGTGTATTGTGTAGTGTATGTATGCATTTCAGCCAAAATATAATTATGATTTATAAATTTTTTCTTACAGATTGCAATATAAATATTGTTAACTGTTATAATGGCTACTTTCAAAATATATTTTTTAACAATATTTTTTGTTATAGGTGTAGGTATGTATCGATATTTAAGAGGTATTGCATACAAGATTCTCGAGTAATGTTGAAAGATAGTGAAAAACTTTTATATGGATTTTCTACAGTTTGTTATTATACAGATCATATGAAAAATTATATTAAAAAATGTGTTTTTTTATAAATAAATAAAAATCTATTCAATGTAAAGCCTTTCATGTAACAATTATAAGTATATTTAGTAGCTATAACTATATACTTCTTTCATTTTGGAGAACTAAAGTTTATTTTTCTATACTAAACTAAATGATGTGTGACAAAAAAAACTGTTTGCGATAACTAAACATTTTATTTGGAAAACTAAATATATTGTTTCCTTAGCAATTAAATGTATTTGCTAATATTAAATACTTAATATAAATGCCACATTAACACCAATTAATGTTTAATTCTCCAAATACAAATAAATAATTTTATTAGTGGTAAGAAATAATATTTTTTTCAATCAAATCCTCAGAGAAGCTTATTATTTTTATTAATCCTGTGAAATTATATCAATATTCAGGGTATTCTAATGAACATAACCTTGAAGCCACTTCAGGAATAACCAGGAAAGTGCCACGAGCTTTCACTATTTTCACTGAATAGAACATTTCGGTAAACCCCTGTACGCTGTAAAATTTTGCAGATTTCCCTTTGCATTACCTTCATAGATACGGAAAACGACCTATCATCGTGACACACCCTGTATATAAATGAGTATTGACAGCAGAGCGAGGGAGTTTTATTTAATATACAATGGTCCATGCTGGTCTGGTCTTCTTATCCGGATTTTCTTAGAATTGGTACACATTTGTCTGACCAGACTGTGTGGGACCTTGAGGCTTAATTTATTTAAAAAATTTCGGGTTTGTATCGTCACTGAATCAGAAACTGAAAATAATTTATTGTAGGTTAGTGATGAGATTATACATAATATTGTATATTTATTGGCCAAATTGAATTTTAAATACTGGATATAGGTAGTAAAATATACAGGGTGTACGAAGTTTCTTCTTTGGATACCTCCTTTCGTAATACCAACATTTTTGAAATTCTCTAGGATGCGTCTTACAGCATGTCGTAATGGTTTCTCTTTAAGAAATAAATTTAAATAATCTTCGTAACTATAATTTATAGTGATGGCATCTTTATTAACACTTTTGTGGACACAAACAATACTGACGAAGCTTCTGACAACGAATTTGACACTCGAGACAAACTTGTTTTATTTTTCACAGTCCACTGGACATAATGAAATATTTCAGGTTTCGTACGTTTTTATAACAAAATGCGCTGTAACTGGGAAACCTTAAAAGATAAGTACATACTAACTATATCATTCGATTCAGAATTTCATTCTTCTTTCGACCGTAAAATAATATACTGGGTGTTCCCTTTGAAAAAATCAAAGTTTGTAACTTCTTAAATTGGTAAATTGGCTTATAAATTTTGAGAGCCCTGTATGTTCCTCAAACATTATTCAATTATTTTCAGATGTAGCGATGCCAAAACCATTACTGTTGCAAATATTGTAATTAAAGATCTTCCACTGTTCAAGATTCAACATTTTTAATATGGTGATGTAACTGTCACTTTTTTTAAACTGGAGATATCTCGAAAATAACTGAATTTAGCTATAGACAACTTTACACAAAGTTGACTTAAAATTGAACGTAAAATCCAAAACTGCAAAAACATACAGGGTGTTTCATTTAAAATAAGCAAGTTGGTGTCGACTTCCGGTTATACCGGAAGTTCCAGAAATTTGAAAATATTTTAAAAAGGTAGGCTCCACTGACCTTTGTAAATAACCAAATTTTCAAAATCACCCTATACGTACTTTTCCATATTTCGAACGCGGTCCTTCCCGGTGGGACACTCTGTATAATTTGTTATTTTGTAGGCAATTGATTTAGGGCCGGTCTTTCCATCTCCTTATAAACATCATTTTAAATGTATCTTCCTTGTAACTACAAAATCAGTCTTTTCACTGTTTTAAATTAAATCCTGTCTTTAAAGTTATCTTTCTGCTCTTTAACTTATCGGTCACTTTTACTGGCCTATAAGTTGTTACACAGAGGTTTCTAACTTCAGAAATTTTACAATTTGAGTGTTAGTAAACAATTTGATTAATAAAATGTCAAAAATATATTTTTATAATGGAAAACATTATTGATTTTGAAGAAGAAATATTATTAGATCATGAAATTGTAAACATGGCAAATATTGCAAATCGTGAACGAAAAATGTATACTGTAAGACCTCATATAGACAATTTAAACATCTGGGCTGATGAAGAATTTATAAGGAGATTTCTTGTATCAAAAATAACGGTGTTAAATGTTCTACAAAAAATCTAGCAACATTTACGGCACCACACTAACAAGTTAATAATAAAAAAGAAACGATATCTACGTATTTGTTAGATTTTATGACATGTTTTATTGAATTATATTTTGAAATGAGGACTGAACTGTTACAATTTGTACTAGTAAGAATAAACCTCAAATTCTTGGGTAATTTGGTTCCAAGTTTTTTACTGTATCAACCTGGGAAGACATTTTTACTCCTCTGAATATTAAATTTAAACTAGAAATCCCAGAAACGACTAGAACTTAAAAAAAGTTATAGTTGGTTATAGCCACAGTATGTTATAGCTAGGTAATGTTGTCATAATTGACATATTTTGTTGATTATGGTTGAAGCATTTCATCTGTCTCACTTTATTATATAGACTTTCTTATTTAATCAGTATTGCCAATATCATTAAACAGTCTTTTTCCACGGTCGGGAGTAGAAATCAGTTTCTATGACATCAAAATTGAAACAGAAGTAGTCGATTATTCCCAAGGGAGTATAATGCTCCCAAGGGAGTTTACAAGTTTACATTATGGAGAACGTTTTTCATGCAAAAAAAGAGGTAACATTGAAATTATTTATTGACATTTAAATTAAATGTAACATTTGTACAATTTTCAAAATTAATATTAGAAGGAATATTACTTTCGCTTACATTTAAAGTTTTTGTGATTGCGCTAGTGGTGGTACCTACTAAAACGTGATTAGCAATTTTGGTCTTATTTTCAATGGAGTTCTCGACATAACCCTCAGCGACTGTCGTTGATTTCCAACCAGCATGACGCTTTATTGTCGTGATATCCACACCAGCATCTGCCAGTAATGTCGCTGAAGATCTTCGTAAGCAGTGACCAGTATAACATGCAGCATCAGGTAATTTTAAATACGAAGTTACTACACTAGGAATTTTTCCGATGGTATTCTTGCCAACTGGCTGCGAACTACATTTTCCTGCTTTGTAGTACAAAAAAAAGGCGCTTATGCTTGACGTGGGGAGAACGAAGGGACAGGTATTTTCGATACTATACTTCGATACAGGTATTTTCGACAGGTATTCGTGGAATCTTTGTCTTAGTGTTTGGAATTTTTACAATCAAGGATGAGCCTACATCCTCAATATCATCTACAGTTAAATTGACTAGTTCATCAGTTCGACAAGCTCCGGCAATCCCCAGAATTAATACAACCTATAAAAAATCAAAATACTAAATAATTGAAATACCTAACAACAAAAGTAATCTTACCTTAATCATTAAGAATTCTTTGTCATCTGCAGTTGATAGAAAACGGTCGATTTCACCCTTTGTCAATATTTTCGACTTTTTCGCTTGATATCCGTCACCGGTTCTTTTCAAAAATGCGATCAGTTTGGGGAATTTGCTTATATCTATGTTGTCGTAAATTATCAAGCATGACTTAACCATAGAATATTGCGCCCATAATGTGGAAGACTTGTAATTCTTTGCATTTTCACTGAAGTATGCCAACAAAACATTCTCGCTGTATACTTGAATATTTTTCTCGGCGCACCACGTTTTGAACCGATTGTAAGCTATATCGTATAAAGATCTTGACTTCGTAGGTAACAAATTGCTTATTGCAATATTTGCAGCCTCCACAATCTCTTCCGACTCACAATTATTCATTGTGCACTAAACAAACTGTAAACTAAACCAAACTAACATCTTAATTTGACAATTCTTTTTGTTTGTTTATTTTGTAGTTATGACAATAACTCAACGACTACTAAATAAATGCTCAAATCCGAATACAATAATTCTGGTGCTACTTATTTCATAATAACAAAATATGTGTTTTTAAGTTAATGAGACCGTGGAAAAAATAGTATATACCATTCGGGAGAAATGCTATTTTGTCCTCGGTGCATTGTAGCCCTCTGGCTTCGCCCTCGGGCTTCAAATTGCACCTCTGCCAAAATAACGCATTTCTGTCCCTTATAGTATAATATACTATTTTACAAAAGAGCAGTTAAATTGTGTTGAAAAGACGCAATTTTTTAACTGCCATATAAATTCACTTGTTAACTTAAGTTTCTTTTAGTTAAAAGCAACTTTATAAAGAAATGGAAAGACCGGCCCTTAGAAAATAAAATCTGAAAGAGAAAATTAAATTACACATACAGGGTGATCCACTTGGAACTCCATCGATCTACTATAGCAAAACTATAATTAGGAGATTGATATTATTGGTATACTAAGAAGGATTGCTACAATTTCAATTTTCTCAGTAAAAAATTTTTTTTTCCATTAAAATAGACTTGCGAGATACTGCAAATAAAAGCTCTACTTGCAATGCATGCAAATGCTTTCAGGATAGGTAAATTTGAAAGGATTGATTGTTTGTAACAGGAACTATTAAGATT
This sequence comes from Pogonocherus hispidulus, assembly GCA_963924545.1. Classification (NCBI taxonomy): domain Eukaryota; kingdom Metazoa; phylum Arthropoda; class Insecta; order Coleoptera; family Cerambycidae; genus Pogonocherus; species Pogonocherus hispidulus. The sequence goes on from OZ004697.1 coordinate 51,570,225, forward strand.
ACGTTATTGATTTGCACTCTGATTTTCTATATAATAAAATCAAGAAAGGTACCTACAAGATGTGAATAGGTACTACACGGATGCTCATATTAAAACAAATAATGTATTAGTAGCTAGGTCATTTTTCAGTTTGACTACTTCTTTGCTAGAAGGAAACTAAAATTACTCACATGTTCTACATGACCGATGGGTGTCATTCCACTATATTAATTTTTTCTTGTGGAAATGCTTCGAAAATCATTCAAAACTCTTAAATAAATGTTTACCTAGACTCCACCATTTTCTCTTCTTTAGATTACTTTTAATCAATGAGCCGACGTTGCCACATTTAATTTATTTTCAGTATACCTATTTGCTATTCGTTTTTATTTTTTGCAGCCCTATTTGAGCAGATATTGAAAAATGAAGACCACTTTCTAAAAGCAAGCAACTATCTGTCCTCTATTAGCCAGGATATTTCGATTTTCAATGTACCTAATGTTACGTTTTTCCAGAACCATTATCAACTTCATTTCTTTAAATACGGACCTGGAGTTTGGAAACCCTAATTTGTATGTCTGGTATGGTATGTGACCAAAAATAATTATTTTCATTAACCATTATTAATTAAAAACGTAAACAATTCCATCTCCTAAAATCAAAAAACAGTCAGTTAACCAGAATTACCTACGATTAAAGTAGAGTCAGGATTTCAAGTCCTACAGGTCATGACTATTTGTAAATAAATTGTAAGAATAAAGAAAATATATAAAGGCGAATCCACTTTTAAGCGCTGTTTTTTTATTGGTGTGTATAATGTCTACTTTTGATCCATTAAAGAATTTAGCTTTCGTAGCTTCACTCATAACGCGTAGGAGTTGAAATCTTGACTGGACTATATAAATTTATCACGTTCTTCTAAACGTGACCATCGAAAGAAAAACAAAAGTTGAACACCCTCCGAATTATCACTTCAACATCTCAAGCTCCTGTATAATTACCATACTAAATACCTCTTCAGGCAGGTTAGAACAGCTGGTTTTATAATAGGACAGATGCTGGAGCAGAAATCGAAAGAAACAGATGAAATATTGATGAGGGAACCGAAGAAAGTTGACACTGACTTTCACACAACCCGAATGGATTCAGTAGGGCCTAGGTGTACCAGTGGCGCACCCGGAAAATACATCTGGGGGGGTCCAATTCCAATAACAAAAAAAGTACATAGTAAACAAAAGTAATAGATAAGTATTCCTTAACAAATATTAAGACAAGACAATTAAAAGCGAAATCAAGAAGATATTATGTATCAATTATAAATTACGTTCCAGCTTTACTAGTAACTTGTGTCTGTGTTTCTATCTATTTAGGTATTATAATACTGCTTTGGGGGGTTTGCCCTTTGGCCCGCTATTGGCTATGCTACTGCCTAATTCTAGAGGTAGGGCATCTCGAAAATAGTGCTTCAAACGGAACAAGAAAAAGTAATGTAATAATTGTAACTAAATAACAATAATTAATCCAACAACTGCTTTTCTACTTAAGGGCATTATTCAAGGTCACACATATTTCGCTTATTACTTACAAGCAATATTTTATCCTAATCCTAGTAAAGGGTTGCCTTTTGACTGCTTAAAAAGTGTTACACTTCTTTTTATAAGCAGGTACCAAAATATTTTAAATATAAAAGAATATTTCCCAATGAATTTTGATTTTCTAATATTTTTCAAGCCTCTGGAAAAACTACCAATAAAAATAAGAGTAATACAGTAACAAATCATTGCAGATCGTGTGTAAATAACTTATTTTCTTTAAAACGTGAAATAAATTATTGAAATATTGAATCTGATTTTGAAATAACAATTACTGGCGTTCCAAATCGAATCCTAAGAACGCCCATCACGAATATTTTCAGAAAAAACCACAGCCAGAACTTTCACCATTGCCAAAAGCATCTCGTAACATCACCAAACTAGGCCTGATAAATTAAGCATTACTTCCAGAAATCTCTTCCATTTCCGTGTCCCACAAAAACCATGGAACATCGCAACGAACGGCTTCACAAGAAGTGCACACTTCTCCCTCTACACACACCGATTACAACCACTAGAAGAAGGACGGAACGACCCAAGCAGTGCTTGCACATCTAAGAAAATGAATAACAAACCAAATATGGAATAAATGTATCTATTTATGTAAATCCAAACTATATAAGCACCTTCCCAACGGAAGAACGTCAGACAACGTTTGGTACACCATACTCGTTGTTCTCTACCACCGCGGTGTTTTTGTAAAGTCCCCAAAAATACAGTGCACTGCTCCACAATGTTATCAGTAACTCTAGCATCATCGATAACAACCATTCTCTTCTTCTTTACATCGGCATTTCTGGCTCTGGTTTGCTATGAGATATACAAGAAAAATAAGAAAGCTTCCAAACAAATATTCGTTGAAGATGGTTTGAAGGAACCACCGAGTCCAAGGAGGATGCCTATCATTGGTCACCTGCACCTCCTGGGGGGCTACGAAGTGCCGTATCAAGCGTTCAGCTTCCTGGCAAAGAAGTATGGGAACGTGGTTAAGCTTCAGTTGGGGCGGGTTAAATGTGTTGTGGTCAATGATCAGAGGAACATCAGGGAGGCGTTGATCACCAAGGGGCACCATTTTGATTCCAGGCCTAATTTTCAGAGGTACAAGGAGCTGTTTTCGGGTAACAAGGAAAACTGTGAGTATTATTATTTTTTTTAAATATCTAGACATGATTTTATTAAAGTACATAAAATAGGTATAAATTTCAAGACAATTGTACATTTTAGCAGCATTTTAGAGTATCAAGCAGAGGCTGGCTTATTTTTGAAAGGAGTTTTCTTTATTTTTAAATATCTATTCCATTTTTCCCTCATTTCAGCACTGAATGGTGGTTAGGGCTTACTAACGTAATTCGTTCTTGTGGCGCAAATGCAGACTACTGAATAATAACATGCTGTCCCCTCTCCCATACAAGTTTTGGACTTTCGGGATAATCTTTGTGATTTAAATGCGGGGTTAAGATATTATTATTGAAATAATTTGGAACAATGGAACATTATTTATTAACAAAAGAAACGAAATATAATTTATCTAATGTATTCACGTGACTAAATTTTAAGATTCTAAAGCAAAAAATAGAAAATTAAATTTAAAACTGAAATGACTAAGTCTACTTTATATATGGTGTGGCATTAGTGCGTCTTTCTTCCATATCTGTAAAGATAGAAAAATAATTTTCAATTCTGGAAAATCTGACAAAATCGGTAATATCTCAAAAAGTTGTAATTTTAACCACCAATAAAATGCCTACATCAGGAAAACGATAATTTAATTTTACATAACTTGGAGTTAAAACATACAGGGTGTTCCATTTGAATTAAAAGAGTTTTCGCGGTTTGAAAGTCTCAAAATGTAATGTAAAAAACGGAACGCTTCGTGTTCCATTTTAAGTGGTTTTACAAGTTTTTATTAAATATGTGATATTGATATCTCCAGCACTGGAGATGTATGTATATCTCCATAAATTATTTTCTATATCTATATGTAAATTCTATATCTCGTAAATCTGTATTGTAGAAGCACATTCTAAGGCATTCTATTTAAGTGTACTTAATGCCAAATTAACATTATTTACATCAGCTAGTTCTTCAAAATGGATAAAGAAAGACCCTCAATTGTTTCACCATATTAATTTACATCCTTTATATTTAATTAGCTCTATATTCAAAGTTTTGTGTTCTTGAATTAAGCGTGATAGTCCAAATAACTTGTGAGATACCAAACAGGTAGTAGACATGGGCAGTTCCATCTTTATAGACGTTTGTTCCATATTTTCCAGTGTACTTAACAAACTACCAACATATCTCCAAACAATATTCAGTGTTTCTCAGTCAATTAAGAAAAGTATACCTAAAAATTGGTGGTACCAGACAAAGAACTGCACATTTTTATTAAATTTGTTTCTGATAATTTATCATCGTTTTAATTACCGTAATTGTTTCAGCTTTGGCATTCTGCGACTGGTCGGAAACCCAGAAAACCCGCAGGGACATGCTGAAGGTCCACACCTTCCCCAGGGCTTTCAGCAACAACTTCGCCAGTCTAGAAACCCTAATTTCCTTGGGCACCAAATCCGCGATCTCCCAGATCACACCAGGCGAAACCACAGACCTGAAACCCATCATCCTACGCAGCTGCGCCAACATCTTCCTCAACCACTTCTGCTCCAAGAACTTCGAAATCAACGACGACAAGTTCGTGCGCATGGTCGAAGATTTCGACGAAATTTTCTACGAGGTCAACCAGGGCTACGCTGCGGATTTCTTGCCATTTCTCATGCCACTTCTCCGAAAGAATCTTAACAGAATGAGCTCGCTGACCCACAGAATCCGTGACTTCATTGAAGACAACGTTGTTGAAAGCCGCTATGAAGATTTCGACCCCGAAGTTGACCCCAATGATTACGTTGAAAGCTTGATTAAGTACGTGAAGTCTGGAGAGAGTCCTGAACTAACCTGGGACACCGCGCTATTCGCCTTGGAAGACATCATAGGAGGTCATTCAGCTGTGGGAAATTTCTTGATCAAGGTTTTCGGGTTTCTGGTAGACCTTCCAGATGTGCAGAAGAAGATACAAGAAGAGATTGATGCGGTTGCCGGCACTAGAGAGTTGACGATCGCTGACAGGAGTGCAATGCCTTACACAGAGGCTGTTATTTTTGAAGCTATTAGGCTGATCGCATCCCCCATTGTTCCCAGAGTAGCTAATCAAGATAGCTCGATCGATGGTAAGTAATGCAATGCAAAGCAGTAATAAAAATGTTACTATTATAGACCTATAGCGTAATTTTTGTGGTTATAAAAGTACCTAACTCTATTTTTCTTTCCAGGATATAAAATAGAACAAGGCACAGTATTATTCCTCAACAATTACGACCTGAGCATGTCAGAGAAGCTCTGGGACAGGCCCGAGGAGTTCCTTCCACAACGTTTCGTCAAAGACAACCGGCTGATTAAACCCGATCACTTCCTCCCATTCGGCGGCGGCAGGAGAAGCTGCATGGGATACAAGATGGTCCAGCTGGTGTCGTTCGGTATTTTAGGAGGATTTTTACAAAATTATACCATTGTACAAGCCGAAAAAGAGTCGTACAAGGTGCCCATCGGTTCTTTGGCGCTGACGAAGGACACATTCAAGTTCCGCTTCGTCAGGAGATGATTGTAGTAAATTTTGTTACGTTTATTTATTGTTATTTATTCGAAAAATGATTATAGAAGTAGAGCTGGGATGAAATTTCAAAATCACAATGTCTAGACAAACACAACTTGTAAAAAACTGTACAGATTTATCACGAAACATAAAATTTCACGCCTACTATTATACTTTATCCAAGCTCTAAATCTTGATCGTACTGCTGACTGTATACCTTTCTAAGTTGATAACATATATTTGTATTTATATCAGTTTATTAATACTGATGTTTTGGAGAGATTTATATATTTTTGTATGAGACTCAGGATGGTTTTGTAATAAAAAGGAACCAAAGGACACGTTTGAACTCTGCTTTTTTCTTTCTTTCTAATTTGTCTATGGGGTGTCATTGTTTCAAAAAAGTAATGGCAATATTTATATATTTTTTGATAAGGGGAGGTAGAGAGGCACTCTCAATGTTTCACAAAAACAGTTATATTCCACTAAGTCACTTTTCTTAGTGCAGACTGCGTAAAAAATAAAAAAATGGAATTTTGAAACAATACTTAAATAAAACTCTTCTTGAAAGGGGTTGGAACCTTTGGTGTGAAGATAACACTGACGTGATTTTCCACATAACACCAAAACACTATACTGCACTCGACGCGCGTTTTGTTAACCAAGTTGGCATCATCTGGAGATGATCAAAACTAAGTTTTAATCATATGCAGATGATGCCAACTTGGTTGGAGAAACGCGCGTCTAGTGCAGTATAGTGTTTTGGTGTTATGTGGAAAATTACGTCAGCGTTACTGTGGTTACTATTATTTATTACTTATACAATATTTAAAAAAGACAGAAGACTAGCTCAACTTTTGGAAAACGTTTTGGATATTTGATCTAAAACTATGTGATAATAATAATAATAATAATAATAATAATAAAGTTTTATTTAACCAATATACAATTTGAATTAGATAATCTAAACTAACTGTATCTTACAAAATAGATTGAATATATATGAATATACATTGCATCACCCAATAACCTTGTCAATAATTGACTGTAAGGAAACGTTTCAGTCATCGCTAACTGAAAAATCATCATAAAAAATTCACAGATTTGAGAATCCTTGCAACAATCAGAGACATTGGAAATGATAACACCATATATGAAGCATAATTATTATAAGCGCGACGATCGTCCTATCAAATGAGACGCTACTCGATTAAGCGAGTACGGTATTATAACTGAACACTCCCCACTACTCTTCACACCGCTCGCCGGTCGAGCGCTGCGCTATCTGTAGTAGTGGAGTAAAATCGTTGGTCTAATGCACTTCTTTCTAGAGGTAGACATCCATTGAGGTACCCGCACAGACTACCCAGTCTGTGGGCACCAGTATTCGCGCTATAAGCCTGAGCGCGCCGTAATACTTGACTCTGATAAACGTGAACGCTTTTTAAAAATTCGATAATTTGAAAACGGTTAAAGATATCAACCCAAACTTTTTTTTTTAACTTTTTCTATGTAAATATGCTCTAAATACTATAGTATATGTGGAAAACTACGTCAGGGTTAGCCTCACATCAAAGGCACATCGGCACATCGAAGGTGCCAACCCCCTTCAATAATTTGATATAGTACTTGCAACATTGCTTTCAGTGTAGATCGCCTTAGAGAAGATGCACAAACATATGCAGGTAAGTTTCCACACCTCAAGTTCGTAGTAAACGATCCTAATACGGGAAATGATTTAAATTTGAAATTAGACCCATTACCGCTATCTAGGTGATAGTGTTCTAACAACGACCGCGATTTATTTAAAAAACGTAGCATTGGCGTCACCGCCAATTTGAATTTTGGAGAATGTGTGGTATTGACATTTCGATTACGAAACACGTATGACGTCGGCGTGGGTAAATATACAAGAGGCACTTTCGTAAATCCATCATTTCTCAAAAAGATGGAATCATTTCTATTACAGCGATTGCCTTGTGATTGGCTATCAATCTTGTTCGTAAATTTAGCATGAAATTGTTCCATCAGAAAACCATCACTTCCATCATTAAATAGTTATAATAGATTTCAAATTTTGCGATAGAAAAAAGAGGGGGATTGTTATGTCATTAATTTTGGGGTTAGTATGTCGTTTTTTGTTTGGTTCAAGGGATGCAATTTTGATAAAAGCATAAAAGTAAGCACAAAGTAGCTAGTAGATTTGTTGGTCACAATGGAGGGTGGACAATTTTCAGTGGATATTTTGGTTGGGGACACAAAATTGACTGTTGAGGAGTGAAAACCGCCAAAACCAACATATGCGATTCATTTTAATCTATACTAATCTTGGGCCACTGACACTGACACTTGAAATTGTATTCATCAAAGATTTGTTGTCGAGAACTTTGAACCAGGTAAAAAGCATGTAAAACTATTTGGAAAGGGGTCAGTAGTGATATAAAATTAAAATAGATTTCAATATTTTTCGAGCGTTCAATCTGCAAATGAAACTTAACCTCAAAATATGTCAAATTCTTTATTGGACATACGGCATACATACCTTTATGGAAATAGTCATTCTTAGAGAAAAGTAAAGAGCACACACTCTACTTTGCGTTCTTTAACTTCTTTATCCATACGTACTTGTCTCCTGTAACTCTTTAATGACCAACTTATAGTTTCCACGATAGCTCCAGATTTTCCCGCTTTTGGAAAAGTATGAGACTGACTCAGGACAGGTTTTTCTTTGTCCAAGAGGAACAATGACGCTCACAACAATAATGATTCATATCTAATCAAAGCAATTAACTAATATAACAGCGGATATTTCAAAATTCACAAGAGACATACATACGCAAAACTGACCAAGATTCCATGCGTTAGTTGTGCGTTCCGGCAGTAGGTAGCGTATTGCTTGGCAAGAATCGCACATAATGGAAATGGACGTTTATGCGCATGTCTCTATCTATCATTAAACCTAACTTCTGTTCATAAATTAATCCTAACTGTCAGTTGTTCTGATGGAATCCATGTCCTGCATTAATTCATCACATCCATCAGTAACGTCATCCATCACAACACTTAAGGACAGACTTGAAAGATTTTCGCAAATCTGGTGACACATTTAGGTATTCTAGTATAATGATAATAAACTATCAATGAACGAACTCCCTCCTTAACTATGTAGGATGAATGGTATGAAAAATAGTAATTTCTACCCGCAAACGGAATTCTGACAACCGACAGATGGCGCTAGAGTCGCTATCGGCTCATTTTTTTTAAATAGCTTAGTAGGTAGGCCGCGTCGCACATCGTTTGAAAGGTATATCAATTCTCTTCACACCAGTTGTTGAAAAATTAAAATCCAGTCATCATTTTCGAGTTACAAGCGTTTTTGCGTCTCATTCGGCGAGTGAAAAACCATCGTTCACTTTAAATATTTAATTGTTTTAACCGAATAATGTTAATTTAATGTAATCTTGAGAGGTTTGCACCTACTCTCAAAAAAAAAAAATTATCTATGGGTGTTAAATACGGAGAAGTTGGCTTTCAATCATTTAAATACTTGAAAGGTGCACTTGAAATATCGTATATATATATTATTTTAAACTTTAATCAGTGACGTAACATATATTTTTTAGAAAAGGGGTTCCAAGAGTGCCAGGTTGCACGCCACTGGCTGTTCCTATCGAGCTCAAATTTTTTGTAGATGTAAAGATTCATAATAGCATCTACCAAATAAAATTTGAAAAGAATTGGTTTATTCATGTCAGAGATATAAATAAAAAAAATATTTTTTTTTTCAACTTCAACACCCTGTATCTCGGAAACGATACAGACTTGGATATAAGTTTATATGACACAGTAGCATTATTTTTGTTTGTTCTATCTGCTCTCGAAGTCTGATAGATTAAAACTGGGACGCCCTGTATACAGGGTGCCCATTATCTATCTCCTTACATGGTTAACTTTGTCAATAGTGGAGATAGAGAATTGGTTAAATTAGTAAAATTGGGCAAAATTATAAGAAGAATTCAGTGCCTCCTTCAGATTTAATTTAATTTTCAACTTTTCGAGATATTTTGAAAAAACTGAAAATCGCCAAAATTTTTAAACTCGAATATCTCTATAAAAGATACAAATAATATAAAAATACTATTAATTTTAGTTTCTTTCTTTTAATTCTTTTGAATTAGAGAGTCATAATGAATTTTCTAAATCAATATGACTTGGATTATAATTTTCTGTCTTTTATATATGTTCAATATTCACTAAGGAAATAAAAAAACCATCTTCAGTAACACAACTTTTATTTACAACAAAATAAATTAAAAGTTCTATAAGAACTAACTCTCAAACATACAACAGAAGTACATTCTTTGAAATTTGCTGATCACATTGTCGCTTATTGAACTAATTTTACTGCTTAACTATCAACTGTCACAGTAAACACTTCTACAGGTCTACTCCTGCCCTCGGACTCCAAATCAAAAGCCCTATTATCAAAACCTGTCAAATCTTTCTTAGTTTTCCTAAAATACTGCTCTATTTCCTGCAAGGACTTATTCTTGGTTTCTGGAAGTACAAATTTACAAAAAACTATTGATACTATCGAAGCTGAAACAAACACTAGCAGCGTACCACTAAAGTTCAAGTATACCAACATGTCATTGTATATTTTCACACAAATGAATATGAATGTCTGAGCTATACAAATCACCACCCCACTCATGATAGGCCTGACTTCCAAGGGGAACATTTCTCCCACCAGAACCCATGGTATGGGTAGCATGCCTATCATACTGAACACAACGTTGAAGATGATACCAATAAGTGGTAGGTAACTCAAAATTTTCTCCTGGTCGGGATAAATCTCGTAGTATTTGACGTAAATAGCTACAATAAGCATGGTTGCCGCCATTCCCAAGCTGGAAAATGTGCACAGGATCTTCCTGCCAAATTTGTTGATTAAGAAAGCTGCCACGATCGACATCGTAAATCTGATAACTCCAACAATGATAGAGGACACATAGTCGTCAAGATTCAAGTCAGTTTCTTCGAAGAAGTTGACAGCATAGAAAAGCAACGTGTATATTCCTGTGGATTCTTGCAACAAGAAAAGTATCACAAGGATAAAGAAGGGTTTTACAGTCTGGGGACTGAGATAAATCTCCCTCAGACTGGTGTCTTTATTCTTGTTGGCTTTCTGTTTCTCATGGTACCTATCTATTTCCTGCTGAGCTACCACGTTGTTCCTCCTGAACCATAAGTAGACTTCAAAGCTTTCTGCCGTTCTGTGGTGCTTGAGGAGGTAACCAGGGCTTTCCGGTAGGAACTGGATAGTGATCATGGAAAATACACCGAATACTGTGCTGATTAGGGCTACCGTGGACCACTGGATGTAGTAGCCGAGCGTGTAGGTTAGCAGGATACCAAAGGAAGCGCAGATCGGGCCTAGAGCTTGCAGGAAGCCTCTGGATTCTGGGGTGGAGATCTCGCTGACGTAGGTGTAACAAGCTGTGGACATACCTGGAAAATAAAAGTTGTAAATCAGTGTGCAGGATTTGTGAGGATGAAGAATATTCATTTATGAAAGATCCAACCACCTAAAGTCTATAAGATTTTTTCCATTTGGGATTCTCTTTAGTAAAATGGATTGTAAGAGTCAATTTACCAACTGTCTATACAGGGTGTTAGTTAAACATGCGGCAAAAATTCAAGAGGTTATTCCTTGGACTATCCTAAGGATATTTTATCCTTTGATGATTTTTGAAGAAGCGCTTTGTTGCGAAGATATAGGACGAAAAAAATTTTCAACAAATAACAATTTATTACTAAAAATTACATGTAACATTTCTGAACCTACAAGAATTGTTCAAAATGGTTACCTCCAGCTCGGATGCAACCATCCAATCTTCTCCTCGTAGACTCCCGAACTCTTTCAAAAACGCCAGGGTGGTTTCTTATTGAGTTACACCCAGCAATTATCCGATCTCTTAAATCGTCCACATCTTCCACTGGTCTAGTATAAACTAATGACTTTAGATGGCTTCATAGGAAATAATCCAGGAGGTTTAAGTCCGGGGATCGAGCAGGCCATACGTGAGGTCCACCTCGTATAGCGAGCCATGATAGAGGACTTCATTAACAACCGTTTACACGTCAATTAGCCAAATGTCAATCAATCTTAACAAATGCGACACATACAAACTACAAAAACACAACATACAAAACCATACAAAATAATCACTCCGAAGTATCACGGGATGTTGGTAAGAAAAAACAACTCCTTTTTCTTACATATCTTTTACTTGATACGTCCAGTGTAGTACGCCATACTTTTATTTCACCTACATTAATAATGTAAAAAATACCAAAATTGGATTTGTTGAAAATATTTTTCGCCCTATATCTTCGCAACAAAGCGCTTTTTCAAAAATCATCAAAGGATAAAATATCCTTAGAATAGTCCAAGGAATAACCTGTTGAATTTTTGCGGCATATTTAACTAACACCCTCTATATCATTGGATGAGTATATAAGGAAATTCACCTGCTGCTATCCCCGTCACGAGGCGTCCAGCATATAACCAATTTATGTCAGTGGCAATTCCAATGCAGATCCATCCAAGGATGAATGGGATGCTGCTTATTTGTATAGACCTTCGCCTGCCGTAGTACTCTGCCAGCACGCCAGACAGAATTGAGCCTATTGGATTGGTGATGGCGCCGAGACTGGCTAGAAGAGAAAATTAAATTTAGTTAATTTTAAATTAATTTAATTAGATACATCATTTCAACTGTAAGGATATATTTTTGTGTGTAAGACTTTTTAATTTGAAATGGCTATGGGGTCATCGTTAGTTTCAGTGTTAGGAAATGTTTTCATGGATTTTTTAAGTGGCGATTCCAAAAATGAATGCGCCCTCTGCATGAAAATATTTGAACCTACTTAAAAGCTTTTTTTGGAGGTTTATTGCTGATATAATGATAAATAACACGTATCTGGGTTTGTTTAACGTAATAATTTATTGGTGCTTGTGATTTTTTGGTATTACAAAGTTAAAACGACGTGATTAGTATTTGTACATCTTTATTTTTACATTTTAAAATGGCATTCAAAAGAAATCAGCACAACACAAACTCCCGTGTTTATAGGTGTCATTCGACAAAATATGTCAATAGAAGTGTTTAAGATTGAAGATAGGTAGAAGTTTGGCCCTAGTGTATAAGAAACTGTTTCTCATTCATTTCTCCAAAAGGCATGTAACAATTTAATAACAGTGAACACGTTTATTCACACAACACAACCACTTTGTTGCAGTTCGTCTATATTTTTCTATTATTAGTCGTATAAAAGCAGAATATATTTTAATTTAAACATTATTTAACAAAAAGCAAGCACTAATATGGTATCACCATACAGTTTATCACACTTATTTTAGTCTAAAATGTAAGTAAACCAAAACTAGGGCACCTGTTTCAACCCAAAAAATTCATATAATTAGCAATGAAGCACTTATGGGACGTTTGACTGCTTTTACCACTCTTTTTATCCTTTATTTCACCATAACTAGCACATGAAGTCACTATACTTATGGCAGTTGAATGCTAAATTGCTAGATGATGTGATATGAAACGGAAAATTTTTACTCGTCTTCCTTCATATTTGTTTACAATTTGCAGCGCTCTCATCGGTAATTTGAATCGCCAATACCAAACGACAGACAGACAGCTCAGACTGAAGAAAACTCAATGTGGCTTCGTAATATTGACTTATAATTATTCAGTTTCAAATATTCAGATATTCATTCAGTTTCTGACAATTCATTATTTATGAAAGTAATAAAATAAGCCAATCATTAATTCATATTTTTAATATTTATAAGGAATGTATAGTATTTTCATTATAGTTTTTATTTTAAAATGGTAGTTGATGCAATAGGTCGTTCTTAGTGCAAACTTTTTGCTTCTAACTATACCAAACGCGAAAATGTTTTCTTTACATACTAAGTTTTATATTGCCTCATTTCTCGAGCTAAACTTGTTCTATCCACTCCCAGCATTCTGGGAGTGGATAGAACATGCTCTGTTCAACTCATTGAAAATGCTGTCTATCTTTTACTGGTTTCCTCTACCACATGAATAGAGTTCAGGTGCGTAACACGGTTTTGGTACTTCCTGCGCATTTTTTATTCATGTTTTTGTGCTTTCTACTGTTTACTTATACCTTGAAATATAGTTATATGTTATTGTAATATTAATATAATATTCTACATTGTTTCAGTAATTAATTCAAAGTGTAACAGTGTAAATTCGCGATCATGGCCGACACCGACCTTAATACAGTTTCCGGTTCATTCCAAAACATTGTAGATCGACTGTAGTAAGAATATTGTTGGTTTTGGAAATAAGGAGCTCCAGTTACATTTCTACCATTTCTTCCACTTTTCCCGTTATACAGAATCTCAATAAGGAACTTCATGTCTTTTAAAAAGTACGCATTAATAATTTTTTTATACCTATTTTATTCTAGAAATATCCCCATGTTAATCTGGTGTAAAAAATTTAAAAACAAAGTTATCAATCATAATCCTAATAAAGTATTACATCAAGGTCATGCCTATTAAGTATGTAGATCTAAACTATATACAATTAATGATAATAATTGCTACATATATAATCATGGGCTGTACAAAATCGGCATTGATTTTTAAATTATTGTAGGTATAGTTTAATTACAATATCTGTAAAGTTATCGGCAGGTGTTAATTGTGTTGGTTTACCTTTAATTACTTCCGAATATGCACTATTAGATCGGAAATATGGAGGTAAATTGGTACAAGGCGACTAAGAGTGAATTTGTTTAATTTCTCCTGCTGTGGTGTGAAATTGTCAAGGCCTCCTAGATAGTTTAGGATAGTTTATTGCTCGCAAGAAAAAGTACTTCCTTATTTGGAGTCGACGAACTTTATATTCGGTTTGATAGCGTTGCAACAGGTATTAGTATATATTATATATAGATTATACAGGGTGACCCATTAAGAATGGAAACACTCGCGTGCAAAAGTTTGGACTGATTTAAACCGGATTTTTTTTTTTAAAGATAGATCTCCAAAAGCTCTATGTGGATGCAAAATTTGAAGACGAAATTTTGGTTTTCAAGGCCTACCACGAATTTTTTTTAAGTGAAAAATAACAAAATTTTGTTAGCGATTTTTTTTTTTAAATCTGACTACACCACTGGATTTAGGAGCCCCTCGAATACATTTGTACCAATTTTTGCGAAAAAAAGTTTGTTCCTAAAAAAGTTATGATAATATCGGCATCGCCAGAGTTTGCCTTTGTCAGTGAACCTATTCTTTTATAAAAAGCGAATAGAACCCAAAGAGAAACAAAATTAAACAGCTTAAACACTGGTGTAATTATTAATAAGAACCATAAAAACCAGTATACACAAAATAACCAACAATTACTCTAATATAAACAACAATTGATAGATAAGTTCGTCAAATTATTATTATTTTGTGGTTATTATGCCAAAACTTATAATATTACCTTCTTAAAAATAACTACATTATAATTTTTTATTCAAAAAGTGTGAATCAATTTGACTCCTTTTTCATTTTTAAAAACGTAATTTTGTAATCATTACTTTTCTGTATCAATTGAGTATATTGAATGTATTCGAAGGGCTCCTAAATTCAGTGGTGTAGTCAGATTTTTTATAAAAAAATCGCTAACAAAATTTTGCTATTTTTCACTTAAAAAAATTCGTTGTAGGCCTTGAAAATCAAAATTTCGTCTTCAAATTTGGGATCAACATAGAGCTTCTGGAGATCTATCTTTTAAAAAAAATCCGGTTTAAATCGGTTAATAAACAACTTTTGTACGCGAGTGTTTCCATTCTTAATGGGTCACCCTGTATAATATACAGGATTGGATAAAAGTCCCGGAACGGCTCGATTACAGCCGATCGGAACGAAGTATCAAATTCGGGTATTCGGTACTGTAAACAATAAAATTTCTAAAACTTTAAGACGTGTATTTTGGGTTTGCGACGTATTTATGTGCGGAATTTTATTTTTTAATTAAAATGAAATTAAATGTTCAAAATTAAAACCCTTCACTGCCTGACAATGCCCTAGTCTCTCCACAAATTCCCGTTGGACATTTTTGGGGGAGTTAAGTGTAATATTAACTTCGACAGCTCGAATTCTGTCTTCAGGTTCTGGAAACGTGAAAGGTTTAGATTTTGTGCGATACACCACATACTGCAAATGACCCCAGATAAAAAATCAAGTGGCGTCAGGTCGGGTGATCTGGCTGGCTATTCGATCTATTAGTATTAGTAAAATAGTGGTTTGATTTTTTTGTAGTCTACTATCTAGTACTGTGTGTGTGTATGTGTGTCTACTAGTACTGTGTGTACTGTCTACTATCTTGATACCCGACTATAAGCGATTCATCATGTCTTGACAAATCCGCATTCCAGTTAGTTTCCGAGAGTTTCTGAAGAAGACTAACTTTGTAAGGATGCATTTTATTTGTCTTTAATATTCTTCGGATGGAATTAACTCTAGATTTTCTCTGCTCAGTTCAATTTCTGGTCTGTAATTTAAATTGAATACAACAAAACGAATTATCGTTGATAGTTTTGATTTAGCGTTTTCTCTTCTGATGAAGAGTTGCAAAATCTGGACTATTATACAACTCTTTATTATAAGGTCGCGTTGCTGAAATAAGAATGACGCCCCCACAGAGTAACGGGTTTAATTTGTATTATATGCTAATAGTAGTGATCTCTATCGTCGATGGCCCAATACGCAGACAAAATCGGTATATTTTGATACCTATAAACAGACAAACACTGATGCTATACTGCGATAATTTTCTTACATCATAGTTACGTTGTTAAAGATCATTCACGTTAAATTTTAAGTGACGTCACCTTGTCAAAATATGCGCCGTTGTCAGATGTAACTTTTTTGCGGGCGGGATTGTGAAAAATGTCACAGAACCGCAACGGTTTTAGTTCTGAGAAGAACTATTTTCAATATAAATAAAGTGAATAACTAGAAAACGTAATAGAAAATACACGAGCAAAATTTAAGCAGAACGAAACACCAAAAAACCAGCAAACAATAGATAGGCAATATAAATAAATAACAACTTGACAACGCAGAGAAGGTTCATAGTTTCTTTTGGGATTACACCACCCGTAAAATAACAAAAAGCAAAAAACCAGAAGCATGCAAATTAAAAATTCAAAGTGCAGTATCAAGGCAAACTTCTAAAGTTTGCCCAAAGAACCACTGTATAATGTGTAATAAAATAATATTTGATAGATTAACTAAATATCATCAGTGGTGTTTCAGTTTTGTACAAAATTCTATAATATTTATGTAATATTTTAAAATATGTCTAAATAAAATAATTATTATAATAAAATTTAAAAGAAATTAAACACTTAACTAGCTTTTTTCCAAAAACGTTTCGAGTTGATCCTCCACTCTTCGTGCGTAGAACGTTTGTAAGATAAGAACTCTTTGTATGAAAAGAAGTACTTTTTGTCAAATTGACATTTTTAATTTTTAAATTAAAGGCCATCAAGTAATCAATGACAATTTTTTAATTGTAGGGATATCCTATATCGCTGAATTCATCTTTAGAAGGGACTATACTATGAAACATAGGGCGTCCTATTTTAAAAAAATGTCGGTAATGTCATAGCTTCGTCAAACATAGCTCAAAAAATAGGAAATATTGCAGAAAAGTGACAATTTCTATTTACTATATGACCTGTTTCAGCGTTTTTTTTTTAATTTCAATTAGAGAAAATATATTTTTTTTTCCATCATTTTATGACACACTATATATTAATATTCTATTATCGTTCCTTCTTGACTGATTAGCGATTCCAAAAATGAATGCGCCCTCTGCATGAAAATATTTGAACTTACTTAAAAGGTAATTTTTGGAGGCTTATTGCTGATATAATAATAATAATAATATAATAATAAGAACTTTATTCACATCAGCAACATTTTTTACAATGAACATAGAGAAATAGAATAGAATAAAGTTGGATAACCGATAAGTGCGTACGCACTTGTTTCGGTAAGTACATAATTATAAAATAAGTAAAAATATAATATCTGTTGTAGACATACATATATAAAACTAAGACATGGAATAAACATACACAACACACACAAATATAAAAACACGAAATTATAATACAATACCATATAACAGTGCAACTCTAGATAAGTATCTAGAATTTTTTTTTTTTTTTTAAATTTCCTTTTTTTTTAATTTTATTATTATTTTATTAAATTGGCTTGAACTTAATTTTCAAAGTAGCCAGCAATAATGGTTTTTCTATTTTTAATAGTATATTCTTTTAACTGCTTTTTGAAGACGTAAATATTGCTCACTGCTTTTATATGTTCTGGAATTGAATTGTACAACCTTGGAGCCATACCAGAGTAAGACCGTTGAGTACAAGACCTTTTCATAAGTGGAGCTACATAATATCTATTTTGTCGAGTATCATATTCATGAGAAACAACTAAAGCTTGATGCCTATGTACGTGACATCTACTTCCAGAGCACAAATAATATAATTGCCTTATGTCCAAGATCTGTGTTTCCTCATGCAAGATGTCTGTAGGATGCCTAGGTTTTTTAGAAAATATTAATTTTAAAATCCTTCGTTGCATAACCTCCAGAGAGTGAAGGTGAGTATTAAGAGCTGCACCCCACACGAGTATTCCGTAGCGGAGGTGGCTTTCAACTAACGCAAAGTATAAACTCTTTAGGTAATATGCAGGTAAGAGTTCTTTTAATTTTCGAAATTTGTACAGAATTGTCCGTAATTTATTCACCAAATAGGAGATATGCATATTCCATTTCATATGTGAGTCTATTATTAAACCCAAATATTTTATTTTAGTTACCGGTAAGATATTCCATGTACTTGTGATGCATAAATGATCAAATGGTGGAGCGCCAAATGCGTTGCAGCTAAAAGGTAAGTAGTTTGTCTTTTTCACATTGATTGTTAATAACTTATGATCCAACCATTTTTTTATGATTAAAAAATCAATTTCAGCTGTTTGTTTTAACTCTTCCCAACTTCTCGCCTTATAGAAGATCGCTGTATCATCAGCAAAACCAATAATGCTTCCATTAGTTCTCAGCGAAAATAATCCATTTATATAGATGTTGAACAAAGTTGGGCCAAGCACTGAACCTTGTGGTACTCCATATTCAACTGGTCTCGGGTCGCTATGCACACCATCAACCCTCACTATCTGTTGCCTATTGGAAAGATAACTCTCCATAAGTTTTAAACAGCCATTTCGTATCCCCATATCTTCCAACGATTGCAACAGAAGCCGATGGCTGACCGTGTCAAAGGCCTTTGACAAATCAATGAATATACACAGAAACTGCTCACCATTATTAAGAGATTCTACGATTTTTGATGTTAAAGCTATGGCTGCATCTTGGGTGGATGTTTTTTCTCTAAACCCATATTGTTGCTTTGAGAGTAACTCATATTTATCTAAGTATGAAACAAGTCTACATTTAATCAATTTCTCAAATACCTTCGAAATGTGCGTGATTAAGGATATTGGACGATAATTGCTAGTATTAGTTACATCTCCGTTTTTGTGTAACGGGATAATGACGGAACTTTTGAAAAAAGACGGATAGATGGAGTGTTCTACACATTTGTTTAAAACATATGTTAAGGGTTCAATAAGGAAATCAGAAATTAGTTTAATTGTTTCAGCTTTTATGTTATCTACCCCAGCTGCTTTACCATTTTTTAGATTGGATATAGTATTCTTTACTTCAGCTATTGTAATGGCTGTAAACACAAGGGAGCTAGGATTAGACATTCTGTTGTTCGTGAAACTGTCATCTTTTATAATTCTGTTTGCTAATTTTCTGCCCATCTCACTAAACCCCTTATTAAATTCGTTAGCGATATCTAATTTATTTATTAGTGTTTCATCCGTGCCTGTACATTTAATACAATCAATATTTTGTTTATGTTTTTTTGTGTTACAAATTTGCTGTACAACATTCCATAACGTTTTGGTGTCTGTATTTTTTGTATTATTAATCTGTTTCATGTAGTAAGTTGTCTTGGCTTTTTTTATTAAAGAGGTGAGTTTATTTCTATATGTTTTGTAGTTATTTATCATTTCGACGTTATTAGGATGTTTTTGTATTTCTGCGTACATTTTATTTTTTACGTCAATAGATTTTACTAATGCGTTAGTTGCCCACGGAGCTATTTTATCGTGCTTTCTGCGTATCTGCCTCTTCTCTGTGCATATGTTTAATTGACTTATAATAATATTCATAAATTCCGACGTGGCAGCTTCCGGATCATGTGCAGTGTAAACCGAATCCCAATGAATATTTGAGAATATATTTTTCATTTTATTGTCGTTTATATAGCTTGTGTACCTACAAGTATTTTTTTGTTTCATTTTAGGCTCATCAAGTACTATTTGGAGTATTGTCGTGTAATGGTCTGTAATTGTTGTTTTTAGAACTATCGGAATTATGTTTTCAAAGTTTTTGATATTTGTTTTAAGAAAAATGTGGTCTATACATGATCTACTATTGCCTTGTACTCTAGTGGGTTCATTAATTGTAGCGCTATATCCAAATTCATTAAGTATATTTAGATACTCAGCACTATGTAAATCATCTGGTTGTAGCAAATCAATATTTATGTCTCCTATAAATAAACTATATGCATTCTCGTGTTTGTCATATTTTTCAAGGAACTCATATAAACTAATGTTGAATTCCTGCACACTAGAGTTAGGGGATCTATAGAATGCTGTCACTACAGTTGATATTTTACTATTAAGGTTCAATGTAATTTGTAAAGCATTTGTGTTGGAATCCATAGGTAATATTGCATAAGTATATTTTATATCAGTTCGTACATAGGCAACAAGTCCGTCATTTTGGTTGTAATAACTCTCATTATATAGAATACTGTATCCCGCAATTTTAAAAACATACGACAATAATGATAAATAACATGTATTTGGGTTTGTTTAACGTAATAATTTAGTGGTGCTTGTGATTTTTTGGTATTACAAAGTTAAAAACGATGTGGTTAGTATTTGTACATCTTTATTTTTACATTTTAAAATGGCGTTCAAAAGAAATCAGCACAACACAAACTGCCGTGTTTATGGGTGTCATTCCACAAAACGTGTCAATAGAAGTATTTACGATAGAAGATAGGTAGAAGTTTGGCCCTAGTATAAGAAACTGTTTCTCATTCATTTCTCCAAAAGCCATGTAAC
Source organism: Pogonocherus hispidulus (assembly GCA_963924545.1). Lineage (NCBI taxonomy): Eukaryota > Metazoa > Arthropoda > Insecta > Coleoptera > Cerambycidae > Pogonocherus > Pogonocherus hispidulus. The sequence goes on from OZ004697.1 coordinate 51,590,773, forward strand.
AATTTATTAACAGGGAACACGTTTATTTACACAACATAACCACTTTGTTGCAGTTTGTCTATACTTTTCTATTATTAGTCTTATAAAAGCAGGATATATTTTAATTTAAACATTATTTAACAAAAAACAAGCACTAATATGGTATCACCATACAGTTTGTCACACTTATTTTAGTCCAAAATGTAAGTAAACAAAAACTAGAGTACCTGTTTCAACCCAAAAAATTCATATAATTAGCAATGAAGCACTTATGGGACGTTTGACTGCTTTTACCACTCTTTTTATCCTTTATTTCACCCTAACTAGCACATGAAGTCGCTATATTTATGGCAGATGAATGCTAAATTGCTAGATGATGTGATATGAACTGCAAAATTTTTACTCGTCTTTCTCCATATTTGTTTACAATTTGCAGCGCCCTCATCGGTAATTTGAATCGCAAATTGCCAGAATTCCACACAGTTTTCTCGGAAATCGGCATCAATTTAATAACTATTATATTTGTAACTTTTCAGTTAATTTTGTACGTACTAAAACTTGCTCAGATCTGCTGTAATATTTATAAATTTAAGTATAAACTGTTACTATCCTGTTAAAACAGTTTTAATTAAGTGGTATTGAAAGTTAGTGATATGTTTAAAGCAATTCTGACATGATTTTTTGCTGTTGTATGAGTGTACCGACGATCGACAAAATCCGGCGTTATCACTTGCGCATTCGCCATTTTATAGAAAATAATGTTACGTATTAATTTTGCAATATATTAATGTAATTAAGTTACATATTTTATTAATACTGCAAAACCTGAGCTAAGGCAAATAATCGACCGTCTCACAGGACCAAGCCTACTAAGAAATTATCTCAAACAAATGGGTAAAGCTGGGACTTTATATGGCTTTTACAGGAAGGGCAGACTGTTCGTCCCTTAAGGGTTTCAACACTTAGGGCAGGTGTTGGTAAGCCCTACTATGAGTAATTTTGCTCGCAGATAAGTCCTTAGCTTCCCCAGAAGCCTTGGATTGGACTGGCTTACATGCATTTTAGGGTATTCAGTAAATCCCAGAGGATTTTGTGTTTCCGCATAGAACCGGTTTCGACATTTCTTATAGGCACCTCAAATATAAATTACCTACGTGAAAATATTATTTTTATATATTAAGATCTTGTGAGTGCTTTGTTTATACAGGGTGTCCCGAACTTAGTGTGCAATATTTTACTAGTTTGTTATACAGTCTGTCCATAAAGTAATCCCCCTGCTAACTTTTGAACGAATTCAGTTAAAGAGTTTTAACCAAATACAGGGTGAATCACGTAAAATGAAGTTGATTCTGACGATGAATTCGATTCTTTAAATTCAAAGATGGCGCCACGGGTGCTGTCAACTAAATTTTTTTAAATGGCAAAGTGTGCCGTGTTGCATCTCATTTAAAAGATAATTCTATTCTCTACTTTCTCGTTTTTGAAAAATGACAATCGAGTTTCTCTAGTTACAAGCGTTTCTGTTTCTAATCTGATCCATGAATAAAATGTTAATTAATATTTGAATACAACAAATTTTGAACAAATATTTATAAAAACAAAAAATAAAAGAATTAAATAAGTTATTCAAAATGTTGTCCAATGACTTCTTGGCACATAAAAAGTCTACTTTGAAATTCTTGCCTGATATTTTCTAAAATTTCTGCAGGGATATTTCTACACATATGTGTTAGACGTTGCTGTAGTTCGTCGATATTTACTGGAGGAGTTCTTTAGACTTTTGACTTCAAATATCTCCATAAGAAAAAATCAAGAGGAGTTAATTCCGGGGAACGAACTGGCCATTCTATGGGGCCTCTTCTGCTAATCCATCTGCCTGGGAAATGGTTATTTAAAAAATCGGTAACAGGTCCATAGAAATGAGGTGGGGGCCCATCTTGTTGAAATACAATGCTTTGAATGTTATTGTCTGATATTCTTTCTATCTTTGGAAAAATTTCCACCCGCATGATTTTTAAGTACCGCTATCCTCTTAAATTTTCTCTTAAATCTATCAAATCTATCAAATCGAATAACTTAAAAAATTAAGAAAAAACCTGTAGAAACTTTCAAACACTCTTAAATTAAACGCTAAACTACTTTCTCGCACCTTATTGACGTTTCAGTGACAGTGGCAAGCAAGGCAAGGAGACTTGATAAAAGCAAAATTTTTAAATATCGTTAATACAAACGCTTGTAACTAGAGAACCCCAACTTTTTTATGCTTTGGATTTTTCAACTTTTGATTGGGAAATATGAAATTTCAATATTTTTTACTAAAAGAAGTTGCACAGGTATGGTTTTGGGACACCCTGTATAGAAAAAGAAGAACTATACGGCTGTTTTATGTGAAACAAACTGTACATAATCAAATGCTTTTAATTGTAGTCACGAATATTTTCTATCAGTGTACGTAACACGTTCTTCTGGGAAAGAAGCCATCTAGCTTTCATTATTTATAAACAAGGTATAAAAAACGTACTACGTAATACTTTTCTCTTCAATATATACTTAATACAGTAACAAAAACCGCAAGATAAATTCTCAAAGCGCCGCTAATATGTTCCCAGAACAAAAAGTCTACGATAATTACTCTAATCATCTTTTATATAATACCTTTTCTTAATAATTGCCACGAAAACTCCGATTTGCTGCAACATTATCCTCTTTCTCAAATGCCAGCTATTAAATAACACTAAGCAGATACTAAAAAATTAATTGGAAACATTAAAATTAATAATATGGCATTTGGAAACTCATAAGTATTATATTTTGCATAACTACAAAAACTGTCGATAATTTTTTGTTTAATTTACAAGTATATTGTACAAAGCAAACTAGAATGTTACAGTTATTGTTTCCTTAAGGGTCCATTCACTGTAGACTTGACAAACATGAATTCGAGGTCGGGTTGAGAGGTTGGGTAGCCGAAGGGCGGAGACTTACATATTTCCACTACCGAATTATTAAGATTTCGGAGGTGCACGTAAAGCCGAAGTAAAAAGGTACATGGACATAAAGTTAGCCCTTATTGCAATGGTACCGGATTTGTCTTATAATTGCAACAAAATTTCTTTTTAATGTTATAAATTATACAGGGTCCTGCACCAGAGCTCCCTTCTTTTGTAGCTCATGAACTGGTGCCTTTATAAATTTCGTTCGAATTTGACTGCAAACTATTCGTAGAGAGGAACATTTTGAAAATATTTTCAAATATACAGGATGCTCCAAAAACATGTACCATACTAAAGTTATATTTTTTTAAATGGAACACACTATATATTTTTGCATTTTTGGATTCTGCATGCAAATTTGGTGTCAGTTTGTGTTATATTCCCTATAGCAAAACTTAGCCGTTTCGAAGATATTCGACATTTTATAGAAAAAATTACAGTTGTTAGAACTATTTCAAAGTTGCATATCTTATACAATTGAACAGCGTTTATTTTAATTTTTATATGTCAGATAGTTTAGGCATTGTTCTTTCTGAAAATAGCTCACAGAAGTCTGTAATGCATACAGAGTGTTTAATATTTACTGAGCAACACGTCAATTTTGAAACGTGGAAAACTAATTTTTTTCAAATGGCACACCCAGTATATTATTCTACAGTTGAAAGTACCATTCAATTCTGCATTGAATGATATAGCATTGTCCTATACCTATCTCTTAAGGTGCTCAAGATATAATCAATTTTATAATAAAGTGCTCGAAAATTTAAGTTACCCCGTTTCTAAGTGGTCTTCGAATAAAATAAAACAACTAGAAAGTTGCTTTGAATATAATTATGGCTATGATTAAACACAAAATGTAAAAAATTATCAACAATCATCAAAAACATCAATATTAACTAATTATTCACAGTCTACAATCTTATAATAAATTTTCAAAAACTTTGACGGTTAAATTCTATTCGCTAAGAGACAGTTGTTTCGTTCAGACTCAAATAATATAGAAATCATGTCAGCTAGCTCTTCTTTACTATACTTTATTATAAAAATAAATTGAAACAACTAACTAAACTAAGTACTTAACTAACTATAACAACTAAACTAACAACAAAATTATTGAAATAAGTATAAATATTGTAATTAACTTAAATTGTCGACACCAAGTTTGACAGCAAACAAATTAGACAAGTTGTTTTGTTGTCTTTACCAGGTGACCCGATTTCTTAAAGCATAATTTGATGTACAAAATTAGACTTCTTCTTATAGGGTTACGTAACAATTAAATCTGTAAACAATTATTTAACATCGATGTAATTTATTACATTTTGTGCTTAATCATAGCCATAATAAGTCTCAAAGCAACTGACAATAAATTTGAAATGTTTCTAGTTGTTTTATTTTATACGAAGCCACTTAGAAACGGGGTAACTTAAATTTTCGAGCACTTTATTATAAAATTGATTATATCTTGAGCACCTTAAGAGATAGGTATAAGACAATGCCATATCATTCAATTCAGAATTGAATGGTACTTTCAACTGTAGAATAATATACTGGGTATGCTATTTGAAAAAAATTAGTTTTGTACGTTTCAAAATTGACGTGTTGCTCACTAAATATTAAACACTCTGTATGTATTACAGACTTCTGTGAGCTATTTTTAGAAAGGCCAATGCCTAAACTATCTGACATATAAAAGTTAAAATAAACGCTGTTCAATTGTGTAAGATATGTAACTTTGAAATAGTTGTAACAAATGTAATTTTTTCTATAAAATGTCGAATATCTTCGAAACGGCTAAGTTTTGCTATAGGGAATATAACATAAACTGACACCAAATTTGCATGCAGAATCCAAAAATGCAAAAATATATAGTATGTTCCATTTAAAAAAACATAACTTTAGTATGGTACATGTTTTTAGAGCACCCTGTATATTTGAAAATATTTTTAAAATGTGCCTCTCTACGAATAGTTTGCAGTCAAATTTGAACGAAATTTATAAAGGCACCAGTTCATGAGCTACAAAAGAAGGGAGCTGTGGTGCAGGACCCTGTATATTACCGGAAAGAGCAAAAGATAAACTAGATCCCTATAGTAGCAAATTTTTCTTTAATACATGTATTTTTGAGAAAATAATTTTTGAAAATACACTATTTTAGTACAAGATTGTTTGCCTGGAATTTTAAAAATAAAAAGAAATACAAAAAATTACTACTATAGGGATTTAGATTAAAGTCTTATCTTTCAATACTTTTTTACTAAAGGTCGCTATCTTTTATAGTTTTTTTATAATTAGACACGAGGCAAACGCCGATTTTGGGCTTATTTCGGACCACTGAATGGACTCTTAACCAGCAAAATTCACATTAGGGTGTAATTAAATACACAGTGTGTCGAAAAATGATGGAATAAAATGAATATTCTTTTCTAGTTGAGATTAAAAAAGACCGCTGAACAGGTCAGTTTTCTCTACCCTTTTTATATCACACGTATTGGTACTTCAAAAGGAAAAACCATGATAAATCGTAGTAAAGCCGTTTTAAACAAAATGTTTTTGATTCAGGCTGTTTTCGTTTCGTTATAGTATGTTTTAATTTGTTGAAAACGTTTTTTCCACCCAACAAAATGTTTTGTATAAAGGCGTTTTTATTCTACCAGTGTATTTACGTACAACGTTTTAAGCGAAACTTTTTGCGAAGGATCTCTGTGTTAGAAGCGCAGACACTGACACCTGTGTTATTCAAAAACAGGTCGACACTCGTACAGTAGTATCAAAGTCTCGATCTCGCTTAAATCTATAAACTGTGGCACAGCCTTCTCTAGTACTAGCCATGAACTGAGAAAATTGCAACACTGCATCCCGTCCTAATTTCAGACCGAGCGATACAGTTTTGGTAAATGGTGCGTGTGGTAAACGTGTGGTATTAAATCATCCTATATATTTGTGTTAAATAGCGTTTAATTATAAGAGATAATTATTTCAGACCGTTGTATATTAAAGTATAATCAATGTACATAGTGCCGTGTATTACCAATTTGATATGTAATATCATTTTCCCGAGTTTTTACATGTTCTATTTATTAGTTGGAGGTGAAGTGAAATTAACCTTGAATAGTGAAAATGCCGGCACGGTGCTGTGTACCAGGGTGTAAATTTAATTACGATTCCTCTGTAAAAAGTGAAGAGGTAAAAAGTGTTTTTGGATTCCCTAAGGACGACACATTTAAACAAAAATGGCTCAAACGTATCCCTAGGAAAGAATGATCACCTACAAAATATTCCGTTGTTTGTGAGTTACATTTTGATCCTAATGATGTCGTTAAACTTGACAGACATCTTTTACCAGACGGTACATTAACAATGATTGCTTGTAAAGCAAAATTAAAAGCGGATGCTATCCCATCTATTTTCCCAAATTTGCCTAAATATATGTCAAAGGAAAAGTCGATTGTTCGAAAAGATCCTGAATGTAGGCGCCAACAGCAAGTTCAGCAACATGAAATGTTGATACAAAATTTTGAAAAGTCAGATCTTATTGCAAATTACAATGATTTTATAAATAATTTTTCGGAATAAGTTAATCTTGGTGAAAGTTGGAATAAAAAAGTCTTGACATCTAAAATAATTTTTTATACAATAAATTTCCATGGTGAAATAGTTAAAATTGAAAATCAGATATCAATAAATAACGACCTAACAGTTAAAATATTTGTAAATCGCAGTGAACTGTATTTTAATGAATTAAAGTGGATTTTAGATTTTGATATGAAAATTAAGAGATGGTCTCAACTTCAAAATTTATTAGATAGATTTAAATATACCTATTATTCAAGTAACTCAGAAACAAGCAATACTCAAAATGCATTGCAACAGGCGTTGCTGTATTTAAAACAAGCTTTAGATTTTTGCGATAACGAGACTTTTTTATATTCTAAACAATTAAACATTATCGTAGATCAAATTAACCAAATGACAAAGTTAAAAAGGAAATACTCTGCCTCCACGATAATAATGGCATTTATGATTTATATTCAGTCTCCTACATACAATATGTTACAGACTTTTTTTATTTTACCTTTAGACTTTTTTACTTACGACTCTTTAGAAATTGACTTCCTTAAAACTGAAAACCAAAAATATTTGCTGCAAGTTTAACTTTAGAAAGTATAGCTTCGGATAACTTTTACTTAGACTTCTTAGACACCTGTGTCTGTGGAAATAATGTAAATTATATTTTAGGAATAATTTGTTCAATATTTGCAAACGTTCTCTTAAATAACTATGTGAAAAGTAGCTTATTACAAACAAAATTGGGAATGCACGTCAAATACGATCGGCCACAGCCTTCTCTGCTAAAGAGGCTGTGGGTCGGCAATCGGACTAGAACATCGGCGTGGAGCGGTGTTGCCAATTTCATTTCATGGCTAGTACTAGAGAAGGCTGTGACTGTGGTAGTATCAGTAGTATCGGATATTTGTAGGATATATATTATTTTATTTCTTTTTTTTTATACTATTTATAGGACGCACCCAATAATTTCTGTCAGTTTCACTATACATTTGTAAATATGTCCAAAGACACACATCAACAATTTCTTCCCCAGCCGAATCCATGGCACTAAACTACCAAACGAATGACAGAAAAACGCAGTTGTAGAAAACGTTTTGTTTTATGTTAAGTTGATTTGATAACAATGTTGTTTCATCAATTTTCATCAGTATAGAGGAAAACGTTTTTGTTTTAAAGAAAAAAGCTTTTTTTCAGAATGTTTCTGCCTTTTAGTGTATGCCAAACAGTCTGGACATAAAGCAAAGCGTTTTGTCTAACTGCATTTTCGCTTTTTCAGTATGTAGGCAGCCTAAAATAATGCACTATCGCAGTGACCTTGGGTCATCTAAGACGGGGTAGCGGGAGAAAGTTAAATTTGTTACACTGTGGACTGTGGAGTGGTGTATAGCTATTTATATTTTTTTCGCGTAAAGATAGCTTTACACAGTAAAAAAAGACAAATGGTAAAATTACTAAATGGTAATCGTAATTTGCTGCAGTGTTATTTTTAACACGAACTGAGTAGTATAATAACTAAACCTTTAGAACTCATATTACACGAACGATATACCCGCCAAGTTTGTAGAAGTACTCATAAATTGTAGTAAAATTTACAAAACCCTGTGTTAAAAATGAATCAATCCGCCGTAAATACGGAATAATTACACGGTGAATAATTAACTATTACACATTACCTTGTAAAATCTACTGTGTTAAATTACTTTTATGTAATGTAATAATACACCCATATGTCTAACACTGCCAAGTGTGGACTATATACACACTGATGAGTGTGGATTCAGTGTTAAAATCAGTCGGATTTTTTTTACTGTGTAGAAATAGCTATACGGATATTCAACGAATTATATGACCTGGGCTGATTACATTTGCTCCTCATTTACCGCAGTATTATTCATTTTAGGAAAATAGCGTACAGACATTTTTTTTGGAGAATTTTATAAGGACTAATTTTGTACATAGGTATTTTTATCAAAAAGTGCACCGTTCCCGAGACAATCTAGAAAACCTGAAAATGGGGGTGGAAACGACGTCCTAGGGGATGAAGCACACTACTTAGGGGTGGGAACTTTTCGGTTTAACAATACTTATACTATCCTCATTATTTCTACCAATTGTTGAAACTTTATGAATTTTGTACGATATATTACAATTTTAACTGTTACATTACTACTGGATTATAGCTCCAATTCCATACATTAGTAGAGAAACTTTTGTTTACTACCAATTTGTATATATCCAGTTTGTAAAGGGTTTTTCAATAGGAACGCTCGATCTTTGTAATGTAATAAAACAAATTGTATAAGTTAAACTGACATGTTTTTATTTTTATTTTAAAACATATGTGAGCACATTATGTTTTAAAAATTATATCAGCTAAATGTCCGCCGCGGCTTCGCCTGGTGACTCGAATCCTGGAGATCAATTTTCGATGACGTTATCGCATAGAAGTGGCTCAATTTCACCAATGACGCGTCTGATGTTGGCCTTTAAGGCGGCAACCGTCTGTGGTTTGTCGGCATAGACACGAGATTTCACAAAGCCCCAGAGAAAAAAATCCAGTGGCGTTAAATCGCATGATTATTTTTCGTCCAAAATTAGGATCAACCTCCAACTGCTCTAGCGCCCACTCAGCGAATGCAAGCGGCTGTCTATGATCGTTGGGCTTTAGTTCTTGGGTTAATTGCGCTTTATAAGGGTGAAACCCTAAGTCCTTATGCAAGATTCGCCAAACTGACGTCGAAGAAAGGCCAAGTTCTTGAGCACGACGTGGAATGGATTGTTATGGACTGTGACGCACACTTTCCCGGACTGCAGCAATATTTTCAACGGATCTTGCGATTCGTTGACGTACAGGCGTTGTCTGATCTAACAGCGACCCGGTTGCTTCAAATTTATTTATTAGACGGCGATTTGTGGACTCTGAAGGACGACCATCGAAACCATAAATTGGCCGAAGTGAACAAAACGTTTGCCGAATAGAACATTGATTTTGATAATAAGTTTTAACCATTTCGAGGCGTTGTTGAATCGTATAGCGTTAAATAATGAAATGTAAAGACTAACTGAATACGTCCGTCAAAGATACAACTGTCTGACTACCGACTTCGTCATACGCTGTTGCCAAACATCGAGCGTTCCTATTGAAAAACCCTTTATATGTCCTATTTGTCGTAAATTTAAGAAAAAGGCTACAGCTTTTACAGCTACAGAACATACCCCCAAATACATTTTTTCTCTTATTTTGACATCCTTCATCACATTTTCATTTCCGCTATACCTAATAGACACACTGTAGAATCTAATAGTGAAGTTCAATGTGTTTTTTAGAGAACACCCTGTACATTATTATTTAATTATCTACTTTTCATCAATTAATTATCAAAACACTTAAAATAAGGATCTAGTTATACTCATCACTATTTATCACGAAGGGGTTTTCTGTTCGCATACTGTAATCCTTTGTCTACATCTGGTTATTTAAATTAACTAATTTGAAATGTAAATGAACTTAAGTTTCCCATTTATGTTTAGTGCATCGGTCTAAAATTAAGTCAATTAATAGTTATAGAAAACACGTGTTAAGCAATAAAAACGCCATGAATGAGAAACCAAATTCAATTTCAAGTATGAATCGATAAACGGTTGTATTTCCTACCACCTGCCATATTATTTATTTATCTGAGATTACTTTTGTATTTATAGAATGACAAATTAACAGAATAACAGTCGTATCTTTTTTTGAGAAAGATCCGTTGATTGTCGATTTGGCGAGGATCGATTTTCTAGAATAATCTTTGACATCAGTGTAGTATATCTTGTTAAATTGTCTTCTTGCATCCAATACCTATCCAATAGTTATTATTCCTGATTCGCTACCCTGCTGCCCTTGGTTTTGTCTTTCCAACATCATTATTATACAAACTATATCTATAGGTATCTAATATACCCAGATTTGTATGCACTACAAATTTTGAGTGTCATGTGGTAACAACAGTTTCGACCTATCAGGCCTTCTCAGTAGCAGAGAAGAGTGGCTTAACCTAATGCTTTTCTTATTGGATAAATTGTAATAAATCATAAATTGGAAATAAATCATTATTATATATTATTAAGATAGAAAAATTGACGTCTGTTTTGGTACTCTAAACTTGTTAAGATAAAAAAGTATGAACATACTGAGATTTAATATCTTTAAAATAGGAGACAGAGACTTTATCTGAAGTGAGTAGGTACTTATTTAATTTTGAGTGTCTCTGTGATAATATATTAAAAATACTTTGAAATATTTGACCGTGGTTATTTATATAATATAATATGTTTGATTTTATCTACAACTTTTAATAGAAATTTACATTGTACCGACACTTTGTTTTTTAACGCGTTATTTTTGTACATTTTCAATGCGGAAAGAATTTTAAGTACCTTATCTGGTTAAATATATCTTTACCTTACTCTCTCGATTACATCGATTTTGTTTTTTATGTCAAATCTTTCGAAAGGATCCAATTTTTTTATCAGTTTTTAACCATGCGGAATTCGTTGAATGAAATTGTTGCATGATATAAATAAAGAAAAACCTTTCGGCGCAAAGGTTTATGTTCTATTTTTTACATTTTCAAAAGCAAAACACCAAACAAAAGGCTACATATTAGAATTGCGGTATTTTCAGAAAATAATCAAATACATGTTTTAATATATTCATAGATAGATTAAAACATACAGGTATTATACATTATTCTTTCTTTTATAAATCTTGTTTGAGTAATAGCATGTAGAATTCTGTGGTCAACAATCTAATCAATTTGTACCACAATCTGGAGTGCCCCAAAGATCTGTCTTGGGACCGCTACTCTTTAATATTTTTATAAATGACGTAGTTACTGATTATGTATTGGTTATTATTATTATCATTAAGTGTTGGCTGTCTTTTGTTATGCGGATGATGTTAAGATATATATGAAAATTGACTATCTTAATGGTTGCTTCAAACTTCAAAACTTACTTAATACGATAGAAACATGGCGTACAGTCAATAGATTAGACTTAAATATAAAAAAATGTAATGTCCCCACGTTCTCACTGAAAAGACAACCTATTTAATTTGAGTAGTCTTTGGAGGATTCAGTTCTTACACGAAACCATGCCTTTTGGGATCTTGTAGTAACGTTTGACAGCAAATTATTTTTTACTAATCATATTAATTGTGAAATTTTATATTGATGATAATATAAGCATTGAATAAATAATATCATAAATTATATAATTTTTTTTGCAATTTTGTACTTGTATGTATTCTCAATCTCTCGCAGAAAAGTTTGGAAAGTTCCGCAAGGTTGTAGTTTCAAGCAGCCTATTACTAAAATGCAAACAATATCATATTCCTGTGGTAAAACCGTAAACTTAGAGGCCAGATTAATTTAATATCAAAGTTCAAAGCAATTTGCCGGTATACTTTTCGGAAAAACCACAGCTAACTCTTATGGGTCCAAGTAAAAACTATATAGATATACAGGACAATTGAACTAGTTCTAATCTTTTGTTCACTGGCAAGTGAAACTTCTACTAAAACTGCAAGGTCCACTATTTGAAAATTACATTTTTTTCCTTGCATAGCTTATAAAATCATTCATCTTGAAAAGCATTTTCAGAATTTCTTACTGAATGTGAAGCACATTTTGTAGAAGTATATTCGTATTTTTATACATGGCGGTGAAAAATCATGTAATTTTTCTTCTGTTTTCAAAAAACAACCAATATTTTCTTCATAAATTTGAAGCAAAATGTCACCTCAATTATTAACATCATACTTATCATAGGATAAATAATACCGGACGAATAATTTACAATATCTCAAATGTAGCAGACGCCCTCGTGCGATAGTAAATGGAACTTAAAAATAAATCAAATGTGCCAAAACTCAAAACATTCTTAAATTCTTATTACAAATTGTTAAATTTGTATTTAAATATGTCCAATTTGTATGTGTCGAATTTGTATATGCCCAATTTGTACATGTCCAGTTTGTATATGTCCAATTTGTATATATCTAGTTTGTATATGTGCAATTTGTATATATCCAGTTTGATGTCCAATTTTTATGACCAATTTGTATATATCCAGTTTGTATATGTCCAATTTATATATATATCGAATTTGTATATGTCCAATTTGTATGTACAATATGTATATATCCAGCTTGTATATGTCTAATTTGTATGTACAATATGTATATATCCAGCTTGTATATGTCCAATTTGAATATATCCAGTTTGTATATGTATATATACATATTGTTTGTATTGTATATATGTATTGTTCAATTTGTATATGTCTAATTGCGCTCATTCAAAATGTTTCCCTTTGACTGAATTTTTTTAATCTGTGTGTGATACAGATTTATGGTACTCCCCTCTTTCCACCCCTTATTTTTTTAGATACAATACAAGATTTTAGATACAAGTTCAAAAGTAAAATAGAGTCCAACAAGAAATTTGGCAGCTGAAATGTTACGTATGTTATCTAAATATTGTTGGATCTAGAAAATGATGTCGATTCCAAAAATATAATAATGTACAGGATCTTCCATATAAAAATCGAGAGTTGGTATTACTTCCGGTAAAACCGAAAGTGGCAAAAAGGTAATTTTTATGCCAAAAAGTTACCTTTAATAAGTGCAGGAATAACATGAATCTGTGTTACATTGTATGTTCTTGAAGAATTATCAACACTTGTTCCATTCTAGGAGAATGTCATGCAAAAATGAGTTTTGTAATAAACCTAGTCTTTAATTACAAGTTATTGAAATAAAACGGTATTCTTTCAGTGAATAAAACCAAACATTCATGCTTTTTATCACCCAGTATTATACTTTGAATAGATATAGACAAATAGCTTCCAGGTAATTGCTATAATTATTTCAAAACCTTTTCCAATGCCAACGGGAAAGTTGGAAATGGTTCATTAAAAAATTTACACGAAAACAAAACGCCAAAGCATTCATTAGTACGTGGACTAGAAAAATATTGAAATTAAGCAACCAGAGTAGCACTTATGTTAGAATTTCAAGTACACCTTAGCATACTATTTACAATTTAAATTTCGCTAAGATGGTAAGCGAGAATTAAACAACAAAAGCAACAAACAAACCGACTTTCTTTCGGCAGAATTTGCATTGTTTATTTAGTGTTAAGTCTTTGGAAAGTGCTGTGTTGCTTTTAACGCGTATTATCTAATAGAATATACGGGGGAAGCCACAAATATAATCGAACTCTGACAATTATTATTATTATTATTATTATTATTATTATTATTATTATTGTGTTCTAGACAATATGTAGAGATTCTGTCATCGTATATCTCAGGCAGACTTTTCAGAATAAAACAGAAAGATGAATATTCTGACCTGAAAGATATAAGAGCAGGAGTGCCCCAGGGTAGCGTTCTTGGCCCTATTCTTTACCTACTATATACTAGTGATATTCCAGTACTAGAAGAGACCACTGTAGCTACATTTGCTGACGACACTGCACCTCTTGCGGTCGGTAAAGATCAAGGAATATCCACTAGAAGACTGCAAGTAGCTAGCAACACAATACTTGATTGTACCAAACAATGGAAGATCAAGCTAAACGAACTCAAATCAACTCACTTTACCAACCAAAGACTAGTTAACCCTCCGTCCTTGGATACTAATGGTACTATTGTACCCAATGAGAATAGCGCCAAATACCTAGGCATGACCCTGGATGCCAAGCTCCGGTGGAAAGAACATGTGAAGAAGAAAAGAATCGAACTTGGTTTGAAATATAGACAGCATTATTGGATGCTTGGAAGAAATTCTAAGTTGACAATACATAATAAGATACTAATTACAATCAGATCTTAAAACCAGTTTGGTTATACGGTATTCAACTTTGGGGTTGTGCCAGAAATAGTAATATTAAAACCATTCAGACTTTCTAGAACAAAGTGTTGCGTAACATAGTAGACGCTCCATGGTACATACGCAACTCCGACTTGCATCGAGACCTTAACATCCCATTGGTTAAAGATGAGATCAAAAGGTTTGCTGGCAGACATGAGACCAGACTTCACCTCCACATCAATGCAGAAACTCCTCAGCTGCTGGACAACCAACATCTTGTTCGAAGATTGAAGAGTCCCAAACCATTAGAGCTTGTGTAGTGTGCTGTGTAAAAGCAGGACATAGTGCGCCAGAGAAATTGTTAAAAGAAAACAATCTAAAGGACGTCGTTGGATGAACTTTAGTTAATAAATGTTTAGTTTGTAAGATTATTAGAAGAAAATTAATGGTTGGTCATCAGACCAGTTTTAATAGAAATAAGATTCTCCAACAAAGAATCTTAATAAAAAAAAAATATATATTATGTTCTGCACATCATTCACTTTGGATTACGATATATTTTTGTAATCTATGAATATCTGCGGTGTAGGTACAATAGACGCAAGATGGGTCTTGAAACAGGTCCTTGAGGAACACCACTAACCACAGATAGAGCAGAGGCATAGACTTTATCGATTTTACTTTAAAAGACTGATTTGAAAGGTACTCTATAAACGATATAAAGCCTGGAAATGTTCTAATTGCACTAGTAAACGATTTGTTTGAATTCACTCGAATGCTTTGGCAAAATCTAAATACATTGTCTTGACTCTTGGCCGTCATATGCATTGGTCCAATAATTCAAATATATCAACAAATTGGTGGCAATAAAACTGCCTCAATTAATTCTGTTGTGACTATGCTAGTTTTCTATCTCCCCTCGTAAGTATAATTAGCTCTAACGGATGATTTTTTTTACCAAGTTCACGGGCTGCAAACTACTTATGCATCATTAGGATAATTACCTTTAAGTGTGCAATAACGACATATTAGATAATTGTTAGTTGTTTACTCTTAGTTAAATTATGAAGCAAATTATATTTATGAGATCTCACATTTAGTAGGTACATCTTTCAATAAATAGAAGACGATCTTAAATAAAATTTTTCTATTAAAAGAAGCAATTTTGATACCAAGGGCTGGTTTGTCACTAGAAATATCGACAAAAATTGTTTAACATCGTACAGGGGGTTTTGTTTCACATTGACTGCATCTTATTGGATTATTTATTATAGAAATCCGTGTATATTTTTGCATTTTCAGAAAGAGGGAATGCATAAAAGGTGGAAAAATGTAGCCTGTTTCCTATTTTATAGGGATCTAAACCTAATTGTGACAGGTGACAGGAATTTTTTGCATCAAGCAAAAAACATACCTCCTATAATTAATATATGGTGTCATATGTTAAAAATGCAGGGTATCAATTTTTATGGAAGATTAATAGAATAACACTAAACCTTTAATTATTGGAAGGAGATGCCGAAAACAACTACTCCACGGGCAATATGCCCCGACTGGCGTTGCATTACATCAACATCTCCATGGATGTAATGTAATGTTGATGTAATGCAACGCCAGTCGGGGCATATTGCCCGTGGAGTAGTTGTTTTCGGCATCTCCTTCCAATAATTAAGTAGGATTGTCTTCCTCAAAGACAATAGAGGTCGCTGTAATGGCATCTGCTTTCTGCAGATCGTTATCTGTCTGTCAATTAGACAATAATTGTCAGACAGGTAGTAGCAAAGACCCAAAGAGGGCACTGCAGTGTATTTCACTGTATCTCGCCACTACAAACTAAACCTTTAAGTTATATTTTTTCTTTTTTTTTTCTTTGCTTAGTGGAACATAGTAAACATAGATTAATTTGGTATAAAAAGATAGTAATAGGCTGTAGGAATTTATTGATTGTTTTTTTTTATGAGTTGTGATGAAAACATTTGAAGTTATTCTTCAACTCGGTATAATTTAACTAATAGTATATAGCACTTACGTTCAATTACACTAGGGATTTTATAGATTTAAATAATAAATTGTAACGCGCATTCAAGTTTTCTTTAAAACTTACGCGTGAAACTTTTATTTGCATCAATTATATTCCATAATTTTGAAGTTATAAATCTACTCGTATATGAAATATGCTTTGTAACATATGTTTATAAAATTTTATTATGATGTAACTAAATTATTATTATTATTATTATTATATATGGTGTCATTCTAACACCTTTCAAGATTTGAATATAATATATCTGCCCCTCTTTCTAATCAGAAGGATATGCCAGGGGGCTAATACTTGTGTGGGAGAGGGGCGGCATATTATTATTCAATAGTCCAAGTTTGCGCCTAGGAATAACATAGTATGTTGGTAAAGCCTAACCACCATTCAGGGCTGTAACATTTAATTCAAAGTTGTCCTGCGGAATGAGGATTGGAACGCACCACTTCTGGGTTAAGAGATCGAGGCACTAAGCTGACATCTGAGAGATCTGAGTCACATATTCTAATGACAAAAGAACAAGGTTCAAAATGTAATAAAAACGCAACATGGCCGAAAAACAAATAATATATCAACAAAATTAGAAAACTAAAACTTGCTTGAAAACAAAATCTTTGAGATAGTTTACCTAGTAATTTACATTAGCGAAATGAACCTTTTTTAAATATATGTATAAAAAAATCAGTAGAACCAAAGGAACATTTAGGTGAGACAACATTTTATATTTATGTATGACATCCTTTCCTATTATCGAAAAGTCAATATAAAATCTCGAAAACATTTAGATCAAGGAAAAATACAATCAGAAGTGGATACTTTTATCTATGAAAATAAAAGAGCAAGTAGGTATTTTTAGACCTTGCTTTTTAATAAGTAAATAAGTAATAAGTTTATAAAAAACATCTGATATAACCAAATCTTCTGACACTGTTGACTGATCAATATTTGATCAATTGGACGACACAACCACAAAAATAAATAATTAACCAGAAGTATACCCTGATGTGGTTACCGATGAACTCGTGACCTCAGTTCCTAAAGGGAGATGTATTTCGAGGATATTTTATTACTTTTTATAGACGTACCCCTAATTTTTATATTTACAGTTTTATTTACAGCAACCTGCTAATCTGGGAAGCCGTGGACTACGAGCCCGAGTCGGCCTCTGTACACAACCGGCCAAGACTCCAACTGCTGGACCCAGGATGAGAGTAAGATCTTCTTAAGTTTCAGATTCCACCCGGAAAAAGAGTAGAGGGCTAGGAAGCGACTAAAAAACGACCCCCAGACCTCTCCTCGCAACCGCGACCGCCGACAACGGTCGCGGGCTCACTTCGAGTATCCTTTCCTTACTTTGCATCAAGCTAATGGGCCAGTTGGCTCCTTTAGAGGTGCATCCCCAGGTATACAGCTACCCCTGACCTTCTCCAAACCACCACCCAGGCCGAGAGCGGCACTTGCCACCCCCGCCCGAGACAGACTACCCTCGGTGGGTTAGACATGCAGACGAAGAAAGAAGACAAGACAGAAGAGCGCCAGAAGATCCTACCCAGCCTGCAGGGTAGAGCCAAGACAGGAGAAGACTCCACCAAGCGCCCACACCTATCACTTTTGTGATCGAGGTTGGTGAAAATGGGGACCACCTCTACGAAGCAATCCAGGGATGGGGAGAGTAAAGAGCGATAATCCCGCTCGGCCCCAAACCATCCCAGGTCATAACCAGGGTCAATTGATATTACCGTAGTCATCACATCAAACGTGTGATACTTTTCTGGTAATACTTCTGAAATGTTTCTCTCTCCAACCCTCCACAAAACTTGCCAATCCCTCGAACTATATACCTGGAATTTTTTCGAAGAACGTCTGCTGATATTAGCTGACTAAGGAGCAGACATTGGACAGATTAAAATCCGTGGTGGATGGAGATCATCCAATGTGGCAAAGGGATTATAGAGGATTCTTTTGAATGTAAACTACAAGAAACATCCGAATACTCTGCTAAAAAGAACATAAATCATACGTGGCCTTCTACTTCTTCTAATATATGTCTTTAATAATATATATTTTGTTTATGAATCGCGCAAAGTTGCCATAATGTAACACATATTCATATACACAGGCTATTTTATTGTAATAAAGTTTGTGGATTTATAAATTTTTGCTTACAGGAATAGTTTTTTGAATTTGTTAGAAGAAGTTTTAGTTATTCTAACTGAAATTAGAATTTTATATAACAATCTTTCCAAACAGTAGTAGAAGAAAGTTAATTTTTCAGAGTAAAAAATTATTTTAAGCATCAGGCTTCCTTTTCGACACACTTTTGCAGAAAATATGTTAATTTTTGAATTGTGTGTTCATATCGAAGGTCACGACGAGCTGGTTAGTTCATAAAAATGCAAATGTTCGCACACTTTACCATTAACATAAATTTTATAAACTCAATTGTTCATCAATTAAGAATTATGTCTGTGATCTGTAGGTTGCTGATTTTCTCCTTGATCTCATTCGATGTATGGCAAAACGCATTTAAGAATGAATGTTACATTCATTTATCAATTTTTTATTTACAGTTCGAAGATATTTAACTGCATCGATCTAGTTTAGAAATACCATGATATCCATAATCATTCAAAGGTTTATTTATAAAAAAATATGTTTATTGTTATTGGTTATATGTGAGAAACTTCATTAAATATCAACATTCATCGAGGATCTCCAAATGTTGAGGTTTCTATTTAGTATGACTGATGAGTCTTGTTAGACCGAAACTGCGCATAGATGTTAAGTATTTATTGGGAGGAAATCTTGTCTTTTTAAAATCTGCTAAAACTTATTGACTTAAATCGGGCTTTTCCACTAAATTGAATGTTACTATTTTATTAATATCAGACGTTATACTGGCACATAAGTAAAGGTAGAATCAACACAATTTATTAAAGAATTGTAATTAAGCGAAGTTATCCAAGTACAAAGTGACTTGATGACGGACGGACGGACTTCATGAATAATTTCAAACTGCGCGGTTCGCTGACATCACACTCCAGTAGCCAATAAAGTGTAGACAAGTTAAAGAACGGCTCCACGTTGCCACATATAATTTTACTTTTTTCTTGGCAACGATTAAATTTACATTCTAGTAATTTTGAAACGAGAATATGTATTTTTAGGTGAAATATTCTCCATAAATTATTACTAAAGCAAATCAACATGATTATTTTACAATTTATCCCTTGAGCAAAATAATTTTTAGGTATTTTTCGCTAAAGGTGACAACACTGCACAATCTATGCTAGAATCAACTAAATGATGATTTTTTAACTTATAACCTTCTTGTCTTAACATTGCACACTTCAGCACTTAGAAAGTTCATGTTTGTGTCGTAGAAATCGTTAACCATTTCACTGTCAACTCTTGGAAGGTTGTCTGAATCAGCCTTAAGATATCCCTCTTCAATTGTATTCATTTTAAATCAAATTAATCAAAACACATAACGAAAGTTAGGTTAAGCACACTTCATTTGACAGAACACAAAATGCAGGGCAGCCAACAGACAACAACGAACTGGAGTATGACGTCAATGGCGCGTTATTTGAAATATATGGTAATTTTAACAATTTTTTCAAAATATATCTGGCGAGGAAAAAAGTTAAAAAAACACTTTTTAGGCATAAGTAAGTATATATTTTATAATAAGCGAATAAAAAAAAGATGTGGAAAAGGCCCATTAAGTGAATATTCCTTCTTTTTTATTGCAAACCAACGATTTATAGTCAGCAACATGTACTTCCTCGATAATTTCGAAGTAATCATTGAAACCACTATCAACAAGCCGGAAATAGAAACAGCATCGTAAACCAACAAACTGAGAAACCTAACTTATACCCTGATTAATATGGATTATTCAAATCGACTCTCAATTAGACTGATAGAAAAATTTACATTTTAAGGTCAGAAAATTTGAACTTTGATTCACTCCTCTTTTCCGTATATACCGACCTGAATATAAATTGGAAGTGACACGTTGGCCATGAAATAATGCTTAATTGAAACGACAACTGGCCAGGAACCGTCAATTGTCTCCAACTAGTAGTATAGACTCGTGATATTTGTAAAATGGATTAGGCAGGTATTTAAAAGAAACCAGTCTAGTCTGTCACATCACATACCTCTAAAAATGATAATAAAATATATTCTTTATTACTTGAAGTTGTTGGTTCTATGATTATCAATGGATTATTTAAATATAACAAAGTAGCAGTGGGGGAAAAAGGGGCATTCTGATGATAAAAATATCCATAAATTTCTTTGCGTAGTTTCCTTTATGATTGTTTCTTTTTAATTACAGCATCATGACTATTTTACCGCTTAAAAATTATGTATTCTGTAACACAATCAACTCGTGGTGATATTGGTGGTCATAATATCTTTTTTTACGACGACTATTTGGAATATCGTGATAGTGGTTGTCCCTAGGTACCACAGAGGCTATATAATAAATGCTAGTACTAATAAAATGTTATGAAGAATATAAAAAAACTGACAAAAACAAATTTTACTGCCTGTCACTGTAAAATAAAATATATACTGATAATGTTTTACTGCATTTTCCTACACTTATTGCAAAATGTTGTTTAATGCATTCTGAAAACGATACACTAAATCTATCTACATTTTTCTTTATACAGTGACGACATAAAGTTCGTCCCCCCCCCCTCTAATTTTTGAACCACTGGGTAGATTGTGATGAAATTTGGAACGATAATATTTGACTAAATTCTGCATTTTTTGACACATGAATGACAGCTCTGAATGTCAAAGTGACAACTGGGCGCGCAATAGGAAATTTTTTTTTAATGGAAATGGGGGTTGAGTAATAACTCATGTTGAAGCTATTTTTATGCTCAAAACATCCCCCAATTTTGAGAACATTTGGTTCAGTAATTTGAGCATAAACATAGCTTCAAAATGAGTTATTCTCGACCCCCATTTCCATTTAGAAAAATGTTCCTATTGCGCGCCCAGCTGTCACTTTGACATTCAGAGCTGTCATTGATGTGTCAAAAAATGCAGAATTTAGTAATATATTATCGTTCCAAATTTCATCACAATCTACCCAGTGGTTCAAAAATTAGAGGCGGGGGGACAGACTTTATGTCCTCACTGTATAGGAATTAAGCCAAAACTTAACTAACAGATAAATTATTAATGAAATTATCAAAAATTATGGTTCAAGAAAGTTTTATATTTCCTCGCTACCTATAATCCTAGATATGCAAAGGAATAACGTTATTATTTTCAAGATATGTCACAAACAACTACTTTGTGTGCAGTATGCACCGCCCAACATTGAATTACAGCGCCATATTTTGACATAACCTCAACTTATTGTGTTTAATACATTTTTCTTTCATAGGATAAGCCAATAAATAATAATATTAAAAATACACTATAAAATATTAAATCTATCATTACGAAATATGTCTTTCTATATCTCATAACAAATTATATTGGCTTATTAACTTTTTGAAATACCAAAGCTACATAAATATATATCAAAAGCAACTCTTTATATGAATTATGGTATAGACATAAGAAAACAAACTTGTCATTCTATAATAATTTCAGAAAAACAAAATGTTCATACTTGTGAACATACAAATTATTAATTAGTCTCGAAAATTTTACTTCTATAAGCAGAGATAAGAAATATTCCGTAGGACTAAGGTCAGGACACTTAGCCAGCTATTAGCTATGTTGTAGTTAAGGTGACCCACGTGAATTCAATTACAGAATAAAATATAGTAAAAAAATATTAACACCCACCTAGCCAAGACGTTTCTTCCGTTGTCACGTCTATCTTGGAGGACACTTGTAGTTGAGGAATCAAAATGGCACTGTAGCCTTGACATATCCCTATGGATATCGACACTGAGTGAGCACAGAATGCAGCCAAAGCCTGAAAAAAATGTTTAAATTACTATTAGATCTTAAAAAGGTAAAGAATATTTCTGAATTAAAAATGTAATATAAAACCCTCTAAGCCACTATGAGTTTTCATTATGAGACCTGTGCGGCACTAACAAGACCGAATAGGTCGAAACAGCTGGTCATAAGAGTAATCGACACTCGTAGCGGCGGTACATATACTTCTAATATATAAATAAGAAAAAATATTAAATAAGAAAGTGTTTAAATAATTTAATAAAGTAAGAATTCGTACTAGTTTTCTATACTTGGTCAAGCAATGAATAACACCCCGTATGTACAAGTATTTTCTTGTACATTTGATACTTTAGTCACTGTACCTGCAAAGGAAGGATATTTGGATTCGATTACCGGACTTATATTACTCGATTGTCCCATATTGCTAACCTTTAAGTCAAGCATAAGACACCATTTGCAATTGGAGCATAGCCTACTTACTTTTAACCTCCTTGAGCAGAACAATTTTGTATGTTTATGTATCTGATCTTTGGTTGAGATCAAGATTTTCAAATTTACTTTAATAGGTAGTCTAAAGCGCTCTACTTTAAATCACAAATTTATTGGTTTTGTGGCTAAAAAGTCGTAGATACCTCTGGTTTAACAGAAGTTGTCGAAAAAAGTATCCAGATATAGCCATCTTGTAAAAAAAATGAATTATTGCGTGACATGAGGTGGAGCTGTACAGTTTCTTATATAATTTAATTTTCTTCCAGTTCCTTCCATTTTCCAGGTAACCAATGATTTTCTACGTAATTTATATCGTTTTCTGCTCTTATTTGTTATGAGTTTTATCTGTGTACAAGTCGTTGGAAAGGCCAAAAATAGTTACGGCTCCAAATATGTGCCTTGTGGTACTTTGAATCTATCATGAACTCAGAAATATACAAAAAACTCGAAATAATGTTATCAATTTTTGTATATTTATGTCTACAATACACTTACAAGAAAAGTTTTGCTAACTTACCAGTTGTAAAGAGCAGTCGCACACAAAATCAGTCATACTGCTGGTACTTATATTAAAAGTCTGACAACTACTGATAATTTTCTTCAGTTACCACTTTCCCTTGCCATGCAAGGAGGAAGTAAAACCCTGTAATATTTTTTCACGCATTTTTTTACTACATTTGTTATCGCTAAAGGCAAGTCCGGTAGTACCAAAGAAATACACCTCATGTAGGGGACAAATTCTAGCACAATATCGACGTGTAATAATAATTTATTGCCGTAATAAAATACCGTAATTAATTTCGGAAGTGTTTATTTTAATTTATCTATACGGAAGTACACGCTGCAATTGTTATTATTTATATTACAGATATAGAAAGTGATAGACTGGAATAACCTCTATGGTAAATATTTTTCTTCGGCGACGTAATCAAGGCTGAAATGTTTACTTGTGCCTCCATTGTCTTCTAGAACACGACTTTACTTAGAAGATAATGAAAACATATTCAAATACAGATTCGTATAATTGTGAAATAAAATATAAACAAATTACTTCAGTTGTGGTTCTACAAAAACACGACTGAAGTGATAGAACTGTTATATGTTGAAATAGAACACTTTTTAGAAGCTGTGACGGATCATTCTCAATAGCAACATTAGCCATATTACCAAGTCAATACCTGGAATCAATACTGACGCCATTTATTGACGGGTTTGTATTCCAGTTGTTGACAGAATAACATTGTAATGCCCATTTCTGTCGATATTCTCAATAGTCATTCTCAATAGCAACATCAGCCGTATAACTAAGTCAATACTTGGAATCAATATTGACACCGTTTATTGACCGGTTTGTATTCCAGTTATTGACAGAGTAACATTGTAATGCCTATTTCTGTCGATATTCTTAATAGTCATTCATAATATTGTCATTCTCAATAGCAACGTCAACCGTATTTCTAAGTCAATACCTGGAATCAATACTGACGCCATTTATTGACTGGTTTGTATTCCAGTTATTGACAGAATAACATAGTAATTGCCTATTTCTGTCGATCCTCTCAATAGTCTTTCTCAATAATGTCATTCTCAATAGCAACATCAGCCGTATTACTAAGTCAATACCTGGAATTAATATTGATGCCATTTATTGACATTTTGTATTCCGGTTATTGACAGAATAACTGCTGAGCTGCTGGTTAATCATTGATCAAAAAGGCACGTTTTTTATTTATTTATTTATTTATTTATTTATTTAACATTAAGTAAGGGCAGAGGAAAAAAAATTCCTATAAAGCCCAAAAAAAGAATAACAATTATCAATAAAAAGTAATAAAATGGCTAATTCTACAAAAACAACTACTTATGCTACAACAGGTATTAGCAATAATAACATTTGAGGAGAAAAAAAAGGATATAATAATTAGTGAGATTTCAAAAGTTATACAAAAAGAAAAAAAAGGAAAAAGGTTGATACAGGTCATAGTAAAGTATCAATATGATTTTTAAAAGAATTTATAGTTGGAGCATTAACCGTATTTTCGGGTAAATTGTTCCAGGTGATGAATACACGATTACTCAAGAAAGACTGTCTAGTTTTAGTTTTGAAATTTTCTTTTTTTAATTTTAAATGGTGGCCCCGTAAACGACTCTCAGCGTTCAGTATAAACAAATTAGACAAACTCACAGAAAAGTCGTTTTTAAGGATGCGATATGTTGTAATAAGGTCACCTCGAAGTCTGCGGCGGTCAAATGTAGACAGCTTGGCCCTAGAAAGTCTTTCTTCGTACGATGGACGAATAACACCAAAAGGCAACCGAGTAGCTAGACGTTGAACATTTTCAAGTTTATTTTTATCACTCACTAGTTCAGGACACCATACACTGCCGGCATATTCTAAGATAGGTCTCACATGTGTTTTATAGAGTCTGATATAGGTTTCGAAAGACACATTAACAAAAGATCGTTTTAGAAGGAATGACATATTATTAGCGGCTTTACAAATATGCGATATATGGTCTGTCCAAGTCAGATTTTTATTGATTATGACGCCTAAGTCATTTTGAGAGTCGACAATTCTTAAGGGTTTATTGTTAATTTGATAAGGCAGACACGGATTATTTTTCCCAATATATAACACAACGCACTTTTCAACGTTTAGTGGTAGAAGCCAGTTAGCACTCCAGTTACTCACAAAGTCTAGGTCATTTTGTAGAATTTGATGGCCTGACGTAGGGTTGTTATAAATTTTTGCATCGTCGGCGTAAAATGACTTGCTAGATGTTATAATACGTGGCAGGTCCGATGTATATATTATGAATAAAAGGGGCCCGAGTACCGACCCCTGGGGGACACCACTGAGAACCGCCTTCTGGGAGGACAGACTGCTTCCCACTTTAACTTGGAAAGTTCTATCAGATAGAAATGCTTCAATCCAGAGTAATAAGTTTCCTCGTACACCCATATTTTCTAGTTTATATAACAATCTTCTCCTTGGTACTCGATCGAAGGCCTTTGAAAAATCCAGATACACAACATCAGTAGCTTCCTTCTTATCGAGAGCTAATGTCCAGTCATTTACACATTGTAAAAGATTAGTAGTGGTGGAACGACCTTGAATAAACCCATGTTGCTCTGGAGGAATCGCGTTAGCTTCAATTAAAAAGGATTTCATTTTCTCCGTAATTATCGATTCCATCACTTTACATATTATTGGTACCAAGGAAATTGGCCGGTAATTGGTTGAATCGAGTTTGTCGCCCTTTTTAAATATTGCTGTTACAATGGCTTGCCTCCAAATGAAGGGAACGGTAAATTTTTTTAAAGACAAGTTCATTATGTAAGAAAGAGGAGTACAGAGGGGTGCAGCACATTTCTTTAGAAAAAATGCAGATAATTGATCGACACCGGGAGCAGAGTGGATTAAAAAATATCCAAGTCTTTTATCAAAAATAGTCACAAGATGCGCAATTAATTACTCTCAGTTGTTAATCGATTAAATATAGCTTGTATCCAGATAACTTTCACCAGCAGGGCCTATATTATCTCGTCCGCAAGAAATGGAGAGTAATAAAACGCACTTAAAGAATTTACTTCTGAAAGGTTTTTAAATTTGATATATTATCTTGAGTGTTATTATTTATTAATTTTTTTGTAATAGATCAGATAGGTGCGATATACTTAATTAATTGCGTGTTGAATTATTGTAAATTGTCTTTTGCTACAAATGAATCACTGTTTGATTTTGGAAAAATTTATGGAAAAATTGTAGATTTAGACACCGTTACGAATTAGAGTAAGCAAAATTTGGTTCTAAATAGTAAGTTGGTCAACAACTGGGACAATTATGTTAATTATTTATTTACATTTTCTGGAATGTTTGTACTTGGTTATTGTTAATACTAATTCCTTTAGATAAGGTGTCTGGTGTAGTTCCAGCAGATCATGGTTTATATTTTTACTTTACGTTAGTGTACAGTGTAAAAATTAAAGAAAAATATTTACCTTCAAATATTTATAATGTCCGTTTTCCTAGATTTAACTAATTTATTTGCCAAACGAAATCTTGAAATGTTTTTGTAACAATTACAACATTCTGCAAACGATAACAAT
The DNA here is from genome assembly GCA_963924545.1 of Pogonocherus hispidulus. Taxonomy (NCBI): domain Eukaryota; kingdom Metazoa; phylum Arthropoda; class Insecta; order Coleoptera; family Cerambycidae; genus Pogonocherus; species Pogonocherus hispidulus. The sequence continues at coordinate 51,617,756 of OZ004697.1, forward strand.
GCTTGATGAAGAAGAGCAAATATTGTGGTCTTAGAAATTTGATTTTGCGGTTTGTGAACAATATTTGATTAGCGTATTTATTTAACTCATATTTAGTACCAAAATATGTAATTGAGGTTTCTTTACTAATTTCTAGCTTTCAGAGAACTGGGTCTACAAAATTAACAAACAATATAAGCACGTGGAGATCATTAGTCATTATTTTCAAGAAATAAAAGCAATTTGAGAAGATTCGGGTACAGAAAGTAGTTTTTGCCTATTTACGCGACTACAGCTTGGAAAAGTTTAAAACACACTGTGTCATGGGGTAGGGGTCTTACTTGCCTGTCATCTCATATACAAGGGACCTACGGCTTTACGTCGCTACCAGATTTTATCTTAAATGAAGGTCAAATAACTGTAAAAGTTTTAAAATCTTCGTTCTGGATTGCAAACGTCACCATCGGAGGAAAAATAATATAAAAACTTGAGGAAAAGTCTATTTAATTGACCAATATTATCACAGAATATCTAGAAGAAACCTCTTAAATATTCAGTACATATTTAAATCTCTTTTAGTTTCGTTACTACAACCGTACCCATACGAATACATATATAACGATATCAGAAGTACCTCAAGGCTCAAATTTGAGTCCCCTTCTGTTTCTACTGTTTATCAACGACCTTGAACTGATAGTGTCGAAAATTTCTGCACTTCGGTTACTCTAAAACATTTGTATCAATTACATCAACAGGTGGCTGTGTCTTGCATCAAAGGGGCATGTGTGTAATGTGTAGTGCATTCAACTATGCCACCTATGTTACTAGTGCAGTAACTATGATAGTGCAACTATTACTGCACATAATGCAGATGAAAATTTTTGTTAGGGTTCTTCATTTATACTTTGAAATAATAGATGAATTACCAAATGATTTAATTTGTAAATCGTTCAGTTATTGGTCAATAAAATATTACCTACTACGAGGCTTGTTTATTGTATCAATGTATTGTTGTAAATGGTGTCACTGTTAAATTAGACATACTAAATTCAATTCTGCCTTTCTACAAAGTATTCTTCTGCATCCATCATTATGCATTAGTCACTACTAATCATCCAATTGGGCCTACTGAGTACTGAGTCAACGCGGGCCTGTGATCGAGTAACAAGGAAATAGTAACACGTGAACCAGATGATTCGGTCAAGATCAAGGATCGTAGCAGCTGCTGCCGCCGCGTCGTTCGACTGTTTCATTATCGTCAGCCTTTGAACGAGAGGGAGCTCAGTCGGCGTTGGAGTGAAATATAGGTAGTCGCGTATCTAGTTGGCGCTGCTTATAATGAAGGAGAAAGTAAGCAGGCTGTCCCTGAGCAGCGTGATTGAATTGTCTCGTGATAAAGAGCTACATACACGACACGAGCAGTATTGCGGGTAAATTTTTATTATATATATATATTGTGTGTTTAAGTAGACTATCTGGAGCAGACAATGAGTAATTGAAGTTTGCCGATGACTTTTCGAGATAGATTTAATTACATCAACTGTTGGAAGATGTTTATTAGAGGCGCTTAAATTAATAAAAATTAAATGCTCGCCTAGGTTCTATAAAAGAGAATGTTAACTATTCGCAGATATATTACCAGAGCTATGAGATAAATATTAAAATTTTTTCTTAATTTAAACTAAGGATGTGAATTGGAAAATTTTCCGTACGATATTTTTCCAAAACGGAAAATTTTCCGTTACTTAAATTTACCGCCCTATTATGCAATTCCGCCATTTTACTAGTTGTTTTTGTATTTGACATAATGAACATAACCTTAAAATCAAAATTTAATTTATTACTTCTCGTAAGGTAAAATAAGGTAAGGTAATAAGATAAGGTAATAAGTAAGGTAAGGTGTTTCATTTAAAAAAACTGAGTTTCAGCTGTTTGAAAATCGAGAAATTACTACACCTATGACTTCAGATGTCAGAACTGTAGCGATGAAGAACGAAGATAGTACTATGTATCTGCAAAATATCTTTCAAAATATCAAAATATTTTAGTACGCCCCTGCAAAATACGGTTTTTGAAGATAACTTGGCAACGCCGCATCCGAATTTAAAAAATTAAATATCATTTTGCAGGTAAAGGAAAGGCGAATCGAATACGATTGAAAAATACAGGGTGTTCCATTAAAAAAATATAAGTTTGGTTCACCTCTCTGCACTGGATCACCCTGTATGTTCCAAAAGAATTTCAAAGGATTTCAAAAAAAATGTATATTCTATAGCAACTGAGTAATGGACCGAGGCGTCTTATGTGACACACCCTGTATAAAATTTTGATAAATTCGGAAAACAGGTACCTATACCGTTTTTTTGAGTTACAATTATTCTCCTCTGCATTACACTTAAGACACACTCTGCTAATGATATCTCTCTTACTACTAGACCATCAACCATCATCACTGAGATCCATCAACCCATATATCAGTGGATTTGTGAGAGAACATTCTATCCAGATCTGCAGTATAGAAGTATTCTATTAAATAAGTTGCTGTTTTTTGACAGCAGTGCGATGTTCATTTTTGTTTGTTCTGATAAAAAATCCAAGAGACAATCTTTGGGGGCGGAAAAATATAAAGAAACGAGGCGCTGACTATAAATTTACCTTCTCGTCACCACACCGCATTTCGTTTATCTTGCCCTTCAATATTAAATGTAAATCGATACCTGGAAATGCGGAACACCTTGTTAATATGTAATTTGAGTCCCATGTAGATTAAGGTTGTCACCAGTACTCGGATAACCATGTTGAATGTTTTTTAGGACGCCATTGTAAGGGTCACATATACAGGGTAAGTCGAAAAAGTGGACATTCTCATTTTATATTTAAATTTGCTAGCTTAAGTCACTTTAAACATTAGAAATTAAAATTAAAATTATGTATGAGACCAGAGTACTGAATAGGTATGTAAGAGAGATAGATAGAAGGCCAAGAGATACGATAAAATGAGAGGGTGGTAGATATGAGAGAGATAAAAAAGAAAACAATTGAGAACTACCACATTAACAACCAATAATCTTGAAAAAATTGCAAGATTTGGAAGAAAACATCTATAATAATCCCACTTTATAATACAACTCAACTACCTACACAACAGTGGTGAGAGAACAACAGTGGCGTCATCTATTGACCAATTCTACTATCTGTCCAACAATATTAGGGACCTGCTTCCTAGGCACGTCTTTTCAATAGACGAAACTGGTACTTAAAAGGAAATAAGGACCTATACAGACAGAGAAAGCGAGAGGGACACTTCTAAAGGAGCGTACTGACGAGAATAACAAGTAAAATTAACAATGGCAAAGGATGTTACCTTATAGGTATGTAGAAGTAATTCTTTGTAACCAACAAACGTTGTAACCAAAATAAGAATTTTTATTGCTTGAAATAGCTCAAAACAATGAACATACCCTGGATTTTTACGATATACAGGATGTTCCTCAGACTGTAGGAGCTAATTCCTTATCCAATTTTATGTCTAAGAGTCCAAATAAACTTGTGTCCTAAATTGCTTCGTTTTAGAGATACAGAGTGTCAAGGTTTTTTATTGATATCTTGAAAACTCTTTATGAAACGCTTGGATGAAACTTGGTACCTTGGTTTGAAGTAGTAAGGGGCTTATTATAACCTGAAAAGATCAACATTGTTAGCTTCAGTTCCGTCGAGGAGGGTAATCTATTTGAAACTTATGGGGAAAAACATTCTACACCACTCGTTTTCTGTCGCAACAAACTTTTGATCTATAGGTATATATAAAATGGTCTATAAGAGTTAGATATGGCCCCAGCGAGTGGGTTGGTTGTCTCTAAATAAAATTTCAGAATTTTTTTTATAGAATTTATTCCTCTGTTGAAATATTGATCAAATTGATTGATATCCAAAAGCCACATGCTTGATTAACTCTCAGACCATTTATGATTATGATTAACAATATAGACTTTCCATTATATTATTTATACCTTTTTTATATCGAAGTTATACATATTTATTAAACTGACTTATCGTTGTCTGTTTGTTTATGAATATTTAGAGTTAATTTGTAGATAAATATTCTTTGTCTTACAAAAGCAATGTTGTGTGTCGCCTTTTGATATACTTATGATAGTGAAAGTGATTTGAATTGTATTAGTACATATCATATTTACCTACTACTTATCTTAATGGTCATTAAAATTGTATTAAACTGTATTACCTAATTGTGGAGGAAATATTTAGTATACCACTTTAAATTATTAAATGATTTCTTGTTGTACAACAGTTCTACGCCATCTTGAATCAGGGTAACCTAAGGGATTAGGCAACGTCGCATATCAAAACGCACTCGCCAATTTCTAATTCTTAATTTTCCATCAAACCGCAAGACAGCCGACAGCAGTATAATCACGGTTGAGGAAAATTAGCGCCGTAGTCGAGTGGTCAGCCTGTGTAATTTTTTCTTAATTAATCGATTACTTTTTACAAATGCTCACTGGTCGATGATTTCCGAAACCTTAGCGGTTACAATGATGAAACAGAGGTTTGTATCGGTGATCGGTGTAGTGGAAAGACCATAATAATAGTACCTACTTATCTAGGAATAGTGAGCTTTAAAAAAGATCAAATAATGAACATAATTTTGTCATCTCAGTCGCCATTCACGTTGTTGTTGGAAGGCGGCGCGGTCACCCGCAGCACTCAGGCCTTTCGAGCCTTTGTGTCTGCCGCTAGTCGAGAGCTATTGGAAGAGACTCGTGCTATGCGCATATGTTAACACCAGTTCTACTGGAAGCTCTCTAATGTCCTGGGGTAGGAGAAATGTTGCACCCAGATGTTTGTGTCTCTTGACCATGAGGCAGGCACAGCGACAGAGGATGTGAATGGAGTCCTCGTCATCGTCTCCGCAAAACCTACACCCTCTAGTATCACTAAGGCCAATAATATTAAGGTGCTTGCTGAGATGTTCGTGACCTGACCGTCATTTTTGGGTGACGTGTACATCTATGAAAGATCCTTAATACTACAGAGGGTCCCCACAGATTTCGTCAAAACTCGTGTGGGACTGTCTGAATACCCTGAAAGAGCTAAGGAGCGAAAATAGAGTGACCCTAGTTTGGGTACGTAGCACGAGGGGCACAAAGGTAATGAGGAGGCAGACGCACTAGCCCGAGAAGGTGCATCAAAAGACCTTATAGGACCAGAACCCTTCTGCGGCATAGCGAAGCCATGCATTAAAACATCCATGGAGGAATGGATGAGAAACAAATCTCTAGAATGGTGGAGGAATCTGCCATAACTGAGACAGGCAAAGCTATTCATTAAAGAACGGACGCCTAAATTCACAGCAGATCTGTTAGGCCAGAATAAAAAGGTCATCAGAATAATAGTACCTATGTCTCCTAACAGGACACTGTAGACTAAATAGGCACATGAATCTTATAGGACTGTCAGAAGATGCAACTTGCAGATTCTGTCAAGAAGAAGAGGAAACCTCAGTACACGCGCTGTGCCAGTGCGAGGGCCTGACAAGACTGAGATTTCAAATACTTGGGGAAGGAAGACCAAGACCCAATGGCTACATGGATGAGCCTCTATCAAGGCTGTGGAGTCTAATGCAAAGGACAAAGCTGGACAGAGTGCTCTAAATAGGTTGGGAGTGCCACAATAGATCTTCTAGGTCGCGGTGGACCAGGCCAGGGGGCCGACTCCTATATAAATATAATCTAATCTAATTTAATCTAATATTACATGGTGTTTGTTTAACTCTGACACCTGTGGTGGCTTAGGCCTACTCTTCCTTATGACTTCCTTTGCATATATTTTTCTGCATAAAGGAATATAGTCGGTAATTTACACTCAACTTACTCGAAAATTGTTGATTTTAGAGCTGTGTAACAAGAGCACCTTTTTTGTTCAGAATTGGTAGACGAATAAGGAAAACTTAGTCAATTCACGAAAAAGTAGGATATGCAAGTGTTATGAAGACTAAATCATAATGAAGAGTAGGCCTAGGCCACCACAGGTTTAGTTTTAATGACCTTTAATAGATGTACACGTCACCCAAAAATTACCTAAATCTACGAAACGGTTATTGTGGAAAATTGTTTCTTTTTCAAAATAACTCCCTGTAACTCGTTGGGCGTGCATTAGAGAATGTTTTTTATAAGAATTTTATTCTTATTTTGGTCTGGTCTACCCCTGGTCAATTTTTGTACGCTCACACTGCGACACCCTGTATAATAATAATTCTTATCTGGTATAAAGCTTAAAACTCAATGGCAATATTTATTTTTCGTGATGAGTCACGATACCGTGAAATACTATACGATAAATCTATAACTTTTCTTTATAATGTCATGTTTCTTGTTAAAAATTTGATACGGGTAGTTTTCTACCAATTTTTATAATGAGCGTTATAGTAAAAGTCACGATTTTAGTACCTACTTTCCTGTACGAACAATTTTTTTATGTCTGAACTGCGCCACGTGTGTGTATTAGTGTCGTAGAAATTAAATAAAATGTAGAATAGCTTCTTTTAAAATCAAAGGTTAATAGGGGAAAAACGTTTCATTTATTATGCTACAATCGATCTCAAAAGTTTTGATGGTACATTCACCGGCAATCATCAACAAACATCGCGCTGCATTTTGTCACACTGATTATCAAATTTCTCCATCTAATCGACAATATTATATAAATGTTATTTATATTTACGATTGTTATTAAAGAAAATTATCATTTCATTATAAGCATCTTAGAAAGGCGCACAGAAATTTGTTACATTCCTAATTAGTCTTAAATTGTTACTATCTATTTTATGGTTGTTCTCAAACGCCTGTTTGGCGACACTAGACTTGCCTGTTCTACCATATTTGAGATGAGCCATATGTTCCTTGAATCTAGTTCGAATTGGCCTCCTAGTTTGTCCAACATACTTTTAATTGTAGTCTTTACAGCTAATTTCGTAAGTCCCCGATTTTCCTTAGTTTCTATTTTGTCTTTTGGGTTGCCTAAAAGTTGTTGTAGTTTATTTCCCGATGAATAAACCATTGACATACCTATATCTTTAAAAACCTTACCAAAACCACGGGTGAAACGAGGATCGTAAGTATCTCTTTAAATTTACGTTTCCTAATAATAATTTTATCAATATTCCATTATTGTATTATCCATTATTCACAGAATGTCCATTATTCGCAGCTATATTCCTAATCAATGCCTTTTCTTTTTGTATGCACTGTTTCTTAAGAAAGTGGCAACGCCGCACAACAGTCCGGGAGTGGATAGAACCTGTCTGTTCAACTCATTGAGAATGCTGTCTGCCTCTTACTGGTTTCCTATACCAACCTGAATAGAGTTCAGGTGCGTAACACGGTTTTGGTACTTCGTGCTTATTTTGTATTCGTATTTTTATGCTTTCTACTATTTACTTATAGCTTGAAATAAGTATCAAAACATTTTAGATCGACTTTTATGTAAAATAATTATCGATATTAATTATTTAATAATGTTTAAAAATATTAAGTTAAAAATTACTTAATAAAAATCCTAAACTTAATCTTAAATCTGTTTTGGTTGCAATACAAAATAAAAAATGGGAAAACTCTTCAATAATTATAACGTGTTTTTTTAGTTATTTGGGTAACTTAAAAATATTAAATTATTATTATTAAATATTATAAAATTATTAAATAAATTATTTATAATTTTGATTGATGCAAAACTGCAAAAAAATGTTTTGTTATTATTATGTAGGTACTTAAATTATCCATAATTCTGTGGAAAATTTATTTTAGATTTTAAATAGATAAAGATTTACCATCGGTAGGTACTGATTATGGCGTCCCAACCTTGTAATAATCCTAAAATTCATTATTATACAGTTACCATGCGAAATTAAAATTATTTTGTGCTTAATGCATATGGAAAAATAGGTGCGTGTAATTTTTTTAATTAATTATAATTGTAAAACCGAGTTTAATGTATTTTTTGTGGTAAATATTATAAGTTAAATATACTACAACAGTTAATTACAATACATTTAAATTTTCCGTGTAGATTATTTGTTTACAAACATAAACAAGTTTAGCAGTAGGTACATATACCTAGTGAAAAATGTATCAAGGTAGATAAAATATTTTTTTTAAAATATTTTTAAAATATTAAAACAAATTTAATTTTTGGTTATCAGCCTTGTTCAAAGAAATTTATACATATATAAACATACCGGGTGTCAACGGATCTATTAGACAAGCCATAACTTCTAGAGTATTGGATGTATCAAAATGAGATTTGGTATATACAGGGCGCCCTATTTCTTGACCCGTTGCATGGGTAACTTTTTTATTAGTAGAGATACAAAAACGCTTAAATGAGCAAATTAGTGCAGTTTCGTATTAGTAATTCTACGGTAAGGCGAAAAATTATATACGGGGGAAGGTTGAAAAGTTATTGACAAAAAACGAAAAATCCAACTTTTCTATTATCCCTCATAACTCGTTCATTTGAAGAGTTAGAGAAAAATGCTTCACATGTTTTTTGCAGTATTTTTCATGTAAAATGACATGCACTTGCTACTTTTTATATATCTCTTAAAATGGTTGAGAATCACAGTAAAATATATTTTTTTTAAATGTAATGGATAGGTGGCTGTGACATTAACCGAAAGTCCCCTTTTTTCTCTTTCAGATGATATAACATAGTCCATATTTTATCCTTACAAAAGTAATAATAATCGTTGTTTTTAAAGAAAGTTTATTGTCACATCAAGAATGCTATGGATTATGGACCAAAAGAATGTTTTGAGAACAGAAATTATTAATTAATTAATTATATTGAAGTAAATGTTCGAAATGACCACCATCCTGTTGGATACATAGTAAGCAACGTTTCTGGATACTTCTTAAAACATTATTTATTGTATGTCCATGTATGCTTCTAATTGCATCTTGAATCCTGACTTTTAGATCCTCTATATCTAGAGGAGCTGTCACATAAACTTTATCTTTCAATAACCCCCAAAGAAAGAAATCTAAGGGGGTCAAATCAGGTGTTCGCGCTGGCCAGTCGATATCCATTCTATTTCCTATAACATTATCAAACTGTTCATGTAAATATTGTTTTACCTCGCGGGAATTATGCGCAGGTGCTCCATCGTGTTGGAAGTATTTAAGATTTCTAAAAATATGAAGTGGTAATTCACTTAAATATTCCTCTGTTAGAGTATTCCTTAGAAAATGAAGGTAATTATTCGCATTCAAATTATCTTCGTAAAAATATGGGCCAATAATTTTGCCACAAAAAATTCCACACCACACATTTATCCCAAATTGACGTTGATTTCTTCTTTCAGAAACAAGATGTGGATTTTCTCGGCACCACATTATGTTATTATGGCGGTTAAAAATACCATTGTTGGTAAATCTACTTTCATCACTGAATAAAATCTTTTTCCAGAAGTCTAGATCCTCTTCGCATTTTGAAATGTACCATCGACAAAATGTCATCCTTCTTTGATTATCAGCTGGATATAAAGTATTGCATATGGAATAATGATAAGGCTTTAAATTGTTACCTTTTAAAATAGCTCTTACAGTTTCCTTGGAAGTGTTGCAGTGATGTGCAATTTCTGCAGTTGAAGAATCAGGTTTAAAATTTACATAAGCCAAAACATTTATTTCAGTGTCTTCATTGAAGTTTCTTTCATCCTTAGGCTTTGAAAAAGAACCGTATAATCGTATATTATTTTCCAGCTGTCTAAATATTCTATGATGGGGTTGTCTTCGTTCCATGTAAGTTTCAAAATAAAGATTCGCTGCAGCTTGTGCATCTCGATTTTGGTTATAATAACAAAATAGCATATCATTTTTCTTTTCGTTGGTGTACATATTTGCAACACTATTATTTTGTATGCAGTATTAATAATAAACAATAAACTACTTAACAAAAACTAAAAATGTCACTTATGATCTGTCAATAATTAAATGCCAACTAGACGTTTTTAAAAATATCAGGAATCTTATTTTTTGTTTTATTTCCATAGCATTCTTGATGTGACAATAAACTTTCTTTAAAAACAACGATTATTATTACTTTTGTAAGGATAAAATATGGACTATGTTATATCATCTGAAAGAGAAAAAAGAGGACTTTCGGTTAATGTCACAGCCACCTATCCATTACATTTAAAAAAAATATATTTTACTGTGATTCTCAACCATTTTAAGAGATATATAAAAAGTAGCAAGTGCATGTCATTTTACATGAAAAATACTGCAAAAAACATGTGAAGCATTTTTCTCTAACTCTTCAAATGAACGAGCTACCAAGGATAATAGAAAAGTTGGATTTTTCGTTTTTTGTCAATAACTTTTCAACCTTCCCCCGTATATAATTTTTCGCCTTACCGTAGAATTACTAATACGAAACTGCACTAATTTGCTCATTTAAGCGTTTTTGTATCTCTACTAATAAAAAAGTTACCCATGCAACGGGTCAAGAAATAGGGCGCCCTGTACTATAGGTAAATGGTAGAGGAAGAAGAAAGTTTTTGCATATTTTTTTACGTTTAGGTTACTTCCGGTTTCACCGGAAATGGCTTCTATTTTGAATTTTTAAATGGAACACCCTGTATATTTTTACATATTTGAATTTCTGAGACAATTTTGGACTAGAAAATGACATTAAAATTTTTAAAGTATAATACTCGTATACGAATTTATTAAAAACTTCACTGAAGTAAATGTATTTTATGAGCTTATTTTTAATCCAATCACAATGAATTTAGTATTCGCAAAAAAAATCCCTTTTTGAAAAGTGCTTGTCTAAAAAGTGTTGCCATTTGAAAAAAAATAGTTAGATATAAAAAAGTAATTTTGCCAACTTGTCTCATTCCTATCTACCATACTAATCACTAAAACTTTGCGATTACATTTTTCTGACATCATCTAAGGCCATCAGATTAGTTTGCGCTCAATCATGGCCACCTAGATGCAATATTAAAAATGGCTCTAAAAAAATCAAGTAGGCGAAAAAACTTTTTAAAATGTCATTTTCTAGTCCAAAATTGTCTCAGAAATTCAAATATGTAAAAATATACAGGGTGTTCCACTTAAAAATTCAAAAATTGAAGCCATTTCCGGTGAAACCGGAAGTAACCTAAACGTGAAAAATATGCAAAAACTTTCCTCTTCCTCTACCATTTACCTATATATACCAAATCTCATTTTGATACATCCAATACTCTAGAAGTTATGGCTTGTCTAATAGATCCGTTGACACCCGGTATATTTTGCTTTTAGTTCTACTTTAAAAATTAGTCTCTATCTGTATTTTATTACTTTCTTTTTCTCTCTTTTTTATTGTTTTTAGAGTTGGCATATTCTTGAAATATTTTTTAAGAATCATTTAGATGCGTTTTCAAATCAAATTTTTGTCTGGCTGTGAGATTAGCATCTCTACCAACCTTAAAAACAAAAAAAAATCGATGATATTCAATCGATCCGATAATAGAAACTTTTTTTGTGTCACAGCCGTTAACAATTGTAAAAAATCGTCTTTTACGTCGCAATCATTATTTTATGGCCTCTTCTGTACTTTAAAAGATATCTAATGTATGTATTTTTTCTCAAAAAAAACCTCAATAAACACATAAAAACATAAAAATCACGAGTCCCTGAGGTATAACGCGAATCGTTTTAGATCCAATTTTTTTGGTGAATTTCGATTTTTGATTCATTGTTAACGTTATTTTGAAAAATGGTTGCCCGGTTAAAGGAAAAACAGAAAATTGAAGTCTTAATCATGACTGGATGCGGAAATATAACCCCTAGTCAACAGTCAAATAAGTCACCATATTTTAATATTTCACCATAAGTATCCAGACCAGAGAATTAGTCCAGGTACAATAAGTAAAATATCCACAAATTTTGAAGAAACCGGAAGTATAAAAGATTTAACTGGATTTTTTTAACGATTATGACAAAGAAAAGTAGGTATCATAATCTTGTACGCTCAATTCGTCTTTAAAAGACCAGTGGCAATTTCTACAGGGTGTCTTACCAGGAACTGCGTCGATCGATATCTGGGAAAGTACTAATCCGAAATATTTGAAAATTTGGCAACATGGTAAAGTCTCTAGGGCGAACGCAATCAAAATATGTAGAACTCTCCAGCACTTCCGGTTATACCGGAAGTCGACATGAATTTCGTTATTTTAAATGGCACCCTGTATATTATTACATTTTTGGATTCTACCAAAAATTCTAGGGTCAATTTATGTGACATTCCCTATATCGAGGAGTTATGCTTTTTGAGATATATTAACATTTAAAGAAAAAAATTGACATATGCTATGGTGCGCAAGAGTGTCCGCAAATTTTTGCAGGAAAGTGATGGTAAGTTGATTTTTTGTGTTCTTAGAGAACTTAAGCTACGCTAAATTATGGTGTATCCATATGTTCTAAAATATTATACCAAGTGTTCCATTTCCGCTGTTACATTTTGTAAATTTCAAACAGCCATAATTTTTTAAGTCAAATGGAACACTCTGTATTGTTCCAGTCTATCTTGTGCACATTGAAAGTCTCTTTCAAGCCCTATGAGCATTATTAGGGTTGTGATTGTTACTTTTGAAGATATTTGCAAGATTTTGGCAGTTTTCATCATATCTAAAATGCTGTACAGATGATAATGTTTCTTTTGAAGTCCTTTCCCATAAATAGACAACGATTTACCTAGCTGTATTAAGGGGAATATTATTTTCATTTTAATTGTTCATTACACCATTTTAACATTTTTGAATGGCAATCTAGAATATTATCAATAATCCTACATAACCTACATGATATAAGTAATGCATAATATACTAGATTTCTAGTAATACACAAATGTCCGGCGACAAACATATTTCTTATGTAGGTACGTAGAAACATTTCCAAGTACATATCTACTTCCTATGAAATCTCGCGTATAAGGTATGTAGGTATATTTAATTATTACATAAAATATTTTACATATACACATATATTACATATATTACATATATTACATATATTACATATATTACATATATTACATATATTACATATATTACATATATGGATATACATATATTCATTCTGGATGATATAAAATTTATTTTGAAAATTGTATAGCACTTAATGACACATAGGTAATTAAGTACAAGACATTTTTTGTGAACTAGTATTGTCATAATTACTGGATTCATCTTAAAAAATTACTTTAATGTATACAGGGTGAGTAAACGAAAAGTATCATCGTTGTTTATCCGTCAAATGATTAGTTTCCATGGAAAATCCAGAGACAGGTCGATTTTTACTTGAAGGGGGATGCATTATTATAGTATTGACCACAGAGAGGTCCTCTGTGGTATTGACATTTATAGAGGGTGTCCCAAAAAGGAGGGATTTACCACAACTTATATTTTTTTTAAATAAAACATTCTATGTATTTTTACAGATTTGCCTAGAACATCCCTTCAGAAATATATTGATATATATGGTTTGATGGATATACCTCAAGTATTGTATTTCTGTATTTCATTTCTAAAATGGAAAGGAGACTGAACATGCATTCCAAATATATATAGGGTGTATCACGTAGACCTTCAACTAGCCGTTTCTAGAATATTGGGCGTACTGGAATTCTGAAAATTTGTATACGGGGGTTTCTCGAGATTTTCCATCGATTAAAAATATTGGCGTTGATATCAACTAGCTTATTTCCAATGGAATATGCTATTTTTTGTTCCGTTTTTGTATTCCACATCAAATTTTAGGGTAAGTTTCATAAGCATACCCCATCCTTATTCTTAATTGTTTTCGAGATATTTTGAGTTTTTAAAAAAATTCTCAAAAACCTTGTTGCATTTATCCCGTTCTATCTCTTTCAGTTTGTAACCTAAACGCTTGAAATTGTAACGTAAATGTATTGAAACATGTAGAAAATACGAAAGCTAGTGCAAATTACACAGGGTGTCCAAAAATGGCCGACCAATTGTGACAAATTCAAAACCCACTAACTCACTTATTCTAAATAGAACACCCTGTGTTTTATAATGCTAATCTATGTACTTTTGAATTTTTTTTCGATTGGTATTAACATTCCTTATACCTAAATTTGGACACGAGGGATACAAGGGTAATGAGGAGGCAGATGCACTAGCCCGAGAAGGCGCATTAAAAGACCTCATAGGACCAGAACCCTTCTGCGGCATAGCGAAGCCATGCATTAAAACATCCATGGAGGAATGGATGAGAAACAAATCTCGAGAATGGTGGAGGAATCTGCCACAACTGAGACAAGCAAAGTTATTCATTAAAGAACGGACCCCTAAATTCACAGCAGATCTGTTAGGCCAGAATAAAAAGGCCATCAGAATAATAGTAGGTCTCCTAACAGGACACTGAAAGCTAAATAGGCATATGAATCTTATGAGACTGTCAGAAGAAGCAACTTGTAAATTCTATCAAGAAGAAGAGGAAAACCTCAGTACACGTACTGTGCCAGTGCGAGGGCCTGACAAGACTGAGATTTCAAATACTTGGGGAAGGAAGACCAACAGCCAACAGCTACATGGAAGAGCCTCTATCAAGGCTGTGGGGTCTAATGCAAAGGACAAAGCTGGACAAAGTGCTCTAAATATGTTGGGAGTGCCACAATAGATCTTCTAGGTGGCGGTGGATTAGGCCAAGGGGCCGACTCCTATATAAATCTAATCTAATCTATACCTAAATTCCACCGTTTTGAAGATATTTGGACATTATTGCCGGAACGAGAGTAATCGGTCAGTTAGCTGTCAGGTTGGCTATGAAACGAAACTGGCTATCTAAAACATAAAAATTTTAACCACCATGTACAGGGTGTCCAAAATAAGATCCTCTATCCCCTTATCTCAGAAAGTATAAAAGGTATAGAAAAATGTTAAATACGAAAGTTTTTTGTTTTTACCAGAATTTTTCATTTTTATAACTTTCTTGAATACAGGTTGTTCAGTTTCTCTGATCCAGACATCAACTTTCTTTTTTTAAATGGGACACCCTATATTCAATTACGTTTTTGAACTCTCCTTAAAATTCTAGGTCGACTTTGTTCAAGATATTGACGAAAATATGGAAAAAATGTCAGCTATTAATCATTATCGGCTATTATTAAAAATATATCTACTATTATTTGGTATATTATAGTAAGTGTGCCTTAATACTGATTAAGAATATATTATTTTATTAAAAACTAATATTCGTTTAAAATTATTTCATTAATTAACTAATATAAACTAATCTGTTTGTAACTTGAACCACAATTAACTAACAATAATCAACAAATAACAATAAAAATAATAAATTAAATCAAGTGTCCTATATGTCCTCAATTTTCAGCTATGCATGTTGTGTATATAACTGCTAGTTTTCTTACAGCGCAATCACTTTGATTGAGCGCTTTAATTTCCATCCTGATTTTAATCTTAAATCATCAACATTATTACTCTGAATTTAATAAACTCAGGCTTTCAATGTACCCCATAAAAAGTTCTCAAGTGGAGTTAAATCTGGAATCCTCGGCGGCCATGGGATATTCCCGTTTGGCCCTATCTATTCTACAAAATAGTTCTTAATAAAATTCTTTACAACTGCAGTATTGTGGCATGGAACTCCATCCATCTGATAGATGATCTGATTGGCATCTTCTTCGGCATCCAATAAAGGTAAAATGCAAGTTTGTAATAAATGCCATTTCCTGATATTTTACCTAAGGTACCTGGGACCATTTAAATATTGGCCAAGAAAGACAGGGCCTAAAATGTGTCTCTTATAAGTAGCGCATCAAACATTTTCGTCAATATTTTGAAAACTAAGCAAAATAAGAATAGGGAACGTTATATAGAGTAAGGTTAAAATTTAATAGAGAATCCAAAAATATAATAATACACACGGTGTTCCATAAGAGATTTTCGATTTTCTGAAGTTTTAACATATACTTGTTTGAGCCATCTGTCAAAAACACCCTGTATATTAATCAGGTAATATCGATTCATAGAAGTAATTTCTGAGTCTAATTGTCTACGAAATAAACCCTATTTACCTTTTTTTTTTATTTGTTTTGCCGAGATTTTTTGAGCAGGTATTTTTTAAAGATTTTTTTCTTTAAATGCTAATATCTTCGTAACGGTAAATGATAGGTATAGGGTACTCTTAACAATGTCGACCTAGAATTTTAAGGAGAGTTCAAAAACGTAATTAAATATAGGGTGTCCCATTTAAAAAAAGAAAGTTAATGCCTGGATCAGAGAAACTGAACAACCTGTATTCAAGAAAGTTATAAAAATTAAAAATTCAGGTAAAAACAAAAAACTTTCGTATTTAACATTTTTCTCTACCTTTTATACTTTCTGAGATAAGGGAATAGAGGATCATATTTTGGATACCCTGTACAGTAAATGTATACCTATACTGTTTCCTCGGTATGAAACCACAAATAAAATATAATATCGCACGAATGCTCTTTAAATCGATGTTTTATCTTAACCATTCCAAAGTCATCTCACTTAGTCGACTTCGCATCCTTTTCAAAATCCCCTTGCGTAAGAATGCATTTATAATTAATGCACTTAAATCATAAACATGCAAAATAATGAACATGTACACGTAACTCGGGATTAGCAATTATTGTAAAATTGTTAACAAGTTCACTGCCAAGGTTGGTGCTCAGCCAAGGGAGGAGTAATGATAGGAAAAATTAATAATGATCATGCCATAGCTGCAATCAGTTTCTAGTTATTTCGCGTTCCGTTACGTGGATTTAATGATTTGGATTGTGTGTAGGAAACGCGCGTGTATTATTTCATGAAAATTGATGGTAAATAGCAGGTAAAGTTCTACATGAATACATAATCCAAATGGCTTTCCCACGATAATTTTACCACTATGAATTACGACCATTTTCGAAATACCCGTTTCATTAGTCAAGGTGGCATCATCTGGGGATGATTAAGGTCAGGTTATCCGCCATTGAACTTTTCGAGATATTCTGAAAAAACTGAAAATCGCCAAAATTTTTAAACTCGAATATCTCGAAAACTATAAACGATACAAATAATATAAAAATACTGTGTGATAGTGTTTTTTACGTGGAATTCAGCGGTGATATTGGAAGTTTCACGGGCATCTTAGTTTTTGAGAAAAAAATAAAGTTATGTCTTTTTAAAAGGCAACCATAGTTTGCTATGATATCAATAAAAAGCTTATTTTTTTCTGATGTCAAAAATATAATATTTAATATATATTTCTCTTTTCTTTTTCATATTTTGAACAAAAAATCGATTATTATAATGAACAAATAATTTATTAACATAGTAAGCTATGAAAAACAAACGTAGATCAGTAAACAACAATAAAATACAAAGTCAGATCACACTAAAATCACATTATACACGTCAAAATTAAACGTTCATGTTAAAATCGTTATTGTGAAATGTACAAAGAAAAAAACGACATATTAAATATTTTATTTTTGAAATCAGAAAAAAATTTAGTGATACCATAGGCAACTATGGTTGCCATTTAAAAAAACATAACTTTATTTTTTTTTCTCAAAAACTAAGTTACCCGTAAAATTTTCAATATCACCGCTTAATGCCACGTAAAAACACTATCATACAGTATTGTTATATTAGTTGTATCTTTTATAGTTTTCGCGATATTAGAGTTTAAAAATTTTGGCGATTTTCAGTTTCTTCAAAATATCTCGAAAAGTTGAAAATTAAAATTAAATCTGAAAGAGGCACTGAATTCCTCTTGTAATTCTGCCCAATTTTGCTAATTTAACAAATTCTCTATCTCCACTATTATCAAAGTTAGCCATGTAAGGGAATAGATAATGGGCACACTGTATATTTTTTTATATAGAAAGTAAGCCAAAAAGACCAATTATTTTTTATCACACCTTTTTGGTACCTTTTGTATTGAATTTTAATGATTTTTTTTTACTATCAAAATCTTCCTTCTGCATAATTTGTAATAAAATAAAAATTAAAAAAAAAATTCATCTAAATTCAATGAATAAAAGGTATATGACCAAAAATAATTATTTTTATTATTTTATTATTTGAAAGACGTAGATAGGTAACACTATTAAAAATAAAAATGTATTAAAGACAATAAGTTGAGATTATATCAAGATATGTCATTAATTCAATGTTGGGGGGTGCATATTGCATGCAAAGTAGGTGTTTTCGACTTATCTTAAAAATAATAAAGTTATTCCTTTGCATATCTAGGATTATACGTAGCGAGGAAAATGAAAAACTTTATTGAACCATAATATTTGATAATTTCATTAATAATTTACCTTCAGGCCGTTTGTAACTTCACGATATTGATCAGATAATTTCGCAGAAAATTTCTTGGTGCATTTTTAAAAACATTATTTTAAAAATTGTAAATTGCCTGTTTGCAATGTTAACTAAATTATTTTCCATTTTTCATTTATACGCAATCGCAGTAAGCTTCTTGTTTCAGCACCATCTCTTGTTATTTTTCATAAGTTTAAGAATATAAGTCACGATCCTGAGATTTTTTGATCCTGAGATCAGAATAATAAGGTACATTACAAACAAAACACATGCACGCACATAGATAAGGTTAATTTAAGTTGAGGTTTGAGGTTATTTCCTATTCGTTATCGTTAATCGTCAAGTCAAACTCAAACAGCTGACTATAATTGAAAGCCGTGCAATGCGCAGATATCCGCGTCGATTTCGGCGAGAAAATAGAACATGTTGAAAATAATTTCTTAAAAAATTTCTTGAAAAATTTATACATAAATTTACTGTTTGCATTTGATGGATATTCATTATGAAATTTTTTTAGTAATTATTTTAAGAATTATTGGAAAAATATCATAAAGTAACAAACGGCCTTTTGTTAACTTTTTGGGTTAATTCCTATATAAAGAAAGATATAACAGTTAAATAAGCCAATAAATAATATTAAAAATATACTATAAAAAACATACCTGAACATGCCGCCGATAATTTTTCTTTGTCGTAAGTTGTGAATAATATTTTTCAAAAATGACCAGCTTCGAGCAGTTCATTTAACACGCACCACATTTTACACAATTTTACGAAATTCAATGAAGAACCATGTTCATAAGAGCAAATTATTAAAATTACATAAACTAAAAAAAAAAATTGAGTTTGGACTCTTAAAACTGTACTACAACCGATATCGACGTGTTATTTTGATTGTTATGCAGTTGATTTTATAAATAAATTACCTTAGCTGAAAAGTACCTTACAAGCCACTGTCTGATATGATATACGATTCACAAAAGTAGAACCTGATTTTCCACAGCGATATGCTAACCATCCGAATTTTTATTTAATTTTGAACACTGCATGGGATGGTCGAGGCACGCAGTGATGCAAATATTTAACACCTGCGTTGCATAAACAAAGGAAAGTTTTTGGTCTACGAAGAGTCGAAAACCGACGTCAATCTGGAATGGAATCCACTTCACAAACTTAAAATGCTGTAGCTTATAGCTTTTCAGGGTCGATTTTGAGTCACAAATATTATTTTTAATTATTCTTGTAATGTATAGTTCATCAGGGATGAATATCTGTTAAAGAGGTACCCTCTGACGATGGATTGTATGATGAAACAGCACTTTTATAGCTTTTTATAGTATATTTTTAATATTATTTATTGGCTTATTTAATTGTTTATATCTTTCTTTATATGGGAATTAATCCAAAAAATTAACCAAGAGATAAATTCTTAAGGGTCCATTCACTGTAGACTTGACAGATATGAATTCGGGGTCGAGTTGAGAGGTTGGGTAGCCGATGGGTGAAGACTTACATATTTCTACTACCGAATTATTAAGATTTCGGAAGTGCACGTAAACCCGAAGTAAAAAGGCACATAGAAACAAAGTTAGCCCTCATTGCAAGGGTACCGGATTTGTCTTATAATTGCAACAAAATTTCTTTTTAATGTTATAAATTATATATCACCGGAAAGATCAAAAGATAAAATAGATCCCTATAGTAGCAAATTTTTGTTTAATACATGTATTTTAGAGAAAATAATTTTTGAAAATACGCTATTTCAGTACAAGATTGTTTGCCTGGAATATTAAAAATAAAAAGAATTACAAAAAATTACTACTATAGGGATTTAGATTAGTCTTATCTTTCAATACTTTTTTACTAAAAGTCGCTATCTTTTATAGTTTTTTTATAATTAGACACGAGACGAACGCCGATTTTGGGCTTATTTCGGACCAGTGAATGGAAATTATCAAATATTATGGTGTTTTAACCCGTAGGTTGAATGTTAGAATAAAGATATAAACTGTTTAAATTCATGATAATAAAATAATTTGTGATGATTAGTTAAAATTAAACAATTTATTCTAATGAATACATAAATCTGACAGAGATTTGATTACATAGAATACTTGTTGGTGAATTGAGTTATGAATCTTACTGACTACTGAATGCTTTCCAAGTTATGAAAGTTTCTATTAACAAAATGATGATGAGATGATACTGATTGAACTTTGCAGTGGTATATATACCTATATATAAACAATGGTCATGACCGGGAGTACGTAAACCCTCACCCAGGTAAAATAGCTAATATACCTTAAAGGATTAAAGGAATTCCTTTAATAAAACTGCTGTTGAGGATAATACAATTATTACAATATAGATATGCGGTTTATACCGCACAGACGGACTATCTACATTATACAGAGTATTGTACATAAAGGAAATTCCTTGAATAAAACTACTTTTGAGGATAATAGAACTAATACAATATACTCGGTCTATACCGCAGAGATAGACCGTCTACATTGTACAAACAGAGTATTGTACAATGGTTTAAGGGTCCATTCACTAGTCCGAGATAAGCCCAAAATCGGCGTTCGTCTCGTGTCTAATTATAAAAAAACCATAAAAGATAGCGTCTTTTAGTAAAAAAGTATTGAAAGATAAGACTTTAATCTAAATCCCTATAGTAGTAATTTTTGGTAATTCTTTTTATTTTTAAAATTAAAGGCAAACAACCTTGCACTAAAATATCGTATTTTCAAAAATTATTTTCTCTAAAATACATGAATTAAACAAGGATTTGCTACTATAGGGATCTAGTTTATCTTTTGATCTTTCCGGTGATATATAATTTATAATATTAAAAAGAAATTTTGTTGCAATTATAAGACAAATCCGGTACCCTTACAATGAGGGCTAACTTTATTTCCATGTGCCTTTTTACTTCGGGTTTACGTGCACTTCCGAAATCTTAATAATTCGGTAGTGGGAATATGTAAGTCTCCGCCCTTCGGCTACCCAACCTCTCAACCCTACCCCGCATTCATGCCTGTCAAATCTACAGTGAATAGACTCTTTTTAATATAATAGTTTAATAGTTTTTAATTTTACCTCACCTCTAATCCTAGGTACGCAAAGGAATAACCTTATTATTTTTAAGATAAGTCTAAAACAACTACTTTGCGTATAATATGCACCCCCCCACATTGCATTACTACGACATATCTTCATATAACCTCAACTTATTTGGATTACCGCCGGTATTAAAATCAGAAAGTTCATTTTAATCTCAATAACCCGATTTCGTACGAGAAATTTCTACTTCAACTAGAAATTTAGAAATTCAAATTCGAAATTTATATTTTAATTTCAAAATTTATCGATAAAAATCAAAATTTTAACGTTTAAATAGAAATTCAGTTTTGATCAAAGTCGAAGTTTCAAAAATTATCTATAAATTTCCAGTTGCAAGTCTAAAACTAAATTCTAAATTTGAACAAAAGAATGTTTACAAAATATTTTTAATATGGCCCTTCACCACGTGTAAGAAAATTTCCATTGTTTATTTTTACGAATTTTTTACTTTATTGTTTATTTGCATGTATTTTTTTTATTTGTAAATAATCTTTTTATGTTTACGAAATATTTTTAATATGTTCAACCACGTATAAAAAGTATTCCATTGTTTATTTTTACGTATTTTTTACTTTATTGTTTATTTTTATGTATTTTTTTATTTGTAATTAATCTTTAAATGTAAGCAACTGTCACAATATTTCATAATATTACTATTATTACACATTAAGATACTCATAAATTACATTTTTAATTAAATCTTGTCATATAAAAGCCAACTACTCTGATAAGAACAAAAGTTGCTTTTAAAGCACATAATTTAAATTTTAATTGAAAATAAAATTGAATAGACTTTTATAAGTAAATATTTTTATAACCTCCTACTGTTTAGATTTACAATATTTCACTTAATTTTGAAACAAAAATGGTCCCAACTCATATTTGCAATTCAGACGATAAATAACATCATTTTTTTTAAGGTTACAAAAACATGTTTCAAAAGAGATGCCGAAAACAACTACTCCACGGCAAATGTGCCCCGAGTGGCATTGCATTACTCATTGGACTCTGATAAGCACAAAATAAGTGCGAAACCGGTCAGTGCCTGGTGGTTGGTCTTGATGAAGCATGTGCAGGCTTCCATGGAGAGTAATGCAATGCCAGTCGGGGCACATTTACCGTGGCGTAGTTGTTTTCGGCATCTCTAAAATATTTAAGATTTTTTCGCAACAAAACTGTAAAAATATAAATTAATTAGGAAGGTCTATGGAAAAGCAAGAAAATATCCTCTAAAACACGTTTTTCTATTACCTGGTTCAACAGTTTCCGTCCATATTTTTTGTGTATAATTGTGTATAATTTTGTGTGATTAATTATTTGGTACAACTTTTCAATAACGAATTATCATTCAGAGAATTTTGTTTTAGTAATGGTTCTAAACATTTTAATAATGCAAATCTACAGGGTGATCCATTAAGAATGGAAACACTCGCGTACAAAATTTGTTTATGGACCGATTTGTACCGGATTTTTTTTATAGATAGATTTCCAAAAGCTCTATGTTGATGCAAAAATTGAAGACGAAATTT
The DNA here is from genome assembly GCA_963924545.1 of Pogonocherus hispidulus. Taxonomy (NCBI): domain Eukaryota; kingdom Metazoa; phylum Arthropoda; class Insecta; order Coleoptera; family Cerambycidae; genus Pogonocherus; species Pogonocherus hispidulus. Next base: position 51,640,787 of record OZ004697.1, read on the forward strand.
TGATTTTCAAGGCCTACTACGAATTTTTTTTTAAGTGAAAAATAGAAAAATTTTGTTAGCGATTTTTTTATAAAAAATCTGACTACACCACTGGATTTAGGAGCCCCTCGAATGCATTTGTACCAATTTTTGCGAAAAAAAGTTTGTTCCTAAAAAGTTATGATAATATCGTCATCACCATGCAGTGTTTGCCTTTGTCGGTGAACATATTCTTTTATAAAATTAGAATAGAACCCAAAGTGAAACAAAATTAAACAACTTAAACACTGGTGTAAATATTAATAAAAACCATAAAAACCAGTATACACAAAATAACCAACAATTACTCTAATATATAAACAACAATTGATAGGTAAGTTTGTCAAATTATTATTATTTCATGGTTATTATGACAAAACTTATAATATTACCTTCTTAGATAAAAAATAACTACATTATAATTTTTTATTCAAAAAGTGTCAATCAATTTGACAGACTCCTTTTTCATTTTTAAAAATGTACTTTTCTAATCATTACTTTTTTTATCATTTTTTGTTTATATTAGTTATTGTTGGTTATTTTGTGTATACTGATTTTTTTGGTTCTTATTAATAATTACACCAGTGTTTAAGTTGTTTAATTTTGTTTCTCTTTGGGTTCTATTCGATTTTTATAAAGAATAGGTTCACCGACAAAGGCAAACACTTGTGATGATATTGTCATAACTTTTTTAGGAACAAACTTTTTTTTCGCAAAAATTGGTACAAATATGCATTCGAGGGTCTCCTAAATCCAGTGGTGTAGTCAGATTTTTTTATAAAAAAATCGCTAACAAAATTTTGCTAAAAAAATTCGTAGTTGGCCTTGAAAATCAAAATTTCTTCTTTTCTAATTTTGTATCAATATAGAGATTTTGGAGATCTATCTTTTAAAAAAAATCCGGTTTAAATCGGTTCATAAACAACTTTTGTACGCGAGTGTTTCCATTCTTAATGGGTCACCCTGTATATGCAATAGTTAAATTAAAATCTGAATCTCATCTGATTTAAAACAGATTATTAAAATAAATATAATATATCTGAACTGATTTTGCAAATAGAAGGTATCTAAAATTTTCAATTTTGGCGGATGCGCCGTTTTTAAATCATCCCGCCACTTTGTCAGTTGAGGGTACTAGAAAAATCCGGTAGTTCATGCAATATTTTTTAACCCCTAAACTGGCTTTTGATAATTATCTTTACTACATTGTACAACAATTTACAGGGCCCGAATCATTACTCGGGCTTCCTATGGCAGGAAATTTGATGAAATTAAGGTTAATCTTTTGTTATTGTGGGAAGTAAACATTTTATTTATGGACAAATATTAGAACTTATCTAAGAACTTACCATTCTGCCAGACCCAAACTCCCAACATTTTGAAATACGGTCCATATTTCCTGAAAAAGAAAATCAATTGTTACTTACAATTTTTATCAAAACACTGCACTGGCTCCGTGCATCAACAACTTTGTTTTAATAATACACCTACACTCATTTCATGTATATACAGTTAAACGAAGGTAATAAAAAATAAATTTTATAATGAATGAAATGATACATCACTTAGAAACGGTTACAATAAAAAAAGTGGTAAACATTGCTGCTAATGAAGTTTATAAAGTTGAAGTTTGGAGCTCCGTAGCCCAGCGGTTAAAGACGTCAAGTTTTTAATTATTCTTAGCGCGCCGCGGTCAACTTTTTCTGATTGCTCCTATATTAAATCTGTGTGCATAAAACTGTTAGCGTTCTTAATATGCAACTAGTAGGTACTGCAATATCACTGTATAAATGGGTAAGAACCTACTGTTCACTTCAATTAATAAGGTTTCCAGGTTTCCCTTATTCTCGCACTAAATGGTAGTTAACGTTTTCACATCGGAAGTCTTCCTGGCCCCACTCGTGGCTCGCAAAATAATAGCATGCCGCTCCCTCTCCCACACAAATCTCTAACTTCCGGGCTCATGATCAAGATGAGAATGAGGGATAGAGATATTATTATTATTATTAATATAAGAATTTCATCAGTAAATTAACGCAAAAAAGTTGTAGTATTACAGGAAGATTGGTTAAATTCGGTTGTCATTTTTATGTATACAGGGTGTTTCAAATTGAATGCAATAACATCGGTACCTTGGAAATCGTTGGAGATAGAGACTAGGTTAAACTGGGGCAGAGTTGCGTACCTTGGGGACCAATGATATGGCTCAAAAAAATCAAGACTAACATGATTAGTTTTTGAGATATTTGAAAAAAAAATTTGGAAATTCGTTTTTGAAAAATTTCGGGCTTGTTTTAATAATTACTTTAAAAAAACACTTTCTTATAGCAAATTTTTACGCTCTATCGAATGGCCTAAACAGTTTTTTAAACTAACGTTTCGTCTCTTCAGAACCATCATCAATAACATTTTTTCTATTACGGGCCCACTAATATTGTTACGTTACTCGACGGCATTTTTGTTTGAGCGTTTGATAACGTTTTGAACGTGGAAAACCATCATCAAAGCTATCCGCGTCTGTCTGTATACAGGGTGTTCCTTAATATCACGTCCATTCTGTAGAAGCCAATTCCTTGTCCGATTTTGTAACTCCAAATAAACATGTGTCCTAAATTGCCTCGTTTTCGAGATACTTTGTAGTCATTTGTAGTTATTATTTAGGTTTGTATCTTGCATTTTTTCTAGTGTTTGTAGATATTAAATTCCTGCTATAAAAATGGGGACATCCCAGTTTTTTACTTTTAACATAATAAACATTTAGACATGCACTGAAATAGTTTTTATTTTTTTTCTCGAAAACGAAGCTAGTTACGAAAAAAATTCATAAGACCAGTGTGAAAAGATCATCGTTCACACTGTACGATACATTCTCTATTGTACACTCTGTATGATACGCCTGTATATAATATATTCAAATTAGCAGTTTTAGAGAGGAAGTTTTTTTCTAAATAAGTTGTCGTACATGTTGTTTTTGCGAAGATTTTAAGATCTGAACTGAAAATGGGAAAGCTATAGTTTTTAATTGATGAAACACTGCGTGTATGCTTGATTGAAAAAACCAAATTCTTTGCCAAAATCAGCCTGGACGCTTGTGTCACTTTGTTGATACAAGCGAGATATTTGGAATGTTTCAAATACTTAATCTAGGTAGCGGTGATTTCAACCCATATTCACTAATCTCGTTTAATTGAGCATGCCGATAAAGTAACAGAGCAGATTAAAATATAGTTACCAAGAAATAAAGTTAAGTATAGTAAATATGTAAAACAGCTTGAATAAATGTTTTGAAGATACCTAATATTTAAAAAAAATGGAAGACGCGACTTTCCCCCATTTCTAGTTCTATGTCTTGAGATTGTCCCGTGTTTATCAATCGAAACATCTAAGACATTGCACGTTTTTGAGAAAATTGTACTCTTAATCCACTTTTTTTATTCATATTTAACATCCTTAGAGGCATATAGAGTCATTTTAAATAAAAACTCTATATATTTTTGCAGATTTGGATAGAACGTGTTTTGTTTAAGGTCAATTATCTGTTTTTTTCCCAGTGATAATTTTATTTTCATTAGTCCCAACTAAATTTTCAAAAGGCAACCATTAACTGATCTTTCTGGTGCTGAGGTTTATTTTTCGATATATTTATTCAGTGCAGAAAACAAAACGAAGAAGAAAGAGAACCCATATCACTCAAATTCCTTACTATTAGAGCTAGCTCTCGATTCCTATACTCGCTATCAACTTAAGTAATAAAATACTCTATCTAAATCTGCTAGAATATACAGGGGGTTTCATTCAAGAAGATCATAGCTCTGTCAAATATGAGAAAGTTACGATATAAATAAGAAAAATGAGGGAAATATTACAAAAAAAAAAAACAAATTGTATGATAACATTAGCGCGTAGTGTGTATCTAATACTTTTATACAAATAGATATGTAACTGTATTAAAAATGCTTATTTTTATGAAAGATCTATTTTTGTGGGCCAAATTCCTACCCATTAACCTTAAATCCAAACGACAACAAACCACTCACCTACCTAAAACCAAACGGGGACCTTAAGGCGCAATATATCACAGAACTCTTGAATGGAAATTTCAAAAATAACTTTGTGTACAAACACAGCGAATATAAACACCGAACTTACATAGTTGGCCGCGAGATTCCCGTAAACAAGCGCGAATCGAGCAAGTGCGACTGTGACAGATCACAGTGACATTGTTATAAATATGTATGGGGAACTTAAGATTATATTTATACATTTCAGTGGCGGTAAGCGCGAATTTTCCCCCTCCACCGGGGCCTGCTCGACTGAGACCCACTTCAATCAAAGGCTGCGGCGCTCTTGGCCAAAGCTCGCTTGATGCCCGCTCGGAAATTGGTGAGATTTGTCGATTATGGCACGGGCAGTAGTACGGATGCTAGGGCGAAACGCAGATTTTTGTAAAGATGACAAAACATTTTTGACAATGAAGGAAAAGAAAAAGTAGAATGTAAAAGTAAACATACAGCAAAGTCAACGTTTCGGCACTTTATTCTGTCCTCGTCCTTGTGTCCTTTTTTTTCCAATAGCTCTTCAAACCAGCCTGAAATTTTACAAAAACCAATTTCCAAAATTTCAAACATATTTATATGGTTGAAAAGAGAATTGAAATACCTTTCATGAGGGGTGACTTGACCTATTGCCCTATTTAAAATTTTGACATTTGTACTGAGAGGGAAAGGGGTACATGTTGCCATGTCAAATTTGGTAGCAAAAAACAAGCAAAAACGGACCTGTCTCGGGATTTCTCTGGAAACAAAGAAACAAAACAGTAACGGACTTATTCATGGTGGTTTGTTTTCATTGAAATAAAATTTCATTGAATATATACAGGGTGAGTCAGTTTATACTAGCAGGACTCTGGCATTCGATAGAGCACCTTATTTTAAGTGAAGTCATATAAACATATGTCGGGAATCGCTTCGTTTTTGAGATACAGGGTGTCAAAGTTTTGGTTTTTTTTTTAGTATTTTCCACACAGCTCCTATAGTTTTTAAGATAATTTATTCAAATTTTTACGGTAGATTACCTATGATGATCCACAAATTTTGACATATGTAAATGATTTGAAAACGTACAGGGTGATATTTTTTCGGCGGTTAGGCCCCCTTTTATCACCCATAACTTTTTTGTGGTGCGCCACTGACTGCTGATTTGCCAAAATTTTATATTAAAAATATAAAATAAAAAATATAAAAATATTTTATTAAAAAAAAATGAACAACGCAGAGTGATTTTTTGTCGTTGGATACTTAACACATTAGAAAATAATATAACTTTCTTATCCAACGTATTATGGACTGATGAATCTTGCTTCACCCGACGTGGGATAGTAAATTCCAAAAATCAACATATTTGGGGAAAATCGTTTGTTTGGACCATATTTTTTGCCAGAAAGGGTCAGTTCTCAAAACTTCTTACAGTTTCTAGAAACCGAGCATCCTAATATGTGGGAAGATGTCCCTCTAAATTTAAGACAGCAAACTTGGTTCCAATTGGATTGCTGCCCAGCTTATTTTGGAAGAAATGTAAGAGCTTGGTTAGACGACAATTATCCAGAGAGGTGGATTGGACGTGGAGGTCCAATCGCATGGCCCCTACGTTCCCCAGATATAACACCAATGGATTTTTTGTGTGGGGCTTTCTTAAAGAAAAAGTGTTTGCAACTCCTGTTCAAGATGCTGAAGATCTTAGAGGGCGTGTAAGGCATGCTTGCGAAGACATAAGAGTTCATCACTTAGTTTCAGCAAGAAGGTCTATTGAAACGCGATGCCGATTATGTATCCAACAAAATGGGTCACATTTTGAAAATTTTAATTTGAAAATAAAATTATTTCGGGTTATTTGTAAAGTTATTTGTATTTGCCTTGGTTTATTATTAGTTCTTAATTATTTTACTTAGTTATTAAGTCTCTGAAATGCTACAAAAAATAAATAATTAGCAGCAAAAGTTGTACTGTAACCTTTGACAATTTAGATTAATGAACTTTCGTTTGACAATAATTATTATTTTTAGTGAAAATTTTAATAAAAATATATTTTTTTAATAACATATTCTTTCAGAGATGTCTTCAAATTACTCGACAACTGTTACAGCTACGATAAAAATGCAAACGACGAATTTTTCTAAATTGAACGTGGAATCCAAATTTTGGCAAATCAGCAGTAAGTAACGCACCACAAAAAAGTTCTGGACGATAAAATGGTGCCTAACCCCCGAAAAATATCACCCTGTACGTTTTCAAATGGTTTACATATGTCAAAACTTGTGAACCATAATAAGTAATCTATGGTAAAAATTTGAATAAATTATCTTAAAAACTGTAGGAGCTGTGTGGAAAATACTAAAAAAAAAAACAAAACTTTGACACCCTGTATCTCAAAAACGAAGCGATTCCCGACATATGTTTATATGACAAACTTCACTTAAAATAAGGTGCTCTATCGAATGCCAGAGTCCTGCTAGTATAAACTGACACCCTGTATATATAATATAGTATCGTTTCCATTATCCAATAGATTTAATTGTTTTACTTTGTATAACCCTATCTGAAATGTATCTATCTTCTGTTACATCTAAGACATGTTTTTAGGTTATCAATTACAGATAAGTCTTATATCATAACTTTGTAGGTTATAATGATATATATTGCTATATTTACCTTTTTACTGTTTTATATATTTTATCAGTACTATGAAGAGTACAACGCATGTTATATCTATTAGCACCTTATCATTTACAGTTTTGTCACAAATATAAATAATTATAGTATGATAATTAGGAAACAGCCTACTTATTGTTGTAGATGTACGACTTTAACCTGTCCAACACTTCCTGGTTCTTTGACAGTCGCCGATGAAGCTTTATATATCTCAAAGATTTAAGCAACATTGTTTTAAATATATTTTTTCAAATAGATTTTGGTTTTTAGCACAGAAACTAAAAAAATATTACCACACAGTACTTGAAGCTTGTATCTAAAGAAAACAACCTTATCAGAAATTCAACAAGAACAATAGCATACACGATGAGTGTACACTGCTGATAAACATTGAAAAGTAACAATTGAAGAGCATACAACTACCCGCCTACTTTATTCCCCTGTACCGAAACACAAAATTACAGAAATATTGACTTTTGTACAGGGTGTCCAAAATAAGATCCTCTATCCCCTTATCTCAGAAAGTATAAAAGGTAGAGAAAAAAGTTAAATACGAAAGTTTTTTGTTTTTACCTGAATTTTTTATTTTCATAACTTTCTTGAATACAGGTTGTTCAGTTTCTCTGATACAGGCTCAAATTTCTTTTTTTAAATGGGATACCCTATATTCAATCACGTTTTTGAACTCTCCTTAAAATTCTAGGTAGAATTTGTTAAGAGTACCCTATACCTATCATTTACCGTTACGAAGATATTAGCATTTAAAGAAGAAAATCTTTAAAAAACACCTGTTTCAAAAATCTCTGCAAAACAAATAAGACATCCAAAAAAAAGGTAAATAGGGTTTATTTCGTAGACAATTAGACTCATAAATTACTTCTATGAATCGATATTACCTGATTAATATACAGGGTGTTTTCGACAGATGGCTTCAACATGTATATGTTAAAACTCCAGAAAATCGAAAATCTCTTATGGAACACCCTGTGTATTATTTTATTTTTGGATTCTCTATTAAATTTTAACCTTACTCTATATAACGTTCCCTATTCTTATTTTGCTTAGTTTTCAAGATATTGACGAAAATGTTTGGTGCGCTATTTATAAGAGACACATTTTAGACCTGTCTTTCTTGGCCAATATTTAAATGGTCCCAGGTACCTTAGATAAAATATCAGGAAATGGCATTCACTACAAACTTGCATTTTACCTTTATTGGATGCCGAAGAAGATGCCAATGAGATCATCTATCAGATGGATGGAGTTCCATGCCACAATACTGCAGTTGTAAAGATTAAGTTGTATTAAGAACTATTTTGTGGAATGGATAGGGCCAAACGAGAATATCCCATGACCGCCGAGGATCCCAGATTTAACTCCACTTGATAACTTTTAATGGGGTACATTGAAAACCTGAGTTTATCAAATCCAGAGTAATAATGTTGATGATTTAAAGATTAAAATCAGGATGGAAATTGAAGCGCTCAATCAAAGTGATTGGGCTGTAAGAAAATTAGCAGTTATATACACAACATGCATATCTGAAAATTGAGGACATATAGGACATTTGATTTAATTTATTATTTTTATAGTTATTTGTAGATTATTGTTAGTTATTTGTGGTTCAAGTTACAAACATAGATTTGTTTATATTAGTTAATTAATGAAATAATTTAAAAATATTAGATTTAATAAAATAATATATTCTTTATCAGTATAATGGCACACTTATATTATGTAATATACCAAATAATAGTAGATATATTTTTAATAATAGCCGATAATGAACATTTTTTCCACATTTTCGTCAATATCTTGAAAACTAAGCAAAATAAGAATAGGGAATGTTATATAGAGTAATGTTAAAATTTAATAGAGAATCCAAAAATATAATAATACACAGGGTGTTCCATAAGAGATTTTCGATTTTCTGGAATTTTAATATATACATGTTTGAGCCATCTGTCAAAAACACCCTGTATATTAATCAGGTAATATGGATCCATAGAAGTAATTTCTCAGTCTAATTGTCTACGAAATAAACCCTATTTAGCTTTTTTTTTTGATGTCTTATTTATTTTGCCGAGATTTTTTGAGCAGATGTTTTTTACAGATTTTTTTCTTTAAATGCTAATATCTTCGTAACGGTAAATGATAGGTATAGGGTACTCTTAACAAAGTCGACCAAAAATTTAAGGAGAGTTCAAAAACGTAATTGAATATAGGGTGTCCCATTTAAAAAAGAAAGTTGATGCCTGGATCAGAAAAACTGAACAACCTGTATTCAAGAAAGTTATAAAAATTAAAAATTCAGGTAAAAACAAAAAACTTTTGTATTTAACATTTTTCTCTACCTTTTATACTTTCTGAGATAAGGGGATAGAGGATCTTATTTTGGACACCCTGTACAAGGTTATACAAAGTATTTAAAAACATACAGACGCTGACTCGGTCGTAACAAGTAGTATAAAATATTTTGTAAGGATGTTATACAGGGTCTTTCAGTGGCGTAACAAACACCGCCGCAGACCCCGCATCGCGGGGGGCCCGGACCCATATTGCCCGGGTCCCATTCGAAAGCCCGCTTTTATTTTCATATTTCATAAAAGATGTTATTTTCATTTTTATTAGTGAATTATCGTATTTTTATATCCCTGCCCTTGCAAGTGACCGAAAGTTGCTAGGAATCATAAATTGGTATTTATGACACCGCACAACACCGTAAAATAATTGTCGGTTTGCTGATTGTTGAAAAGGAACCAATGCAATACAAACGTCATCTGGTTTCCAAATGTCTGGGAACTTGACCATTCTCTATTCTACGCGGCGACGTCGTAAATAATGGGGTGTTTTCCTATTTTTTTTACATCGGCAATGGAAAGTAGTTGGAAAAAGAAGAGATACGTATTTCTGGAATTTTAATATTGGGTTCATTTAAGTCCATAAATTATTTTTTTATTGTGCGCGTATCTATGTGACGTCACTAAGCGAAAATTCAAAATTTGCGCCATTTTTTAGTGATTTCTAGGATATTTTCATTTGTGTGGTTGGTGTCACTGCGTGACAACTTTACTTTTGTTTATGTTTGAATTGTTTGGTTAGGGTAAACATCATGGTAAACACGAAACATTGTTTTTAGTTTATATCTTTACCTGTGAATTGTTGTCTCTGCCTGTGACTGATTACAAGTGTATTTATTACTTAGTAATAGAAAAAATATCGTAATTTATTAAGGTAATTTTTGAATATATTTAATCGACTTTGCAGTAATACTGTTAAGTTAAATACTAACCTTCCATTTTTCATCCCTTTTATTTCTGAAAGGATCTATAGGATCTTTATCATAAAAGGATCTATAACCGGTAAATTGTCGGACTTAGCCTCTACAAAACCTTGCTCCATGTTTAATAAAAGTTTACTTCACAAGAATACAACACGTCAAGTTGTCACGCCAAACACAAACAGGAAATTTCAAATGTCAATTATCGAAATGTCGACTGTCGTTTGTCGTCGTTACAAACTGAATCTAGCCACATATTATCAGTGTGGCCTCTTTATAGATACATATTCCCTTGTTTTCGCTTAGTGACGTCACGAATATAGAATAAAATTTCAAAATTGAATTAAAAATTTTCTACCGATTCAATCTTAATAATTTTTATCCTAATAAATATAAAAAAAATATATTTTATAAAAATACAGGTTTCCACTTTCATTTCGATTGAAGGAAAATACCCCAATGGGGTATTTTCCAACTTAGCATAGAAAAAGATTAGACTTCAAATTTACGATGTAATAAAAAAACAACTGAATATATTAGCCCTGTTCCCACAGGAATCACAATCTAGTAAGATCCAGTCAAATCATTCCAAATTAGTCAGCAGCTTGTTTTCAACCAATCACAAGCTTCCTGAGTAGTTGCTGATTACTGCAGGAATAGGCATTTTGTAAAGACATGATCCTAATCCGAAAAGGAGATATTCTAATCAGCATATCCAGATATGCACCGACAGTCAGGCGGCTTTACGTGCCTTGATCTCCTACAGGATCACCTCCAGGGCGATCCTAGAGTGTATTAATGGTCTGGCCCAATTGGGACAGAACAACCAAGTAAAATTGACCTGGGTATCGGGTCACACAACATAACAGGAAATGAGGAGACCGATGCACTGGCTAAAAGAGGCTCAAGTATACAGTTTACAGGGCCCGAACCAGTACTGGGGCTTCCGCCTAGTTATGTAACAAGCTCTATTGGAAACTGGATCAAGGAAAGATCAGAGGAAGAATGGTGGAACGGGACTAGGCTGCGACAAGCCAGGCTCTTAATTGAAGGGCCTTGGTTGAACGCAACAGCATAAGGATTGTCACAGGACTGCTGACAGGTCACGGACATCTCAACAAGCACCTAAACACTATCGGTCTTAGTGACACCAGAAGGTGCAGGTTTTGCGGACACGATGACGAGGCCTCCTTCACATCCTCTGTCGTGTGCCTGCCTCATGGTCAAGAGACACAAACATCTGGGCGCAGCATTTCTCCTGCCTCAGGACATTAGAGAGCTTCCCCTAGAACGGGTGTTGGCCTATGCGCATAGCTCGGGTTTCTTCCAATAGCTCTCGACTAGCGGCAGGCACAATGGGTCGAAAGACCTGAGTGCTGCGGGTAACCGCGCCGCCTTTCAACAACAACAACAACAAAGACATGATCCTTGTTTTCTTGTTTTTCGAGCTCTAGTTTAAAAATCAGGAAAACAAGAAAAAATTGTGACTTAAACTAGGTATTTAATAAGGAGTTACTATTTATAGGCGTTTCACTTTATTTTCGTATACCAGTAAGCAATTTTACATAAACTTTATCTACACCGTATGATGCAATTTGTGGCGAAATTGAACATTGTTTAAAATTATTTAATAACAATTATATTAATACTTAATTTAACCGTACAATAACAATTTTAATAACCCATTTCAGATCACTGATATGCATCCTTTTGACGGAAAAATCTGGAAACGAGTTATTTTAATTAAAAAAGCGGCATCAGGTTACATCGCAATATGCAAAATTATTGGTTTAATCATATGTTATTAAAATTATTACTTTAATCCAATGTTATTACTGGTAGCCGTAATATGATAAGTGCATCTAAATTGATTTTACAGGAGGATAGTATGATTATCTGAATTAAATATATAGAGTTTTACAGAAACGCGGTGGAACAAATTCGCTTATCATCGTGATGCCCCAAAGAGTAATAAATGAAGTAAGTTTAAACAAAAAGTTTTTACACTCAGAGAAAATATTAGTAATTATAATTATAAACACATATTGTGTTGAGATGAGCCATATGTTTCTTGAATCTAGATTGAATTGACCTTCTAGTTTTTCCAACATACTTTTGATTGCAGTCTTTACAGCTAATTTCGTAAATCCCCGACTTTTACTTACTTTCTATATTAGGAAATCCAAAAGACAAAATAGAAAGTAAGAAACAGTAGAGGATTTTCGAAATTACTTGTAAAGACTGCACTCAAAACTATATGATAAACTAGAAAGTTAATTAATCATCAAGGTAAAATAATATTCTTTTCAATAAATGAAAAATCCAATATGGCCACCATAAGCAAAAATAAAGTTGATAATATTTCCAAAAAAACCGAAAGATTGTAACTGAAATCTGATTAGATAGGCGTATTCAGCGGAAAAAGTTGCTCTTGAAATGTTCTTATGGATTTTTAAAATCCTCATAAATAAAAAAGTTGCGAGAGGTTTCCCAAAATGCAATATTTCAATTTTTCAAAATATCTCGAACACTTTGAACCGCTCCGTAGGCCCGATTAAGTCAACATAATCCTCCAAACCTTTCCCCATTTAACCGTTATTCTATCTGTTATAGTTTCCGAAATCTCATTACATTCACCACCAATTTGGAGCACACTGTATAATTGTGTGTAAAATATACTTTGTATACATAAATAATTCCTGAAAATTACAGATCCGTATTTAAAAAAATTGTTGATGATCTAACACCTCAAAAAATGTTAGTTCGCTTAACCATGTTATTTTCCAGTACCTAATATCAATATGGCTTTTAATGTTGCCTTGGAAATAAGATATTTCTGTCGAAAATGCCACATGCTAAGATGAATCGGTAATTTGTATAATGTTTCCCATAGATATATTTCACAAGCGAATCTATTGGTGCTTCATTTGCCTTTTGTAAAATATGAGTATCACATGAAGTATTTTCGTGATACTAAAAAATATCCTTACTCCCCCTTACATACGGCACTGCCTATTTTAAAAACATACACATATTACAGTAAAACGGTATTTCATTAAACTATTCCAAATCGCTCTTTTGCCACCTGATAGTGGTAAATCATTCTAGGAACACTATTAATATTTTATAGACTTGAAAAATAACACCTACAAAACAAGTTATCCGAATTCCAATGATAGTATATCTAGCGATAAATCGGAATATATTAAACATTAACAAGATGTAGAGCTGACAATGGATTGTTGTATTATATTAATATTTAAGTGGCATGCCATTTTGAAGTATCCAACAGGTAAATTTTAAACCGAACAGTTCACTGTGAACGTTAAAATAAAATTAATCAAAACGACCTTCGAATTTTACAATAAAATAAATATTGAGAGGTTACTTATTTATAACGGCATTATAATAAATATTATCAGTCTTTACAGCGTCAGCATAGAAGAGACTTTGTATTAAGATTTTAGAATATCATTTGTATGTATTGCGAACATAGGCGGGCCCAATTCAGATCCCTGCGATACACCACCAGATAACGATTTATGCTCTCTTACAACAGCCCATAGGATAGAAACATGCTATGACTGGAAAGTAAGAGAGGGGTTTATTAAATTTGTACTAGGATATGACACTTAATTAAACGAATAAGATGAGCTGCACCTACTTGATGGAATCATCGCCCTATTACATTAAAAATTCTTGCATTGTCTTCAGGTTTAGTCTCTCCTTAATTACTAGATTAGAGCATGAAGTACCTGGAAAAATTCCTCGGGAAGATGTCAAAGAATCTATAATGTATCATCTATGCCTCTTCCTATGATTTCACTACTTATTTTATTACACACAACTTTTTTAACAGTCATTATAATCACTACAACGCACTGCTGAACTAACTTGCAAACCACGGCTGCATTCTGTAGAAAACTTTGCAAACATCTACAGTAAGAAATGTTCTGATTTCAACCAAAACTTTCACTGATTAGTTTGTTAATTTATGCTTCATTACCTTTATACAGTGTGACAGATTCATCGTATACCTGTGTTTCCCCCCTTATTTCTTTATACAGGGTTATTCAGAACTGATCCATAATAAAATTTGGGGATGTTCAACATACATGTACAAATGTGGTAGTGCAAAAAAAATGTTTTGGAGTGTTCTGAAAACTATTTAAAAATTTTTCATTGCACGCCGCTGGATACTGGTCCACTGTAATGGAGTGACCTTGGGACCGACAATGCAAACAGGCTAGCACAAAAAAAAACTTCGGAAGATCTGAGAGTATACCGACACCCGGCGCAAAAAAGATGTGCAGCGTTTTTACTTTAAAATAAACTTAAAGATAGATAGATCTGACCAAAGTGACGTGTCTTTAAAATTAATAAAATTTTGTTACACTAATTTTGAAGAATTGCGCTACTTGATTACTAGGTATTAGAAACGTGAAATTTAGGTATAAAAAATTTGCACATACCTTGTTACAAAAGCTTTTCGAAATAATATTCCTCGACTTGTACACAATTTTGGGCACGCCTTATCCAATTTTGCCGCACTAAACCGAATGTTCCTCCTGGTTGCTGATCTTGTAAACGCAAATTATTAAGTAAATTTTCAGCATTTTGCTACAACAACCACTCACAAAACCTAACTTTTAAGTGATAATCCACTGGTAACAGTCCATTAACTCAGCATTACTGTACACATGAGCCATTTTGAAAATTTTACAGTTTAATACTCCTAACATAAATAAAACACCCGCGAGAGCGACACACAGACTGACGACTCATAGACAATACAGATGTTATCCCTACTCCAACATTATTCGGTCGGTTTTAACCAGGCGTTCAAGACAAAAACGTGTTTACTTTTTTTATCACATTCTTAGGAATCTGGTAGAAAAGTATCAGATGTGTTGAAGTACAGTTACCCAGCTACGTAGTCCTTTATAATGTTATAACTTTAAACATTGTTTACGGGAAATCCTAATACTTTTATTAAAATTTTTTTGGTGATATCGATTTCTTATTTAAGGATGCACATATCCTCAAAGTTTTAGAGATGAGTTCTGAATAACCCTGTATACAAGTTTCAAATTTAGCATGGCAGAAGTAGTTACTAATAGTCACTTTTTGACATAAAAATTAGCGGTTTGCCACTTTAGTGATACAAACTCTCGATTTTTATGTGGATCACCCTGTAGATTATTATATTTTTGGAATCTACGTCATTTTCTGAATTATCAGGACAAATTTAAAACATCTAAACATTCACAACGTCACAGCACACTACTCTGTTTATAACTGCTAGTAGTGACGTTTGACGTTATGATTTTCTTAAAAAATAAACAGTCTGTATTTTGCACTGCTTTTGCATTCGATTATACGAAATAAAATCGAACTATCCTTGAGCAGCATTACATAATAAGTGTCATAATATATTTCCTCTATTAGCAGCATCAAGATTTAAAATATTGAAGTACGTTCAGCTTGATTGGATGCTTGTTTAAGTCAAGTGGTTTTAGTGCAGACACAAAGTGCAATTTTCAACTTTACTATAAATACAACAAGTAACGGAAATAAAAATCCTTGGCAGTTGAACGACCGAGTAGACAACAAACGAATGTTGTGAGATAGCAAGTTTATATTTTGGCGAATACCGCGTGTTCAAATTCGATCGTTAGTCGGAAACACAAAATCATTCAAAGTTCTTCGAATTGTTAATTTTTTTTTTATATTTCTTGAGCTGTTCTTGAAAACAAAAACAAAAATTTATCATTATAGGATCGAAATTCTCTCTAGGCTTTTTTACAGGAGATCTACGATTCCTAACTAAATAACCAGAAGCATATTACCTCTATTCAATATTTCAATTTATTATTTAGGCACAAATTTGGTATAGAATACTGTTGACAGTTTGTTAAGGATGCAAGTTAGTGGTAGAAACTGTAAACTATTCCTTAGACGCTACTCAAATTGTAAAGTCTACGACTTTGTGTTATTTTTTCATGTTGTTGTTGGAAGGCGGCGCGGTTAGCCGCAGCACTCAGGCCTACTGACTTATTGTGCCTGCCGCTAGTCGAGAGCTATTGGAAGAGACCCGAAGCTCTCAAATGTCCTGGGGCAGGAGAAATGCTGCATCCAGATGTTTGTGTCTCTTGACCATGAGGCAGGCACAGTGACAGGGGATGTGAATGGAGTCCTCGTCATCGTGTCCGCAAAACCTGCATCTTCTAGTGTCACTAAGGCCGATAGTGTTAAGGTGCTTGTTGAGATGTTCGTGACCTCTCAGTCCTGTGACAATCCTTATGCTGTTACGACTTAGCGCAAGTATTGATCGAGTTGCGTTCGACCAAGGCCCTTCAATTAAGAGCCTGGCTTGTCGTAGCCCAGTCCCGTTCGACTATTCTTCCTCTGATCTTTTCTTGATCCAGTTTTCAATAGCCCTTGTTACATAACTAGGCGGAAGTCCGAGTACTGGTTCGGGCCCTGTAAACTGTGTACTTGAGCCTCTTTTAGCCAGTGCATTGGCCTCCTCATTTCCTGTTATATTGTGATCACCCGATACCCAGCGGGGTTATTATACTAATTGTCTTAAGCTGAAGACAAAAGACAGGCTAATTCATTTTAAGCCACCAAAATTATAGACTCCTTGTATTACACTATTATTCCTTTAAGACCGTCTATAATTAACAGGAACTTAAAGAAGTTTTAGCCCCCACAATATGGCAACGTCACAGTCATTCATATTTTTAGTTGGAAGAGGAGGAAGAAAACAATCTAACCACAGTTTACAACGAATTTAACCTTCAAATTTGTGCATTCAAAAAGAAAAATAAGTTATAAACCAGTGTTTGAGTGTATATTTTTGAACTGAATTGAAAATGGAATTACAAAATCCTTGCCCCACAACCCTTTGGTAACATCCATGAGACAGAAATCGAAGGGTTACTAAAATCTATATTTTACATATTTATTACTAATTAAGAAATTTTAGCTTCATTTATTTTACTCGCCTTTACTTGTGGAGATAAACCATCAGATCTCTAAACCCGAAGTGGGGGTCAATCTATTTATTAAATATCGTGCACTGTCCTTGTCTACACGAAAAAGGCACTGAAATTCTAAGGCCCTCACAAAAGGATTATTGTTGTCTCTTAAATGTCTCCTGTACACGTTTAATTCCCTTATATCATATCTTCGCCTTTCGTGTTCAACAAAAAATAGCAAATGAGGCACAAAAGCCATATTTTACACTAAGTATGCAAAAATACAGAAAACAATTATGTCTGACACAATGTACGGCACGGTCTTAAACTAGTTTAGAGCACCTTCGGAGGTGGCTTAAAGTAGGAGCTAAAGAAATGTCTCGCATTTTAGACTAATTTGTAGACAAAGTCATTAGTATAATTCCAAAATATCGGATGTGACTAAAAAATCGGCGTGAAGTTAACTATAAGACATAGTTACGTCCAAAAGCCCATACTTAAGACGTCTTAAAGATTAGTGTAATAACCCTGGAGATCAAGTTTACTGTTATTTTTTCATAATCCCCATGTTTATTTCAAATCCACGGTGACGACTATGTCTTTGCTCCCAATGAACCAACTCTATGTATAACACAACTCTCCGATGGAGAATGAAACACCCTGTATACTTTTACTTTTTATTTTCAAAATGATTAACGAGGTAGTGATCATGAAATACCTGTAACACAAAATAAATGATTAACGTTAATAAACTTTTGAATTGCGTCAAATCAACTCAAAAAGTACTTATTAAAAACATGGAATAATGTTATCGTGTCCGCGAGAAATTGAAAAGATATCACTAGGAACAATAATACACATTAATGAACGTGCTGTGCATAGGTGAATGGTAGGAATATTAAATATAATATAATGGCTCGGTTTACAGTGACATTAAAAGGTTGAAAAAACCTCGACCTTACACCGCGGTACGCACAACGTATCAATTTGTGTGCTCATGCTAATTAATAGATCGAAATTATTGTTTCTAGAACAGGCGTGATATAAATTGTACCGAATAGTATTAATAATATGCGCAGAATATTGTTAATACAAGGTGATTCAAGTTACTGGTCACTTTCTGTAGCACGCCACTTGGAAAATGAACGCTGTGTTCCCGTTCAGACTGTTTTTTCTGTACACAAATATTAATAAAGCATAACTTTCGACTTAAGTCTCACAAGGTATATCCCTAATTTTTTTATTCATCGCCTACTAAGCTTCCCTCTAAATAAGAAGAGGTTTGAAACAGAAGAGGCAATTAGTAGGGATATAGCTGCGAGTAATAGATATTCTGTAAATTTAATTGATAAAGTAATTAGGAAACGTAAATTTAAAGTTTAAATACTCTTCGAAATTCCTCGACTTTTCAAAATGAAAGAAAAAATCCAAAATTCATATCTATTCCATACGATCCTCGTTTCACCTGTGGTTTTGGTAGGATTTTAAAGATATAGGTATGTCAGTGGTTTATTCATCGGAAAATAAACTACAACTGTTAAGCAATCCAAAAGGCCAAATAGAAACTAAGGAAAAGGCGGGGATTTACGAAATTAGCTGTAAAGACTGTAATCAAAAGTATGTTGGACAAATTAGAAGGTCAATTCAAACTAGATTCAAGAAACATAAGACTCATCTCAAATATGGTGAACAGATAAGTCTAGTGTCGCCCAACATGCGTATGAGAACAGTTATAAAATAGATAGTAGCAATTTAAGACTAATTAGCAATGTAACAAATTCCAAACAGCTTGAGAGTATGGAAATTGTAAATGTAAAGATAGTATGAATGGTGACAGAGGGCCAATCCCATATAGCCCGCTTTATTGGTTAGTAAATCAAGGTTCACTGATACGTCCGTGACTCATCAGTCACGATGGTTCACTAAGCTGCCGCGACGGTACACTGAACCTTAGAAATAGTTTAGGAATAAATAGGAATGTTATCATAGGTTTAGTTTTAATCATCCACAGAAGGACGAAAGTACTGGCTCCGAGACGAATTCAATATACCCAAAAAATCCAAAAAACTTAACTAAAAAAACTTTTATGACAAAATGGTTTTATACTGGGTGTTTTAAAAAAGTTATATACATTATTCCATAGATTTTGGGCACCCTGTACACAATCCACTGTAGTGACATTTTGAATGGTCTGTTTGAAACAATATATCTTTCGAAAGTGGCATTATAAACAATTAATGATGAAATATTCTTTAAAATATTTGTATATTTAAAGATGCAGTAGTTTCTTAAAAGACGCTGTCGTTTTACCGCTTGTCTGCGACTGCATAAGTTTTCTTGTAGAAAGTGTGTTATCATGTGTGTCAACTTTTTATTAACAATGGACTAATTCGTATATCAATAACTTTGCGTGAATAATAAGCAATTTGGCTTTATTTTAAATATAGATAGGGCCGTCACAGAGTGCAGCGGCCTCAAAATGCGTTTCACGTTAGTATACCGTTGCCTATGTTGTAGTGCGGATGAATTTTGAATACATTATTGTAAATTGTAATAGTTTATTGCTTTTGTTCCTAAGTAATATATTTTATTACGCTCATTATAATGCGTACGCCAATGTCCCGCGGCGCAGGTGTAACAGCCCTAGATATAGATCATGCGGATAAGAAGAAATAAACAAAATTTATTTTGAACTTGACAATGTCTTGTTACTGTATTTCGAAAAAATATATATATCGCGTTAAAAATTTGTTTTCTTTAATCCACACCAAATACCCATGCAAATCTAGCAAATATGCAGTATTCATGTAACTGGTTCGTTGGAATTTTCAAACTTTCACAACAATTATTTTTTTAAATACAATTCTTAGGGTAGAAGACTATCAAATCTACAAAAAAAGTTACTATTTTGGTGCAAAACAATGTTTCCTTGCTTTATTGTTTACTATAAGTCGTATAATTTCGAGATATATAAAAGAATCGCCCTGTACAGCCTTGTTAACTAATTATATTTTGAAAACGCGTACAAATACATACGCGGAAAAAAACACCCGTCATCATTCTATGAATTGAAAAACGATAATTTAAATAAAATTTCTGTAAATAGACTAAAGTGTCTGTCGCTCTAATTGAATATTTATCTTTTAATTAAGTGTTGGTTTAATTTTGGAGATTACTGGTAATAGTAATTTTATCTTGATGATATTTTTTCGGCAAGGCGTTTCGAAATCAAGAATGTTGTAAAAAACAATCGCAAGAGTTTGAGATATGCTGATTATGTATTTTAATTAATAAATATAGACGCTCTGACTGAATGATTTTCGTATGTAGGGTGTTTCACTGTAACCACCCACCGGTTTAACCGGAAGTGTCACGAATACGCCATTATTTTATTTAAGGAGAACGCACTCAAAAATCCCAGTGTCCAAATTTTCTCTCTTTAAATCTAAGTAGTCTCTGATATATTCCAATGGATGATCACCGTAAAACAACCTATATATGATTCGTATATGGCTGGACTACTCCAATGTTCTATTTATATACTATTAATTCTGGATTACACAAAAAGCTGAATGAAAATGTGCGCTTTATTAACAATCTAACGTCATAATTACTTGGTATACTTAATATAAAACAGATTCCAAGGGCCTTTGGTATATTTGTGTTACATTCTTTATCATTTTTATATTAGAAAACTACGTAGGAAATACATACCATTATTTTTATACCATTTCATATGTATTAAATTAATAAAATAAACATGAATTTACGATACCATTGAAACGGCATTGCTTCAAACACAAAGCAAATCAAGGAAATTATTTAAATTATAATTAATCCCTGTTCTTTCAATTTAGCTGAAGAATTTAAGGACTAAAATAAAACGTAAACTATATATCTCATTATAAATTAAGTATGCCAATTTTTTAAACCGAAAGCTTCACAGGATGGTATCTGTACGTACAACTCGAGCCATGGCTTCAGTTCCAGCAGCTGCATTCGAAGTCCTTTTAAATCTACCTGCACTTCACGAGATGTTAGAAAGAGGAGCAAGAAGACCGAATCAGGAATAATAATTGTACAAGTAGTTCCCATGGAAGGAGATATTTTAAAATAAGATATACATTGATATCAAAACCTATCCTAAAGATTATATAATAATGATGACAAGACTTTCCGCAAACCATTCTTGGTTCAAATACAAAATCTCAAGGACTGAGAGCCAAAGATATATCATCTGGAGGCTTGGAGCCTCGTGTGGCCACCTCACAGATGGCCTCAAAATAGAGAAAGGAACAGGAGCTGGAGAATTTGGCATGAGATCTAGATGGTATAGTCTAGGGACTTATTCCATGGTATTCCAATCTGCAATAATGGAGTATTTGGTGGACAATTTGAGGAAGAGTTACGTAAGTAAACTCATCTACATACTTTCCATAGCCATGCTGCTGTAAAGGCTTTAAACACAAACAAGGTTAGTTCAAAGCTCCTTTTGCATTGCTTCCAATTGGTAATGGAGGTAATACCAAACCAATCCAATTGGTAATGAATGTGGAGTCAACATGTGGAGCCGCTTACAGCGCTGCTAGACTCTTGCAGGCTCTGGAGAAATGGATGGAACTAGAACATAGGAATTAATGGGTTTTAAAACCAGAACAGAGCCATGCCAAGGCATGGAAGGTCCATCAAAGAAAGGAACTGTAGAGATGCCAGGCATGAGTAAACCTCGGTTCAGGGTTATGACTGGGTTCATAACAGGGCAGTGCCATCTCAAGAAGCACCTCCTTAATTTAGGATTATCAGCAAGTCCGGTAACGCAGGTGTGTGATGATACAGACGAGAAAGAACAAAGATACTCGCTGATTAGGGAATCAGCCGTGGTATCCACAATAGGTCTAGAGTGCTTTGGAACTCGCCTCCAATCTTCATGAAAAAAGAAGAAGGATATTCTCACTTTTTATACTAGCTCTAGTATATATACATACCTAGGTATATATATGTTTTTTATATTCTGGAACTTTGTTGCCGTTTCCGTGAGTGCAATTTAGTTTTTAGTTATTATAGCAATATAATCGTGTCCATTGTTTCAGGAAAACAATGGAATAACGAAGTCATCCTGTGCCATGCATTTCAAGATTTTATATAATAAAAAATACAATAAAACGAATATGACGGGATTCAGAGCGGACAATGTTGTGCACTTTGATTGTAATATTTGCTTGTGACACTATTTAAGGATTATTTCTTCATTTGTGGTACTTTGCCACCGATCTGCAACATGTCAAAAAACTTATTATTTTAGAACTGAAAAAAATGAGGTAAGAAAACAAAACAAAAGGAATTTCACTCGCCCAAGCCCAATCAGTAAGTTTCATTATTAAACATTAGTGTTAGTTAAACATGCGGCAAAAATTCAAGAGGTTATTCCTTGGACTATTCTAAGGATATTTTAACCTTTGATGATTTTTGAAAAAGCGCTTTGTTGCGAAGATATAGCGCGAAAAAAATTTTCAACAAATAACAATTTATTACTATAAATTACATGTGACATTTCTGAACCTACAAGTATTGTTCAAAATGGCTACCTCCAGCTCGGATGCAACCATCCAATCTTCTCCTCATAGACTCCCGAACTCTTTCAAAAACACAAGGGTCGTTTCTTATTGAGTTACACCTAGCAATTATCCGATCTATTAAATCGTCCACATCTTCTACTGGCCTAGTATAAACTAATGACTTTAGATGGCCCCATAGGAAATAATCCAGGGGGTTTAAATTCGGGGATCGAGCAGGCCATACGTGAGGTCCACCTCGACCAATCCAGCGATCTCCGTATGTTACTGTTAAAAACTCTCGAGCAACTACATTAAAATGAGGTGGTGCACCATCATACATAAACCACATTGAGTGTCTTGTAGCCAATAGTACATCCTCCAAAAACTGAGGTAGCGTTTGTTCCAAAAAGTTGCGGTATACTTCACCGGTAAGTCTTCCTGGTAGAAATACCGCTCCAATTAGCTAGTCACCCACAATTCCAACCCAAACGTTCAACGAGAACTGATGTTGAAACCGATCTTCACAAATCTCTTGTGGATTTTCGTCAGCCCACACATGGTTATTGTGGAAATTCCTTATTGCATTTCGCGAGAAACTGGCTTCATCGGTAAAAAGGATCAGCGTATGTAGTTGAGGGATTTCAACCAATGTGTGCAAAAACCATTGACAAAATGCAATACGTGGAGCAAAATCCGCATGAAGAAGTACCTGAACGCGCTGAATGTGGTATGGGTACAACAAATTATCTCTCAGAATTTTCCAAACAGTCCAATTACTTACATTCAAAGTATTTGCAATTCTTCGCGTAGAAGTACCTGTATCTTCTTCTATCATGTGCAGCACATTCTCTTCTACGTCTACCGTTCTTAGAGTCCTTGGCCTTCCTTGTCCTCCACTTCGCTTCAATGTTCCCGTTTGTCGAAGACGTTGATGAATACTTTGAAAGATTTTTTATCGGGAGCAATGTGGTTAGGAAATCGTTCAATGTACAGTCGCCTAGCTTCTAATGCATTGCCATCAGCAAGTTCATAAATAAAATGCATGCCAGCCATCTCGGCATTCGTATAGCGAGCCATGATAGAGGACTTCACTAACAACCGTTTATACGCCACCTAGTCAAACGTCAATCAATCTTAACAAATGCGACACATAAAAACTACAAAAACACAACATACAAAAACATACAAAATAATCACTCCGAAGTATCACGGGATGTTGGTAAGAAAAAACAACTCCTTTTTCTTACATGTCTTTTACTTGATACGTCCATTGTAGTACGCCATACTTTTATTTCACCTACATTAATAATGTGAAAAATACCAAAATTGGATTTGTTGAAAATTTTTTCGCCCTATATCTTCGCAACAAAGCGCTTTTTCAAAAATCATCGAAGGATAAAATATCCTTAGAATAGTCCAAGGAATAACCTCTTGAATTTTTGCCGCATGTTTAACTTACACCCTGTATACAGTGTAAACCCTTCTTAGAACACCCAATATATGAAACTGTCCCATTTCCAAGAAGAAATATTCAACAGTTTTACGATACGGATAAATCGAGATCTATATTTTATCGCACATGTAACCTACATCGAAACCATATTTTACCACTTTCATTTTCGACCTCAGTTTTTATTTTTATTCGTTCAGTTTCACGGCTTCCTGCTACAAATCGGAAGTTCAGTTTTTCAAGGAAACATTTCCCGCCTCCCCGTTTCCTTAAATTGGAATAAAGCATGCAGCAAATCACCGTATTTTGCATAGACCATTAAACATATACCAATATTGCAATGGTGCTTTATCTTTGGCAGGACCGGTATAAGAAGCCTTGCCAGTTTCCATAATTGAAACAAAAAAAAACGCGAATTCCAAATTAAATGTATTCTTTACAAAATTCTGTATTTGTCAAGGTCAAGCTTTATAATAGGAGATTTGTGTGGGAGAGGGAACGGTATATTATTATTTCTGTTTCCGGTAGGTGTTGATGATAGATTGTAGAGATATAAGTGCATTATATGATAACACTGGTTGTGTTCAAGGTTAAGCCCATTCCTCAATATTCATAAAAAATATCGTAAATATATATATTATCCTTTTATTGTTAGTAAAATGTTATATCTTATAAACATACCTTAAAAAATTATTGAATTAATACCTTTCTTTCGTGAATGTCGAGAGCAGTATCTGAAATATCGGCTAAAGAAGGAAGTGAGTGCAGACGGTAGGCAACCAACATTACAATAATGGTAATGATTAAAATTAAAATATTTAATTTTGTTTAGTTGCAAATGGAATATCCTGTTTAACTTTGAACATTAGGATAAAACGCTCTTTGATAAATTTAGGAATTTATGAACAGATGCGATTTTCTTCTTAAAATAAGACCTAAGGGATGCCTGTTTAAGTTCACAATACTACGCAGGCTTCGACTATGGCTCCAGTGAAAATTAGGTCGTTTCATATGTTTGTAAACAAATTCTATTGAGGTCAAAGTTGGATTAAATCTGGACTACAATTATCCTCCCTATACCGAGTTCTAAGTTAAAAAATTGTTCAATAGTCCTGTCCTAGTCCTCGTTCAATAATCCGTTTTACTAAAGTTGAAACCTTGAGTTGAATGTTAAAGTAATTATCATGTTGTTTTGCTGAATGTGGCGTTTTATTCATATCATTTTAGGAAAATTGAATTAATTGAAACTACATTTTTTTTTAATTTAACAAGATTGAAAAGTTTATTTTAAGTGATCATTTTATGCGTATTTCTACTATAATTACCTCTTTTTGAGATATTTTTAAAAATATGTTCCTTTAAGTATATATTTTATTGCTTTATTAATGAGTGTACAGGGTGGTCATATAATTTCGTAAGTAGCTCTAGCAACAATATATGGTTTAATATATCTCTCTTATTCAGGTACAGAGTGTATCATTTAAAAAATTAAGCATCACTCTGTATATAGTTAAATTTGAAGATTACAGTTTTATCAAAATGTCTTCTAAAATCTTCCTGAAGAATGATTTTACGAGGTTTTCAATTCAGTCTACAAATGTCCAAGTTACAGGGGGTTAAATTTATACTGAATCATTCTCACATGTCTCCGTTACTACTAGAGATACACCCTTCGATCATTATATCAGTATATTCGTGAGAAAGCGCTCTATCAACATATGTAAAAATATACAGGGTTCTTCCTTTAAAGAAATCAGGCATCACCCTGTATTTAATTGTATTTGGAGATTGGAAATTTTGAAAACAGTCCGGAAATAGTTAGGTACAGGGCCGGGCATTTTTGGTGAATCACTCGGTACACATAACTGTTCCAAATTAAACCTTGAAAAACCAAAAATATTGTCATAGCCACAATAATTGTAGGCTAGTTTTTAGCCATTTTAGTAGCGGCCATGCATTTTAATTGAATATCAATTGTTCTCGGTGGGTTGTGGTCTCAACAATTCCTTCAAGATCCTACTTGGCATGGCATATATGCCGCACAATTTTATTACTCTTTGGTTATCAGGAAATCTTGTTTAGTCAAGTGAAACAAAGAAATAGATAATCAAATGGTGCGTTTTAAAATAAATATCACGTAGAGTGGTTGCTTCGTAGAAGTCGAGGAAGATTATTATACATTTTAAGTGGGCTTTGTTTAGTTTACTTTTAATAAATTTACTAGAAATGGGAGGGGAGAAAATCGCTATCGCGATTTTCGTTCCATCTCTGGCCCTACCGGGGGTCCAGGCCTCAAAAGCATCTAGAATAATATTATTTTAAAGAAAATACATACTAAAGAAATTTTTTTATCTGGAATTTTTCTTAATATTTTGATTAATTGTAAAGGTACTCTATTCTTGATGGTAAAACATCATAATTTTTTAAGTGTTGAAAGTAGAATTTATTTTTCAGTAAACATTATTATCAATTTTATCAATGGTAACTCGAACTCGCGAAACCAGAATTATTACGTTTTCAATTCTACGACTTTCCCATTGCGATACCGCGCCTGTTGTCAAAAGTTTACCCTGAGGCGTTTAAGTATGTAAACTGTACGTGTCAACCTGAAAAAATAATTTTTACTGATTTTCTAATTGAAAAAGCATTTCGCTTCAGTATTTTGGTAATTGGAAGTGTTTGGTAGTCAGTACTATCGATTCCGTTAGCAATATTTCTCGTAGGAAAATAACCTATCTGAAGTTTTATTAATTTGAAAGTTTTCGTGGGAGGTACTTGTCTCCTTAGTGCAATCTCACATCGGCAGATAAAATGAAAAAGAAGTTGAGACCGATGCGACTCGAGATATTCAAAGACAAAATAGACGTGGAAGGAGTCGACGTACGGTCTCGAAAGAAAATCTCAAAGGATTAGAGAAAGGGCGGAAGTTTCGCGTGAAGCGGTTCTCGAAGCCGTAAAAATTAGAAAAGGGGGGAGGGGGTTTCGCGAAAAGTCGGGATTTCGGCGAGCGTGACGGGACCATTAGGTGCGAGGACAAACGCCGGTGCTAGCCACATCTCTCTCGCCGAACGGCGATCGACGAAAATTTTGCAGAGGTTTTTTGAAAAGGCGTTTAAATTGGGAAAACGCTTAGGAAACGAGACAAAAATACCCATGCGCATTGGAGAAAGGCCGGGGGCGATCTGTGATCTGAAACTTTGTGGATTCAGCGACGGAATTTAGAGCGAGACAGAATCGACGCGTTTTAATATAGGTATAAATTTATTATTCATGTTATAAAAATATTTTTCATTTAAGCTTTACTATTTACTACACTTTTGAGTATTCCCAAAAATTAAGTAAAAAACATTCTGTATTAATGCAATGCCAGTCGGGCCACATCGTCCGTGGAGTAGGTGTTTTCGGCATGTCCTTCAAATAAATAAGTGGGATTCTCTTCCTCAAAGACAATAGAGGTCACTGTCATTATGGCGCTTGGGAAAAAGGTCGCTATCTGTCTGTCAATTTGACAACAATTTACATCTTTCTTTAAATAGGAAGTAGAGCCAAACTAAGAGATAAATTACTAATGAAATTATCAAATATTATGGTTCAATAAAGTTGTATATTTCCTCGTTAACCTTATTATTTTTAATATATGTCGCAAGCAACTACTTTGCGTGCAGTATGCACCGCCCAACTTTGAATTACAGCGGCATATCTTAACATAACCTCAACTTATTGTCTTTAGTACAATAATTGTCAGGCGGATAGTAGCAAAGACCACAAGATGGCACAACTAAAGTGTTTTGGTAATTTTTTGTTAGTCGTATAACCTTACTCTTTTAGATTATTTCATCAAGATATATTATTAATTTTTCCGTTCTTGTTAAATCAGATGAACGATGAAATAATTAATAAATCGTTAAATAAATTTGTGCATCCAAGTTAATAAGTGTTTTTTATTAATGTAAGTACTATTTATAGCTGCTATAATAATTAATATTAACTTAATTTATAATTTTAAATGTCTCCAAAACAATAGAAATTGTTGGTACAACGACTTTTTGGCGTTGAACATCAAATGTGAACACCCCTTATGGAAAACTAAACTATATTGTCACTGAGAATGTCATTTCCATACTAAATGGCAGTGGCGTGCAAGAAGTAGATACTATCAAAAAATATTTAAAAGAAAATATTACTGGTAACGCCACTGTCCAGAATTAAATTCAATACTATACCATAAAGTTACTATAAAAAAGTACTTTTTTAAATGTTTCCTCCATAGGTTAGTGTCTGAGTAAATTACACGTTACAATGTTACATTTGTTACAAGTATATAGGGTGTTCCATTAATAAAAAGTCAATTATCATTACATCTTGTATATTTAGTAAGTAGGAAGAAAATTGAAATTGGAATTAAATTTTACAGGAAAAATCACAAAATACCGGCTTTTGAAAGAACAAAATATGTTGACAATAAGGGGGGAGGTGTTACGTGCATCAGATTGTCCACCAATGGATGGATCGACCGTCTATGGACCGTTTCAATGGCCTACAAAACCGCCAGATTTGAATTCCCCGGGCTTCTTGTTACAAATAAACAAATATATTATTCATTATCAAAGAATAAATTACGAGGTGATTTTATTATTAATATGTATTACATATAATGTAATTAATAATATGACAATGAAAATATTTCCTTGACGTACATGTATATTGGTAATAAAGAGAACATAATTATATAAATAGTTAATATCAGCTAAATAAGCTTGAAATTTCACTTATCATTCCGATTATTGCCAGAACAATAAACTAATAACTAACTTGAATAACTAAAAGAACATATCCACTTGATGAAAGTGAGGTATTTACCAAATAAAATTGATTACCCTTCAACAATCCTTACGCATGAATAAATTACTGAAAACAATAACTAGAAAAATGTGTCCACTTGATCTAAGTGAGATGTAGTATTCTTCAGATAAAAATGAGTAGTTTTGGACAGTTTTTACGCATTGAAGTCAATCAGCAGGTACAGAATTATAAATAGATGCACTATTTTCGTGATAGAGCGACAAATTTTCATAAACAGTTTAAAAAATAATAAAAAATTTAATTAGTTATTAATTTAGGAAAAGTACAAAAACATTTCTTTTCGCAGAGCATAAATCTGACTCATAATGTTTAATTGAAATTGTAACAACAATATAATTAATTATGAATATTTAATGAATAAGTATTGATACATTTTTAACAACTTAATATTAACAATAAATATACAGACGACCATTTTCAGAAAAACTTGTGTTGAGTAACTTTGAAATTATCAAAAAATTATGTTCATTTCAGTTAGTCTATTAACTTATAAAAAAACAACAATATATCTTCAGTTTTTAGCATACAATAAGTACTTTCCCTTTAAATAGTTACAATAAGCTGTTTCTACTTACCATAGAGGTCCCAGAAAACCACTCATAGTAACTTGGAGATAGCCACTGAGAAAACCTGACAGTTCGAAACGGCTATCTATCGTTTGCTGTTAGGGGTGATTGTTACTCATGTAGTGTTGGTCTATATACTTCTTCTTCTTCTTCTGGTTTTGTCTATACAGTTTGTATAACTTGAATAACTAAAAATATTGTTCAAAATGAGCACCTTGCACCTGCTGACAGTAGAAGAATCTATTAGATATTTTACCTGAGGATAAATGCACACTCTACCGCAAATCCAAAACATTGCCTGGGTGGGTAATGAACACGTTAGACTTAAGGTAACCTCATAGACTCTAATCCGGTGAACGAGCAGGCTACTCAAGAATTCGTCGACGTCCAATCTGCCTATTAGGATAAAATTTATCAAGAAACTTCCTGACTTCCCTAAAATAATGTGGTGGCGCATCGTCCTACGTTATGTTAAGCCCTTGAAACTCATGAACATTCCCTAGGCATGGACATGGACCCATAAAACTCATCCCAGAGAAAAGGGTCCTATGATGTGATTTCGTAGAATAATGTCCATGAGTTTATTATTTTGTAATAATCCGTACGCTGTGGGGTAGTGCTCCGTTATGCTGATACCATAAGTTCTTATTACATTTAAAGGTACATCTTCAAGTAGATCATCCAGCGTGTTCCTTAGAAAAGCTAGGCACTTTTCTCCATTCAGTCTTTCAGCCATTCTACAAGGTCCAACCAATGTATTATTTACAATTCCAGCCCAAATATTTATCGAAAATTTTTCTTGGAAATTATTCTCTTTAGTTACGTGTGAGGGTTTTCATCACACCAAACATGGGTATTATGCATATTGAATACACCCTCTCTGGTAAATCTCGGCTCATCAGTTCATAAAACATAAAACGCATCATGAAAAATGTTCCTCTTCATTACATTTTGTCCTATACCACTGGGAGAACTCAACAAGTCTCACAAGATCTTCTGGATTCAACGCATGTACCTTTTGGACGTGATTGGGCAGCAATTCATGTACCTTCAATATTCAATGCACAATCATGTGTGCTAATGCTAACCTCCGTGTGCTAGTTCCAGGACTTTCTTCTACGGCATCAACAATCTCTGGCTCTAAATCCCTTACTCTTCTTGTTTGTTCTCGTTCGACATTATTATAGTGAGTTCGAAGCTTCTATAGTCTCTCAAATATTGAACGAATCTTACAAACATTTTTTGTTTGGCGTTTATCTGCTAAGATATTCTTCTTCATACCGTCTTTTTGCAGCTCTTTTTCTTGATTGGTACATATTTTAAAAGCACAAATTCAATATTAGTGGAACAATAAGACTGATTGTTCCTCTTCATGGAACAATAAGTTCACTTCATGAATCATTCGCTTTTGCTATCAACAGATCCAAAACAAAACGAATCCTCAACAGACTGTGGGATAAGGTCATGTTCTTATTTAATTCAAGAAATATTTATGTCAAATAATATTATATAAGTGCAGTATAGCGTGAAAATATGTGTTAGTGTTTTCCAAAAAAATTGAAATATGAAAGAAAATATTCTTGATGCAGAAGTGGTAAGCAATTTTCGAGAATATGTAAGTGTGAGAAGTGAGAATCAAGTCATCTCTCTTGAACAATCTCATGGAAGGCATGAGTCTGATGAACAACCTCATTTTGGAGAGAAGGAAAAGGAAAATCCAGATTTATAGTTACTATATTTGCATTTTAGGTTAGGTTAGGTTCAAAAGTGAGTGGGTCGAAAACCAGACCCTCCACCGCGACCATGTGGTCTATTGTGGCTCACACCTACTTATATTTCACTCAACAGGTCCAGCCTCTTAATAAAGCTGATCACCTTATTGGGTGAGAACTTATTCAGATCCTCTGGCAGATGTTATCTTTTCCCAAATGAGTATCTGATCCTTTCCCCACCGGGCAGGTGTATTTGCAAGTAGTGACTAATATGCAGAGATAAGTCAAAAACAACACAATATAGAATGAAAATAAAAGAAATGTAAACTTCAGCTCAGGCTGCTGTTCCTTTTCCAAATTTGAGCCTAGGATAGCTAAATTTTCTTTCAGACAAAACGTATTCTAGAAAATCCAGATCCTGTTCAAATTTCACTATCAGCAATATTGCGCAATAAAACGCTATTAAAAGCATATTATTAATCGTTGTAATTGACCATACTCAACATGAGACAATCCATACAGTTGCGCACACCTCTGATTACCAATTATTTTATGAACACCATTTAACTAACTTCTGCTGAGCCACGCTAGGAAATTACTGATGTAATTACCTACTTTACTTACGTCTGATTTTATTTCTAATGTACTCGCACAACAATTATTTACCTGAAATATAAATAATTTAGTATTTCCACTTAATATTTTCTGGTTACGTAAAACATGCAATTATTCCATTGTATAAGCATTAGCGATCGTGCTACCACTCGAAAATATTAAATTAGATTTTGACGAGTGTTCCTGCCACGATTATTATGTAGCATTTTCCAAAAACGGTGATATTATATTCTCGTTAGTTGAAAATTTTGTTATATAATTTTTCTCCTCAACTGCTGATCCTTCAGTTCAAGTCAGTTTTAATTTTAGTAGGAGAAAAACAACCACAACACCTCGACAACATAGACTGTGAGTCATCTCCCAAAGTTTGTTTTAAGGACTGAGGAAGTTTTCTTTCTCTCCTATTACTCCTAATTTAATGTCGTCAGGATATGTCCCTATTAGGTACAGGACATTCGGTACAGGACCAACAATGATCATACCGACGACGACTTATGCTATCTGGGAGAGTATTAGTATTAGTCCCAATTAATGTTCCCAGGATACTCCCCAGGGTGGAAAAAGTGCAACATAGGGAAAAAGAGAAAACATAGAGTAAGAGTCATCCCCCAAAGTTTGTTTTAAGGACGTACTGAGGAAGTTTTCTTTCTCTCCTATTGGTCCTAATTTAATGTCCCCAGGATATCCCTATTACGTACAGGACATTCGGTACAGGACCAACAATGATCATACCGAGGACGACTTATGCTATCTGGGAGAGTATTACTCCCAATTAATGTTCCCAGGATATTCCCCAGGGTGGAAAAGGTGCAACATAGAGGAAAAGAGAAAATATATGTATGAGTCATCCCCCAATGTTTGTTTTAAGGACGTACTGAGGAAGTTTTCTTTCTCTCCTATTAGTAATAATTTAATGTCCCCAGGATATCCCTATTAGGTAGAGGACATTTGGTACAGGACCAACAATGATCATACCGAGGACGACATATGCTATCTGGGAGAGTATTAGTCCTTATTAGTCCTAATTAATGTTCCCAGGGGATATTCCCCAGGATGGAAAAGGGGCAACATAGGGGAAAAGGGAAACTTAGTATGAGTCACCCCCCCCCCAAAGTTTGTTTTAAAGACGTACTGAGGAAGTCCGTTTTCTTTCTCTCTTATTAGTCCTAATTTATTGTCCCCAGAGTATCCCTATTAGGTACCGGACATTCGGTACAGGTCCAACAACGACCATACCGAGGACGACTTATACTATCTGAGAGAGTATTAGACCTTATTAGTTTTAATTAATGTTCTCAGGATATTCCACAGGATGGAAAAGGGGCAACATAGAGGAAACATAGCGTATGAGTCATTCCCCCAAAGTTTGTTTTAAAGATGTAGGTACTGAGGAAGTCCGTTTTCATTCTCTCCTATCAGTCCTAATTTAATGTCCCCAGGGTATCCCTATTAGGTAGCGGACATTCGAACCCCATCCTCCCAAAGTCTGTTTTAAGGACGTACTGAGGTGAAGTCCGTTTTTTCTCTTTTATTAGTCCTAATTTATTGTCTCCAGGATGTCCCACCTAGGTACAGGATATCGCACAAATTGAGGACCAAAAACGGTCATCCCAAGGACGACTTGTGCTATCTGGGTGAGTTATCCTTTCAAATTTCTTTAAAGGACGTACTACGGAAGTCCGTTTTCTTTATTCCTTATTACTCCTAATTTAATTTTCCCAGGATGGAAACAGAGGCCAAAAACGGACATCCCGAGAACGACTTGTGATATCTGGGATCCAGTTAAATTTTCTGCCATCAAATGAAGATTTCCTGTACTTCTACACATTGAATTACGTTCCTTGTATGTTGCAAGGATACTATAAAACTCTGAAGCCATCTTAACCTTTTGCTTGGTGCTTCCAACATCTTTCAAATTCCTAGAATGTGTTTACTTACATCAATGAGATCAGCATGTACCAACCAGCAACAAAACTACTGGAATTTGTTGTAGATAGCTAGTGTTATCTACAATCATTTTTTAACTAGCAGTACTTATATTTCCTGTCTCTTTACAGACTTGCTTGACCAACTGATTTTCTCCAACATCTGCTTTTTCGCATATACGTTGATGTATATACTGTGATCAAATTTTGTTAACACTGGAAGCAATGTTTTCCTTTCAGTTTAACGGTTCTAATCTCCTGAGAACGGTTTTGTAGCATTCTGATTTATGAATTTATATACCTATATATTTAAATATACCTGGTAATCAAGAATGTTGTTTACATGTGCAGTTTGGCGTCTAAATTATTTAAAATTGATTAACAATGATTTGGTTCGTTGAACTGGGTATTTTTTTATTATTTTCCAAAGCAAATCTTGTTTAAACTAGAACCACTCCCATTTCAATATCAATAATATTCGTCCTTGTGAAACTGCGACATATTTACAAGTTTTTATGCTGGTGAAGTATAAAAAAGTTTGCCAACGGATAGGTATATAGAAGATTTAAATATATTAATACACTATAATGATCGATGAATACACTGAATAACTTGCTACTTGAACTACTTGAAATTTTACATGTGTATGTAGATTTTCATTGAAAAAACCTTACAAGTAACTTACCCATAACTTACTTACTTACTTACTTACTTACTTACTTACTTACAAGTAACTGTTACTTACCTACTTTTTGACCTTATCTGAACTTATAGGCACAGTAAATACAAGGTGACCCAATAGTGTGGCAAAGTTCTATAACTGCTGTGCCGTAATAAATAAAAAATATATATTTTAGGATCACGTAGAGCCTAAGGAGGCGCATATTTTAAAAATATGTAAGTATAGTCATATAGAGTGCTCAATAAACCGGGGCCATATCAACTTTGCCACACTATTGGGCCACCCTGTAGATATTTTGCTATAGGGGTTGTACTAAATCCTTAAATATGAAGTAGAAAATATGCTGCGCCAGTAAATTAAAGGAACACTGAGAAAAATAGTTGTAATCTTGTTCTAGTTTTATAAAAGCAGTGAAATATGGCGGCCTGGATATTTTATCGTTTATTTCCTTATCGTTAAATTAACCTTATCATCCAAAAAAAGACATAAAACATGGCAAACAGTTCAGGAAGAACATCTTTTTAAATTCAATACTTATTCACAAAAAATAAGTGAAATCGAGTGTGCGTAAGTATACCAATTATTTGTCGCTAGTATTTGGTAGTAAAATCTCTAATCTTCACCTCTAAGTGAAGTTTAAGTTGCCAAGAGCCGTGATATTACTTGAAGATGGATACTGCTTACGTTGTGGAATGGGTACTTGGCACCATCAGCCTACTAGATTTTATAAAACCATAAAGAAAATTATATTTATTTTGTGTTTCTCTTATTTATATTGGTGCAATGTATCGATAGAAAATTATTAAGTTTGTGAACATTATTATTATCACAGTGTGACAGAAGATAATTTTCAAACATCTATCGACAATATGTATCTAATCTATCAGACATGTTTCTTTATCTTAAACATGTTGCTGTCACCAATTACACAGGTTAGATTTGAATGAATATCAATATTATATTAAATTTCGATCTGATACAATTCCTTTGTATCAGCCAAATCACGACTAAAATTTAATAATTAACATACTTGATTGAATAAATAAATAAATTTGAATTATTTATTTCAGGAACGAGCGATTTTATAATGCAGACAAAATATACAATCTACAGACGAAAAGTTTCTCAAATAGGGTATAGTTTTTGCAGAATATGCTTCCTAGAACCTTATCGAAGCGTATGAATTCTTTTTAGTTCCTTAGAATTAGAAAAATAGGAATTATTAACAATAAAACCACTAATATAGATGATAAATTCCTGAAATATTCCTTGTAAAATCATTACTCTATTGTTTTATTTTGAGTTTGCATTGACACTGATACATATAGACAAATTATTTACAATTTATTGTAAATATTATAAATGGAAAGTAAATTTAACTTAAACATGAACTGTTTTTTCTTCCCTCTTATGGAATTACGCCGTTTGCTAGATCTGGTATACCCCATTATATGCAGTAAATTTCTTTGAGATTGCATCATAAAAATTTTAATTAATAGCAAAGTTTACAGATATATTCTGTAAACTTTGGTAATAATGTGTATGTATTTCCTCTCATAGTTTATACACATCAATATTGAAAGAGTAACCCAAGGATTGGAAATATGAATAATACAGATTTTACTCAGTTATTGACTTCCAAAATCAAAATTACCTAAAAAAAAGAAACATAGGTTTAAGTTCTAACTTTGCAGTCAAATCAAACTAGATTCATTTTTACTTTATTTTGCAAAATTCCATTCAAAAAATTTAATAATATACAGGGTGTTCCATATAAAAATTGAGAGTTGGCATTACTTCCGGTAAAACCAGAAGTGGCATAAAGGTAATTTTTATCTCTAAAAGTGATCTTTAATAAATACTTCAGCCATACCAAATTTGAGTATTAAATGTAAAAAATAAAGGTGGAAAGAGTGGTATGACATAAATCTGTGTCACACTGTAGACTATGTATATACCTCTGTTATATATTATGTACATACCTCTGTTATATACTATGTATAATACCTCTATATGGTCCTGGCTATAAAAATGCTTGTATTAGTTTATCTAAATCGTAATCTTAGTGTTAGAATATCAAAAATCTTCAATGTGAGAATGCTTAATATCTAATTTCATTAATTTCCCATTGTTTGAAAGCAATACTTACATGTTTATCGTATGCACATCAAACAAATGCATTATTTTAATTAGGAAAATTGTGGGGCATTAAAAAATGTGTATAATTTTGATTTGTTTAATCTCTTACCAGGATGTGGATAATTGATATAAATAATAATAACAATAAGTACCTAAATAAGTAGGCTCATAACAATATTATAAAAAAATTGTAATAACATGATTTAACTGTAGGTTTTGTTATAGTTATTTGTGAACTAATATTTTAGTCCCGGTGGTAGACTAAATTACTCTTTATCCAGTGGTATAAGATATAACACTTCATACAGATATAACTTTAATAGCAAAAAATATATATTATCAAAATTAGGTTCACTATTAACATAAAGCAGATCTACCGTTAGGCATAAGAAGGTATTACCTATATAAAACTGTTTGATTTCCTTTCTTGTAAAAAATATTTTTTAATACTTTAATTTGTTTATTTTTGTTTTGTAAAGTTTTGATATATTTAACATGAGTTTTTTTGCCCTGTAGAACACAGGTCAATTTTTTACACGAGGTTTAAAAAAGTCACTCTTCCTAAAAGTTTGTCCAAAAATAGAGTAGATACTTTCAAACATTGTGAGTAACTGAAATGAGTATAAAACATATTGTATTATACAGATTGTTAGTTAAACATGCGGCAAAAATTCAAGAGTTTATTCCTTGGACTTGAAAAAGCGCTTTATTGCGAAGATATAGGGCGAAAAAAGTTTTCAACAAATAACAATTTATTACTAAAAATTACATGTAACATTTCTGAACCTACAAGAATTGTTCAACATGGCTACCTCCAGCTCGGATGCAACCATCCAATCTTCTCCTCATAGACTCCCGAACTCTTTCAAAAACACCAGGGTCGTTTCCTATTGAGTTACACCCAGCAATTATCCGATCTCTTAAATCGTCCACATCTTGCACTGGCCTAGTATAAACTAATGACTTTAGATGGCCCCATAGGAAATAATCCAGGGGGTTTAAGTCCAGGGATCGAGCAGGCCATACGTGAGGTCCACCTCGACCAATCCAGCAATCCAGCGAGCTGTTAAAAACTCTCGAGCAACTACACTAAAATGCGGTGGTGCACCATCATGCATAAACCACATTGCCTGTCTTGTAGCCAATGGTACATCCTCCAAAAACTGAGGTAGCGTCTGTTCCAAAAAGTTGCTGTATACTTCGCCGATAAGTCTTCCTGGTAGAAATACCGGTCCAATTAGCCAGTCACCCACAATTCCAACCCAAACGTTCAACGAGAACTGATGTTGAAACCGATCTTCACAAATCTCATGTGGATTTTCGTCAGCCCTCACATGGTTATTGTGGAAATTCCTTATTGCATTTCGCGAGAAACTGGCTTTATCAGTAAAAAGAATCAGCGTAAGTAGTTGAGGGATTTCAACCAATGTGTGCAAAAGCCATTGACAAAATGCAATACGTGGAGCAAAATCCGCAGAAAGAAGTACCTGAACGTGTTGAATGTGGTATGGGTACAACAAATTATCTCTCAGAATTTTCCAAATAGTCCAATTACTTACATTCAAAGTATTTGCAATTCTTCGCGTAGAAGTACCTGGATCTTCTTCTATCATGTCCAGCACATTCTCTTCTACGTCTACCGTGCTTACAGTCCTTAGCCTTCCTGGTCCTCCACTTCGCTTCAATGTTTCCGTTTCTCGAAGACGTTGATGAATAATTTAAAAGTATCACGGGATGTTGGTAAGAAAAAACAACTCCTTTTTCTTACTTGTCTTTTACTTGATACGTCCAGTGTAGTACGCCATACCTTTATTTCACCTACATTAATAATGTGAAAAATATCAAAATTGGATTTGTAGAAAATTTTTTTCGCCCTATATCTTCGCAACAAAGCGCTTTTTAAAAAATCATCAAAGGATAAAATATCCTTAGAGAATAGTCCAAGGAATAACCTCTTGAATTTTTGCCGCATGTTTAACTAACACCCTGTATATAAAAACATATTATGGTTATGTAATATGCGGAGGAATCTGCAGCTTGCTCTACATGTCCTTAAATTTTGTTTACTCATATCGGAAACACCCTGTATATATTTCATTCACTATTTATTGTATTTGACTTCATAAACTAGTAAAGAAGCTTTTAAATAATTTTATTTCTCAAAGTATAGTTCACTTATTCAACTGACATTGTACCTTCTTGGGCCTCGTCCTGGCATTCGTCTCGACACTGTTTATTTAACATAAATCGATGTATATGTAACACCTGTGGGCGGTACAACCTTTCTTTGGAATATTTACTCTCAAATGAATAATACCACAGAATTTTATACCGTTCTTGATCTTTACGAGGCAGAAATTTAGCGCTAAAAAGGCAGGAACGAAGCAATACGAAACAGTTAATGAGTGTTTTGTCACTGACACATATTTTCGGAGGTTTGTAGGTAAGTTAAGTGGGAATAACCCACACTTATAACATCGATCAAGGGAATCGGTGTCTTAATTGCATTATCGGAAAAAGTTATTTGTTACAGTGTTATGTTCATGAACATAAAAATTGGTGGTTTTGTATCTACAGGATGTTTCTTAATGTCATGACTATGTTGTTGTTGTTGGAAGGCGGCGCGGTTACCCGCAGCACTCAAGCCTGTCGACCTATTGTGCCTGCCGCTAGTCGAGAGCTATGGGAAGAGACCCATGTCATGTCCACACTGCAAAGGCTAAATTCCTTGTCCAATTTTATGACTCGGAGTCCAAATAAACGTGTGTTCTAAATTGCCTCATTTTCCAGATACAGGGTGTCAAGGTTTGTATTGTAGTTATCATTTGTAATTGCATCTCCAAGTACAAGATCCGCTCTTGTCCAAGAGTGCGGAGATACCCTGGAGGAGCTGGCCAGAGGAAAAGAGGTTAAATTGGTAAGGGTACCAGGGCATAGTGGAATCCCAGGAAACGAAAGGGTCGACGAACTGGCTCGACTCGGATCGCAGGGGCCCAGCCAAGGACCAGAACCGATTTTAGGCATTACACGGAGGCGGGTCAACATGGCTCTTAATGATTGGGCTCATGAAACACTAAGTAAAAACTGAAGAAGGAGTGGAAGCAACTTTATAGTGGAGCCAAACAAGACCAAGACGGCCTGGCTGCTAAGTCGTAGCCGGAAGGCTCTAAATCAGTTGGTGGGAGTTTTAACGGGTCACTGCAGGCTTAGAAGACATCTATCATTGATGGGTGTTGAGGGAGACCCTATCTGCCCAAAGTGCGGGAAGGGCGACGAAACGCCTTCCCACTTCCTGAATGCCAGAATGTGTGGCTTTCGGCAGACGTCTGGGGGTCGGGGGAGCTGCAAGAGTATGAGGTCAGTTCCCTTGAATGGACCGATATTTTGACCTACATTAGAAGGTCGGGAAGGTTCGACAAGGAAAGAGGTGACGGAGTTAGGTAGGGGACGACAGGGGTAGGCAAAAAGGGCCCGCTTGTGGCCTACTTGCCAGGTCTTGGCCGCCCCATACACCACCACTACTACTAACTACTACTATCATTTGTAGTTAATATTTAGGTGTGTATAGGGTCTAAAGCCCACCAATAGGGCATTTTTCCTGGTAAAAATGATCTGACTGCAAATCGTAACGTATTCAACGTTTTTTCTGTCTATGAGTCTCTATTCCACACTATTAACTCTGCCCGTCCCGCTTGACACAACCTTCTTACATGCGCGCGATTGGCCACTCGAATGTTCGAGAGCGAACTTCGTTGCGGCCTTCTATTCATCGCCAGTGGCGCTACATGGCCTATGTATGTGTTATATTATTTTATTTCATCGATGGTGTATGAATAACTCGCTTGTGCGTGCTATTTTCGTTTTTTAAGCATATTTTTATTTAGTATATTTCTACAAAATTTGTACGTACTGAGTCACATTTATAATATTAAAAACAGTTTTTTCTAAATGCTAGTTTGTAACTCCACAGTAATGAGAAACATATTAATAATATATAATCAGTGTACATACATCATCTATTTTATTAATTAAACTAATTGAACATTTAATTGCATAACCTTCCACTTAATTTGGAAAAACCAATCTATAAATAAAAGACTATTTAATGAAATATATAACATTTATTTATTTTTATAATATAATATACCATTTAAAAAGTCACACGGTACATCACAAAATGGTGCATTAAGTTAGAATGTGGTAACAAGTGGTGCAAAAAGATTTTTTTAAGTGTACTTTAGAAAATTCTCTCTTATATTGCTAAATAATTAAATAGACTAATTTATTATAACAAAATTTCCTTGAGCTGTCAAAACATATTTACGTTTTAGTATATAATGGACAAACTATTCCAAAATATACTGCATTGGTGGTTTATAAATAAAAAAAATATATAAAAGCTTCAACTTCATAAACATATAAACAACCAGATGGTTCAAATTCTTATGTTTTTAGTATTGCCCAGTAATCTGTCAGAGATAGAGCTAATCTGATGTGTCCAGAGCTATTTTGTCCCAAAATTACAAGCCATTCCAAAACGCGGCTGTCTATCTGTTCCAATTTTTGGAATTACAATTTCTTAGAATTACACATGATTTTTTTTAGAGATACATTCGATGCCATAAAAGTAAATTTGAATTTATTATTATTAATAATATATTTGGAACAGATAATGTGATTTGCGACATTTTTATTTTCAAGATTTAACAAGCCTGGACAAGTAGCCAGACTTTCAGATTCTATCTCTATAAATTCTCGGGATCCGTTGAAAACACACAAATTTTAACCACCCAGTACAAATAATATTGACCATAAAACTTAGAATATACCACAAAAATTATTTTATAAGCTTTTAGCAAAAAAATATATACAGGGTGTTCTAAATGTTGATGCATATAATATTCGTTTACTTTACTAAAATATCAGAGGATATCAACATCTACAATATCATTACAAATTATACCAAATGCTTGTTAAGTTTTCGTTTAATCCATTGCAAGGAACATTTGTATTCATTATTATTAACATGAAAAGTACTTAATAATATATGTTTCTGTCAACATTTCTTTTATAAAATACACTTTAATGTCACATATTTTTGTTCAGTCTAATTCAAAGAAAAATTTCTGAAAATAGTACAACGATCCCGATTTTCATGACGTGCGAAAAGATACGTAGGTATGCGAAAATGACGTAAATGTGACGTATTTTGACAGATCTGCCTTGACAGCTCTGGTTTTAAAGAACTATTCGCCTACGTCACAACTTATGGAATATGTGTGTCGAAATTATATATACTTCGAGTTGAGATCACCCTGTACGTTATATGACTTACAAAACGGTCTTTATGCTTGAACATCGATAAAAATATAATATATAGTCTTCATGTTTTTAGTAAATAAATGTGGCTGCGATTTATTTACTTCTTTGTATATAAGTATATAAGTTGAATAGTTTTTCATGTAGCATATCCCAGGCAAGGCAGACGTGACTGCATTCTTAAAAATGGAGGCACGGATACTATCGCAGAGTCACAAATACCTTCTTACCCTGGGGTAATATTTATTATCTACAGTTGTATTTTTCTTAATAAGTATAATATATTATACTAAATCTAAGATCACAAATATTTGGCAACAAGACTTATTAATTTTTTGAGAGAAACAATGCTAGTAGATCGAAGCAAACAAGATGGAATACTGTAGACTTTTCGAATAAATTTAATGGAATATTTGAAAAAACATGAGGCTGAGTCTGAAAAAGCAGTTAGTATCTTGTCAATGTTGTTTACTTCGACCTACCCTGTATAAGCAAATATATACAAAAAATAAGCATTGATTAGAGATTTTGCAAATTTCCTTTTGTCGTTAATTCCAGAATTAATTGTCTAATTACATATTTGTGGCAAAGTTTTCGATCATTTGGTTCATTGTATAAAATTATTATCTTAAAACAGTGTTAGCAAAACTCAACTTACAATAATGATACAATAATGATACAATAACGATAAGATATATAAATGGTGTTGATGAATTTACAGACATTCAGTTACATCACAACGGCAGATATTCTTCCAGCTTATCATACCCGTATTGTTGGTGGTTGCCTACTAACTCCATATGGCCAAAGCAAGTTAATAATTTAAGCAATTAGACATATAAGGATTTATAATTATATCTTACGAGACCTGCAAAATCTTTAAGCAACCTCGGTAGCCTTTGAGATAAAGTTCAATTAGAATTATGTCAACTTAATTCTACTCTGTACATAGCATCAAAAATTATTTCGTATTTTACAATAAATATCCCTGAAAAATAATATTTATATATATAGTATACTACAATAATATTCATTTTTATATAGTTCTTTATTATTTGTTTAATATTTTCTCCTTTGATTATATACTTAAGCTCTGTTATCTTGATTGTATGCTTTTTTACATAATATATCGCTTAAAATATCAGATTGTTATTATTTATATATAAGCTGCTCAAAATAATAACAAACAATTAAGTGTAACGTTATGATTTTCAAAAATTTTGTATAATATCTTGAATGTATTCATCAAAATTTTACTGTCTGCTGTATTTCTTTTTAATTTTCTTCTTGTACCATTTCTTTTCTGGGTTTTCCTAATTTAGTATCTATAATTTTATCATTTTTTAAATAATTTCAATAATTACAGTGTTGTTATTACATTGTTTTACAAGTGAGTCCCTTATTAGAATTGCTAACCCATATCTGTATTTAATAAGAAGTTTAAAGGACCCACAGTGGGAAATATAAGTCCTTTGATGAAAAAATATCTATGCTTATTTCCTGACTTTATAAATTAATCTTTTAAATTACGAATTACAACAATCAATATCTTGATATATTGCAAAGCAGAATGTTTAAAAATAAATAAATTTGATATAAGCACATCGTCTCTACAATGTTGGCGCATTTAAGAATTGCAAATATAATACTGTATTCAACGCACGACTGTATTGTGAGTTGCAGCTCAAATTCAAGTCAATCTTGCATCAGGTAAGTTCATGAAATCAAAAGCT
The DNA here is from genome assembly GCA_963924545.1 of Pogonocherus hispidulus. Lineage (NCBI taxonomy): Eukaryota > Metazoa > Arthropoda > Insecta > Coleoptera > Cerambycidae > Pogonocherus > Pogonocherus hispidulus. The sequence goes on from OZ004697.1 coordinate 51,684,334, forward strand.
ATGTAAAAAAGATAGAAGGTAAACTCCAGACCTACAGTAATGATTAATTTTTAACTTTAACTAAATATAGATATCATGTTCAATTTTTCTAGCGCCGTTTTTTCTTAATTATGTAATCAAATTAAATTTTACCAATACAATTAGCTGTATAAGCATTAATCAGGAATTCATTTCAATAAAAATTAAATTTGACATAAAATGCAACACACAATACATCCGCGCGTTGAAAATATAACGACTTCCTTCTCACACATTTAAAAAGTACAACACTGTACATTCTAATCAGCCAAGCTGGTGTTAGTAGAATTATTCATTAAGCAATATGGCATTGCTGCGCCATGTGAACAAGTATGGACCTTTTCAAAATCAACCACAAGGAAAATAGCACCTAAAACGGCAACTATAAGACCGAAAAACACCACGCCTAAAGCTGGCAACTTTTCCCTGCACAAAATGAAGCCTTCTTCTAGTTGTAGATAGCACATAGCTGGTAGCACGTAGGCTAATGGTACAGCCGCCAGAACACCCTGTAAAAAATAGAAAACCGGTTTTTATATATTGGGAAAAATATATATGAGAATAGTACAAGTATTTTATATTTTCATTATATAGGAATTAAGGTAAAAAGTTAACCAAGAGATAAATTATTGATGAAATTATCAAATATTATGGTTCAATAAAGTTATAAAATGTTGGAGGGATACATATAGCACGCAAAGTAGTTGTTTTAGACACATCTTAAAAATAATAAGGTTATTCCTTTGCGTACCTAGGATTATAGGTAAAGATAGACTTTCGTAACAAGCGACAGGCGACAGAGACAGACGACAGCGACACTACCGATACAATGGAATTCAATGCGATTCCGTTCGAAGCATGCGACAGCGACATGCAGCTCCGTGGTTGTCGCGCCTTGTCTCTTGCAGCCTGTCTCACGTCTGCTTCTAGATCAGTAGTGTCGTTGTCGCCACACGGATACAAGTGTATGTTGGCTCTGCAAACAATGGCTTCTACATCGAAAAAAGCTAAAATTATTTTATCACAGTCTAAGTCAATTGCTTTTTCATCTAAAGAAGATGAAATTCTAATAGACCTAGTTGTCTATTAGACTAGTAGAGTAATAAATAGTTTTTACTCAGTTGAAATAATTGCTCCAGTTGTTTTTGGTTCCATTTTCTTCTCAATTAAACTTGAAACAAAATAAAATTGTTGTTTAAATAACCTACAATATTTTCTAAACATATCTTCATCAGACATTAAATGTTGCGATATTAATAGGTTAAAGGTCCCTCATCTTTTCGTTTTGTAAATAAAGTCATTATTGGTGCTCTTTCACATTTCAGATCTTCATCTTCTTCTTCCTCTAATAGTATTTGTTTTAAAATAATTTCCTTATTTGCGGACATTATAATCTGAACACTGCACACGCGTTAGTTTCCAGCAAAAGGTGTTACTGCACTGACCTGTCGAACGTTGCGAACGAGCTCTTTGGTCTCTTGTCTCGGTCGCTGTCGCCGGTCTCGGTCTCCTGTCGCTGTCGCTTGTTACGAAAGTCTACCTTAACGAGGAAATATAAAACTGTGTTGAACCATAATATTTGATAATTGCATCAATAATTTATCTCTTAGTTGACTTTTTGGCTTAATACCTATATAAATAAAGATATAAACAGTTAAATAAGCCAATAAATAATATTGTACAAGTATTTGTCCAGTTTTTACTTCAATGTTATTAAATTAAAATGTGTAGCTGTCCTACACCGAGAAAAAGTGATTGTTTGCTTACGTTGAACTCTAGAACCATCCCTAAGCAATCCGTTGTTATTGAAATGAAGTACGTGATGGCTACGATGCCTAAGGTAAGCATATAATGCATTTTGTCTGATAGGGGGACGTTGGGGTCCCTGCCGAATACCGAATACTCGATGACTTCTCTTGAGACGAAGCATTCTATCGGGTAGGTGAGGAGGATCTGAACGCTGAACAGGAGTCGGCTGATGTTCATCAGATCGTCGTCCCAGCAGTAGTTTTCCAGCAGGTCGCCTAAAATGGAAACGGCAGTCAATTGGAACTCCAGAATAAAAATATTCTGAAACTTAAAAATATCTCCAAAAATACTGTAAACAATATACAGGGCGTCGCGAAATTAGTGTGCAATATTTTACCACAACACTGGCATAGTTTTTTCACATAACACCAATGTGTTCAACACCACTATGTTCAATGGTTAAAAAGAGGACTTTTTCTTCATATAAACATGGGTCGAAAATGCTTCCTTAAAATTTCTAAATCGATTTTATATCACAACCCTATCGATACGAACCAAGTGGACTTTTTTTAATAAAAAATATTAAAATTTCATATTTCTTAATCAAAATTTGGAAAAGCCAAAGCGCAAAAAAGTTGGGGTAATGTTTACTCCACTTCCCACTGTTTGGAACATACCTATGTGATACAAATTTTGATAAAGTGCATACTCGCGGCGGATGGTTCTTTATGAAACATCGCGAAAATAATTGTTTTGAAAAAAACATTGATCTCATTTAGATGTTTCTAAAAATATATATAAAGCGCTCTATATACTAGTATTTCGGCTTGTTAGGCCTTTTTCAATAGAGTAAATGTCTATTACTAAACATTTCCAAGCGCGTTTTCGTTATTTATTTGTTTACGAGCACCTACCTCCGATTGATCCTACCATCTGGTAAAGCCCGAGTTTTTAGTACCTTTTCTAAGAAGGGCGAGAGTGTAAAATCTATCTGATCATTCGTAGTATATGGATTTATAATTAAAGATTTTTTAATTTCTAATTGCTCTAACAGATCTAAGCGCTTTCCTTTCTTTTCACGATGCAGTACCTTTACATTTTTCTGATCTATAAAACAATTGTTTTCCATACAATGCGTCGAAAATCCTGAATTTTTTGCGTTATTTAATATGGATTTTTTATGTTCTTTTACTCTAGTTTCCATACTTCTACCGGTTTGACCCACATACACGGCATTACAATCCGCGCAGTTAATTTGGTATACCCCCGATTGTTTTAATTTATTAACCCTTTCTTTGTTGTTTATCAAAATCCTCCCAATAGTACGCTTGTTGACGCTAATCGTTTTACACCCGTTTCGTTCAATTCTGCGAGCTATTTTTTCGCTATAACCTGGGACGTGATTAATATAACTATAGGTGCCTTCTTTTTCCCGAATATTGTAAAACTCCCGACGAATTAATTTCCTCCTTTTGTTTTTTAGCATGCTATCTATTAGTTTTTCTTTATATCCGTTGTTTCTTGCAATTTGTTTGATTGTACTTAATTCTTTTTCAAAATCTGCCTTTTCTAGCGGAAACATTAAAAGCCTATGCATTAAACTATGGAAAACCGACTTTTTTATTTGCCAGGACTGCTGCGAACTTGCTGGTATAATTGCGTCGGAAGTTGTTGGTTTTCTATAAACCGAGAATTTTAATTTATTTTCTACCTTTCTTATTGTTATATCCAAATAGTTTAATTGATTGTTTTCCTCCTTTTCCATTGTAAACTGAATATTATCGTTAAGCGAATTTAAAAAATTGAGAAAGCCGCTCAAAGTACAATTTTTTAAATTTAAATTTACCAAATTTGATAAATTTATCTCAACTACTTTCGGGGTTATTTAGAAAAAAATCTTGTCCACAAACTCTCGCCCATTTTTATTTATGGAGGTGGAAGAGGTTACTAGTCCCAATTTTGTAAGAATCGCTTTTGATGTCTTAATCCATTATATGAAAGAGTACCTTGTGAGTAGGCCTTGAAAGTGGTATATCCTGCAATTCCAAAAAGCACGGCCACTACTAAGCTTGTTAAAATAGAGGCATGAGTTACTATTTCCCATCTCTTCTGTGTAGGATCCGCTATCGATCCGTATATGAGGAACGTGTTGTGGTGGCACATGAAAGCTGCAAAAAATAATTCATTCTATTGATTAAATTCAACATAATATCACAAATTTAATCACGTGCATTGGTTTTTACACAACAAGAAGATTTCTACGCTCTATAGTGAAGGCAGATGTAAAAAAAATGGAAATATAGAGTACCAACACGATTCACCATAAAGTTATTTATACAATAAGGATCATAAAGACAATCTTTACGGTACTAGCCGTGAATAGTATCATGAGTGTACCGTTTTCTGGTCCAAATTACATGCAAAATTTTATCTGGTGGCATCAATAATATTATATTTTTCTAAAAATTTTAAACTTTGTGTTTTTTGGGCGACAGGTTTGGTGTTATTTATGGTTATTTAAAAAAAAAACAGTAAGTGACCTGTGGTTTATCATTTCCTTCACAATGTATCAACAAATTATATGCTGTCAAACACTACTAAGTCGCAAAATTGAATTTGTGTTAAACGTATTCAAACTAGATAATGGGTGCTTCTAATGAAATTTTACCTTCCCATTTGGAAGAGTTACAGGCATGTTAATGTCGCGAACTCTCTTTTGCCTGAAAAATCACGGCTGGTATATGAAATTATGTTTGCCGTTATGAGGAATGGTATATCAGTAAGAACAAGAAGAATATAACCCACGAGAAGGTCTTATTAGTATACTTACTTCGAATGGTTGTCTAAAGAAAAGAATGGTTGTCTGTTATTTATCAGAACTGGTACATGATTGCCTAATAAAACGGAAATCACAAGGTTACAGAGCTAAAGAATCAATAATCTTTACTAAACTTGATGTCACAAAATTGTTGACAGAAGCAGATGAAAAGTTTTAACTTAGAAAAGTAGCTATGATTATTGGACTAAGTGGTAAGTGGTGGTTGCAGTAGAGAAGAACTAACAAATATCCTTAAAGAAAATGCAATAGATGAAGCTTCAGTTTTCAGAATTATTTTACCAAATACGAAAACAAAGGTAATGCGAGAATGTTTTGTAACATCTGGGAATATTCCAGGACTGAATTCTAGTCAGACAATATGTAAAAAAGCGACCAGATAACACAAACCATCAACGTTTTTTTTGTCTGCTATAGAAAATAATAAATGTACGAAACAACCAGTTGGAATTCATACCTATGGTAAAATGCCAAATATTATTGCCTTTGTTTTGAATTTACCACACGCTGAAGAATAGATCCCACATTGTTTTCGACGATCACCTGCTTCAATTTTGGCGAATTCTGGTGCTGATCAATGTACAGCAAACCGGCACGGTGTGGCGCTTGGAAAAGCTACAGTTGCTGAGAACTACATTGAAAAGCAATACTGTTGCTGAAAGCTACATTGAAAATTCAAAAGAACAAAAGAAGAAAATATCGGAAGCAGATAAAATCAATTTTATGTCTTTTAGAACGTATCAGAAATGAACTTGAAAGCCAGATAGGTCGCTCATAATATAATACCCCTTGATTTGGTGGTTCTCTCAACGCCCCGTCCATTTAATTTTTGCTGGGGATGCATTTTTCACCCCTGATCAACAAGGAAAAGACGATTCTGCTTCGACGGTCATTCCAGCATTTTTTACATACCTTTAAATGTAATGTATCACGTCCTGAAGTAATGAATGGATTATTGAAACTATTAACTATTGTTTATTACTGATATGATACGTTTGGCATCTAACAATCATAAAATACACGAATCAATTAACAGCTAATCATTCTTGCCTTTGAAAAAATCAGTACATTGTGATCAGTCGGCAGCTAATGTTTGTGGATTAACATGGAGGTAATTTATTGGTATTCCACAGGACTGTAGGTCCGGCTTTGCAGTGCGGGATTCTATCAGTCTATCAACGACATAATTTCGTATTCAAAAACATATTTATCTCTGTCACACCCTTTATATGCATTCAGACTAGAAAGATTTCAATATTATACACATTATAGGTATATTATAAAAAAAGTAAGTCGGAAAATTTCATAATTTTATTATCATCGAGAAACTTCTAATAGAATAGGTGCCTTGAATATTCAAAATTCTTACCAAATGCCATGATTCCGATAGCTGGAATTATATCCTTATTGATGAAGTTCCAGGACTGAGGATGTTGAGGCCTAAAAATAAGAAACATACTCAGTTTCCACACAAGAAAACCTCTTATTACTTGTATAAACCAAACCAGAATTTTTCATGTGATATAAGTGTTATCTTATTATCTTTTAATGTTAAATAAAAGTAAAATTTTACGTTTAAGGTTGAATAGAACTATAATTTTCATGGCAGATTATGGCAGAAAAAGAATGTATGCTGGCTTTTCCACACTTATCCACATCTTTCTAATATACAGCCGATCTAAAAAGTTTTGATACTTAGTGCATTGACCTGGAAACATCAACAACTCTGTGTCTCTGTTCCACTTATTGAAAATGATGCATGTCTCTTACTGGTTTCATCAACCAACTGAGTAGAGTTCAGGTGCGTATCACGGTTTTGGCACTTCGTGCACATTTTTATTCCTGTTTTGTGCTTTCTACTGTTTACTCATAGCTTGAAATATAATTTTATGTAATTAATATTGTTCATTGGTTCAGTGCTATTAATGAAAGTGATTTAAAAGTGTAAATGCGCGCGCCCATGGTCGGCAACGATCTTGCTACGGTTTCCGGTCTTTGCACTAACAAATTTTTTTTGATCGACTACTTTATTTATTTTATTTATTTATTTCAATACACTGTTCAACAGGTACAAGTACCCAACTACAGAACAGGAGGGTATGCAAAGAAAAACAACATAACAACAAACATCAAAATTACAATTATAATATAAGGAATGTTATTCGGTATAAATATTTTATTTTATCAAATTTTCCTTTACATACCCTGAACATAATCAATATAAATAGATATTTTATTAAATTTTTCAGAATTATATAAGCTGCCCCATTCTCGACCACGTGCCGCGCTACCCGCGAAATCCCGGGTGATTATCTGCGTTTTCCAAAAGTGGAGCATTTTCCGACTATATTTGATCAAATATTATCAGCGCGAAATCAAACTACGTTTGTAACGTCCCTCGTTACGAGGAGGTTTTACCGAACACCGAACGTAGATAGTGGCGGCACGCTTTTGATCTCGAAAGATCAAAGTTCCGACGAAAACTGCAGTAACTGATATAGTTACATTCTGTAAACTTTGATTATACTGTACTGCTAGCCTCTGCGTATACCGCATGTACACTCACACAATCTCGCTGATTGGTCCAAGTCTGAGGAATATGGAGAACAGAATGAAGGCTATGCACACCAAACTAATGAAGGACACCTTGGCTAGCCGAGCTACATCCCTGTATAAACATAGTGGGACGGTAACGAATAGGGAGGCTATCAACACTATGACTTCCCTTTTGGCAAATGGGGACGTTTTCGGGATACCAGTTAGTCGAATTATGACTTTTGTGACTGTGTCACCCACTACGATGTTGTAAGATACCATGGCTGGAAAAGAGATAAGGTTTTTGATTCTAGAATAGCGAAAGATTGTAGCATGTAAGTTGGTAGGGCGCCACCCCAGCCAGACAGCCTCGAGGGTCCAGCATCTACCCTTCTACCCCTCCCCACCTTGTTACGTGTTTGCGACACGTAACAAGGACATAAAAACTACATAAAACGTGACGTAAATGTAACGTAAAACGTACCGTTTTTGACACGTAAAAAGGTAATAAAAAACGGCACAAAAACGTGACGTAAACGTGATGTAAAACGTGACGTTTGCGACACGTAAAAATATCATAAAAAAGACATAAAAACATGACGTAAACGTGACGTAAACCGTAATGTTTTTGACACGTAAAAAGGTCACGAAAAATATTTTGTAATTCCCATATAACAACATATAAAAACGTGGTGTAAAAAATTACGTTTTACCTCACATTTTTGTGTCGTTTTTTATGACCTTTTTACGTGTCGCAAAGTCACGTTTTTGTGCCGTTTTTTATAACCTTTTTACGTGTCAAAAACGGTAGGTACGTTTTCGTCACGTTTTGTGTCGTTTTTTATGACATTTTTACGTGTCTCAAACGTCACGTTTTTGTGCCGTTTTTTATGACCCTTTTACGTGTCAAAAACGGTAGGTACGTTTTACGTCACGTTTTTGTGTCGTTTTTTATGACCTTGTTACGTGTCGCAAACGTCACGTTTTTGTGCCGTTTTTATGACATTTTTACGTGTCAAAAACGGTAGGTACGTTTTACGTCACGTTTGGTGTCGTTCTTTACGACCTTTTTACGTGTCGCAAGCGGTAAGTAAAGGAGGTGTGGAGGGGGTAAAAGGGTAGATGCTGGACCGTTGAGGCTGCCAATTACCAATAAATGGATATATGAACTGCAGAATCCCAAGCAGTATATAACCAGGTTTTCCGAATGCTGCTTCCATAATTCCTTGGTAGGAAAATTTTCCACTTAGGTGGCCGCTTTTCACCATCAAAATTAGGGAGTAATCGGTGATGTACGCCACGAAAACCAATAAGAGCATACCGAAGCCAAACCCTGCTTCGTGTAGGGCATATGGGATGCCTAAAAAGAGTATTTAAAAAATAAAACATATATGTATGTATATACAGGTCCCCAAACAAAAATATATTCGATTTGGAAAAAAAGACACAAGATATTGAGTATGTGATAGTTAAATAAAGATAAACAACAGTATTCGAAAAATAACTCCTAATTCGTTATTTACCAGGCAACGCAGCTAAGAGCCAAACCTCTGTTACCCCACCTCCGCTCACTATGTCGTATCCTCATATGAAGTGTCAGATGTGACGTCTCCCACCCACAGATATTGATATCTTGGCTCCTCCCATGCACCGTTCTTTTTCTCTGTTTATACACGCTTTACTTACTATCGAGCCGTTCTTGTCTCCAAATTGAACATATTTTTATTTGTGGACCTGTATATAAAATAGTTCTAATACCTGTGGATAAGAACTATATTTTATTTTACCTATAACGCCGCTGCCTATTATGGAATTTATAAAATTGAAGCTAGCCCATGGTAAAGTGTTTGTTCTTTCATTGTCTTCTTCCTGAAAATTTTACGATTTTTGTACAGTGCGTTGCAAATATTATTATTACATTTTAACAGTAGCCTAATTCTGCAAAAGTAACAACAAGAAAGAGGTCGCTTACACCATATTATTAAAATAATATGGTGCAAGCGCCTTATTATATTTTACAAGCAAAAACAATTGATTACCTACAATATACAGAGGGTCCCACCGGGAGAACACTATTGGATTATAATTACTAGTTACTAGTTACGAGTTATTACGAGTTATTACTTACACTTATTAATTGCTTCATATCATCAAATGCATTTTCGTTCGAGTCTATACTGCTGCCCTAAAAATAAAATGTAATAAACAATTACATGTCTAATATACAGTGTGGTTTGACGTTTATTGCGTTATATTTGCTATTTATGGACGAAGTGTGATTAAAGTTTGAAATTATAGCTTTATTAATAGCTCCATTATTAAAAGGAGATATATAAAGTATTAGATTTCTTGAGAATAATAAAGATCTTTCCATGAATTTGATGTGTGTATACAAGCAAATATACCGGGACATCGACTACGTCCTACAAATCATCAGGAGGCGCAGAGTCAAGTTCTTTGCCGAGACGCGCAGCAACTTGTTAATCTGGGAAGCCGTGGACTACGAGAGGGATGAGAGCAAATCTTATGTTTCAGATTCCACCAGGAAAAAGCGTAGAGGGCTATGAAGCGACTAAAAAATGACATTCCACAAAACTAAAGGGTCAGTTGGCTCCTTTAGAGGTGCATCCCCGGCTACACACCCACCCCTGACCTACCCCAAACCACCACCCAGGACGAGAGCGGCATTTGCCGACCCCACCCGAGACAGACTACCCCGGTGGGTTAGATATGCAGGCGAAGAAAGAAGACAAGACAGAAGAGCGCCAGAAGATCCGACCCAGCCTGCAGGGTAGAGCCAAGACAGGAGGAGACCCCATGAATCACCCCCACACCTAACACTTTTTGTGATCGGGATTGGTGAAGGATGGGGTCCACCTCTACGAGGCAGTCCGCAGGTCTACAGCGATGGGGAGCGTAAAGAGCGATAATCCCGCTTGGCCCCAAACCATCCCAGGCCATGACCACGGTCAGCAAAACGTACAAGCAAAGAAAATAAACTAATGATACAAGTTAGTTATGTCTAATTAAAAATAGAATTCTCACGTTAAAAATCTATTACTACTTTTACTTCTTATCCATTACACATTACTAAACAAAATCGCTTTAATTTCGGAAGTGACGTAATACAACAATGTGACGTTATTTGACAGCTTCTGTCAAAACCTAATTCATATGAAAGCTGTCAGACAGACACAGCCTTCTCAAGTGTAAAATAAAAGACAATGTATAGTTCACCATCATCTAAGGTGTTTATAAGGATCATCCTGTATGTTTATCCATTATCCACTACTTGCCACTTCCCTGGGCAGACATGAAGTCTCGCTGACGTCATTATTGCCCTATATAGCTTACTCGGAAGTTCGTGAAAGGCGAAAGTTGGATATAAGTAAACAACATGAGAAATTGGACAGGTTTGTCCCGGGGTTGAATATCGGTATTACAGGATGGAAAGGAAAAGTTTAAAAGTAAGGGGTAGATTTAGTATATACTAAGCATATGTACTATATTATTGAAATATAGTTCTCGATGAACAGATACACACCACAAAAAACTAAATTCATCCTCGAAAACCAAAACGTCTATTTAAATGAATATATAGTCGTTTAAATGGACGTAGACATTAATAGTCAAAGAAATATCCATCATGCATCCATTATATCCATTATATAATAACATCAAACACTCCTAACACCAGGTGACAGACAACTGTTTCGACCTACTTCGGCTCCTTAGAGTCATTAACGTGTCTTAGAGAAATTAACGCATGTATAACACTGAATAATACTTTTTATAGTATATTTTTAATATTATTTATTGGCTTATTTAACTGTTTATATCTTTCTTTATATAGGAATTAAGCCAAAAAGTTAACTAAGAGATAAATTATTATTATTATTTTTATGATAGGTCGAAAAGAACTACTTTGCGTGCAATATGCACCCCCCCAACATTGAATTACAACGGCATATCTTCATTTAACCTCAACTTTCTGTCTTCAATATATTTTTCTTTTTAATAGTGTTTTCTACATTTTCTAAATAATGAAATATTAAACGAGCATCTACATTACATTAAAAATAATTATTTTTGATCACATACCTTTTGTATTGAATTTTTTTCATTGAAATGACTATCACTATTAAAAAAAGTATTAAAAACAATTTAAATTCTGCACAATGTGGCAATACCGCCTTTGGGATGCCAAGAACAACCCCTCAAGGGCCAAGTCTCAACCCTCGACTTTCAAATAAGGTAGATAGGCCCTTTTGTCCTCATTTCCTGGATGTCACCAGCGGTACTTATCGAATACACCTCGTATAACTTGGCAATAAATTTCTACGAGGATCTAGAAACCTAGTTCACCTATATAAAGGCCGCTGCGTGCCGGCGAAAGAGTCAATCTTAATCAGGCAGCGATCAAGAGCGAAGAAACAATACTTAAGTGAAATAACAGAAATTTTCGAAGTGTTTTCGACGTTTATTTAATCGTACAAGAAATGTTGTGTTTGAAGTGTTTTACTGTTGTATAAAAGTCTCACTTATCTTTAGAACCCCGGAAAGAATAACAATACCTAAACTGCCATTATTTCTGTCACTTTGACAGTTAGCGTCGAGCTCTGACAATGGCTTCTATGAAGAAATTTTAAATTTTAATTCACTTAATGGAATCCCAAAGAATGTTCTCAGTGAATGAAATCACCTTGAACATACAGGATGTTTCCTGCAAAAATTATGAATTTTGACATGAAACATGAATGCATGATTTTTTCTAAGACGCAATTTTATATATACATATTTTAAATACCAGCCCATCCAACAGAATTCTTATCCATTAAATTAATCAGTCTGACTTTACTGTATCACCCTGTAACTCAACCAAATAGGACAAGTGAACGACTAAATTAAAGATTCGCGACGACAAAAACCAGCACTCAAGGACAAAAATAGAGGTTGGAGCATTCACAAGGCAACTTCTGATATTATTTTCATGATTCATAGTTTGTTTCTTTTGGGATTACACCACCTGTAAAATAACAAAAAGCAGAAAACCAGAAACAACAAATTAAATATTCAAAGTGTAGTAACAAGAGCAAACTTCTAAAGTTTGCCCCAAAAAACCACTGTATAATGGCTTTTTATTATTTTACAGGTGGTGTAATCCCAAAGGACCACATAGAACAAACTATGAATCTACTAAAATATGTGTCACTTACCCTGTCTTCTGAGTACTGCCTCGATTCCAAAATATAACTTTTCTCGTTCAAAGTACCGGTCTGAATCATGATGAGAAATCGGTAATCAGCACAGCATCACAAAAACAGGATAAAAATCATTAAGGAGCAGGAACTGGAGATGAAGGCATTGAGCTTATAAGCGAGACATTACGAGGAGAAAGGAGGAAATGGGAATAAGATGGTAAAGTGGCTTTATATGAATGAAATGTGGGATACTAGACCGCGTATCGATTACACCACCAAACATGCGCCCAGGACGGGTCCGATTTGGTATACGAGGGAGAAGTTGGAAATACGAGGGCAGCTGGAGAAGTCGATGGAATCAATTATTTCCTTCAATTCCACGCGACAACTCACGATGATGGGTTTCAGCATGGGCAATACTGAATTAAAATAGGATTTACAAGGCTACTGCAAGTAATGTCAATTGAAAAACCCAATCATGGGCGATTCCAGGAACCAATATTTTTGGTTGTGTATAATGTTACGAAACCGACAGTTATTTTTATATGCTTACTAAGTGTTGTCACACTACTATAATAAAAGTCTTTAAATTTCTTGCAAAGATAGCTATAAATAAAGTGACAGCAGTATTCAGTAACAACAAACAATTAACATATGACAGATAAGTAGTTTATTTTGATATATGATGATTTTGTTCTGCTTACAATTTCATAGCCATCTCTGAAAGAAATTTAAAGATTTTTGTTATTGTAATTAAGAGTCTTAGGGCCGGTCTTTCCATCTCCTTATAAACATCATTTTAAATTTATCTTCCTTATAACTACAAAATGGGTCTTTTCATTGGTTTTAAATTAAATCCTGTCTTTAAAGTTCTCTATCTGTTCTTTAACTTATCGGTCACTTTTACTGGCCTATAAGTAGTTACAAAGAGATTTCTAACCTCAGGAATTTTACAATTTGAGTGTTAGTAAACAATTTGATTAATAAAACGTCAAAAAATATATTTTTATAATGGAAAACGTTATTGATTTTGAAGAAGAAATATTATTAGATCATGATATTATAAACATGGTAAATATTGCAAATCGCGACCGAAAAATATATACTGTAAGGCCTCATATAGACAATTTAAACATCTGGGATGATGAAGAATTTATGAGGAGATTTCGTGTATCAAAAATAACGGTGTGAAATGTTCTAGAAAAAATCGAGCAACATTTACGGCATCACACTAACAGGTTAATAATAAAAAAGAAATAATATCTACGTATTTGTTAGATTTTATAACATGTTTTATTGAATCATATTTTGGAATGAGAACTGAACTGCTACGATTTGTACTAATGAGGGCCTCAAATTCCTGGGGAATTTGGTTCCAAGTTTTTTTACTGTATCATCCTGGGAATACATTTTTACACTTCTGAATATTAAATTTAAACTATAGAGATCCCAAAAACGACTAGAACTTAAAAAAAGTTATACTTAGTTATGGTTAAAGCCACAGTATGTTATATTTAGCTAGGTAGTGTTGTCATAATTGACATATTTAGAATATGATTGACACATTTCATCTGTCTCACTTTATTATATAGACTTTCTTATTTAATCAGTATTGCCAATATCATTAAACAGTCTTTTTACAAAAGAGCAGTTAAATTGTGTTGGAAAGACACAACTTTTTAACTGCCAGATAAATTCACTTGTTAACTTTAAGTTAAGTTTTTTTTTTTGTTAAAAGCAACTTTATAAAGAGATGGAAAGACCGGCCCTTATTCACATGAAAGGCATCTCCTTCAAATAAAAAAGTAGGGTTGTCTTCCTCAAAGACAATAGAGGTCGCTGTAATGGCATCTGCTTTCTGCAGATCGTTATCTGTCTGTCAATTTGACATTAATTGTCACACGGATAGTGGCAAAGACCCAAAGAGGGCACTACGGTGTATTTCTCAATATATATGGTTTCTCACCCCTACTAACTTACCTATATACCTACTAGATTATATAATTTCTGAGTATATAAATAAAACAAAAAAAAAAAAGTAAAATTCAGTAAGAAATAAGCTTTTATTGATAAATGTAATAATACTAATATACAATGTCTATCAGGTAACCTAAAACCTAACCAGATAAATGAGATTGACAGACCAATCCTACAAGAGTACGAGATGTAGAAAAAATTTTACTCTGTTCATGCAGGCAGTTGCTTTTCAGCAGAAGGCACCTATGAATCAATATATATTTTGAGAATATATGAATCGCACTATATTTCTTCAAATACAAGTGCCAGAATAACCTTATGTTTCTTTTAAATTCCACGATCACATGGAATGTTATCAATGGAGATAAATATTAAAAAAACAGGAAACTTACTTGATAACAACATTGTATGCACGCTAGACGGTTTCCTAGAATCAGATTAAATACAAAAACGACTCTTATTTACGCTTAACTGACTTGTATTCTTTCAAGCACTTCCTACTTATATTTATAAAAAAACCTAATTATTCCATAAAAAATACACGTAAGTATATGCAATAAAGTCCGCGCCTCCCCCGCTAATTTTTGAACCACTGGGTAGATTGTGATGAAATTTGGAACGGTAATATATGACTAAATTCTGCATTTTTCGACACATCAATGAGAGCTCTGAATGTCAAAGTGACAGCTGGGCGCGCAATAGGAACATTTTCTTAAATGGAAATGGGGGTTGAGTATTAACTCATTTTGAAGCTATTTTTATGCTCAAAACATCCCCCAATTTTGAGAACATTTGGTTCAGTAATTTCCAAATAAAAACCAGTAATATCGATTTCTTGTTCATGATCATTTTTTTGCATACATAAGTATTACAAATTCTTGTAAATTATTCAAAGCAAAATTAAAATTAAAAGTAAACAAATAACAATAAACCATCCCTAACCTAAAATAACTTAAATTAAAGAATTATGAAATAATTTAAATTAAACGTAGAGGCAGAAACAAATTTAGAAAACACACTTTTTTAGTTACTTCAAAAGGTGTTGAAAATGACCACCATGAACCTCCTGATAAATAAATGTTCCATGGGGAAGTTCTATTATAAAGATTATGTGGTAAAAATATTATGTTATAAACTGATATTACTGGTTTTTATTTGGAAATTACTGAACGAAATGTTCTCAAATTTGGGGGATGTTTTGATCATAAAAATAGCTTCAAAATGAGTTATTACTGGACCCCCATTTCCATTTAAAAAAATGTTCCTATTGCGCGCCCAGCTGTCACTTTGATATTCAGAGCTGTCATTGATGTGTCAAAAAATGCAGAATGTAGTCATATATTATCGTTCCAAATTTCATCACAATCTACCCAGTGGTTCAAAAATTAGAGGGGGGGACGGATTTTATGTCCTCACTGTATGTTTTATATTATTCTGTAACACAGTTTGGTTGAAATAAAACGGTGCAATTATTTTCGACTATTTCCTTGAACTTCTCTAACAGAACAGTATCAAGTTGAATTATCATATTTTCTCTGACTTCTGTCATACAGCTCTGGTATTGAGTGGAGTCCTGGCTGTAGCAGAGACATCCATCCAGAGTAGTTTTCGAGCCATTGGTGTTGGACATCATATTATTCAAATAAAAATGCTGTCTGAAACAGAAAAAGTGCTATCAAAGTATACAGGGTTATTCAGAACTTATCTCTAAAACTTTGAGGATATGTGCATCCTTAAATAAGAAATCGATATCACCAAAAAAATTTATAATAAAAGTCTTAGGATTTCCCGTAAACAATGTTTAAAGTTATACCATTATAAAGAATTACGTAGATGGGCAACTGTACTTCAACGACATCTGATATACCACATTCCTACAAAAAACAGTAAACAAGTTTTTGTACCTGGAACGCCTGGTTAAGACCGAGCGAATAGAGTTGGAGTGGGGATAATATCTCTATTGTCTATCAGTCATCAGTCTATCTGTGTCGCTCTCTCAGTGCCGATGTTTTATTTATCGTAGGTGTGTTAAACTGTAAAATTTTCGAAATGGCTCATGTGTACAGTAATGCTGGAGTTAATGGACATGATTCTTATTTATGGCGAAGTTGGACAAAATTCATTGGCAGCTTCGCGCTTGTATGCGGAACGATTTCCCAATCGACACACGGCAAATTATGCAACTTATACGGCAGTGGTACAACGTGCCGTGATACTGGTAATTTACGTGCAAATCATGGACGAGATGGTGGCCCGGGACGACCACAACGTATTTTAGCAGCTGAAGAACAAGTGTTGAATCTGGTCCGTGAAAATCCGCGAAAAGTACAAGTCAGATTGCTAGGCAGGTGCCTGGGGTAGTGCGGCAAAATTGGATAAGGCGTGCCCAAAAGTGTGTAGAAGTCGAGGGACAAAATTTCGAACAGCTTTTGTAACAAGGTATGTGCAATTTTTTTATAAATTTCATGTTTCTAGTACCTAGTAATCAAGTAGGTAGCTTAATTCTTCAAAATTAGTGTAACAAAATTTTATTTATTTTAAAGACACGTCACTTTGGTCACATCTATCTATCTTTCAGTTTATTTTAAAGTAAAAACGCTGCAAATCTTTTTTGCGCCGGGTGTCGGTATCCTCAGAACTTCCGAAGTTTTTTTCGTGCTATATGTGACATCGCCAATTTGCATTGTCAGTCCCAAGGTCACTCCATTACAGTGGACCAGTATCGAGCGGCGTGCAATTAAAAATTTTTAAATAGTTTTCCGAACCCGCCAAAAAAATTTTTTTTTGCACTACCACATTTGTACATGTATGTTGAACATCCCCAAATTTTATTAAGGATAAGTTCTGAATAACACTGCATTAATCATGTTCAGCCAAGGCATATTTTCTCTCAGTGTATAAGTTCTCTTGGAGCAATATACTGAAACTCCATGGGAAGGTTTTGGAATTGGAATCAAAAAGTGGCAAAAGGTTTTGAATACAAAGATTACGACTACAATGGTTTAAGTTGTTTAACCATAATAGAGGTATACACTGAGAAAAATTAAATGCCAATATAAAGTGAATTTTAAGTCTAAATATTTATTTTATTTGCTTATTTATTATTGCAAAATATTCAACGAGCAACAGGATCAATAACAGATTCTGCATTGGTTAGTATCAGAATATATATATATAGGGGTACCATTTAAAATTTTTGTGAAAAATGTAATTCAAAAGTCTGATATTGGTTCTAGGATTCGGGTCACCCTGTATTAAATAATTTTAAATTTGATATATGCAGGTCAAACTGCACTGTTTTGTGTTCACTATCACCACATTTTAAAAATATATAAGGTGTTACGTAATAAATCTGGTTAAAAAATGTCTCTACATTTGTCAATTTTTTAGAAAAATCGGAAATATCTCGAAAACTATAATTTTTTTACAGTTACCTTCTATAAAACTGATCTAGAATTTTATGTAAAATCCAAAAATGTCATAATATATAGAGTATTCCATTTGAAAAACTAAAGTTTGTTTGTTGCGGAACAACTGAATATCCTGTGTAGGTATATGAAATTATTTAATTAAAAAAAATTTAAAAAACCAGTAAACTTTCGTATTTACACTTTTTCTCTATCTCATATAAGTTCCGAGATAAGGGGGTAGTGAATAATTTTTGGGATACCCATAAATAAAATGCAACATATAACATTCCTTTAATACAGAAGAAAAAAAAATATGTTTATATCATTTAGACTACACAACAAAACATCTATATTTTCCATACTGTTATCGATAGCATATCATATCATATAGCATATAGCATCTGATACAGGGGAACTTTGTCAGATATTAGTTCTACATTTTTCTATCTATCACTAACCTCTGAGACAACTCTATTTTATTGCCAATATAAAAAAATATGTTACATTGTATCGTTCTCAATAATATCTAATAGTCTCCTCTAGACTAGCAGTAAAATTGTAGCTAGTGACTGCATGATTTAATTATCAAACAGTTATAAAAACTACCAGTAGCTGTAATAAAACAATGACAAATCATTTAAATATTCATAATAATAACGACATACAATTTCTCGTGAGCCTATCCCAGTTGAGCAAGGTTAGTATATTGATATAATTTGCAAAAATAAGCTTTCAAAGCTGCGATACCTACAAAGTACCTCAAGTACCTTGTACTTGAATTGTCCAGGAAAAATTTGGTTGCGTCAAATAGAGCAGAAGTAGGTTGCAGAGCTAAAAATCTTAGCCCTAGTGTTTAAAATAAGGTTATAAAATGAAGATTTTTTTTCATTTGAAATGTAAAGTAATGGAATGCAATACTCATTGGCGCGCAGCATGTGTTACCATCTCTTTTACAGATATATACATATACAGTGTGTTTCAAATGGAACACCAGTAGATTTATTACTATTCGATAGAGACACTTTTCCTCTTTTCGAAAATGTATAGTTTGATAGAGTTATACTAAAAAATAAAGCAGTTATTTCAATTTACATACCAGCTCTTTTCAATAGACCATAATTTTTTTGGAAGATCGCATTTTATTTTTTTTACATTGTCAGTACAGAATAACGGTATGCATCAACTAAAGCTATTATTAAGAAAAGTACTAATTTAATACAAATTACATTACAGCATAAATTACCAAATTATTGAAACAAAAACACCAATTAAGAAGAATTCAGTTTTAATATACACACATATGTATTGTACATCTTTAATGTTTGAGGTTAAATTGCTGAATGTGCCCACCGTTTTCTTCAATACAGTTTTGCAATCTAAACTGCATATTGTTAAAGGCAAGTTCTAACATTTCCGGCGTTATGGTCTGAAAAACATTAGTTATGTTATGTTTTAGTTGTTTCATATTTTGTACAACAGGACTATAACAAAGACCTTTGACGTAACCCCATATGAAAAAATCAAGTACCGTTAGTTCGGGAGAATGTGCAGGCCATTCTATTGTTCCGGCTCTACCTATCTATCCATTGATGCATTCCGTTATTCTGTACTGACAATGTAAAAATCTTCCAAAAAAATTATGGTCTATTCAAAAGGGCTGGTGTGTAAATTGAAATAACTGCTTTATTTTTTGGTATAACTATATCATACTATACATTTTTGAAAAGAGCAAAAGTGTCTCTATCGAATGGTAATATAATCTACAGGGTGTTCCATTTAAAAAATCATCACAATTTTGAATTAAAAAGTGGCAATTTTTTTTTAGACACCTGTAGAAGTAAAACAAACTAGTACCAATGACAAAAGAAAACTTTTTGTAAAAAAAGACCACCAGTGCAAACCGCTCGTCGCTATCTCATTTTGCCTTGAAGTTATAAGCCTTTAAAATGTGTCACATTATCTTGAGACACTCTGCATTACCTAGCTGTGATGGGTACTCAGAGAGAAAGTTTTGTAGTACAGAAGCCATTTTAATGATACAAATATATGCTAAAATACACCTTTCATTTGCACTTGGTATGCCACTGACTTCGCACCCACAAGTCCAGCTTTCGAACATTGTTGAAAAAATAAAATGATATTCATAGAAATTCCAACTTTGATTATAGGTGTGCACCCAATATTAAATTATTGGCACTAATTGTCTACCAATAAGTATAATTATATCAGTTATCGAGCATTGTTATACTTATTATTATTATTATAAATATGGTAATATTGCAGTTTACACCTGCCGTTCCATTATTAGAATACATATGATTTATGAACGTTCACCAGTCTCTGGCGGCATTTTTCTTTGCTCGGCAGTGGCGGCTCGCGGGTTCAAAAATGCGTGAAGAGCTAGCTAATATTTTTATATTTTTAAGCACTCACCTAGTTTTTATATATCAGGTCGATTCTTCTGCCCAACCTGATATATAAAAACGACTGTTCGGCGTTTGCGAAATCAAAATTGCATTTACTTCACGACAGGTCACAGATTACTGACAAGACAAGTTAGGAAAAGGAGAGCGCGAAGCGCACTTCCACATAATGGCTGAACTCTTCACTTGCACCGTAAGGAGTGGGAGCTCGTCTTGGCTCGTCCCTTATAATGACGTCAGCTGTAAAAGCGTTCCCATGGCAACGCAGTGTACTGATGCAGGTTTAGCGGTTTTGACTCGACGCCTCTTCACCACAAACGGCTACGTACATTCTTTTTATATTTTGTAACGTTTACGTGTGTGCAGCGTATGATAAATATATTAATATTAAATATATTTACTTATTATTATTATTACATTACGTTAGTAATAAAGAAAATCTATTTTGGTAATATCTTCACTATTCATACTGAGTTTAAAAAATAGCATTGAATATTTTTTGTGAAGAGGCACTTCACCTACTTCACCTGAATAGCCGCCACTGTTGCTCGGTGTAATTCTGTAATTCCATATACATATTTATCGATGCATATTTAGAACAGACTCTTTTTTTATACGCACATTTGCAAGAATTGCAAACAAATATTCCACAGCAATCAAACTGAGGTGTTTACAGCATCATTGTAGATAAAAGAACATAGCAGTAAGTATTTACAATACAGATTACAAGTGTCTCTGGTACCAAACTTTTAAACATTACCGCCCATTCCAATGAACCCTTGTAAGGCACTTCATAAAAGAAATGAAATTATTCAATACCGCACATCTAAAGTCAATTATACAGGGTGTTTAAAAAATACACGGCAACATTTAAGGGGGTGATTGCCCAGGTCGTTTCATAAAAAAAGTTCCTACAAACATAGGTCCGATATACAAGATGTTGAAGTTTAATTGCTTAATCTCAAAAAAATTTAATTAAAGTCAGTAGCGTACATTCTTTTATCAATAAATTTGGTTAAGGTGCACCCTCCTGAGTTAATAATTTTATTCTAGTTAGGACCAAATCAGCCCCTTATTATTTCTGCAAACTACAAACAATAATTGGCGATTCAAATCACCGATGAGGGCGCTGCAAATTGTAAACAAATAAGACGAGTAAAAATTTTGCATTTCATATCACATAATCTAGCAATTTAGCTTCAACTGCTATAAATATAGTGACTTCATGTGCTAGTTAGGGTGAAATAAAAGATAAAAAGAGTGGTAAAAGCAGTCATACGTCACATAAGTACTTCATTGCTAATTATATGAATTTTTTGGGTTGAAACAGGTACCCTAGTTTGTTTACTTACATTTTGGGATAAAATAAATGTGATAAACTGTATGGTGCTATCATATTAGTGCTTGTTTTTTGTTAAATAATGTTTAAATTAAAATATATTCTGTTTTTATAAGACTAATAATAGAAAAGTATAAATAAACTGCAACAAAGTGGTTATGTTGTGTAAATAAACGTGTTCCCTATTATTAAATTGTTACATGCCTTTTGGAGAAATGAATGAGAAACAGTTTCTTATACTAGGGCTACCTATCTTCTATCTTAAACAATTCTATTGACACTTTGTGGAATGACACCCATAAAGACAGCAGTTTGTGTTGTGTCGATTTCTTTTGAATGCCATTTTAAAATGTAAAGATAAAGATGTACGCAAATACTAACCACGTCGTTTTTAACTTTGTAATACCAAAAAATCACAAACACCACTAAATTATGACGTTGAACAAACCCAAATACGTGTTATTTATCATTATATCAGCAATAACCCTCCAAAAATTACCTTTTAAGTAGGTTCAAATATTTTCATGAAGTGTGCCAATTCATTTTTGGAATCGCCAATTTGAATTTCTGAATTAAAACATCATTGATTTTAGGTGCGCACTAAACTTTTTATTTATCTACTCACAAACGGTGCGTCGTACGATAAAATCTGAAGAAAGCCTTTTTGTTCACAATTGAATAAGGAATTCAAAAATTTGTATTTTTAGAAAAACCAACTGCGTCCTATTTTTTCCTTTAAAAATAGCCAGTGACGTGCCAATACGCGCGCCACTGGTAAGACTACAACATCGTTTTGTATAGCAAAGTGTGCGTCTCCCATAGCTATTGACACGCCTAAAATTTCATTATAATATCTCAAACGGTTTTGGAGAAACCTAATTTTTACTGTTTTTTAAATTAAACTTCAACATCCTGTAGATCGGTAACGAACGATCACCTCCTTAAATATTGCCGTGTTTCTTTTAAACACCATATATAGGGTGTCCCAGTGTGAGCGTACAAAAATTTACCAGGGGGTGGACCAGACCAAAATAAGAATAAAACTCTTATAAAAAAATTTCTCTGATGCACGCCTAACGAGCTACAGGGTGTCATTTTGAAAAAAGAATCCGCAATAACTTAAAAATTGTTAGGTAATTTTTGGGAGACGTGTCCATCTAAACATCTACATGGTGTTTGTTTAAGTCTGACACCTGTGATGGCCTAGGCCTACTCTTCCTTATGACTTCCTTTGCATGTATTTTTCTACATAAAAGAATGTAGTCGGTACTTTACACTCAATTTACTCGAAAATGGTTGATTTTAGAACTGTGTAACAAGAGCACCTTTTTGTTCAGAATTGATAGCCGATTAAGGAAAACTTAGTTAATCCACGAAAAAGTAGGATATTCAAGAGTTATGAAGACAAAATCATAAGAAAGAGTAGGCTTAGTCCACCACAGGTGTCAGAGTTAAACAAACACCATGTAGTTTTAATGACCTTTAATAGATGTACACGTCACCCAAAAACTACCTAAATCTACGAAACGGTTTTTGCGTAAAATTGTTTTTTTTTCTCCAAAATAACACCCTGTAACTCGTTAGGCGTACATCAGAGAAATTTTTTTATAAGAGTTTTATTCTTATTTTGGTCTGCCCTACCCCCTGGTAAATTTTTGTACGCTCACACTGGGACACCCTGTATATAGTACTGTTATTCTGTTTTTTATTAGTTTACACTTTTTACAGGTGACATATACGTACGTAGGTATGTAGGTATACATATTCTTAAAACACTTTAAGGATAATGCCTGTAACTTATTTTAGGTGCATTTTCATGATTCATTGTAGTCTTTTTTGATATTACACTACTAGGATCGACTAGAAACGTTTAGAAAAAAGCTAGTTATGTCACAGATTTTGTTATAAATCTGTGGTTATGTGTTTAATTTTAAATTTTATTATAATAATTAGGTAGGTATTTTATTTAAACATTAATTCAAAATATGATTTGTAATATTACAGAATTTTGTATAAAACTGAAAACCACTGCTGAAATTTATTTAATTTATCAAATATTTATTTTATGGCATATTTACAGTGGTTTTTTGGGGCAAACTTTAGAAGTTGTTCTTAATACTTTGAATATTGAATTTGAATACTCCTCGTTTCCTGTTTTTTATTATTTTACAGGTGGAGTAATCCCAAAAAGACTACTTTTTTTATGAATCATAGTACTGGGTTACTAATTAATTAAATAATAATAAACATATTAAGTGACAAGAATTACCTATACAGGGCGCCCTATTTCTTGACCCGTTGCATGGGTAACTTTTTTATTAGTAGAGATACAAAAACGCTTAAATGAGCAAATTAGTGCAGTTTCGTATTAGTAATTCTACGGTAAGGCGAAAAATTATATACGGGGGAAGGTTGAAAAGTTATTGACAAAAAACGAAAAATCCAACTTTTCTATTATCCCTCGTAGCTCGTTCATTTGAAGAGTTAGAGAAAAATGCTTCACATGTTTTTTGCAGTATTTTTCATGTAAAATGACATGCACTTGCTACTTTTTATATATCTCTTAAAATGGTTGAGAATCACAGTAAAATATATTTTTTTTAAATGTAATGGATAGGTGGCTGTGACATTAACCGAAAGTCCCCTTTTTTCTCTTTCAGATGATATAACATAGTCCATATTTTATCCTTACAAAAGTAATAATAATCGTTGTTTTTAAAGAAAGTTTATTGTCACATCAAGAATGCTATGGAAATAAAACAAAAAATAAGATTCCTGATATTTTTAAAAACGTCTAGTTGGCATTTAATTATTGACAGATCATAAGTGACATTTTTAGTTTTTGTTAAGTAGTTTATTGTTTATTATTAATACTGCATACAAAATAATAGTGTTGCAAATATGTACACCAACGAAGAGAAAAATGATATGCTATTTTGTTATTATAACCAAAATCGAGATGCACAAGCTGCAGCGAATCTTTATTTTGAAACTTACATGGAACGAAGACAACCCCATCATAGAATATTTAGACAGCTGGAAAATAATATACGATTATACGGTTCTTTTTCAAAGCCTAAGGATGAAAGAAACTTCAATGAAGACACTGAAATAAATGTTTTGGCTTATGTAAATTTTAAACCTGATTCTTCAACTGCAGAAATTGCACATCACTGCAACACTTCCAAGGAAACTGTAAGAGCCATTTTAAAAGGTAACAATTTAAAGCCTTATCATTATTCCATATGCAATACTTTATATCCAGCTGATAATCAAAGAAGGATGACATTTTGTCGATGGTACATTTCAAAATGCGAAGAGGATCTAGACTTCTGGAAAAAGATTTTATTCAGTGATGAAAGTAGATTTACCAACAATGGTATTTTTAACCGCCATAATAACATAATGTGGTGCCGAGAAAATCCACATCTTGTTTCTGAAAGAAGAAATCAACGTCAATTTGGGATAAATGTGTGGTGTGGAATTTTTTGTGGCAAAATTATTGGCCCATATTTTTACGAAGATAATTTGAATGCGAATAATTACCTTCATTTTCTAAGGAATACTCAAACAGAGGAATATTTAAATGAATTACCACTTCATATTTTTAGAAATCTTAAATACTTCCAACACGATGGAGCACCTGCGCATAATTCCCGCGAGGTAAAACAATATTTACATGAACAGTTTGATAATGTTATAGGAAATAGAATGGATATCGACTGGCCAACGCGAACACCTGATTTGACCACCTTAGATTTCTTTCTTTGGGGGTTATTGAAAGATAAAGTTTATGTGACAGCTCCTCTAGATATAGAGGATCTAAAAGTCAGGATTCAAGATGCAATTAGAAGCATACATGGACATACAATAAATAATGTTTTAAGAAGTATCCAGAAACGTTGCTTACTATGTGTGTGCAACAGGATGGTGGTCATTTCGAACATTTACTTCAATATAATTAATTCATTAATAATTTCTGTTCTCAAAACATTCTTTTGTTCCATAATCCATAGCATTCTTGATGTGACAATAAACTTTCTTTAAAAACAACGATTATTATTACTTTTGTAAGGATAAAATATGGACTATGTTATATCATCTGAAAGAGAAAAAAGGGGACTTTCAGTTAATGTCACAGCCACCTATCCATTACATTTAAAAAAAATATATTTTACTGTGATTCTCAACCATTTTAAGAGATATATAAAAAGTAGCAAGTGCATGTCATTTTACATGAAAAATACTGCAAAAAACATGTGAAGCATTTTTCTCTAACTCTTCAAATGAACGAGCTACGAGGGATAATAGAAAAGTTGGATTTTTCGTTTTTTGTCAATAACTTTTCAACCTTCCCCCGTATATAATTTTTCGCCTTACCGTACAATTACTAATACGAAACTGCACTAATTTGCTCATTTAAGCGTTTTTGTATCTCTACTAATAAAAAAGTTACCCATGCAACGGGTCAAGAAATAGGGCGCCCGTATAGAGTTTGTCAAACATAATAGAGAGTGATAAACAATAGGTTTTATTACAGTTAATGGAGTGTAAAAATAAATCCTATCGAATAGCCAGCACGTCAACACATTGTTTATACTTAGATATTTTCTTTGTGGGATCAGTTTCTAGATAAAAGTCATCGTCATCGTCGGTTTCTTTAGAAGACTTGTACGAGTATGTATAAGTATGTAAAACAACAACTAATATATCTAAATCACATCATAAGTACATAGGTACTCGAAAATAAGCGATAACTTTTTGAAGGAAATATTTATTTGTATGGATACTGGTTATCGCAATTTCCAATACTTCACCAATTTACAATATACATCATTAAATTCTTAATCTCAAAAATGCTATTTTTGAAACAGACTTTTTTTTAAAGAGAATTTAGCGTGCTTAATTGTACTATTGCCATTGAAATTTAAAGGGGTGAAAACCACCACCCCTTAAGGGTTGACACGAACGAGTTCAAACAGCGCAAGAAGAATGAAAATAATAATTATTATTATTATTATTACAATGGATAAGAGCAGAGGGTAAAACCCTTTTAAGCTCAAAGAAATTAAACTTAATGTAGGTACATACATATAACATTAAATACAAATAAATACAAATCAAAATCAATGAAATAACATATAGGTATACTCAGTAACAAAGACTTAACATTCAATTACGCGGTATACAAAAATGTGTCCAGTCTATTCTTAAAACTATTTACTGTGGGTGCGTTAACAACTTCATTAGGAAGAGAATTCCAAATATCAAATATACGATTGCTTAAGAAAAATTCTCGAGATCTCGTGTTGTATAATTCATGAAGCAACTTGTAGTTATGACCTCTCAGACGGGTATCATTATTTAATGGAAAGATGTCAGATAGATCCAACGAGAAAGTATTATTAAGCACTCGGTAGGTTGTAATGAGATCACCGCGAGTCAATCGGTCTATTGCAAAAGTTAAGCCAAATAGACGTAGCCTGTCTTCGTAGGAGGGTCTATGGAAACCATAGGGCAGCCGTGTCGCCTTATGTTGGACATTTTCAATGGCTGTTTTATCGCGCACTAAACATGGTGACCATATTGCTGAACCGAACTCGACGATGGGACGCACATATGTTTTATACAAAGCACAAGCAGTTTTAGGATTCGGATTATTAAAAACTCTACGAAACGTATGCAATAAACTGTTAGCTTTTTTGCAGGAATTAACTATATGATCCGACCAGGTGAGGTTTTCAGTAATCAAGATACCCAAATCGCGCTGAGAACGCACACTTTGGATGGCAGTAGAGTTGATAGTGTAAGGGAACCTCGGATTGGTTTTTCCAATATGGAGCACTACGCACTTGTTTGAGTTTAATGGAATAAGCCAATTTTCGCACCACGCGCCAATTGTATCCAGGTCTGATTGGAGACTATCATGTTCTGTAAGAGGGTTGCAGTAGACTTTTGTGTCATCAGCATATAATGATGATTTACAGCACAGTAATCTTGGAATATCCGACGTATAAATCAAGAAGAGTATGGGTCCTAATACAGATCCCTGAGGAACTCCGCTAACTACTGGATGAGAAGGAGAATATTCTCCGCCGACATTTACTCTGAATGATCTGTTAGAGAGATACTCTGAAATCCAAGTCAATAAGAGGCCACGGATACCAAAATGATGTAGTTTCAACAACAGACGATTTTTCGGAACTCGGTCGAATGCTTTGGCAAAATCTAAGTATATAACATCCACTGATTCTCTCTTATCATATGCTTTGGTCCAATCGTCTAGACATCGTAGAAGATTAGTGGTGATAGATCGGCCGGGCAAAAATCCGTGTTGTTCGTCTAGAATTATATTGTTGGATATACAGAATGGTGCTAGTGCATCCACAATTATTCTTTCCATAGTTTTAAGGGAAATAGATGTTAAACTTATCTGCCTATAATTTTCAGCGGACATTTTATTCCCCTTTTTGAAAACAGGAATGACAGATGCTTCAAGCCAAGAAGGCGGAAGTGAACATGTGTTAAAAGAGTTTTGGAATATAATGGATAGAGGTTTACAGATCGACCTAGAACATGATTTTAAAAAGATTGCAGTCAAGCCATCAGGACCAGGCGAACTGGAACTGTTAAGTTGCGACAGCTTTTGAAATATTTTGTTTTCGTCAAATTCTATTAGTTCCAGTGAATTAGGGTTGATTGCAAGATTAAGTGCAGGTAATTCTCCAGCAGGTTCTTCGATATATGTAGAAGCAAAAAAATTAGAAAATACCTTAGCACATTCAACACTAGTGGCACACAAATTACCGTAGATATCATTGATTTTAGGAGTATGAATAGTGGTAGATAACGAGTTACGCACATATCAATGAAAAGATTTTCTATTATTACTGTGAATTAATCTATTCTCAAAGTTACTCTTTGCTGTACGTAGTGTAAAGGATAGTTTATTAGAGTATATTCTATGAGTAAGAAAATCATTTTGATTTTGAGAGCGCTTATATCTGCGCCATAGTGTTTTTTTAAATTTTAGCTGCTGAATGAGACTGCCATTTATCCATGGTTTAAGTTTATTAGTAACATAGGTTCTTGACGATTTATGGGAAGATATGGCATTTTCACAAAAAATACGTACAAAACGTGACCATTGTTCTGATACATCTAATGCATCGAGTGTGCCTGACCACTCCACCTCATTCAAGTATCGGTCCACTTCAGGAAAATTTATTTTCGTAAAATAGTTATTTGTGTAATTGATGTTGACATCGTTTATAAATTGCAGATTGCATGTTATTGTTGCATGATCAGATTTACCAATAGGGGTATCGTAATTAGGGTCAGTAAGAAGAGACTCACTTGAAACAAGAATAAGGTCTAAAAGAGATGGATTTAGATTCACTCTGTATCTAGTACACTGAGTACACTAGTACACTAGTACACTAATGACAAAATAAAACGATTATTTTATTTGTGCTGTATCGGTGAGTGTTATTAGGCAACTTTCAATGACCATCTCTGTATATTGTGTTGCCTATATTTAGTGATATTGAATTTATCAATTCCATATTAGGTATGCAAATTACTTATTTAATTGCTATGATAATTCTTAATTAATCATCTCACTTACTAGTTAATCATTACATAAATAAATAACGATATTATTAATTAATAACTCATACTTCACATGTTTGTAGCATTCAGATGATGTTTGAATTGTGATTATATTTTCGTTCAAAGAAATAGGTATAAATGATTATGATGATAGATTATTATGGAAATTTTTCAGGTGCGGACTCACCTTGCTTCCCATATAGCTGCCCCATTGGGGTTAATTATACAGGGGGTGCTTTCGCAATTTAATGTAACGTTGAATGGAGTTTGCCCAAGCCCAGTATAGGTTTCAAGCGTGGTGGCAAATGAATCGAAATTGCTGCTCTCGTTGGTATGTTCATCTTCTGGACTCAAATCGTTTTCCAAGCATTCAGTTTCATTCGTTGCTTGAGTGTGGCGTCCCTGTAATTGCAAATAGTAAATGGTTCTATAGAATTACAACAGAGTTCTTAACAAAGGCATCTCTAAAAGTAATTTGAAAGAGAAAATTTTATTCAAAGTGTGACATTAGTGCGTCTTTCTTCCATAGCATCGGTATCTGTGAAGATAGGAAAACATTTTGATACCAAAGTTATTTTTATTTGGTCCTGTATTACCTAAAATTATTGGGCAATACACAGGGTGTTCAGATTACTTTGTACGGCAGATGGAAGATGAGACTTTTTTAATACAAATTAAACACCATGTACTTTTTTCACTCCGAGTCATGTAAAATAAGATTCTCCTTTTCCTGACGTAGGCACAGGTTTAAAGTTACATCTTATTGAGTTATTACAAATCTTTCTCTCAGGTAAATGTGTACCATAAACTCTTGAGACTAAAAACATTTTTTTGCATTCTC